>CAWUFW010000540.1:1944079-3144079 GCA_963921515.1 Calotriton arnoldi | reverse complement strand
AGGGGTACGGGGTAATGGGTGGGAAAGTGCATTAATACTCAAGTAATAAAATAAAAACGTATTGCACCCCCCCCCCTGGTTTGTGCCAGCTTACACTAACTCAAGCTTTCCATCCATCACTTTGTTTTTTGATGCCTCCACCAGGCGCCAGCTTTGTCCGGATACTTTAGTAGATCAGACTTTGCCTCAGAACCTATGGGTGTTTGCGGTGACCCTCCCCAGGAACACCCGCTTGACACCAAGTGGATCTGGCGCTGTGAGACGTCCACCATTTCAGCCTGTGACCCCCGCTCTCACTGGAGTGCGGCCTGGTGCTGGATGCCCGCCTGTGACCCCCGCCCTCACTGGAGTGCCACCTGGTGTTGGGTGTCTGCCTGTGACCCCTGCCCTCAGTGGAGTGCCACTTGGTGCCCGCCTGTGACCCCTGCCCTCACTGGAGTGTCACTTGGTGCCCGCCTGTGACCCCTGCCCTCACTGGAGTGCTACCTGGTGCCGGGTGTCTTCCTGTGACCCCCGCCCTCACCAGAGTGCCACCCAGTGCTGGGTGCCCGCCTTTGACCTCCGCCCTCATTGGAGTGCCACATGGTGCTGGGTGTCTGCCTGTGACCCCCGCTCTCACTGGAGTGCCACCTGGTACTGGGTGCCCACCTGAGACCCCTGCATTCCCTGGAGTGCCACATGGTGCTGGGTGTCCGCCTGTGACCCCCGCGCTCACTGGAGTGCCACCTGGTACTGAGGGTCTGCCTGTGACCACCACCCTCACTGGAGTGCCACCTGGTACTGGGTTTCCACCTGAGACCCCTGATTCCCTGGAGTGCCACATGGTGCTGGGTGTCCACCTTTGACCCCCACCCTCACTGGAGTGCCCCCAGGGGATGGGTGCCCACCTGTGGCCCCTTTTTCCCTCATTGAAGTGCCACCTGGTGCAAACAGCCGACACGTGTTTCGCCCCTTATGTGACTATTAAGTCTGGGGCTTTCTCAAGGCTCAAGATTTACCAATTCCAATCACTTCTTCTTTAGTATATGTCTTTAGTTGCAGTCCTGGGTAAGATCTCTTGGTACGGTTCGTCCACGGACAATCGTATTAGTGACATAGCACCACGCCAATAGAATTGTAAGACGTGATTGGAATTGGTAACTCTTGAGCCTTGAGAAAGTCCCAGGCTTAATAGCCGCACAGGGGGTGAAACACGTGTTGGCTGTTTGCAAATGTTTATCTATACATGAAGTGGAGTATTCCAACTTTAATAGAAATTGAACCATTTGTGCAACAATAAAGGAGCCAATGAAAAGCAGAATATTTGCAAGTGTTTATCTATATATCAAGTGGAAGACAGTGCATCACTCTGCCTACACCGGCTCTCCTCTATCAGTGGTGAGACCCTCAGTGCACTCACAGTTCACCCTGCAGAGTAGTGAGTGCACCTCACATGCACACTCAGAGCACGCACACCCTGAGAAGAGGACTGTGCGGACATCGGGGACAGTGTCCCTAACACTGGGCTTCACCTGTCTGCACACTCAGCCGCCCTCCATATGTGATACCTGTAACTGTTCACCCTGTAGAGTAGTGAGTGCACCACAAGTGCACGCTCAGTGCATGCACACCCTGAGAGGAGGGCTGTGCGGACATCTGAGACACTGTCCCCAACACTGGGCTTCACCTGTCTGCACACTCAGCTGCCCTCCATATGTGATACCTGTAACTGTTCACTCTGTAGAGTAGTGAGTGCACCACACCTGCACACTCAGTGCATGCACGCCCTGAGAAGAGGGCTGTGCGGACATCCGAGACACTGTCCCCAACACTGGGCTTCACCTGTCTGCACACTCAGCTGCCCTCCATATGTGATACCTGTAACTGTTCACACTGTAGAGTAGTGAGTGCACTACTACACGTGCACACTCAGAGTACTCAACCCTGCGAAGAGCACTGTGAGTACATCTGGGACAGTGTCCCTAACAATGGGGTTCACCTGTCTGCACACTCAGCCGCCCTCCATATGTGATACCTGTAACTGTTCATCCTGTAGAGTAGTGAGTGCAACACATGTGCACACTCAGAGCACGCATACCCTGCGAATGACACTGTGCATACATCCGAGACACTGTCCCTAACACTGGGCTTCACCTGTCTGCACACTCAGCTGCCCTCCATATGTGATACCTGTAACTGTTCACACTGTAGAGTAGTGAGTGCACCACACCTGCACACTCAGTGCATGCACGCCCTGAGAAGAGGGCTGTGCGGACATCCGAGACACTGTCCCCAACACTGGGCTTCACCTGTCTGCACACTCAGCTGCCCTCCATATGTGATACCTGTAACTGTTCACACTGTAGAGTAGTGAGTGCACTACTACACGTGCACACTCAGAGTACTCAACCCTGCGAAGAGCACTGTGAGTACATCTGGGACAGTGTCCCTAACAATGGGGTTCACCTGTCTGCACACTCAGCTGCCCTCCATATGTGATACCTATAACTGTTCACACTGTAGAGTAGTGAGTGCACTACACGTGCACACTCAGAGTATGCGCACCCTGTGAAGAGCACTGTGCGCACATCCGGGACAGTGTCCCTAACACTAGGGTTCACCTGTCTGCACACTCAGCCATACTCTATATGTGATACCTGTAACTGTTCGCAATCACCTTACAATGTGTGCTCCTCTGCTCACTAGCTCAGTGCTTTCAGTACACCACAGCAGCCGCACACCATGACCCGAGAAGCCACCCCCACCATCCTGGCTTCTTAGTCACGACAGAAGCAGCAGAACAAGTTCTTTTCCCACATCCACCCCTGTGTCCTAACTTGGGGTGTGTGAAATTCAAATACGGCCTTCTTGGCTGGTGACGTTGTTTTCGCACACACATACATGTCCATTGCTTGGATCGGGCTCGAGAATAAAATGTCATATTTTAGCCAACATGTAAACTGGTGGGCATCTTGAAACCTGACAAACCCTTGCTGGTAGGACACCACCCTGCCCGGCCCAGGATATGAGGCTCTGCCTGCTGGCTGGCACCACGGGTCTGCGGGCGCAGGGCCTCCCAGGTGAAAACCATGGCTTCACCTTCTTCTGACTGGGGAATACCGTAGCTGTTTAGCCCACAGCAGCCCCAGACTCCTCCCTCTTCCAACTCTACTCTGCCACAGGTAGGGAAGGTGACCCTACCCGGACCCTGAAGCCCAGGCCTGCAAGGACCGGCCTCCAAGGTAAAATCCATGGCTTTGCCTGCCTCTCAATGCTGATTACTGGAGCTGTTCGGTCTGCTGGAGCCCAGGAATCCAGGGCCCCTAGCTTCCATCCCTGGTCAGCCGAGGCAAGCAGGGACACCTTCTTGGGCCGGTGGGTAGCCTTCCTGGGCCCTTTGAGACCCGGCAGGCCTTGCAATGGACTGGAGGCTTCCAACCCAGGGCCAGCCAGAGCAATGACCCGGGGTCCGGTCAGAGCGTCTTAACCCAGGCAAGGAAGGGTGGCCTTCCTGGGCCTGTGGAAACCTGTCCTGGCGTCTAAGTGACATGACGGGCCTGGGACGAAAGCCAGGGCCTTTGGGTTTTTTTCACCCCAGGCCCAGTCGGAGCTCTGACCTGGTGCCTGGCCAGAGCTACGTCACCCAAGCAGGCAGGGTAGGCCTACCCGGCCCTGCAGGACCCCATCGTAGGCACTTTGAGAACTGGCAGGTCCGAGAATGGAACCCAGGGCTGGGACCTTCCACCCCCGGGCCTGCCAGAGCTTTGACCCGTGGCCCAGTCAGAGCTTCTTAACCCAGGTATTCAGGGGAGTCCTTCCCAGGACTGAAGGACCCATCCAAGGCACTTTGTGACATAGCTGTTGGGTGAATGGAGTGCATAACCGGGGGCTTCCACCCTGGGCCTGCCAGAGATCTGACCCGGAGTCTGATCAGAGCTTTGTAACCTGGCCAAGAAGGAGGGCTCTCCCAGTGCCTGCAGGACCCTGTCCTGGGCACCATTCAACACTGAGGACTGGAGAAGGAAGAACAGGGTGGGGCCTTCTACCCCAGGGTCAACCGGAGCCCCACCCATTCTTGTAATCCACTCACACTTGGTGACAGAGGTAGACATTCAAAAGAAGGTATACAGCCTCCTGGGGGCCCGACTGGGCTTGAAGCTTCAAATTATCCCTCTTTGGGACGTCCCAGGTACCTCAGAAATTCAGAACACCAAGGACCTAATTACGATTTTGGAGGTCCGGGGACCGCCAGACTCGTGGTGGCATGGCGGTCCAGCCACTGCCACACTGGTGGTCCGACTGCCCCATTACGACTTGGGCTGCCAGACTGCCATGGGACCACTGACGCCGCCAGGAAACCGCTGTTCCCTAGCTGTGTCGTGATGGCCTTGAGGCCGCAATTTGCTTGGCGGGACCGCTGCAGTCCTACCAAGCATATTACGAGTTTCCTCTCCGCCGCGGTTTTCATGGAGGTTCCACCACCATGAAACCCGTGGTGCAGAGGAAACAAAGGGGGCCCTACATGGCCCCCTGGTGCCTCACGCCATGTGGATGCACACCAGTTACTGCATGGCATGGACCTTGCAGACCATGCCATGCAGGAACCTTGTGTGGTGTTCCCATTGTGTTTCCTTTTTAAAGGCACCGCCGCCTTTGAAAGAGGCACCCCCGTGGGACTGCCACGCCGCCCACCCGCCCGCCAGACCACTTTTAAGTCATAATCTGGCGGGCAGGCAACAGTGAGTCTCGGCGGTGCAGGAGCATGGTGGTGGCAGACTGCCCATTTCCGCACTGCCGAAACTCGATCAGACCCTCAGTCCTTTGAAGGAAATGACGTGTTTCGTTTATTTTAGGTACATACCGTCACCTGTGATGCTGGCATGGCACATTTTGCATCACCCATGTAGGAGTGGTAAATGTCTCCAGGCGTAATTGGATGCTTCCTAATTGAAATTTCACACAGCCCTAGTCCTAATTTGGGATGGCACCCTGCCAGAATGGGAGATAAGGGAACGAAACTCATTGATGCTTCGCTCTAAGGGATAAGTAGTACCCAGGATGGGGGTGCAAATATGTGACACCATCATAAATAATTCAGATAGGTGCACCAAAGTATATGTTTCTAAACTGTGCACTAATGAAAAAAGGAATTAGCATTCTGCAATTTAAGCTTTTTACAGATCTGCACTGGCATTTTCACCACTACTGTATAAAAGAACCCTTGAATTTCATTTTGCTGTGATTGGTGCCTCTTAACAGAGTGATGAATAACAATAAAACTGCTTACTTTTAAATTGATTTTCTGCCCTTCCACCCACCAAAAGATCCTGTTTGCTGAGTTGGGTATGAGCTCCCAACACCAGCGCCCCCACGGAGTAATAACATTTTATCCTGAAAATGGCCCGGGATCACAACACGTGCATATGATGTTAGATTCTGAGACACACACAGCTGAGAAATACATTTACCATTCATTCAAGGGCCCCAGCGCTTCAACTCACCCCCCAGTGATACTCCGCAGTGCTCCTCCGCTCGATCAACCAGGGTCGCTGCGCCGCCGGTTGCTGTCATGCTGCACTTCACAATACTGTAGAAGCCTTCACAGGCACCCAATCCCAGTTCTCTTGCAGCAGCCCACACACACACCACTCAAGCACCAACACCATCAACACCCCCACCCAACACCACACAACACACCAAACCCATACCCGCACCGCAACATCCGCTCGCATGCATGCTAGTCAACACACAATCTCTCAGCAAACATGCAACTGAGATCTGTGAACAACTCAGCACCAATGCACCGGACCTCTTCTTCCTCACGGAAACCTGGCTCAACTCTGCGTTATCATCCATCATTGCCATGGCAATCCCAACGGGATACAAGATCGTACAACAGGACCGCCTTCACAAGCCAGCAGGAGGACTCGCAACCATCCACAAGGAATCCATCAAATGCTCAACATCCGTGGAAAAGTACACCCCCTTCATGGAACACATGCATTTCAAACTAAAAATCACCGAAAAATACACACTGAAGGGAACCCTCGTCCACCAACCTCAACAGCTTCATCACAGACTTCATCGTCCCCTTCACCATCAACTCCAGAGAGTTCATACTGCTCAGCGACCTCAATTTCCATCTAGAAGACAGAACAGAGCTATGCTCCACAGCACTCCTGGAAAACTTGGACCACATTGGACTTACCCAGCTTTTCACAGCCTCAACACCCATCGCAGGATACACACTGGACCCAATCTTCGCCATCAGCGACAACATCAAATACAACTCCACCTCACCACTCACATAGAGAGACCACTCCATCATCCACTTCCAAATCACCACAAGTCGAAGCACCGACCAGCATCAGCCTACCAAGCCACAACCGGGGAAAAATGTCAGAAGCAGACTGGTTCAACGCTCTCAGCATGAACCAAACCAGCAACCACTAAAAATCTCAACAAGGACATCACTAACTTCAAAATATGGATTAAAAACGTCCCAGACTCCCTCGCACCCACCAAAACAAGCGGGAAGCACCCGCTATAATGCAATCTTAACCATGCCATGCCATTAGCACAAAGTCTTTACAACGCATCTACCATAACCAAGCATGCCCTTACCACACATATACCTTTGCAATGCATGCCTTTACAACGCATGCCTTTACCGCCCATAATGGCAAGTATGGGAAGTAGTGGAAGGTATGTTAAGTGGTTTATAAAGAAGAATTCAAATATTCATACGTTTTTATAAGTTAAAATAATATATTAAAAAGAAGATCAATTTTTTTTAGGAATGGGATATGAGGGGTAAAAGGGCAATTGGGGGAGAAGTGTATTTTTAAATTGGTATTATTTAAAATAAAAATAGTAATAATGGAAAATAAATATTTTAAGTAATAAGTAGAATATAAATTTTATAGTTGCATATTATCTACAAATATGAAAAATACGTTTTAGGAGAAGGATTTTAGGACCTAGGAGTCATGGGTGGGGAAGTGTATTAATATACAAGTATAAATTAAAATAAGAGTATTAATACAAAAAATATTTTAATATATATGAAGATATTTAGAACTAGCTTAGAATGTGCATTAAAAATCTGCACAATAATTGTTAGACATGGATTGTTAGATATAAAGAGGTTATGGGTGGGGAAGTGTATAGCTGCACAGGTATGAATTAAAATATTTGTTTATTAATTTATAATAATGTTTTTTAAAAAATGTAAATTAATTTTAGGAGCAGCTGTTAGACATATAGGGGCTGTGGATGAGAAAGTGTACTAATACTGAATTATTAATTAAAATAATTGTGTTTTAAATATCAAAATGAATTTATATTTTACTTACAAATTAACAAATATATGTGACTATTATTTGAAAATATACTAATTAAGTTTTATGAGTGGGATGTTAGAGATATAAGGGTTATGGATGGGGAGTGTATTAATCCTCAGGTATTAAATAACATATTTGAGCATTCATATAAAATAAATATTTAAATTACATTTAGATATTAAAAATCTGATTAGCATTTTTTAATAAAATATGCAAATTCATTTTTTTGGACCAGGATGCTAGGGATATAGGGGCTATCGGTGGAGAAGTGTAGTAATACTCATGTATTAATTAAAATAATTGAGTTTTAAATATAAGAATACATTTTAATTTATAATTAAAAAATGTAAAAATAGATTTAAATATTAATTAAAAATATGCAAATTAAATGTAACAGTGGGACATAGGAGTATACGGAAATGGGTGGGGAGGAGCATTAATACTCAAGCAATAAAATAAACACATATTAAATACTTTACATTTTCAAAACTATATAAAAAATTATAATTGTTTATTAGTTATATAAATAAAGAATTCAAAAAAACAAACACACGTTTATTCAAAAATTAATAAAGCTAAAACAAATTAGTTAGATAAATAGTATTTAAAATAAATTAAAAAAAATATTTTTGGAATTAATTTTA
Source organism: Calotriton arnoldi (assembly GCA_963921515.1). Classification (NCBI taxonomy): domain Eukaryota; kingdom Metazoa; phylum Chordata; class Amphibia; order Caudata; family Salamandridae; genus Calotriton; species Calotriton arnoldi. Next base: position 3,136,113 of record CAWUFW010000540.1, on the reverse strand, counting down.
TTCAAAATAAAAATATCCAAAACATATTTATTAAACACTTTATATAATTTAACATTCAATACAAAATAGTAGACATATTTTTAATTAATATGCAGTTTGAAAATATTTTTACACACTTTTTCACATGCTTTTTCATTGATTTCAAGGAAGATAATGCCGTTTTCCATTTTTATTTTTTCAGGTTTACGTACTTGGTTTTGCATCTGTTTCTAAAGTCAGAGGAGCGTCGGGATCAGACTGACGGAGGAGTTGTGCTCATGTAATAAAACTTTTATTCACTTTAAGCATATAGGTAAGCATCTTTGTTGTAAGGTGAGATGAAAGGAGGTAGTACGTTGTAAATTTAAAACATTGTATATTTAATGTTTATTCAACCAGCTCCTAACGGTGCAAATTCACAATTTCGGGCCATTACGAAATATAAAAATGCCATTTCAGAATGTGAGAAAGGCATTTGCAGTGGTACAAAATGTGATTCCTACCTAGTAGAAATCGTATTTTGGAAATTCCAAAAAGGGATTTCCAAATTGTGACTCGCTAATAGCATGTACAGCTGATTTCCTAATTGCGACCATTTAGGAAATGTAATTACTATTGCTTCCGATCAGGTGGTAACCAGGTGCAAAATATAAAAAGGCACCCAAAATGCATCAGGCTCTTTCACAATAGAGACTTTGTAAGTTCTGGCAAGGAGGATGAGGAATTTGGCTGGGAGAGAGAGAAGGAGGAGGAGACAGGAGAGGATTTTCAGGGTGAGGGTCACCCTGTTTGAACAGACAGAGAAGGAGAGTATTAATAAGTACAGACTGAGTAGTCAGGTGATGCTTGATTTAATTGCTGAGCTACAACCTGAGCTACAGACCCCAACACTCAGGAGCAAAGGAAACCCACCACATGTGCAGGTATTGTGTTGCCTACACCTCTTAGCCTCTGGCAGTGACCAGGGGCTCATAATAGGGGCAGAGGGGATGGGTCACAAAGTGCAGTGTCCAGGTTCCTTCGCAGGTTCCTGGACATCATGGTGAGAAAAGTTAACCAATATATATAATTCTCCAATTCACCCCAATCATGGCAACAAACCAAACTGATGCTCTACAGGGTAGCGCAGTTCATAAAAAGCTTATACTCACTCAATGTGCACGTAACAGACCTTGTAGCCAGATTCCCAGGCAGCACCCATGACTCATACATGTTACGCCACAGTGGACCACATGGCCGACTGGTACTGGGTGAATTTGGCGATGGTTTCCTACTAGGTAAGAGAATTGCAGACTCCATGAATACAGTGGCCAGGACGGTGTGTGTAATGTGACCTAATGGTGAACCTTCTTATGCCCTTAAGGTGACAGTGTAGACGCCTTGTGTCCCTTGACACTCACACCGTACCTGACTCCAAGGATAAGAAGTGAAAGGCAGACAACTGGGCACACAGGACAACCGGCTCCATCATAGAGAGGACCTTTGGGATCCTGAAGTCCCGCTTTCGCTGCCTCCACAAGACCGACGGGGCACTACTGTACAGACCCGACACATGCTGCAAGATCAACGCCACTTGTGCCGTACTGCACAATATCGCAATGAAGAAGAGCCTGCACAACATCCCAATAGAGCCTGATTCCGACTCCGATGATGAGTTAGCACCACTACAGGTGCAGCAGGAGGGTGCACGCGCAGCACAGGAATGTGCACGATATTTTTGAGGGAAGAGTAACTAAAACATTTCATGATGAGACATGACACATGATGATAATGCTTGGTGCATAACTGAGAGACAACCTTTTATGCGGGTAGCAACAAAATTGTTTCACTCAGGGATCAACTGTATCCTTGTGGATGTAACATTATTAAAAATAAACAACACAGTAAGTAATGTCAAACGAAAGAGGTGTCTCCGTCCTCTGACTGTACAGTGCTTCACTTCTTTCTGCCTCTGGAATTGGGTGCTTTGTAAGCAACACTGGGCTGTGGGACTGTTGACATGTCAGTCCCAGAAGTGTGTCTGCGTGAACGCCTTTTACTGCATGCCTCCTGAATAGATGTGCCGCTGAGGGTAGAGCCCTCTTTGCTCTCAGGTGGGGGCAGGATGTTGGGGACACAGAGGTTGTGGGTCTGGATATTCTCAAGGGCTGTAGTTACTTGCACTACCCCATGTCAGCCTGTATGTTGAAGGTTCTCCTAGCCAGTGTTGTTGTGGCCCGGTTAGTTGATGGACCCGGTGAAGGCATCAAATCGTACCAGGTACTGCCTGTGCCTCTGTCCCTGCACATGGTGCTCCTTCTTCAATGCAGCAATCCACCGGGCCCGCCCTTTCTCCAATTGCTGCATCGACCAAGAGATTCGTAGCAGTTGCCTGTTAACAGTCCTTGTTTGTTTTGTCTGCACGTGCTGCATGGAAATAATGGACTTCTCCAAACCACCAAACACAGGAGAACCCTCTGACATGTCACCTGTAACATTCTCACTATTGACTGTTGATTGCTGGCCCCTGCGCTGTCTGTGTGCACTGCCCACAGATAGTGTGGTGTCTCAGTTTTGCGATGATCCCTCGTCACTGTCCACAAAGTCGGACAATGGTGATATGGTTGCTCTCCTGGCAGTTGAAGTTGGTGTGATGGGCTGAGTAGAGGGTGATGTTGTGTCCTTAACTTCAACATGAGTGTCTGTAGCCCCTTCAGCATCAAATGCTTCTGACATGTCCTGAGTGCGATCTGTGGAAATGCATGTATATAGTTAGTGTAAATAAATGGTTTATGGTGTTCACAATAATGTTGTAACTGTGCTTCATGTGTTTGTGATATGTTTATGATGTACATATATGTTTGGTGTAGTCCTCAGCACACAGTACAGCAATGTGCACTACAACTCCCATGATGCATTGCCAGGGTAGGCCAAGCATCTCAATGGAATTATTAATGCTGCGATGTTTGATTTTTGGATTTGCTAACAGTATGTTATGTTAAGTAAGTAACGGGAAGAAGACTTACCCTGGCTGGTGCCTGCACCATTGGAGGTGTCAAAGTCAGACACTCCCACCACACTCTCTGGTCCCAGGGTCCCCTCGATTAGTGTCTCCATGGGAGTGGGACTGGGGTGTTGCGGGCCCACCACCTGTACCATGACCTTCAGTTATCCTGCTGGCCACCTTCTCCTTAGTGCGAGATCACAGGTCGTACCATCGCTTGCGTATCTCTGGGATGGTCCTCTTGGTGGCACCAGGGACTTCACCTTTTCCAGGGTGCGGGTCCAGATCGTCGTCTTTTGGCTCTCTGGTACTGTGAAGGAGGCCTTCCCAAAAAGATGGTCCATATGGGTGACAGATTCCTCAGTCAGGAGCTCCGGCTCCTTCTCAGACAATTTAACCTTCGTCTTCCTCTTCCTGCTCCCTGAATCCTTGTCTTCTTTCGACATGGTGTTATCCTGGAATTGCCAAAAGCCCTGCAGGTAGTAAGCCAGGAGCACTCCTCACTTTCAGCACCTTCCTGGGCTTCTGGGTTGTGGTGACACCCTGTATTTGTGAACTTCCTGGTCTGACATCATCATTCTGCATCCAGAATGTGACTTTTCCTATTTTCCTATTTCCTAATAGGAAATCGCAGTTTTGCGATTTCCAAAATTGCAATTTCCTAATTGTGAATGCAAATCCATAGGAATCTCTGTTAGTGGAATCGCCGGTTACATACATACCGTTTTGCGATTCCCAAATAGCGATTTCTACAGATTCGCAATTTGGAAATCGCAAATCTGGAATTTCGGATATATGGCTTTAATGTGCTGCACATTTTCTGTAACCTAGATCGTGTTTCAGAGGCAGAGTCAATCATATTACCTAGGGTAACTGCTCTGCCTTTGGAACAGGACGAGTAATACTCAACACTCCTCCAATGACTCCTGGACTCAGTTAATCTATCCTTACTATAAAGGTAACCATTGAACTTTAGCATTAAGTTTCCACAGCATGACAGAACATTAGCAGCTTTATGATTTTCCATTTTCTGGAAAAAAATGTTTAAATGTTTATTAGTGAGTTGTTTATTTATCAAATTTATATATTTTTGTGAAACTTTTCCTGCACCAATGGATTTAAAAAACAAATGTATTAGTTTCTGTAACCTGTTTAGGTGAAAATGCCATTGATTAGTAGCTGCAAAAAGAGAGATTTATTTAATTTTGTGTAGTTTGAATAGTAAGGGCCTGATTACAACTTTTGCGGTCCTACAGTGGGGGCGGCAACGCACCGTCCGCTGTAGGACTGCCAAAGCCGTGGTGCGACCGCCAGCCAGATTAGGAGTTAAATCCTGGTCTGGTGGGCTGTCCTGCGGTGGTTTGACAGCGGCTGCTTTTAGGTTCATAGAAGAGCCTAACATGCAGACTGCTGCCGTCAGAGCGCCGACTGCACGTTCCTGCATGGTGTGGCATACATGCCACACCGTGCAGGAGCTGGGGGTGCAAATGAAGGGGGCACTACTTGTGCCCTCCTGCATGCCCCCTCAGGTCCAGGAGCGGCAGGTCTCTGCCACCCGAAATGGGCGGTAGACAGGCAACTTGCAATATGCTTGGCTGTGCCGCAGCGGCACCACCTGCATATTGTTGCCCCTGTCAGTACCACCTCAACTGCACGGGATCCTTGATCCCGGCGGGGCAGGCAGTCTCGTGGCACGAGTACAGCCGTCCTGTAGACGGCCGTACTCATAATCAGGACCTAAATAACTGTTGTTTGATGAAGGCTTCTTCTGCTATTTTGGAGATTTTTTTCTCACTTAAGGATGAGGTTTCGGTTTTTGGTGAACAAATGTTTCACTGTGATTCTGTTTTGAGAAAAGCATGAAAAAAATATTATTTAATTTTTAGAATTTATTAGAAAACAACGTTTTTTCTCAATGTGCTGCAAGAAACTTATTTGGCTAATCTGTTCCTGTAGAATTTTAAAATAGTTAAGGTAATAGTTTTTTAATAAGGGAAATGTATTTACCTGTGTGAGTATTTTTTTTAGTTGACTTAAGGTGGAGTTTGGCTAGTTTTTCTGTGGCTTATCTATGGCTTAGCCTTGGTTTGGCTCTAAATGTGGCAATATTACAAATGTATAATATGTAAAAAAATATGTATATTATAGATTTTCTGTTTAAGATTTATATTTTTATAGAAAATGGTTGAGGAAAAATTGTAAAACTGCGCCCCAGTCCCTGTCCGGCACCTTCCCTGAGGTAACCCTTGGCAGACTTAGAATAGTTAATATGCCCCCAGGAACTGTCCAGGAAGTTTTCTGAGCCAACACTTGTAGGATTTATATTAGAAAATATGAACGCATACTGAGGGGCTTATTACCAGTGTGGTGGTCCTGGGACCGCCGTACTCATGGTGGCGGTCCAACCACCGCCAGCCCTGGGGGTCTGCCCACAGTATTCCGAGTGTGGCGGTCGGACTGCCACAGGACCACCCCCTCTGCTGGGATCCAGGATCCCGCGGCGGTGGCAGTGAGGAAATGGGCAGGTGTATGCTGGCGGTGCTGATGCGGCACTGCCGAGCATATTCCAACTTGCATAATCACCACTCATTTCATGGCAGGGAGCCCGCCATGAAAAGGGTGGCAGAGGAGAAGGCTGCCAATTCTGGGCCTATGGGTGCATGCGGGGGGGGCATATGTTGTGCCCCCCTGGAATTGCACCCTCGTTCCTCTACGGTGTGGCATGCATGATATGGTGCATGCCACATTGTGCAGGAACATGCTGCAGGCACTCTCACTGTGTCGGTCTGCTGTTAAGGCTCTCCTTTGAGCCTAACGCAGCCACTCCCATGAAACCGCCTCTGCACCATCTGCCCACCCTGGATTCAACGCGGAATCTGGCGCTGGGTGCACCATGGGCTTGGTGGTCCTCCTGGCAGCACAGCGGTGGGGGTGCTACAGGAGGACCTCCAAAGTCACAACCAGGCCCTCAGTGTCCAGCACCTTTCCAGGAGGAAACATTTGGAGCAGTTAAGAAAATAGAAAGGACCCGAGTCAATGTTTGGCACCTTTTCTGAGGTAACAATATGTTGCTTAATATTTGTATATACATTTGCTAAAATAAGAAATGAAACACTTAAAATGTATGTTGTTTAAAAAATTTAAATCTGTATAAAATGTATATGTTGCATTTTACGATTTGTTATTGGTTTCATTAATATTTTTATATTCTTCTTGTGAGTAAAGGTTTATTCTGCACAATAATGTTCTGAAAAATGAATTAAATTTTTTTTAAATAAAGGGGCTGATTGCTAGTACGGTGGTCTTGAAACCGCCGTACCTTCGGTGGCAGTCCGACTGCCCAAGTACGAGGAGGGCTGTCGGACCGCCACAAGACTGCCGCAACCACCAGCATCTTGGATCCAGCGGAGGAGGCGGCAGTGAGGAAAGCAGCGCTCTATGTTATGTTATGTTATGTTAAAGGTGATTTGTAGAGCGCTCGTTCACCAGGCGGTTTCTTGGCGCTGAGGGAGGGCGTCCGTGGTTGCAGATGATAATAGTTTAGTTGTATGCTTGGTGTAAGAGTCAGCAGTACGCAAATGGGGGGCAAGGTGTTCCAAAGCTGGGGGCCAGAAACGTATATCTCAATCCACCATGTTTTTTCCGTTTGAAAGTGTGGGGGATCAACAAATTTTGTTAGAGGAACGTAGATCGCGGGAAGGGATGTACCGTTGTATATTAGAGGCAATGAAAACGGGTCCATGGCCTGAAAGGGCTTTATAGATGATGCAGCCCAACTTAAATAGGCAGCGTTGGAGTAGAGGGAGCCAGTGGAGGCTTTTCAGCATTGGACTCACTCGTTGATGTTTGGGCTGACCAAAGATGAGCCTGGCTGCCTGGTTCTGGACGAGTTGCAACCGATGTAACTGGTAGGCTGGTATACCAGTATAAAGGGAGTTTGCGTAATCGATCCGCGAGATGACCAGGGCAAGTACCACTTGGGTCAGAGCTGCAGTGGAGAGAAATCTGCTGATTTTCCGAATTCTTCGGAGTTGAAAAAAGCACGCAGAGACCACTGAGCTGATCTGGGCCTTCATGGTAAGATCGTTACTGATGATAATTCCTAAGCTTTTTACCGAGTTAGCAGGGAGAGGGGGCTCCCTAACAGCGGTGGCCAAAAGTTGGAATCCCAGGGATTGGCCAAACCGCCTGTGAGAATCAACTCTGTTTTATCTGGGTTTAATTTGAGTTGATTGATGTTCATCCAGTCGCTAATGAAATTCATAGTGGATTTGAAGTTAGACACAGATGATACGGAGGTGTCGATGTTGAATATCAACTGAAGGTCGTCAGCGTAGTTAAAGACTACGACCTCTCTATTACACAGGGCCAAAACCAAAGGAAAGATGTACAGATTGAAAAGTAGGGGTGAGAGAGAGGAGCCCTGCGGGACCCCGCAGGTTAATTTCTTTTCCTCTGCTCTAAAGTTGGCCAGACGAACCGATTGGGAACGGTTACTGAGAAAGGAGGTAGTCCATTTCAGGGGCAGGCCCTGGATCCCAGCACAGCCGACACGGTCGATCAGCAGTTGGTGATCGACCGTGTCGAAAGCTATGTGCTGATCAAACAGGGCTCCAGGGCGATTTTGCCCATTGGGGACTGTGCATGGGGGCACATGTTGTGCCCCCTTCTGTTTGCACTGTTGTGCGTGCACTGTGTGCTGTGCATGACATGGTGTTGATGCACTGCGGTGGCATGTGATTCAGGCTCTTTGTATGAGCCAAAGCATGGCGCCACCATGGCCCTACCGCCACAACACCGTCTGCCCGGCAGTGAGGTCGTAATGCAGCAGTCGGGATGCCGCTGGCTTTGCGGCGTTCTCACGACCGCCACAACGGCGGTCCTGTGGCTACCAGCCAATCTCCAAATCAGGCCGAATCTAATTATTTATATAGGAAGTGCCAAGGCTTGTATATTAAATGATTGGAATACTTACTTTAGTAGATGGATGGAAGTCTCCTCCTCTCTATCGTACGTGTGGTCATGAAGCAAGCCAGTGTCCCACTCAACACAAAATGGTGGTTGTCCATTTTAATAGTACTTTGCAGAATAATCCTTTATTTTTGACAACCATATGTATGTAAAGGAAATATTCTACAGAGTTATTTAATGTGGAATTGTAAAATAATGATGTCATTTTTGTCAATATATTCTTTGACCTTCCAGTGTGTTATTGTCCGCCATCTTGGTTGGAGACATAGAGACAGGTGTTACCATTATATGTAAATTAGTGTTGTATGTGGTTATAATTTCCATAATGTCAATATATGACTTGTATGAGATATGTGATGTTTGTTATGTTCTGCATTGTGGGATGTATGATGTTGCGTTGATATGCTTTGTATTAAGCTTAATAGTGTTTAATGCTGTTGTGTAGAGTTGTGTAGATATGTGTTGCTTTGTGCTGTACATGATTGCATTGTGCTGTGTAGACTTACATAGATATGTGTTGTGTAGGGATGAGGTGTGTTGTGTAGGGTTGCATTACAATGCAATGGGTTTTATTGTTTTGCACGGCTCTGAGCAGTACAGTTTATATATGTTTCATTTAAATGTAAATTGAATATATTAATGCAATGCAAGTTCTTAAAAAATCTAAAAAAACCATATTTTTAATGTAATATATAAGAAAAAAATTGTGGTAAAGATTTGCGTGATAACTGTATGCGTTTTAAAGACTCATTTAACGTTATTTAATGGAAATGCATGGTAAAGGCATGTGTGGTAAAGGCATGTATGGTAAAAGAATATGTATTGTAATGCCTGCGTTTCAAAGGTATGCATTGTAAAGGCATGTATTGTTGCTTCATACAACCAAACCAACAGACAAAGAAGAACCAACAAACAAGCCAGCTGGTATAGAGAGGACCTCCAAAACTCAAAACATCACTGCAAACAGCTAGAAAGAAAATGGAGAACCAACCATGATACCACCTCCAAAACCACATTCAAGGTTGCGTTTAGACACTACCACCAGCAACTGAAAGACACCAAAAAAGAGCACTAGCTGAATGCAACAGCAGCCGCAAAGAGATCTTGTTCATTGTCAAGGAATTCACCACCCCGAGGCCGCAGTCAACAGCATCACCCCTTCCCAAGAACTCTGCTTTAGAATTCTTCTTCTACAGCAAGATAGAAAACATTTACAGTAACTTCAAACACCAACCGGATCCCAGAGATCTCATTGCTAACCTGCCCACCACCAACCAAGATGGACACATAACCAAATGGAAAGCACTCACGAGAGAAGACATAGAGACGATCATGCAGACCGTCCACTCCAGGGCCCCAACAGATCCATGACTCCTTCACATCTACAACCTGGTAGGACCACCTATCAACAACAACATCACCCACATGATAAACACCTCCATCACATCTGCCACTTTTCCAGAAGACTGGAAGCATGCAGCAGTCAACGTCAACCTCAAACAGCCACCGGGAAACCAAATTCAAATGAGCAACTACCGTTCCATCTCCCTGCTTCCCTACCCAGCCAACGTGATGGAGAAGGCCATCAACAAACAACTCACCAGCCACCTCGAACTGCACCACCTACTGGACTACACCCAATCAGGATTCAGAAGTAACTATAGCACCAAATTGGACTCAAAGCGGTCACAGACGACATCCGAACCATACTGGACTGAGGTGAGACTACAGCCCCCATCCTGCTCGACCTCTCTGCAGCCTTTGATACAATCTCTCACAACACACTCATCAGAAGACTCCAAGACATAGCCATCCAAGGACCCGCCCTCAACTGGATATGCTCCTTTCTCATAGGAAGAACGCAGAGAGTCAGACTAGCCTCTCATACGTCGGAATCCAAGAACCTGATCTGGGTCTTAGCCCCGCCCTGTTCAATATCTACATGTCTCTGCTCGGTAATATCATCTGGTCCCAAGGCATAACAATCATATCCTACATCATATCCGATGACACCCAACTCATCCTATCCCTGACGGACAAGACAACCACCGCCAGAACCAACTTCACCAACTGCATGATCACAGTAGCAGAATGGAGATGAGCCAACTACCTGAAGCTCAACTCCGACAAGACGGAAGCACTGGTCTTCAGAAACAAGAACTCTCCATGGGACTCTACCTGGTGGAGGGCAGAACTAGTATCAACATCCACCAACCATGCCAGAAACTTGAGAATCATCCTGGATAACAAACTCAACATGACAGCACAGGTCAATGCAGTGAGTTCCTCCTGGTTCCACAACCTACGTATGCTATGAAAGATCTTCAGATACTAGACATACCATCACGCAAGCACTCTTCACAAGCAGACTCGACTACGGCAAGGCACTCTATGCCAGGATCTCCAAACAGCTCCTACACAGACTCCAGATCATCCACAACACCACTGCAAAACTCATCCTCAACCTCCCACGTTGCACCCACATCTCACCACACCTCAGAGAGCTCCACTGGCTCTCTATCCACAAATGCAGCCAATTCAAACTCCTCATGCACACATGCAAAACACTGCACAACATTGGACCAGCATACCTGAACAGCCGAATACACTTTCACAAGCCTGCCAGGCACCTACGCTCAGCCCCACTCACACTCGCTCACACCCCCTGCATTCACAAAAGCAGTACAGAAAGTTGCTTATTTTCTTACATTGTACCCAAAACCTGGAACGACCTCCCACAACACATCAGAACCTCTTCCTTGCTTCTTGAATTCCGCAAGAAGCTGTAGACCTGGCTCTTCAACTAACTCTGCAGAGCCTCAAGCCTACACACGTGCTCAAGCACCTGGATACCCTCATGGGTGATTACGGCACTATACAAATCTACATAACATAACACTGGACTGGTGGCACAGAGACCCAAATCACAAAATGAGTTGGAAATGTACTCAAGTAAGTTTCCTGCTATGCTTAGAGTACAATTATGTATTTGTTTGGACTTTACCAACTCTTCCTGGAGTATTCCTGAGAAGCTACAACTGCTACAGTTTTCCCAGGAGTACTTCTCAAATTATTTTGCATGAACAGCTGTGTACAATTTATTTATACACGAGCAAGCCCCAGAGAAGCTCAAAAGCATTGGGTATCTTTATTTACTTTTCTCCCCTAATGAACTGGAGAAACCACTTTGCCTACACCCCATGAGTTTTGGGGTTGTTCAAATGCCCACTCCCTCACTGGAAACTGGTTTAGGGTGGCATGAATCAAGAAAAGGATTGGGAATACAACCAAAGTCACCGGTATGTGAGTTTGCGCAGTCTTTCCATGGACCTTATATGGAACACATACTCATTGCTCATGGTAGCAAATTTACTCCCACATAATATTACACCATAGTATGTGTGAGCGAACTGGCTTAAAGGATAAATTCACATTTTGTAAACATAAAACTTGAACTTGCTCTCATAAGTCAAGCCATTTGTGCAGCTGTGCTTCCCTCTGCTGTGTGCTCTCTCCATGTCAGTGCACAGCGGGGGGGGGGCTTGAGGAGCTTTAATAGTGGGGGGCGCTGAGCTTTCTGGACACCAGATGGATATTATAGAAGTGAACTATGTCTGTGTCACTGAGCACGTGAACATAGTGAGGTACCCGAGCCTCTTAGGGGGGTGTAGACGGATTTTCTACTAATACACGTTTGTAAAAGTGGGCCAAAAGGTTCATGTGCTTTTGCAAATGTTAAAATTTTTATCAGTTATGAAGGGAGGAGATGTGGCGTAATGGCTGGAGCTGCCGACTTTGGATCAGCTATTCTATGTCAGGACCTGAGGCAAGGATTATGCATTGACTTTCTCTTTTATTTTCTCTAGCAGACTTCAGTGAAACTGCCAATAACTACATTTCCCATAACCCTATGGAAAGAATCAACAACCCATCCAATCAACTGCCAGCTATCCCTTGAAGAGCTGTGTGTGCTTCCTGCCCCTCCTCTAGCTGCGCTGCTCCAACAGCAGATACCTTCTCCTCACCTCTGGTGCTGTTCTTTATTACTATTAACTGTTTTTGAGTATGCAGGTATTGAACTGTTCTGGTTTAGAAGAGCTACTCGCTCTCGCATTACAGCTTTGATGTTTTCACATTTTTTTTCCTCTCCAGTTAACAGTCTGAGCGTCGGATTGTGCCTCCCAAACCCTAAGCAGCCGCGAATCAGTGCAGTGCCACGCAGACACGCTGTGGTCCTCCATCTGGTCGAGAGCCTGCTTTCTTCTTCATCTGCTAGAGGGCTTGCTTTCTCCTTCATCTGCTTGAGGGCTTGCTTTCTCCTTCATCTGCTTGAAGGCTTGCTTTCTCCTACATCTGCTTGAGGGCTTGCTTTCTCCTCCGTCAGCTAGAAGGCTTGCTTTCTCCTACATCTGCTAGAGGGCTTGCTTTCTCCTACATCTGCTTGAGGGTTTGCTTTCTCCTCCATCAGCTACAAGGCTTGCTTTCTCCTACATCTGTCAGAGGGCTTGCTTTCTCCTTCATCTGCTTGAAGGCTTGCTTTCTCCTACATCTGCTTGAGGGCTTGCTTTCTCCTCCATCAGCTAGAAGGCTTGCTTTCTCCTACATCTGTCAGAGGGCTTGCTTTCTCCTTCATCTGTCAGAGGGCTTGCTTTCTCCTTCATCTTCTTGAGGGCTTGCTTTCTCCTTCATCTGCTTGAGGGCTTGCTTTCTCTTTCATCTGCTTGTGGGCTTGCTTTCTCCTACATCTGCTTGAGGGCTTGCTTTCTCCTTCATCTTCATGAGGGCTTACTTTCTCTTTCATCTGCTTGTGGGCTTGCTTTCTCCTACATCTGCTTGAGGGCTTGCTTTCTCCTTCATCTGCTTGAGGGCTTGCTTTCTCCTTCATCTGCTAGATAACTTGCTTTCTCCTACATCTGCTAGAGGGCTTGCTTTCTCCTACATCTGCTCGAGGGCTTGCTTTGTCCTTCATCTTCTAGAGGGCTTGCTTTCTCCATCTGCTAGAGGGCTTGCTTTCTCCTCCATCTGCTCGAGGGCTTGCTTTCTCCTTCATCTGCTAGAGGGCTTGCTTTCTCCTCCATCTGCTCGAGGGCTTGCTTTCTCCTTCATCTGCTAGAGGGCTTGCTTTCTCCTCCATCTGCTCGAGGGCTTGCTTTCTCCTTCATCTGCTTGAGGGCTTGCTCTCTCCTTCATCTGCTTGAGGGCTTGCTTTCTCCTACATCTGCTAGAGGGCTTGCTTTCTCCTACATCTGCTAGAGGGCTTGCTTTCTCCTTCATCTGCTTGAGGGCTTGCTTTCTCCTACATCTGCTTGAGGGCTTGCTTTCTCCTACATCTGCTTGAGGGCTTGTTTTCTCCTACATCTGCTAGAGGGCTTGCTTTCTCCTACATCTACTTGAGGGCTTGCTTTCTCCTTCATCTGCTAGAGGGCTTGCTTTCTCCTTCATCTGCTAGAGGGCTTGCTTTCTCCTTCATCTGCTTGAGGGCTTGCTTTCTCCTACATCTGCTAGTGGGCTTGCTTTCTCCTACATCTGCTTGAGGGCTTGCTTTCTCCTACATCTGCTTGAGGGCTTGCTTTCTCCTTCATCTGCTAGAGGGCTTGCTTTCTCTTACATCTGCTTGTGGGCTTGCTTTCTCCTACATCTGCTAGAGGGCTTGCTTTCTCCTTCATCTGCTTGAGGGCTTGCTATCTCTTACATCTGCTTGAGGGCTTGCTTTCTCCTTCATCTGCTAGAGGGTTTGCTTTCTCCTTCATCTGTCAGAGGGCTTGCTTTCTCCTTCATCTGCTAGAGGGCTTGCTTTCTCCATCTGTCAGAGGGCTTGCTTTCTCCTCCATCTGCTCGAGGGCTTGCTTTCTCCTTCATCTGCTTGAGGGCTTGCTCTCTCCTTCATCTGCTTGAGGGCTTGCTTTCTCCTCCATCAGCTAGAAGGCTTGCTTTCTCCTTCATCTGTCAGAGGGATTGCTTTCTCCTTCATCTGCTAGAGGGCTTGCTTTCTCCTTCATCTGTCAGAGGGCTTGCTTTCTCCTTCATCTGCTAGATGGCTTGCTTTCTCCTACATCTGCTAGAGGGCTTGATTTCTCCTACATCTGCTCGAGGGCTTGCTTTGTCCTTCATTTTCTAGAGGGCTTGCTTTCTCCATCTGCTAGAGGGCTTGCTTTCTACTCCATCTGCTCGAGGGCTTGCTTTCTCCTTCATCTGCTAGAGGGCTTGCTCTCTCCTCCATCTGCTCGAGGGCTTGCTTTCTCCTTCATCTGCTAGAGGGCTTGCTTTCTCCTCCATCTGCTCGAGGGCTTGCTTTCTCCTTCATCTGCTTGAGGGCTTGCTCTCTCCTTCATCTGCTTGAGGGCTTGCTTTCTCCTACATCTGCTTGAGGGCTTGCTTTCTCCTTCATCTGCTTGAGGGCTTGCTTTCTCCTTCATCTGCTTGAGGGCTTGCTTTCTCCTACATCTGCTTGAGGGCTTGCTTTCTCCTACATCTGCTTGAGGGCTTGCTTTCTCCTACATCTGCTTGAGGGCTTGCTTTCTCCTACATCTGCTAGAGAGCTTGCTTTCTCCTTCATCTGCTAGAGGGCTTGCTTTCTCCTTCATCTGCTTGAGGGCTTGCTTTCTCCTACATCTGCTAGTGGGCTTGCTTTCTCCTACATCTGCTTGAGGGCTTGCTTTCTCCTTCATCTGCTAGAGGGCTTGCTTTCTCTTACATCTGCTTGTGGGCTTGCTTTCTCCTACATCTGCTAGAGGGCTTGCTTTCTCCTTCATCTGCTTGAGGGCTTGCTTTCTCCTACATCTGCTTGAGGGCTTGCTTTCTCCTTCATCTGCTAGAGGGCTTGCTTTCTCTTACATCTGCTTGTGGGCTTGCTTTCTCCTACATCTGCTAGAGGGCTTGCTTTCTCCTTCATCTGCTTGAGGGCTTGCTTTCTCTTACATCTGCTTGAGGGCTTGCTTTCTCCTTCATCTGCTAGAGGGTTTGCTTTCTCCTTCATCTGTCAGAGGGCTTGCTTTCTCCTTCATCTGCTAGAGGGCTTGCTTTCTCCATCTGTCAGAGGGATTGCTTTCTCCTCCATCTGCTCGAGGGCTTGCTTTCTCCTTCATCTGCTTGAGGGCTTGCTCTCTCCTTCATCTGCTTGAGGGCTTGCTTTCTCCTCCATCAGCTAGAAGGCTTGCTTTCTCCTACATCTGCTAGTGAGCTTTCTTTCTCCTTCATCTGCTTGAGGGCTTGCTTTCTCCTACATCTGCTTGAGGGCTTGCTTTCTCCTATATCTGCTAGAGGGCTTGCTTTCTCATCCATCAGTTAGAAGGGTTGCTTTCTCCTACATCTGCTAGAGGGCTTGCTTTCTCCTTCATCTGCTAGTGGGCTTGCTTTCTCCTTCATCTGCTTGAGGGCTTGCTTTCTCCTCCATCAGCTAGAAGGCTTGCTTTCTCCTACATCTGCTAGAGGGCTTGCTTCCTCCTTCATCTGCTAGAGGGCTTGCGTTCTCCTTCATGTGCTAGAGGGCTTGCTTTGTCCTTCATCTGCTAGAGGTACCAAAGGGGATGATGGACGGAGTGCTAGAGCAAATCAAACACTCACCCCCAGTCAACTGATCTGGGTTTAATCCACCATCATTCTTTAGCTCACTCCACCACACCAGTTCAGACATGGCCATATGCAAATCAGTCTGACCCTGTGCCTCATGGGAACAGTCCAGCCCGAACTGCCAAGCCATGTCTTCCCTGGACCGGAAACAAGCATCCTGGGACCGGTTTCGGGTTCAAAACCCTCATCAGCCAGGCTATCTTGAATCCAGTGGCAAAGTGAGCAAGGGACCCACGTATGGGCATACCCTGCCAACTTAGGGCGAACAAAGCAATACCAAAGGGGATGATGGACGGAGTGCTAGAGCAAATCAAACACTCACCCCCAGTCAACTGATCTGGGTTTAATCCATCATCATTCTTTAGCTCACTCCACCACCCCAGTTCAGACATGGCCATATGCAAATCAGTCTGACCCTGTGCCTCATGGGAACAGTCCAGCCCGAACTGCCAAGCCATGTCTTCCCAGGACCGGAAACAAGCATCCTGGGACCGGTTTCGGGTTCAAAACCCTCATCAGCCAGGCTATCTTGAATCCAGTGGCAAAGTGAGCAAGGGACCCACGTCTGGGCATACCCTGCCAACTTAGGGCGAATAAAGCGATACCAAAGGGGATGATGGACGGAGTGCTAGAGCAAATCAAACACTCACCCCCAGTCAACTGATCTGGGTTTAATCCATCATCATTCTTTAGCTCACTCCACCACCCCAGTTCAGACATGGCCATATGCAAATCAGTCTGACCCTGTGCCTCATGGGAACAGTCCAGCCCAAACTGCCAAGCCATGTCTTCCCTGGACCGGAAACAAGCATCCTGGGACCGGTTTCGGGTTCAAAACCCTCATCAGCCAGGCTATTTTGAATCCAGTGGCAAAGTGAGCAATGGACCCACGTCTGGGCATACCCTGCCAACTTAGGGCGAACAAAGCGATACCAAAGGGGATGATGGACGGAGTGCTAGAGCAAATCAAACACTCACCTCCAGTCAACTGATCTGGGTTTAATCTGTAGGAAGGTGGAATCTGACTATATGGTTGCCCCCACTTTTTTATGGTGTTTTGCTGGTTTATGACTTAGTTGGACTGGGATCCTGCTATTCAGGGCCCCAGTCTATCTGCTTTCTCTGTAAAATGGTTTCCATGTGCCTTAGGCACATCTCTGATTGGAATGTCTTATAACTTATGTACTTCGAACTCTAGCCTCATAAAGAGACTAGAGGGGTGTGTTTAGTAATAAATACATATATTTTGAATATATACCTGGTGTGGTGCTCTTTCATTTGGTCACTCAAGAGATTATAGACTGGTAAAACAAGCTGCTTTACATTCCTTCAAGACTTAGCCTGAAGGCTGCTCTCCATAGCTACCACTAGGATAGCTTTCAATAAGGTTGTCTTTAACCTATCTCCAATAAGGGGTTGTTTGGACTGGTGCAAGGTGCCCACTATAATTAGTGGACAGCATATGCCAGGCCAACTTCTCACATAATCCATCATCATTCTTTAGCTCACTCCACAACCCCAGTTCAGACATGGCCATATGCAAATCAGTCTGACCCTGTGCCTCATGGGAACAGTCCAGCCCGAACTGCCAAGCCATGTCTTCCCTGGACCGGAAACAAGCATCCTGGGACCGGTTTCGGGTTCAAAACCCTCATCAGCCAGGCTATCTTGAATCCAGTGGCAAAGTGAGCAAGGGACCCACGTCTGGGCATACCCTGCCAACTTAGGGCGAACAAAGCGATACCAAAGGGGATGATGGACGGAGTGCTAGAGCAAATCAAACACTCTCCCCCAGTCAACTGATCTGGGTTTAATCCATCATCATTCTTTAGCTCACTCCACCACCCCAGTTCAGACATGGCCATATGCAAATCAGTCTGACCCTGTGCCTCATGGGAACAGTCCAGCCCGAACTGCCAAGCCATGTCTTCCCTGGCCCGGAAACAAGCATCCCTGGACCGGTTTCGGGTTCAAAACGTTCGGGCTGGACTGTTCCCATGAGGCACAGGGTCAGACTGATTTGCATATGGCCATGTCTGAACTGGGGTGGTGGAGTGAGCTAAAGAATGATGATGGATTAAACCCAGATCAGTTGACTGGGGGTGAGTGTTTGATTAGCTCAAGCGCTCCGTCCATCATCCCCTTTGGTATCGCTTTGTTCGCCCTAAGTTGGCAGGGTATGCCCAGACGTGGGTCCCTTGCTCACTTTGCCACTGGATTCAAGCTAGCCTGGCTGATGACGGCTGAATGGCCAGAAACCGGTCCCAGGATGCTTGTTTCCGGTCCAGGGAAGACATGGCTTGGCAGTTCGGGCTGGACTGTTCCCATGAGGCACAGGGTCAGACTGATTTGCATATGGCCATGTCTGAACTGGGGTGGTGGAGTGAGCTAAAGAATGATGATGGATTAAACCCAGATCAGTTGACTGGGGGTGAGTGTTTGATTAGCTCAAGCGCTCTGTCCATCATCCCCTTTGGTATCGCTTTGTTCGCCCTAAGTTGGCAGGGTATGCCCAGACGTGGGTCCCTTGCTCACTTTGCCACTGGATTCAAGCTAGCCTGGCTGATGACGGCTGAATGGCCAGAAACCGGTCCCAGGATGCTTGTTTCCGGTCCAGGGAAGACATGGCTTGGCAGTTCGGGCTGGACTGTTCCCATGAGGCACAGGGTCAGACTGATTTGCATATGGCCATGTCTGAACTGGGGTGGTGGAGTGAGCTAAAGAATGATGATGGATTAAACCCAGATCAGTTGACTGGGGGTGAGTGTTTGATTAGCTCAAGCGTTCCGTCCATCATCCCCTTTGGTATTGCTTCATCTGCTAGAGGGCATGCTTTCTCCTACATCTGCTCGAGGGCTTGCTTTGTCCTTCATCTGCTCGAGGGCTTGCTTTCTCCTTCATCTGCTAGAGGGCTTGCTTTCTCCTACATCTGCTAGAGAGCTTGCTTTCTCCTTCATCTGCTAGAGGGCTTGCTTTCTCTTACATCTGCATGAGGGCTTGCTTTCTCCTTCATCTGCATGAGGGCTTGCTTTCTCCTTCATCTGCTAGAGGGCTTGCTTTCTCCTTCATCTGCTAGAGGGCTTGCTTTCTCCTACATCTGCTAGAGGGCTTGCTTTCTCCTCCATCAGTTAGAAGGGTTGCTTTCTCCTACATCTGCTAGAGGGCTTGCTTTCTCCTTCATCTGCTTGAGGGCTTGCTTTCTCCTCCATCAGCTAGAAGGCTTGCTTTCTCCTACATCTGCTAGAGGGCTTGCTTTCTCCTTCATCTGTCAGAGGGCTTGCTTTCTCCTTCATCTGCTAGTGGGCTTGCTTTCTCCTTCATCTGCTTGAGGGCTTGCTTTCTCCTCCATCAGCTAGAAGGCTTGCTTTCTCCTACATCTGCTAGAGGGCTTGCTTTCTCCTTCATCTACTAGAGAGCTTGCTTTCTCCTACATCTGCTAGAGAGCTTGCTTTCTCCTTCATCTGTCAGAGGGCTTGCTTTCTCCTTCATCTGCTCGAGGGCTTGCTTTCTCCTTCATCTGATCGAGGGCTTGCTTTCTCCTCCATCTGCCCAAGGGCTTGCTTTCTCTTTCATCTGCTCGAGGGTTTCCTTTCACCTTCATCTGCTAGAGGGCTTTCTTTCTCCTCCATCTGTAGAGAGTTTCCTTTCACCTTCATCTGCTCGAGGGCTTGCTTTCTCCTCCATCTCCTCGAGGGCTTGTTTTCTCCTACATCTGCTAGAGGGCTTGCTTTCTCCTTCATCTGCTTGAGGGCTTGTTTCTCCTACATCTACTTGATGGCTGGCTTTCTCCTTCATCTGCTAGAGGGCTTGTTTTCTCCTACATCTACTTGAGGGCTTGCTTTCTCCTTCATCTGCTAGAGGGTTTGATTTCTCCTTCATCTGCTTGAGGGCTTGCTTTCTCCTTCATCTACTTGAGGGCTTGCTTTCTCCTTCATCTGCTAGAGGGCTTGATTTCTCCTTCATCTGCTTGAGGGCTTGCTTTCTCCTACATCTACTTGAGGGCTTGCTTTCTCCTTCATCTACTTGAGGGCTTGCTTTCTCCTTCATCTGCTAGAGGGCTTGATTTCTCCTTCATCTGCTAGAGGGCTTGCTTTCTCCTTCATCTGCTAGAGGGCTTGCTTTCTCTTTCATCTGTCAGAAGGCTTGCTTTCTCCTTCATCTGCTAGAGGGCTTGCTTTCTCCTTCATCTGCTTGAGGGCTTGCTTTCTCTTTCATCTGTCAGAGGGCTTGCTTTCTCCTTCATCTACTAGAGGGCTTGCTTTCTCCTTCATCTGTCAGAGGGCTTGCTATCTCCTTCATCTGCTAGAGGGCTTGCTTTCTCCTTCATCTGTCAGAGGGCTTGCTTTCTCCTCCATCTGCTCGAGGGCTTGCTTTCTCCTTCATCTGCTTGAGTGCTTGCTTTCTCCTCCATCAGCTAGAAGGCTTGCTTTCTCCTACATCTGCTAGTGGGCTTGCTTTCTCCTTCATCTGCTTGAGGGCTTGCTTTCTCCTCCATCAGCTAGAAGGCTTGCTTTCTCCTCCATCAGCTAGAAGGCTTGCTTTCTCCTACATCTGCTAGTGGGCTTGCTTTCTCCTTCATCTGCTTGAGGGCTTGCTTTCTCCTATATCTGCTAGAGGGCTTGCTTTCTCCTCCATCAGTTAGAAGGCTTGCTTTCTCCTACATCTGCTAGAGGGCTTGCTTTCTCCTCCATCAGTTAGAAGGGTTGCTTTCTCCTACATCTGCTAGAGGGCTTGCTTTCTCCTAAATCTGTCAGAGGGCTTGCTTTCTCCTTCATCTGCTGGAGGGCTTGCTTTCTCTTTCATCTGCTTGAGGGCTTGATTTCTCCTCCATCAGCTAGAAGGCTTGCTTTCTCCTACATCTGCTAGAGAGCTTGCTTTCTCCTACATCTGCTCGAGGGTTTGCTTTGTCCTTCATTTGCTCGAGGGCTTGCTTTCTCCTTCATCTGCTAGAGGGCTTGCTTTCTCCTTCATCTGCTAGAGGGCTTGCTTTCTCCTTCATCTGCTAGAGGGCTTGCTTTCTCCTTCATCTGTCAGAGGGCTTGCTTTCTCCTTCATCTGCTCGAGGGCTTGCTTTCTCCTTCATCTGGTCGAGGGCTTGCTTTCTCCTCCATCTACCCAAGGGCTTGCTTTCTCTTTCATCTGCTTGAGGATTTCCTTTCACCTTCATCTGCTAGAGGGCTTGCTTTCTCCTCCATCTGCTAGAGGGCTTGCTTTCTCTTTCATCTGCTTGAGGGTTTCCTTTCACCTTCATCTGCTAGAGAGCTTGCTTTCTCCTTCATCTGTCAGAGGGCTTGCTTTCTCCTACATCTGATCTAGGGCTTGCTTTCTCCTTCATCTGCTAGAGGGCTTGCTTTCTCCTTCATCTGTCAGAGCGCTTGCTTTCTCCTTCATCTGCTTGAGGGCTTGCTTTCTCCTTCATCTGCGTGAGGGCTTGCTTTCTCCTTCATCTGCTTGAGGGCTTGCTTTCTCCTACATCTGCTAGAGGGCTTGCTTTCTCCTACATCTGCTTGAGGGCTTGCTTTCTCCTACATCTGCTAGAGGTCTTGCTTTCTCCTACATCTGCTAGAGGGCTTGCTTTCTCCTTCATCTGCTAGAGGGCTTGCTTTCTCCTACATCTGCTAGAGGGCTTGCTTTCTCCTACATCTGCTAGAGGGCTTGCTTTCTCCTTCATCTGCTAGAGGGCTTGCTTTCTCTTACATCTGCTAGAGGGCTTGCTTTCTCCTTCATCTGTCAGAGGGCTTGCTTTTTCCTTCATCTGCTAGAGGGCTTGCTTTCTCCTTCATCTGTCAGAGGGCTTGCTTTCTCCTCCATCTGCTCGAGGGCTTGCTTTCTCCTTCATCTGCTCGAGGGCTTGCTTTCTCCTTCATCTGCTTGAGGGCTTGCTTTCTCCTACATCTGCTTGAGGGCTTGCTTTCTCTTATATCTGCTAGAGGGCTTGCTTTCTCCTCCATCAGTTAGAAGGCTTGCTTTCTCCTACATCTGCTAGAGGGCTTGCTTTCTCCTCCATCAGTTAGAAGGGTTGCTTTCTCCTACATCTGCTAGAGGGCTTGCTTTCTCCTTCATCTGCTAGAGGGCTTGCTTCCTCTTTCATCTGCTAGAGGGCTTGCATTCTCCTTCATGTGCTAGAGGGCTTGCTTTGTCCTTCATCTGCTAGAGGGCATGCTTTCTCCTACATCTGCTTGAGGGTTTGCTTTGTCCTTCATATGCTCGAGGGCTTGCTTTCTCCTTCATATGCTAGAGGGCTTGCTTTCTCCTTCATCTGTCAGAGGGCTTGCTTTCTCCTTCATCTGCTCGAGGGCTTGCTTTCTCCTTCATCTGGTCGAGGGCTTGCTTTCTCCTCCATCTGCCCAAGGGCTTGCTTTCTCTTTCATCTGCTCGAGGGTTTCCTTTCACCTTCATCTGCTAGAGAGCTTGCTTTCTCCTTCATCTGTCAGAGGGCTTGCTTTCTCCTTCATCTGCTAGAGGGCTTGCTTTCTCCTTCATCTGTCAGAGGGCTTGCTTTCTCCTTCATCTGCTCGAGGGCTTGCTTTCTCCTCCATCTCCTTGAGGGCTTGCTTTCTCCTTCATCTGCTTGAGGGTTTCCTTTCACCTTCATCTGCTAGAGAGCTTGCTTTCTCCTTCATCTGTCAGAGGGCTTGCTTTCTCCTTCATCTGCTCGAGGGCTTGCTTTCTCCTTCATCTGTCAGAGGGCTTGCTTTCTCCTTCATCTGCTCGAGGGCTTGCTTTCTCCTTCATCTGCTAGAAGGCTTGCTTTCTCCTTCATCTGCTAGAGGGTTTGCTTTCTCCTTCATCTGCTAGAGGGCTTGCTTTCTCCTACATCTGCTAGAGGGCTTGCTTTCTCCTTCATCTGTCAGAGGGCTTGCTTTCTCCTTCATCTGCTAGAGGGCTTGCTTTCTCCTTCATCTGGTCGAGGGCTTGCTTTCTCCTCCATCTGCTCGAGGGCTTGCTTCCTCCTTCATCTGCTAGTGGGCTTGCTTTCTCCTTCATCTGCTCGAGGGCTTGCTTTCTCCTCCATCTCCTCGAGGGCTTGTTTTCTCCTACATCTGCTAGAGGGCTTGCTTTCTCCTTCATCTGCTTGATGGCTGGCTTTCTCCTTCATCTGCTAGAGGGCTTGCTTTCTCCTACATCTACTTGAGGGCTTGCTTTCTCCTTCATCTGCTAGAGGGTTTGATTTCTCCTTCATCTGCTTGAGGGCTTGCTTTCTCCTTCATCTGCTAGAGGGCTTGATTTCTCCTTCATCTGCTTGAGGGCTTGCTTCCGCCTTCATCTGCTAGAGGGCTTGCTTTCTCCTTCATCTGCTAGAGGGCTTGCTTTCTCCTTCATCTGCTTGAGGGCTTGCTTCCTCCTTCATCTGCTAGAGGGCTTGCTTTCTCCTTCATCTGCTAGATGGCTTGCTTTCTCTTTCATCTGTCAGAGGGCTTGCTTTCTCCTTCATCTGCTAGATGGCTTGCTTTCTCCTTCATCTGTCAGAGGGCTTGCTATCTCCTTCATCTGCTAGAGGGCTTGCGTTCTCCTTCCTCTGTCAGAGGGCTTGCTTTCTCCTCCATCTGCTCGAGGGCTTGCTTTCTCATTCATCTGCTTGATGGCTTGCTTTCTCCTCCATCAGCTAGAAGGCTTGCTTTCTCCTACATCTGCTAGTGGGCTTGCTTTCTCCTTCATCTGCTTGAGGGCTTGCTTTCTCCTCCATCAGCTAGAAGGCTTGCTTTCTCCTCCATCAGCTAGAAGGCTTGCTTTCTCCTACATCTGCTAGTGGGTGTGAGAAGTTGGCCTGGCATATGCTGTCCACTAATTATAGTGGGCACCTTGCACCAGTCCAAATCGACTCTTATGGTAGGTAGGTTAAAAACAACCTTATTGAAAGCTATCCTAGTGGTAGCTATGGAGAGCAGCCTTCAGGCTAAGTCTTGAAGGAATGTAAAGCAGCTTGTTTTACCAGTCTATAATCTCTTGAGTGACCAAATGAAAGAGCACCACACCAGGTATATATTCAAAATATATGTATTTATTACTAAACACACCCCTCTAGTCTCTTTATGAGGCTAGAGTTCAAGTACATAGGTTATAAGATCTTAAGTCACAGTAATAGCACAAATACACGTTTGGGCCCTAGGGGCGTACCAAACCATATACCAATAAAGTGGTATGCGAACCACGACTGAACTAGACACTAGGCCTAGAGCCTCTAGAAGTGCTTGGACCACAAGGAACCACCCAAGGTAGTGACACAGGGGACCCACGGGAGACGCGTGCAGTGTAAATACACAACCGCGATACGCCGTTAACTTCTATGGAGAAAGTCGGGATCGGGAAAATAGAGGAAAGGGACACTTAAAGAGGACTAGGACAAAACCCTTTGAGATCTAGGACTTTGAAGAGTCTCTACCCACGGGAGCACCGGAGTACTCGTGTTACCTCACCCAGGGAAGCCGGGTGCATAGGTGCCTTTCGGGGTCGGGTTTCGTCGTCGGTTCTTATGGCGATCTGCTGCAAAGTGCTGCTGGCGACCAGGAGAAAAGTGTCCGGGTGGATCCAAGAGTGGATCGGAGTTCTGAAGAACCTGAAAGCAGAGGGGACAGAGTCTGGGTCACTAGCCAGTGACCAGGGAGGCGATGGACAGATGCCCACCGATGTCGAGTGCTTCAGATTCGATGACGGTTGTCTTGACTCTTCAGCCACGAGGTCCGGGAGGCGTTGTCGGCGACCAGGAGCAGGATTCGGGCTGTTGCTCGATGTCTGTCGAGTGCAGAGGTGTCCGCGACCGGATTGGACCCAACAAGCCTTGGCAACGGCAAGTCTCGAGTAAGATGTAGATCGTCGATGATGCAGACCAGCAAGGTCTGGGGAACTCACCCAGCGAGGGTAAGTGAGGGCAGGCCTGGAGCAACCAGACTACCAAGTAAAGAAAAGATTGGCCTTCGTTAGGGCTACTAGCCAACGGGCTAGCGACCGCGAAGGAGCCTCGTGACGCCGCACGTGGAGCTGGCTTACAGGACACTCGTGGAGTGGGGGCCAGTGATCTTCGGTGCAGGCGGTGCTGGAGGCTAGGGCTACTCGGAGCCCAAAGCACGACTTCTTGGGAGACCCAGAAGATGGTGCACTTGCAAATGTGCTCGGTGTCCAGGGGTCACGGTCTCAAGTCACCCACGATAGCCACGGGCCTCAGCTTTGCTGGGGACTCAGGGTAGCCTCGGGAAGTCTGAGAATCCACCTCTGGTGATGCGATGACTTCGGCGTCCGACGGGAGCTTCAGTGATGCGAACCGGACAGATGCTTCTTTGGTGCCTGCCAAGCAGGGGAGTCACTCCTTGACCCCAAGGGAGATTCTTCAGTCCTCTAATCGTGAGTAGAGCGTCGAAGGTCCAGGATTCTGTTTCAGAGTTTCGTCCAGGTATAATCTAAAGTCCTAGGGACTGGGTTCCTACCTTTATTCTAAAAATAGGGGATGGACTACTCTGTGGCCCCACCTATGGGTGGGTCAGGGCAGAGGGTGGCTACACCCCTTTCCCTTTGTCCAGTTCGCGCCAAAGCAGGGGCTGCAAGCCCTGATCCGGTTTGAACTGGGGTATGCACAGGGACACCAAATGTGCCCCCAGTGCAGGACTTCAAAGCACCCGAAAGTGCTCCCGCCCAGCCCCAATACACATTGTCCTGTCTGGGGAGGTGGTCACACCTCCCTGGGACAGGAAACCTATTGTCCAGGTCTCCCCTGCCGGAGTTTCGTCCAGCAGCAGGAGGCCAGACTCGTGTCTGTGGCAGCAGCATCCATTTTGTGATGCCAGGCTCTGGAAAGAAGTTACCGGACTCGTCAGAGTTAACATGCCTTTCCCTCTAGAAGGGTGGAATGCTACCCCCGCCGCCAGGATTGGTGGGGGGTAGTATTCCAAGATGTTTGACACCAAACACGACATGTTTAGGTGCAGCCATTCCATAGTTAGCATTTTACCGCGAGGATATAATGCGTTTAAGAGTATATGGTCAGGCTGCACTACAAACAGCATCAGAGATGGTCTCCGAACGCTGCAGAGGGGCCCTGCTCATGCAGGGGCACCCTCTCACATAGGAACCATGCACTCTGCCTTTAGGATTGATAAGGCCTGCCTTAGGAGTGACTTATAGGTTTATATGTGTGTATGCATTTAGTGATATAGGTAACCTATACCACAGCAAGGGGTGCATGCACCACCTTACCCAGGCTGCAGTAGCAGACCTGTGGTGCCAGTTTGGATGGCCTACCAGGGGTGGCATAATACATGCTGCAGCCCCTGGCAGGCCTCTGAAGTACCTATGCCCTTGGTACATAGTATACCATATACTAGGGACTTACAAGGGCACTCCAGATCCCAATCAGTGATGTGCCTAAGGCACATGGAGACCCTTTAAAGAGGAAACAGCTAGGCTGGGGTTCTGAATAGCAGGGCCCCAGCCAGACTAATGTCGAAAACCAGTGAAGTATCAGCAAAAAGTGGGGGTACCCCTGTGAAGCAGATCCTACTCTCCTACACAACCCCCCCAAACGTAGGGACATTAAACTAACCTTGCCCAGTTAAGTCTTCATGTTCTAAGTGGAAATACCTAGAGAGTCCATCTGCATTCGCATGGTTACTCCCAGGCCTATGTTCCACTGTAAAGTCCATCCCCTGTAGGGAAATGGACCACCTAAGCAGTTTGGGGTTTTCACCCTTCATTTGTTTTAGCCATAAGAGGGGCTTATGGTCTGTCTGAACCAGGAAGTGTGTACCAAACAAGTATGGCCTCAACTTCTTCAGAGCCCAGACCACAGCAAAGGCCTCCCTCTCTATGGCTGACCAACGTTTCTCTCTAGGGGTCAGCCTTCTGCTAATAAAAGCTACTGGCTGATCCTGACCTTCTTCATTCAATTGTGACAGTACAGCCCCTACCCCCAATTCAGATGCATCAGTTTGAACAATGAACTTCTTGGAGTAATCAGGACTCTGCAGAATTGGAGCAGTGCACATGGCCTGCTTGAGGTCATCAAATGCCTTTTGACAGCTAACTGTCCACTGAACCTTTTTGGGCATTTTCTTAGAAGTTAAGTCATTCAAGGGTGTCACTATTGATCCATACCCCTTGACAAATCTCCTATAGTACCCAGTCAGGCCTAAGAAGGCTCTCACCTGAGTCTGGGTAGTGGGAGCAGTCCAGTCCATGATGGTCTGGATCTTGCTCTGCAAAGGTTGAACCTGGCCTCCACCCACAAGGTGGCCCAGGTACACAACCTGACTCTGCCCTATCTGGCACTTAGTGGCCTTGATAGTCAGGCCTGCCTTTTGCAGGGCCTGTAAAACATTCCTGAGGTGGACCAGGTGATCCTCCCAGGTGGAGCTAAAGACAGCAATATCATCTAGATAAGCTGCACTATAGGCTTCCAGTCCTGTGAGAACTGTGTTCACCAACCTCTGGAAAGTGGCAGGTGCATTTTTCAGACCAAAGGGCATCACCACAAATTGATAATGCCCACTAGGGGTTGAAAATGCTGTTTTGGGCTTTGCAGCATCAGCTAGTCTGATCTGCCAGTAGCCAGCTGTTAGGTCAAATGTGCTGAGATATTTGGCAGAGGCCAAAGTATCTATGAGCTCATCTGCCCTGGGTATTGGATGGGCATCAGTCCTAGTGACTGCATTGAGGCCTCTGTAGTCTACACAAAACCTCATCTCTCTTTTCCCACCACTGGTGTGAGGTTTAGGTACTAGGACTACTGGACTAGCCCAAGGGCTATCTGAGGGCTCAATCACTCCCAATTCCAACATCTTCTGGACTTCAGTCCTGATACAGTCCCTGACATGGTCAGGTTGCCTATAAATCTTGTTTTTAATAGGCAGACTGTCCCCAGTGTCCACTTCATGAGTGCACCAGGTGGTCTGACTGGGTGTCAGTGAAAACATATGTCTAAACTGATTGAGGACTTGCCTGCAATCAGTTTGTTGCTGGGTAGTGAGGCTGCCTGCCAAGGCTGCACCATCAACTGACCCATCGTCAGGGTTCTGTGAGAGCAGGTCAGGGAGTGGGTCACTCTCTTCCTCCTGCCCTTCATCAGTAGCCATGAGCAAGCCCATGTCTGCCCTGTCCACATATGGCTTAAGTCTGTTGACATGGAGAACCCTTTGGGGACTCCTGGGTGTTCCTAGGTCCACTAAGTAAGTGACCTCACCCTTCTGTTCAACAATAGTGTGGGGTCCACTCCATTTGTCTTGGAGAGCTGCTGGGGCCACTGGCTCCAACACCCACACCTTCTGTCCTGGCTGGTAAACAGTCAGAACAGCCTTTTGGTCATGCCAGGCCTTCTGCAGTTCCTGGCTAGCCTCAAGGTTTTTGGTTGCCTTTTTCATGTACTCAGCCATCCTGGAGCGGAGACCAAGTACATAGTCCACTATATCTTGCTTTGGGGGCTTGAGAGGTAACTCCCATCCTTCCTTCACCAAGCACAGTGGACCCCTCACAGGGTGGCCAAACAGAAGTTCAAAAGGGCTGTAACCAACCCCTTCTGAGGCACCTCCTATATGCGAATAAAAGGCAGGGCAAGAGTATGTCCCATCTACGCCTAAGCTTTTCTGGGAGCCCTTTAATCATGCCCTTCAAGGTTTTGTTGAATCTCTCAACTAAACCATTGCATTGTGGGTGATAGGGTGTGGTGAACTTATAAGTAACTCCACACTCCTTCCACATTGCTTTTAAGTAACCAGACATGAAGTTTGCACCCCTGTCTGATACTACCTCCTTAGGAAAGCCCACTCTTGAGAAGATTCCCAGGAGGGCCCTTGCCACCACAGGTGCTGTAGTGGTCCTGAGGGGAATAGCTTCTGGGTACCTGGTGGCATGATCCACTACCACCAGGATAAACCTGTGCCCAGAGGCTGTTTGGGGATCCATGGGACCAACAATGTCAATCCCTACCCTCTCAAAGGGCACCCCCACCACAGGTAGTGGTATCAGGGGGCCTTTGTAGTGCCACCTGCTTTGCCACTGGCTTGGCAGGTTACACAGGAGCGACAAAACTCCTTACTGTCTTCAGACATGTGGGGCCAGTGAAAGTGAGGGACAATTCTGTCCCAAGTCTTGTTCTGGCCCAGGTGTCCTGCTAAGGGAATATCATGGGCTAGGGTCAATAGGAAGCCCCTGAACTTCAAAGGCATTACCAACCTCCTGGTAGCACCAGGCTTGGGGTCTCTACTCTCTGAGTACAGGAGTCCATCATCCCAATACACTGTATGGGGACCACTAGCTTTCCCAGCAGCCTCAGCAGCAGCTTGCTGTCTGAGGGGTTCAAGGAGGGGCAGCTCTGCTGCTCCTGGCTCAGATCTGCCCTAGAAGGTCCCCCTGTCCCCAAGAACTCAACCTGTTCAGGTTCAAGTTCCTCTGGGACAGTTCCTTCTTCAGGGCTGAGATCATCCCCCTCAAGGGACTGATCTTCCTCCTGAGCCAAGGGGAAGGCACTGCCTTAACCCTACTACTCCTCCTCTTGGAAGGCACTTGGTCCATTCTTCCAGAATCCAAGACCTGTTCAGTTTTAGGCAGTTTAGCTTGTGACCTGGTCACAGCAAACACATCTGCAGGGATCCCCAGCATTTCTGCATGGGTCCTGAGCTCCACTTCTGCCCAAGCAGAAGTCTCTAAGTCATTGCCAAGCAAGCATTCGACTGGTAGGTTTGCACTTACCACAACCTTCTTAAGGCCAGTTACCCCTCCCCAGGAGAAGTTAACAACTGCCAGAGTATGGTCTGTTCTGACATTGCTAGCATTGGTCACTTGGTACATTTCACCAAGCATAACTTGCCCAGGTAGCACAAGGTCTTGTGTCACCATTGTGACACTTGCCCCTGTGTCCCTAAATGCCAAAGCCTCTCGTCCATTGATTAAAGGCTGTTGTCTGTACTTGCCCAGATTACTGGGACTCACAGTGGAGGTCACATCCATGCCTCCATCACAGACTAACACAGCCTGAGTCAGTTCCCTGACTAAGTCAGAGCCCAACTCAGTTCCCAGGGTGAACCCTACTAAACCCTTTGCTGGAGCACCTCCACCAACTGTACTAGGGGGAACAGGTGCCTTAGGGGCATTGGTGGGTGCTGGACTGGAGTCTTTGGACTTGGTGCAATCACTGGTCCAGTGGGTCTTTTGCTTACAGACCTTGCACCATGGTTTTCTTTGGCCTTTACCCTTGGTAGACTGGGAATCCCCACCAGAAGAAGATTTTTGGGGGCCTGATGAAGACTTTTGATCTTTACCCTTCTCCCCACCCTTGTCAGAGTTCTTAGCATCTTGCTTCTTGGTTTCCCCACCTTGGTTCTGTACCTTCTGCTTCACCCTGGTTCTGACCCATTTGTCTGCCTTCTTTCCCAATTCTTGGGGAGAGGTCAGATCAGAGTCAACCAGGTACTGATGCAACAGCTGGTTTTGACAGTTATTAAGAATCTGCTCCCTCATTATCAGATCATACAATCCTGAGAAGTCACACACCTTACTGCCCATCAACCAGCCTTCCAGAGCCTTGGCAGAACAATCCACATAGTCTACCCAGTCTTGAGTCTGTGCTTTTGGGTGTCTCTGAACTTCAACCTGTACTGTTCAGTGGTTAGGCCAAACCCATCAATAAGAGCACTCTTCAAGACCTTGTAATTGTCAGCATCCTCCTCTCTAACAGTGAGGAGCTTGTCTCTACCTTTGTCAGCAAAGGAGAGCCACAAGATTGCTGCCCACTGCTCCTGAGGGACCTTCTGTACTTTACAGGCCCTCTCTAAAGCAGTTATCCATTTGTGGATATCATCCCCACTCTGGTAGGGAGGGACAATCTTGCTCAGGTTCCTATGGTCATAGGACCTTTCCCTATCTCTAGGGACATGGCTGCCACCATGGGACTCTAGTCCCAACTTTCTTCTCTCTTTAAGGAGATCTAGGGATTCTCTATCTAAAGCCAATTGCTTCTTCCTGATCTCCAGTTGAGTTTCCTCATACTGGACCAGTCTCTTTCTTCTCTCATGAGAGGATTCCCTCCTGTGAGAAGAAACAGAGCTCCCTATTGAGGTGCCAGAGTGGTTAGACTCCTGAGAAGGAGACCTAGACTTTCTGAGCACACTCATAATCCTTCCTGGGGGACAAAGGTGTGGTTCTCTAGATCCTCATCTTCATCTTCCCCAGAAGGGATTGGGTTTTCCAGGTCAGGGTCATTGTCACCCTCCTGGTCAGTTTCAGAGGGGGCTGGGGGTAGTGGTACCCCTGGCCCCTTCCTCATCTGCTGGCCCACCCTCTGCTCCTACCCCTTCAGTCTCTGAAGACTTACTAAGATCATAAGCCACCAACAACTCCTGGAGGTGTTGGGTGGTGGGACTTTGGCCTGTCCTTAATTTCCTCACGTTACACAAAGCTCTCAGTTCCAAGAATGGGAGTGTGTCATACTTGGAGGGGGAAGCTCAATGGCTTCCTGCAGGGCATCTTTGGATCCTGCTTTTAAAGACATTACTAGTGTGGTGTGGTGTATGCACTACCTACTCTAGTGTGGCCTACTAAACTCTCTTGAGTTGTAGAAAGGGTTGTGCTATCCCTTAACACACAACTCTAAGTTCAGTAGAACTTACTGATATTCTAAGCTTAAATTATATGTACCTTAGGTACCTTTAGTGGTTTTCAGTTGATCAATTCAATTGAGATTATCTGGTAAAACAATAGCAAGCTGGAATCCCACACGCTGCACACCAATGTGAGAAGTTGGCCTGGCATATGCTGTCCACTAATTATAGTGGGCACCTTGCACCAGTCCAAATCGACTCTTATGGTAGGTAGGTTAAAGACAACCTTATTGAAAGCTATCCTAGTGGTAGCTGTGGAGAGCAGCCTTCAGGCTAAGTCTTGAAGGAATGTAAAGCAGCTTGTTTTACCAGTCTATAATCTCTTGAGTGACCAAATGAAAGAGCACCACACCAGGTATATATTCAAAATATATGTATTTATTACTAAACACACCCCTCTAGTCTCTTTATGAGGCTAGAGTTCGAAGTACATAGGTTATAAGATCTTAAATCACAGTAATAGCACAAATACACGTTTGGGCCCTAGGGGCGTACCAAACCATATACCAATAAAGTGGTATGCGAACCACGACTGAACTAGACACTAGGCCTAGAGCCTCTAGAAGTGCTTGGACCACAAGGAACCACCCAAGGTAGTGACACAGGGGACCCACGGGAGACGCGTGCAGTGTAAATACACAACCGCGATACGCCGTTAACTTCTATGGAGAAAGTCGGGATCGGGAAAATAGAGGAAAGGGACACTTAAAAGAGGACTAGGACAAAACCCTTTGAGATCTAGGACTTTGAAGAGTCTCTACCCACGGGAGCACCGGAGTACTCGTGTTACCTCACCCAGGGAAGCCGGGTGCATAGGTGCCTTTCGGGGTCGGGTTTCGTCGTCGGTTCTTATGGCGATCTGCTGCAAAGTGCTGCTGGCGACCAGGAGAAAAGTGTCCGGGTGGATCCAAGAGTGGATCGGAGTTCTGAAGAACCTGAAAGCAGAGGGGACAGAGTCTGGGTCACTAGCCAGTGACCAGGGAGGCGATGGACAGATGCCCACCGATGTCGAGTGCTTCAGATTCGATGACGGTCGTCTTGACTCTTCAGCCACGAGGTCCGGGAGGCGTTGTCGGCAACCAGGAGCAGGATTCGGGCTGTTGCTCGATGTCTGTCGAGTGCAGAGGTGTCGGCGACCAGATTGGACCCAACAAGCCTTGGCAACGGCAAGTCTCGAGTAAGATGTAGATCGTCGATGATGCAGACCAGCAAGGTCTGGGGAACTCACCCAGCAAGGGTAAGTGAGGGCAGGCCTGGAGCAACCAGACTGCCAAGTAAAGAAAAGATTGGCCTTCGTTAAGGGCTACTAGCCAACGGGCTAGCGACCGCGAAGGAGCCTCGTGACGCCGCACGTGGAGCTGGCTTACAGGACACTCGTGGAGTGGGGGCCAGTGATCTTCGGTGCAGGTGGTGCTGGAGGCTAGGGCTACTCGGAGCCCAAAGCACGACTTCTTGGGAGACCCAGAAGATGGTGCACTTGCAAATGTGCTCGGTGTCCATGGGTCACGGTCTCAAGTCACCCACGATAGCCACGGGCCTCA
Source organism: Calotriton arnoldi (assembly GCA_963921515.1). NCBI lineage: Eukaryota > Metazoa > Chordata > Amphibia > Caudata > Salamandridae > Calotriton > Calotriton arnoldi. The sequence goes on along the minus strand of CAWUFW010000540.1, from coordinate 3,103,489 downwards.
GCTTTGCTGGGGACTCAGGGTAGCCTCGGGAAGTCTGAGAATCCACCTCTGGTGATGCGATGACTTCGGCGTCTGACGGGAGCTTCAGTGATGCGAACCGGACAGATGCTTCTTTGGTGCCTGCCAAGCAGGGGAGTCACTCCTTGACCCCAAGGGAGATTCTTCAGTCCTCTAATCGTGAGTAGAGCGTCGAAGGTCCAGGATTCTGTTTCAGAGTTTCGTCCAGGTATAATCTAAAGTCCTAGGGACTGGGTTCCTACCTTTATTCTAAAAATAGGGGATGGACTACTCTGTGGCCCCACCTATGGGTGGGTCAGGGCAGAGGGGTGGCTACACCCTTTCCCTTTGTCCAGTTCGCGCCAAAGCAGGGGCTGCAAGCCCCTGATCCGGTTTGAACTGGGGTATGCACAGGGACACCAAATGTGCCCCCAGTGCAGGACTTCAAAGCACCCGAAAGTGCTCCCGCCCAGCCCCAATACACATTGTCCTGTCTGGGGAGGTGGTCACACCTCCCTGGGACAGGAAACCTATTGTCCAGGCCTCCCCTGCCGGAGTTTCGTCCAGCAGCAGGAGGCCAGACTCGTGTCTGTGGCAGCAGCATCCATTTTGTGATGCCAGGCTCTGGAAAGAAGTTACCGGACTCGTCAGAGTTAACATGCCTTTCCCTCTAGAAGGGTGGAATGCTACCCCCGCCGCCAGGATTGGTGGGGGGTAGTATTCCAAGATGTTTGACACCAAACACGACATGTTTAGGTGCAGCCATTCCATAGTTAGCATTTTACCGCGAGGATATAATGCGTTTAAGAGTATATGGTCAGGCTGCACTACAAACAGCATCAGAGATGGTCTCCGAACGCTGCAGAGGGGCCCTGCTCATGCAGGGGCACCCTCTCACATAGGAACCATGCACTCTGCCTTTAGGATTGATAAGGCCTGCCTTAGGAGTGACTTATAGGTTTATATGTGTGTATGCATTTAGTGATATAGGTAACCTATACCACAGCAAGGGGTGCATGCACCACCTTACCCAGGCTGCAGTAGCAGACCTGTGGTGCCAGTTTGGATGGCCTACCAGGGGTGGCATAATACATGCTGCAGCCCCTGGCAGGCCTCTGAGGTACCTATGCCCTTGGTACATAGTATACCATATACTAGGGACTTACAAGGGCACTCCAGATCCCAATCAGTGATGTGCCTAAGGCACATGGAGACCCTTTTAAAGAGGAAACAGCTAGGCTGGGGTTCTGAATAGCAGGGCCCCAGCCAGACTAATGTCGAAAACCAGTGAAGTATCAGCAAAAAGTGGGGGTACCCCTGTGAAGCAGATCCTACTCTCCTACACAGGTCTTGGCGGCGAGGTGTGAGAAGGATCTGCCGCCGGTGGTTGTTCTTCGAATGCGGGGGACGGTGGCGAGGGAGAGGTCGGCGGAGCGGAGCTGGCGGTTGGGGACGTAGAAGAAGAGCCGTCTGTTGAGGTAGGCTGGGCCAGTTTTGTGGAGTGCCTTGTGTGCGTGGGTGAGGAGTTTGAAGGTGATCCTCCTGTCGACGGGGAGCCAGTGCAGGTTCCTCAAGTGGGGGGTGATGTGGCTGTGGCGTGGTACGAAGAGGATCAGTCGTGCAGAGGCGTTTTGTATGCGTTGCAGTCGCTTGATGAGCTTGGCCGGGGCTCCCGCGTAGAGGGCGTTCCCATAGTCCAGTCTGCTACTGACGAGGGCCTGGGTGACTGTTCTTCTTGTGTCTGTCGGGATCCACCTGTAGATTTTGCGGCGCATGCGGAGGGTGTTGAAGCAGGAGGAGGAGACTGCGTTGACTTGCTTGGTCATGGAGAGCGTTGAGTCGAGGATGACTCCCAGGTTGCGTGCATGGTCGGTGGGTGTCGGGGCTGCTCCCAGCGTCGTTGGCCACCAGGAGTCGTCCCAGGCTGAGGTGTTGGAGCCGAGGATGAGGACCTCCGTTTTGTCCGTGTTCAGCTTTAGTCGGCTGATCTTCATCCAATCGGCGACGGCCTTCATTCCTTCATGGAGTTTGGCTTTGGCGGCGAGGGGGTCCTTGGTGAGGAGAGGATCAGTTGAGTGTCGTCGGCGTAGGAGATAATGTTGAGGTCGTGTTGTCTGGCGATGCGTGCGAGCGGGGCCATGTAGCTGTTGAACAGTGTTGGGCTGAGGGACGATCCCTGGGGTACGCCGCAGATGATCTCGGAGGCTTCGGATCGGAAGGGTGGGAGGCGGACTCTCTGGGTTCTGCCGTCGAGGAAGGAGATGGTCCATTCCAGGGCCTTGTCTCGGATCCCTGCGTCGTGGAGGCGTGCGCGTAGAGTGCGATGGCAGACAGTGTCGAAGGCGGCGGAGAGGTCCAGCAGGATGAGGGCTGCGGTCTCACCATTGTCCAGCAGGATCCTGATGTCGTCGGTGGCGGCGATGAGGGCAGTCTCAGTGCTGTGGTTGCTGCAGAACCCTGATTGGGATGGGTCCAGGATGCTGTTTTCTTCGAGGTATCGGGTTAGCTGTTTGTTGACGATCTTCTCGATGACCTTGGCTGGGAACGGAAGCAGAGAGATGGGCCGGAAGTTCTTGAGGTCTCTCGGGTCCGCCTTGGGTTTTTTGAGTAGGGCGTTGATCTCTGCGTGTTTCCAGCTCTCTGGGAAGGTCGCGGTCTCAAAGGGAGAGGTTGATGATGTTGCACAGGTGGGGTGCGATGGAGCTGCTGGCTTTGTTGAAGATGTGGTGCGGGAAAGGGTCTGACGGGGAGCCGGAGTGTATTGTGCTCATGGTCTTGATGGTGTCCTCGATGTTCACGCTGGCCCAGGCTGGCAGGGGGTCGTGGTCGATGGTGTGTGGCGGGTCGATCTTAGTTGGGGTTATCTGGGTTTAGAAGCTGTCGTGGATGTCGGCGATCTTGCGGTGAAAGAAGGTGGCGAGGGAATCGCACAGGGGTTGCGACGGCGGGATGTCGTTGGTGTTGGAGCTGGGGTTGGAGAGTTCCTTCACGATGTTGAAAAGCTCCTTGCTGTTGTGTGCGTTGTTGTCGAGGCGGTCTTTGAAGGAGATTCTCTTGGCGGACCTGATGAGGTGGTGGTGGTTACGGATGGCGTCTTTGTGGGCTGTGTGGCTGTCCGGTGTCTTATCGCTGTGCCATTTCTTCTCTAGTTTCCGGCAGGTGCGCTTGGAAGCTAGGAGTTCCGAGGTGAACCAGCTGGCTCTTTTGGTGGTGTCGCTGTAGGTGAGCTTTTTCAGCGGGGCGAGGGTGTTGGCACAGTCGTCCATCCATCGTCTGAGGTTGCAGGCAGCGTCGTCGGTGTTGGATGGGTCGGAGGGAGGGCTGAGAGCGAGGTTGCCTGGAGTTGGTCTTCGGTGACTTTGCTCCAGCAGCGGCGTGGGATCTGTTGGGTGCGGTGGTGTGTGGTGGGTTTCTGGAAGGTGAAATGGATGCAGCGGTGGTCGGTCCAGAGGAGTTCCGTGGTGTGGCTGAAGGAGACGTGGGAGCTTGAGGAGAAGATGGGGTCAGCGTGTGGCCGGCGCAGTGGGTCGGTGTTGTGACGAGCTGGCTCAGGCCGAGGTTGGCGAGGCTGTCGATCAGGGTGGTGGAGTTGCTGTCGTTGTTGTTCTCCAGGTGAAAGTTCAGGTCTCCGAGGAGGATGTAGTCGGTAGAGGTCAGGGCGTGCGTGCTGATGAAGTCGGCGATGGAGTCGCTGAACTGGGGTCGGGGCCCAGGGGGTCTGTAGACAAGGGTGCCTCTAAGGGTGGTGTTGGGGTCCGTGTGGATCTGGAAGTGCATGTGTTCGGCGGTGCTGAGAGTGTCGTCGGTGCTGGTCGAGACCCTGATGGTGTTCTTGTGGACGATGGCGATTCCTCCTCCTACTGCGTTGACGCGGTCTCTGCGGGTGATCTTATAGCCGTCTGGGATGGCTATGGCGATGTCGGGTGCGGAGGAGTCGTTCATCCAGGTCTCTGTCAGGAAGGCGACGTCTGGTGATGATGTGTCGAGCAGGTCCCAGAGCTCGACGGCGTGTTTGCGGGCGGAGCGGGTGTTCAGCAGGATGCACCGGAGGTGGTTGAGGTCCTTCTTGGCGGGCGCCTCGGTGGCTCTGAGGCTGGTGTAGCTGCAATTCCGGCAGGTGAAGGGACCATGGGTGCGTTCGGGGCGGCCTTGAAGCAGTTGTGCGTCCGTCCGGGGTTGAGAGCGTGGAGTGTGGTGGCATCGTATCGGCGCCGGTCCTCGAGGCTGGAGCGGGGGGCGCGCGGTCCAGGGGTTCTGGCACTGGGCGCGGTCCAGTCACGGACGGGCGCAGACGGGCTTGCCTTAGGCGCGCCTTCGGCGCGCCAGCGGCGCGGCCGCACAGCGGCCGCCATTTATGGGGAGGTGGGATGGAGGAGCAGCTGGGAGGCGGGAGGCAGGGGCAGCGAATGGGCAGTCAGGGGGGTGGGGCCGCAGGGGACGCAGCGGCGGGAATGGCGAGAGGCAGCGGGGGCACAGAAGGAAAAAAGGGGAGAAAAAACAGACAGAAATACGGGCACAGTACAAATGGGGCAGCGAGGAGAACAATACATACACATCTAATACTGCACAGAGATGCATTCAAAACATATTTACAAAAAGAAGGATCATCAGGAGAGTGTATTAGCACTGAAAAAAGTTTTGTTGTTACCCATCTCAATGATAGGCATTTTATCAACCTAGTGGACCCACTGGGATCCAAACCTGTTGCTATTACATCAAGCACATATCCCTGCAGTGGTTGCATTAGCCCACAGAGCCAGCACATCTGGACACATATTTGAGTACTGGCATGCTCACTGTTGCACTGCCCTCCCTGACAGAGCACACATCAATTTAAAACAGCGCAAATGATGACAGAACTCTGAACATAAACCCAATATACAGTCAAGCATTATTTAGAGTTAGGTGGATGTGGGGCACACGTGAAAACTTGGTGGATGTCTCATCTGCCTTATTTATGGTTTATATCTATGTCCCACATCCTCCGAACAAAATAACCCCTTGAATATGTAAATAACTGGTAATTAGGGCATCCAGCATTGCTTGCTACCATCAATCACTTTTATACATATGCATTTATTGTGCAATGAATAGCAGTACTGATGGCGGAACTCTTGGCCTGATTTATATATTGACGGTAACCATACTCCATCGCAACGGAGATGAAGTATGCTGACTGCCAATATAATTGTCCACCTGTTGAATTGACATTGACCCAGAGCCCATAAATTAACTGCTACTAGTGGGCCTGCAGCACTGATTGTGACACCCACTTAAGTAGCCTTTTACACATGCCTCAGGACTGCCATTGCAGCCTGTATGTGCAGTTTTAAACTGCCATTTTGACCTGGTAAAATAAACCTTTTAGCAGACATAAACCTTCCTTTTTAATACACATAAGGGACAGGCCTTAAATAGCCATAGCGCAGGGTCAGTGCATTTAAACATTTTGACAGGTACTTTTAACTTTTACATTTCCTGGTAGTGAAAAACTCTTACATTTATTTTTCACTACTGGATGGCCTACTCCTCCCACAGGATAACATTGAGTTATCTTATTATAATTAATATGTGATAAACTTCAATTGGGAGCAGATAGAAATATTGAATTTGATGTCTTTCAGAACTGTAATTTAAAACATCTTCAATGGTAAAGTCGGATTTTAAGTCACAATTCTGAAAATGCCACTTTTAGAAAGTTAAGTAACTTTTAGAGAGTTGGCATTTTCTTGTCCCAACCATTTGGTGCCTGCCGCCTGTATCCTGTGCTACATGACTAGGTGTAGCTGGCAGTTGGTCTTTGTGCATTGCTCCCAGATAGTGAGACTAAGGGGGAATAGGTGTAAGCCTGGGCATAGTTTGCGTAGTAGCACTTCACGTAGCTACGCGAAGTACATTTTGAACTACACGTAGCTATGCAAATTGCATAGTGCGTAGCTGTGTGCTTGACTGCACTGTACAATAATTGCCAAAAGCATCTTGCACAGTGCAAGTTAAGATAAAATAAGTATCTCTGTCTTTATATGCTAAAATGCATATAGCATTTCACAAAAGTGAAATCTATAAATTAACAGGCAGTGAGAGAGGTGATGATTTTGGTATCCTCCCTAACCTAGGGAGAGAACCAAGCAGATGCCTTGAAAACAAAAAGCACATCTTTTGAACGATTCACTGGTGGTCCCATCCTCTTAGGACCACCCCAAGCACAGTTATTGGCAAAAATACAATCCCAACCAAAGGCCCTGCAAAGCATTATGGGACGGGATTAGCAGTGGGCAGTGAATATTATAGTATCCAATATCAAAATAATTCTACAAAGAGCTGCAGTTCCACTAGTCGTTACTAGATGTCCTCACGAGTCAAATGCAAAAGCTTCATGAAAGGGTTTCAATGCTTTTGCATTTGACTCGTGAGGGACATCTAGTAACGACTAGTGGAACTGCCGCTTGATGTCTTAATAATTTCAATGCTTTTGCATTTGACTCGTGAGGGACATCTAGTAACGACTAGTTGAACTGCAGCTCTTTGTAGAATTATTTTGATATTGGACACTATAATATTCACTGCCCACTGCTAATCTCGTCCCATAATGCTTTGCAGGGCCTTTGGTTGGGATTGTATTTTTGCCCATAACTGTGCTTGGGGTGGTCCTAGGAGGAAGGGACCACCACTGAATCCTTCACATGATATGCTTTTTGTGTTCAAGGCATCTGCTTGGTCCTCCCTCTAGGTTAGGGGGGAATCCAAAAATCATCACCTCTCTCATTGCTTGATATTTTCATTGTCAAAGTTCACCTTTGTTAATTTGTTATATGCTTTTTAGCATAGAAAATTGCTTTAACAAAGCATTTGTATGTGTTTAATATACTGTTGCTACGCTACGTCGATTAGCAGAGTTTTTTACTCTGCTACGTGCAATTTGCGTAGTAACACAAACTTTGCATGCTCCGTGAGCGTAGCAAAGTATTATGCCCAGGGTTAAATAGGTGTCAGCAGGATGGGTCGTCTTTGATTTGATGAGGGGGAGTAGCACTTGCACATAACAAAGGCTCTGCCCAGCACATTAACAAAGAGTTCTGATATTAGTTTTTTGTGACCCCAGACAAGCTGAGGCCAGGGTAGGGAGACAGGAAATTTCACACACCCCAGGGGGCAGAAACCTCCACAAACTTCTGCTACTTCGAAGTGGGCATCAGGTATAAATAATGGACCCTCAGACCCAACTCTTGAGTACACCTCTGGACCTGTGTAAGACTCAGAAGGATTGTTGTGCTTCTCTGCAAGAAGGACTGCTACTCTGCTGCCCTGCTGCCTGAGTGAGAAGGAGTGGACCTGCATCTTGAACCGAGGACCACCAGAGTGACTTCAAGGGCTAAATTGCTTACCTTCCGATCAGAGCCTCAGGTACAGAAAAGAATCCATTCCTTCTGATACCTGCATCTGGACTCTCACTGCTGTGTGTCCTGCACCCCCTCCAAGTAGTGCCATCCCAGTCCTGGGTCCTTGGAAGTGGGCCTGAAGGTGCTCTGACAACCCAACTGTGTTCCTCTGGGCAGAACCGATGCAGTGCACTGCATCTCATCACAGCCGCATCAGAACCCCTGCATCCCCGATGCCGGACCTCACATCGCAGCCCGCATCTTCCCCAGAACCACCACTGCACGACGCAAAATCAACACAGGTCTTTGCATCGCAAGCCCCTAGTCAACGGCATCCTTGACAACAACACAGGACTTTGTATCACAGCCCGCAGCTTCTTCGGAACCACCGCTGTGTGATGCATTCTTGATGCCAGACTTTGCATCGCAAGCCCCCCATCAACGGCACCCTTGATGATGATGCAGGACTCTGCATAGCAGCCCCGCAGCTCCTCTGAACTGCTGCTGCACGACGCATCCTTGATGCAGGATTTCACAGCACTCCGTAATCCGGGATTTAAGGTACTTTGCTCAACAGGACTAACTTGGTCCCCATATCTGGCCCATACTCCATCACAGTCAGCCTGAGCTTGTGACTTTGTTCCGGTCGGGTGCGATCAGATAACAACAGTTGGCGCTTTGGTGTAGGATTTTTCTTGTGTTGTGTTTTCACTTTATTGCTGTTTGAGGTACTACATCCTTTTTGGCCACATTCTTGCATTCCTTCACTCCTGCCACCCTGCAAACACCCAGGTGGGACTTTCTGTCCCAGGGTGCATCGGACAACTCCAGGCACAGCTGCTGAGGGGGGAGGCGTGGCCAACGCGCTTAAAGCACTGCCTCTAACCCCGCAGCGCGGGACATCATTTTTGGCCGCAATCTTGCATTCCTGCTCTCCTGCTGCCCTGCAAACACCCTGGTGGAACTTCCTGTCCCAGGGTGCATCAGACAACTCCGGGCACAGCTGCCGAGGGGGGAGACATGGCCAACGCGTTTAAAGCGCTGCCTCTAACCCTGTAGCGTGGGGCATTCTTTATGGCCGCATACTTGCATTCCTGCCACCCTGCAAACACCCTGGTGGGACTTCCTGTCCCAGGATGCATCGGACAACTCCGGGCACAGTTGCCGTGGGGGAGGCGTGGCCAACGCGCTCAAAGCGCTGCTTCTAACCCCGAGGCGTGGGACACCATTTTTGGCCTCATTCTTGCACTCCTGCTGCCCTGCAAACACCCTGGTGGGACTTCCTGTCCCAGGGTGCATAGGACAACTCTGGGCACAGCTGCCGAGGGGGGAAGCATGGCCAACGCACTTAAAGCGCTGCATCTAACCCCGCAGCATGGGATGCGCCTGGGCAAATCCAGGGCGAAGGGCTTGCCCGTCCGCACCCGTCAGACCCTGGCAGAGGCTGGGCTGGGCCACCCCCTGTGCATTTTGCATCAGACATTAATGTACTGCTGGGTGTTTTAAGCAGGCATCAGGGGCTAACAATGTGCTTAGTGTTTATACAGCAGCTGATAACAAGCTGTGCTGCAGCTAGTAAGTAGGGGGCTGCGCTTTGTGTCCACTCCTCCCCCTCTTTATATTACTTCTTTCTCTCCTCCTTCCCTTGGGTCATTGCGCCGATTGTAGAAGGGTTCATGGTTAAAAGAAAGGAGGGAGGGGGCGGAAAAGGAACAGGGAAAGTTAATAAGGCAAATATTAAATCATGCAGGGAGCAATTGCGTACTCGACCACATTGATAGCCTTCTGGTTGAGTGCGAGAGAATATTGGACACAGGCATAGAAGGGGTAAATGCCACTCCAAGTTCCACTGGTAGTTGTTCTCCTTGCACAAGTTCTGGCGCAACACACACTATCCCAAAGATGTTGTAGAAGTCTAAGTGGAAGAGTGGCCTGGCACCTACAACTAAGCAAGTAAGTTCATACTTGGAAGCAACAGCCACATCATTGCTAGATTCAAGTGCACAGGTCCCACAAGACTTAACAATTGCATGTAGTAATCGATTTGCTCCCTTGCAAAGCTTGAACGATAATGTCGATATTTGTAAAGATCGCCTGGCAGGGGAATTCCTTCCAACACAAGCAAAACCTGCCCCAGTGTATGACCCCAGTGCTTACGAACTTGTTAGTGATCTTAAAGCAGAGGTCAATGTCCTGAGGTCTATAATCTGTGTTCTTTCTGGGATGATGAAGGCGCTATTGGCTTTAAATAAATTGGTTCCCCCACATTCTAAGGCCCTGTCGAACTTGTTCAATACATCGACCACTGGGAAAGGGAATGGCCAAGTGCCTGGTGGTTTGAAGGAGGCCCGGGCCATCCCAGCAATTTCAGTGTTTGCACTGGAGAAAAGGGGCTCAGGAAATAGGGCTGTAGTTAGAGATTGTTTTCATAACTCAAACAACACAGCTGGGGTGGGCGGGAGTAGGGATTATTATGATAGTCCCAGGGGCACTTGGTCTATTGAATCCCCTAATAGAAATACATTGGAGTGTGGGCCCCACTAAACAAGAATTTGAGAACCCAAAACACCTGTAAAGTTTACATGACTAATGTTCTAAAGTACAATACCCAGAAAGGTTTTGAGAGGGAGGACTCCCTGAAGAACAAGGCGATCCATTGGATTCCTCATGTGAGAGGGTGTAGGTCCCTAATTAGAGAGGATATAGTAATGGCTAGGAGATGTGAGATCCTAAACTCCTCTACTTATTGTATAGAGTTGACATTGGTTCACGAAAGGTTGGCTGAGAATCTGAAACCTTTAGAATATAGAACCTGCCCTCCAGCATCACCTACCATACAATTTAGGGGATCTTTTTCCAGTGGTATGCAGACAGCTTGATAACTTAGCCCGCGAGTCATCTCTGGGGGGATAACGACTGACTTGCGGTGCAAGGCCACCAGACAGCTGGACACCATCCCATAACCAGCAAAAAACTATCCTTTGAAGCTTGTGCGGTAGTTACAGCCGCACTAAACAATGATCCGCTGGTAGGAGCGGGCAGCTTCTTTCTAAATAGGAGTAAGCAGGTGTGCCAGAGACCCAATAGGACTACCTCATCATCCCTAATAGATGACAAATAAGGTAGAATTAGCACATCAGAAGGTGTCACTATAGAGAGTCATAAAATCCAAAATCCTAACGCGTTTGCCAAAACGGAATTAACATCATAGCTTGCAATAGTTTCATGGAATGTGGCAGGGTTTAAGAGCAAATTGTCCCTCCCGCATTGGAATAGGTTGTTTGAGAGGTTCGACGTATGTCTGCACCAAGAGACTTGGAGCATAGTTCCAGTATATAAGGCAGGATATGCCAGTTATTTTGTTCCGGCAACTCAAAGTAAAATGGGACGACCAGCGGGGGCCTTACTCATATGGGTATTTGCTGTGTCATATCACAACTACCTTCGGTTGTCCCAAATGTTATGGGAATTCACCTAAAGGACACCACAGGATATACCATAGACATTTATAATGTCTATGTAAGAGGTACTAGTGGGGGTAGATCCTCAGCAACCATCACAAAACTGGAGGAGCTCCTGGTCAAGAGAAACCCAAATCCCATTCCTGATAGTAGCAGGTGACTTTAACGTTACATTTGAACCACTAGACAGGGAGGAGACGGTTGAAGTACAAGAGGTGGAGAACCAGTGGGCGGTTTCCTCCCTGGACTTGAAACCGGTCAAGAGGTGGACTCAAATAGTACTTCAAGTTAAAGCCATGACCATGGAGTTTGGACTGAGAGCAACAAACGGCAGGACTAAATCCGATAGGTTGGGTGTAAACAACTATAATAGATTGAATGGCCCCAGTCGAATTGACTATATCCTGCTGGATTTGAGGCTCTGGCATAATGTAATGGATATGGCTGTAGGTGAAACAGTTGATAGCGAACATAACCCCCTCTGCCTAACTATGGTGTCAGTATGGAGGGAACCACATATAATGTCGAGGACCCAGCGGTTATTAACTAAAGAGGTACGACCAGCAAATTACATGCGCCGCCTCAAGTGGCATAAACTTGCTACAGATATAGATAAGCTGCAGAACATGCATAGGGATTTGCTGGCTTCTACAGCTAAAGTTGCAGTGCTTCAGAAGACTCAGGAGGGGAAGATGGAAGTAATGACACCCCTCATTGTCGTTTTTTTAGCGTATGGGCTCCTATTTTACTGTGTCTGTGCATATAAATAACTCAAGGTTTACTAATACGAAAACACAAACATGATACAATAAGGCATGTAGGCTCTCTAGGTCCCAATTAATTAAACCAATTAAATCCAGGGACCATGAGGGAACTAGAAACGCCAAGAAAGTATATAGGTTAGAACTCCTGAAGGCTATGTGAGGAGTGCTGCCCCTTGATGTGCATGGGGTGGGTTGACCTGCAGTTGCTGCTTCTGTCTTGGGCAGAGGAAGGACTGGACTGTTCTTTCTGCATTCTAAGTATCCCCAAGGGCTTGATGCAGAGCTAACCTCCTGTTGGAAGTCTCAGGGAAATCAAAAACTTCAAGAGATCACTTCTGGATCAAAAGGAACCTGCCAGGAAGAAGAGCTGAATAGAGCTGTGAGAGGAGCGCTGCCCCTTGATGTGTGTGGGGTGGGTTGGCCTGCAGTTGCTGCTTCTGTCTTGGGCAGGGGAAGGACTGGACTGTTCTTTGCATTAGAAAGGAAGTTCGTGGTGATCGCTTTATTTCCTGGTGTGCTGGTTGCTTATATTGCATGTTTAGCGCTCTTGTGGTGTGAGGACCGGGGTGCTGCCCGTTGTTCCGAAGCGCTCCCTACCGAGTGCCCCCGGGGCACAAGCAGGCACCCATTGCCATGGCTAAGGTTCCGAGTGCCGTGGCTAAGGCTCCGAGTGATGCGGTGCTCTGCTCAGCTGTTTGTCACCCCTGCGACCCACGTTGGCCCAGCAGGGCCATGCCCACACAACAAGCCAGCGAGAAGAAACTCCCCGACCGTGAACTAACATGCAGGTTCAGGGATCCTTTTTGTTGATTTCCAGACTGCTGAGGACGCTATGATGAAGCTCGCGAAGCTCAGCATGGTCTGCCTGTTCCCCTACAGAGACCACTGATAAAAGGTATTACGGGAGCTGGGTCGGAGGCGCTGCCATCCTGTGCTGCAGTGTGATCGGCTGAGTCCCCTGTGGCTGTTGTGGGGAAAGCTGAGGCTTGTTGTGCAGCTGCACAATGCGATTGCACGCAGCTTTCTTCTATCACTTGGTGAGGGAGACCCAGTAAGGTCGCCCACAGCGCCCTGATGCGTGTGGGTGTGTTCTGGGGTATTTACCTTTTGCTAGTGCCATTCCGGGTGAGTCCTCGACGGAGGCCCAGTTGGGAGATTTGTCACGTACCCGATGTATACTGCCTCATAGGAGCACAGGTGCGCCGTGTTCTGCGTTCATGACAATGCAGGTGTGTAGCCCCTAAATCATGTAGGAAGGAGGTCCAGAGCCTTGCCCCCCTGTGTCTATGAGGTTACCTAGTGGCCCACGTGCGTGTAAGGCTATATGGTGGTTCATGTGTCTCGGGTGCTAACCAAACTACTGCATTTCATGCCCTGATGTCAGGATATATGTTGTTTTGCCATGCACTGACAGGATAACGTGTTACTGTGTGTGTTTTGTACAAATACTTTACACATTGCCTCTGGGATAACTCTGCTTGCTCGTGCCAAGCTACCAATGGGGGGTGGGGGCAGGGGTTATCTAAAGTGTGTAACTCCCTTATCCTGACTAGAAGGAAAGGTCCCTACTTGGACAAGGTGCATACCTCTGCCAACTAGAGACACCACTTTCTAACAGGCAATAATGAGACATGTTTAAAATGCTACTTAAGTGGGTGCCACAATCAGTGCTGCAGAACCACTAGTACCATTTCATATACAGACCCTGGGTACATGTAGTACCACTTTGCTAGGGACTTACAATTAAATTAAATATGCCAATTGGGTGTATGTCAATTTTACCATGTTCAATGCGCCAAACAAAAACGGGTTCAGAAAACAGGAGGGTGAAAGCAAAAAGTTTAGGGATAAACCCTGCAGAAAGAGCTAAGTCGAACAGTTCCCTTTACCAAATCCTCTAAGTTTGCACTCAGAGAAGGAAAAGTAAACACCACCCTCTATGTTAAAAGAATTAATCATATTTCTTTGAAATCACAGCAAATGTGGCAAGATAAAAAAAAATGCTATTTAAAGGAATCCTTATTGCTCATTCACCTTCTGCATCTTTATTCGAGGGGTGCTGTGGCCCCCATCCTTGCCCCTCCAACCTCACCCCTCACGCTCCTACTTCCAGCGCCTATGACTGAATCTAGAAATTCTAGATGTAGATCAGAAACAATTTGGCAGTAAAAGTAGCAGGGGCATTAACAGAGAGAATGAATACAGGAGATTTTGTGACAGATCCAGGCGTCTGAAAGGCAGGTAGTCTCCTGAATGACTTTTTCCCAAACCGTACCTGGTTTCTAGAGGCACATTTCAGAAACTGATAAATCTGTTCATGGGTAATCATTTGGGTACAAGCTGGGCAGGGCGAACCTCCTCTGCAGCTCTGTGTCCTCACCTGTCACTTCCTCTAGGGGGCGCTTCACCACATATTGATTTCCCTGAAGCCTTCATCGCTCTCCCATCAGCTCCCTCGGGCGCCCAGGAAACGAAGGCCTCCTCTGCCTCCGTCAGCGAAGCGAACAAACAGAGAAAGGGAAAATGACGCCCCAATTGCCAACATTGATCTGTTTGCTTCAGAGGAGTGACGAGAAAATGGATCGGATGGCGCGACCAGTGCAGCTTGTGACACCGAAATTACAGATAATAATGCCAGGCCATATCATATCAAATTTGAGCCTGACACGCGGCCATTATTTCGCCCCGCTTGCCATTTCTGAGGTTGTCTGGCAAGGCAGCCTGCGCGTGCCCTCTGATCTATGCATGAACGAAAGGTTGCCATAGTCACAGAATGAAAGGCCCAGACCTTGGCAAATGGCTGCAGGTAATGATATGCAAATTATTACATGCAAGTCAGGCTGATCCCCTGGGTGAGGCGCTCCTCTGCACTCTGTAATTGAATGATATTCAGCAAGGGCCTGCGCAAGGCTTGCTAAGAGCTGATGGGCTTACAAAGGGACTGTCTTTTCATAGCTAATGGGCACGCATTTTTCTGAAGTTATCTTTGGAAAAGGAAGTTGAAAACTAATGCCGAGTTCTGAGTTCTGCGCCTTGCAGGCTCTTGCTGGCTTGAGCGTTCACATCCCCAATCCTAGGGAGGCACTATCGAGTAAATACTAAATACCCTGCTCGTTTAACTGCATTTCTGGGTTTTTATACCCCAATACTATGGCGTTGCTTCACCTGCAAAGAGCACTACTTCATATCTTTAAAGAAATTGAGCCCTTCTGCTCCCCCCATGCGCTGGCACACTTTGTGTTGCTTAGAGCCAACCTGTACATCCTTGTGCTATAGTCCAAAGGTGTCTGCGTTGTGGTCTGGATAGTTTTTGTGTAAGAAGAGCTACCTTCCGCTACAAAATCTATCTTTTGAGGCTATTTCCTCTTTGCATGTGTGCTGCACAATGCAGCACACATGCAAAGAGGAAGAAACAAGGGGCAATACAGATATTTCTTCTGGGTATGCCAGCCTCAAGGAGGTACAGGATTTTGGCGCAAATCCATGTCTACAAGTCTTTGTAGAAATGAGTGTGTGTTGAAATCCATGGGTGGATGCACAGGAACACCCATGCACCACCCATGGAATGCCTCTCTGATGTAGAGTAACACAAGGATTTCGCGTCAGGTTTGCATTAAAAAAGTAACGTAAACCCAGCAGAAAACCTTTGCAAATCTGGGTCCTACTACAGAATACCGCCTACCGCTCTATGGTCAAAGAAGGCTTCGTCAAAGTATGTAGATGTGATTTTGAAGCTGCTGCTGAACAGGCATGGTCTACAGCCATTGGCACATCCATGCCTCCCCCCAATGCCTACAACTCCACAGGGTGAGCCTGGAACGCTCTCCCCTTGAACGGCACTCGCCCCCCCACCTCATACCTTGGCAGCATGCTATTCAAATCAGCCATGCTTCTGCTTATTGCAAGTGGTAAATGGGTGCAGAAAAGAGCCAGTAATTCAGCATTTAATAGAAATCCCCATATGGTATTTGACACAGTAATACTGGGTTGGCATGTTATTCCCCATTCTATGTTGAATGTAATGTAGAAATAGGATTTAGATACAGAGATACTGTTCAGAAATGTTTTTTTGGGCCACCCTGTATCCCTGCACTTTAATCATTCATGGGTCCTGTTGTGGGGAATGGCTAGATGAAGAATACACTTTTCTTGTAGCTAGTAGCATGAAGTCATAATATTGTAGCTATTAGCATGATGTCACAATAATGAAGTCAACCATATCAACAATATGGTTTAACGATATTGACTGTACAGTATCAACTACTTCTATATAGTCAACTAAACTTAGCTCCACTTCGACTTACCATGACTATATAGTGGTAATTATTATTCTGCTTTTCAATATTTTTGCAGGTCAGTATTTCTATCACCATATTATGATCCAAAACCCCTATGTTGTATAGCGTGTGCAGAGGATAAAAATGATGGCCATATGCACCCACTGTCTCTTTGATTCAATACACTTTGAGAAGACACTTCCTGTGTTAAGAGTTCTTTTTCTCTATTCCATTGTGTACGTCCTGTTTCACTGTTGTACCATGCTGTGAGTACAGACTCACCGGACTATGAATCCCTTTTGCCTCAGTGTTGCACCATGCTGTGAGTACAATACAGAAGGAGACGGGCAACCCAATAACCCCTCAGCTTGGGTAACAGTATAAACTAAAGTAAATGGCCAACAAGGGGATCATTTACAAAAACATAGCAATATGCATTTAGAAACCTATAACACACTAAACAAAATTCACGAGAAACAATCAGATGTCTGATATTACAGATTCATGCAACAAAAACTTTAAATGAAGAAGGAAGCAAACCAGCAATATAATGACAATCAGTTGGTATGTATTTGAACAAGAGGTTTCAAGGGGTTCTTTTAACAACAAAATAAAATATACACATCTATCCTGCATATTGGTTGTGTATATTTCCATATAGCATTTTGCTAAGATAGAAACAAGGAACTTTCCTGAAGAGCGTATTCTTATGGTGTAGGAAATGTCCCAATGATGAGAAATCTATATGACAGTAGTGGAATGTATGCCGACGTTTCAGTCTCCTATTGTAGAAATATGCGAGACCATCCTCCCGACTAATAGTAGTAGGTAGTTAATGTAGAATAGCTCTGAAAAAGCTTCTTTCCGTAGGAGGAAAGGAATAAGCCTAATTATTCTGCTACATATGATGTTAAAATAGAAAAATCTTGAACCAGGTCCAGTTTAACTTTGCGGTTATGCGTTTCAATCACAGTTTCATGCTGAGGTGGCAACTTGAACAGTCTTTAGCAGAGACCTGGCCCCTCCAAGTAATCTCAAAATTCTCCCTATTTGTCAAATACATACCAACTGATTGTCACTATATTGCTGGTACGTCTGCTTCTTCATTTAGGGCCCGATTACGACGTTGGCGGTCCTACAGTGGCCCTGTCAACGCGCCATCTGATGTAGGACAGCCAAAGCTGTTGTGCACCCACCGCCATATTAGGAGTTCTATCTAGGTCTACCGGGCAGTGTTGCGGCGGTCTGGCGGCGGCTGCTGTTAGGCTCATGGAAGAACCTAACTTGTACAGCGCTGCTGTCAGAATGCAGACTACACCTTTCTGCACGGTATGGCATATATGTCACACCGTGCAGGAACTGGGGTGCAAATCCAGGGGGGCACAACATGTGACTTCCCCTGCATGTACCCCGAGGCCCAGGAGTGGCAGGGCCCCCTTTGTTGCCTCTCCGCCACCATTTTCATGGCAGGCTCACCGCCATGAACGAGGAGTGAAAAGCCAACTTGTAATACGCTCAGCGGTGCCTCAGCGCACAACCAGCATATTACAGCTCCCTGACTGCTGCGCGACCGCCGCTGGATCCGGGATCACGGCAGATGCAGCGGTCATGTGGCGGTCCAACCGTCTCTCTTGTAATAAGCAGGTGGGCACGCAGTGTGGAGATGGTCGGACCGCCACAGCGAGCATGGCTGTACTATGGACTGCCGTACTCGTAATCAGGTCCTTAATGTTTTTGTTGCATGAATTTGTATTATCAAATATCTGATTAATTTTTGTGAATTCCGTTCAGTGTCTTATAGGTTTCTCACCGCATAAATATTTATTAATATATTTATTTACATTATTTCTTTGTTTTTGTAAATGATCCCCTTGTTGGCCGTTTACTTTAGTTTGTGCTCCCAGTACAGATTTACCAGACAATGAGACCCTCCTATCTCTGTGTTGCACTGCGCTTTTAGAGCAGACTAACCAGACTACTGGTCCTTCCTGTCTCTGTGTTGCACTGTATAATGAGTACAGAGTCACTGGACTATGAAGCCCTTCCATTACTGCATAACTAAATGCAATAGGACTTGAGCCATTGCTGAGACCCTAACGGGTGAGTACTGCGCTCTATAAATCCCTGATTGATTGATTGATTGATTTATTGATTGGCTCTGTGTTACACCATTCTATGGGTAGAGACTCATTAGACCATGAGCTCCTGCAACTCATGCTGTGGGTACATCTTTGATTAACCCTAAGCTCCTTCTTTCTCTGTTGAATACCCCGGTGTAAGTGTATACACAATAGGCCCAGATCTATCTCTTTTTGTCTATGCAGAGATTACAGGCTCAGTGCATAACCATAAAGTGATCCCATGTCATATGTGCTGCATTCAACCAGTCCTGATTTTTTCTCAGCTAACAACACTTATTAATCTGGGATTTGTAGTTACCTGTTTCCTATTTTTAAACTGGGTCTTCAATTTGCAACTTGGAAAATAATTTTGACTAAAAAGCGAGGCCTAACTGAAGACTTCACACATGGCCTGACACAACTTGTCAGTTGTGTAAGGACACCATCAGTTTCTCTTGCATGAGAGTTATACATGTTGTACACAGTCCCAATGGGCCAATAGCCCATTCTGTCTTTCGTAGTTATACCATATAGAAGGGCAGAGTCAATCGACCATGAGTCCATTCTGCCTCCCATACTTACACGGGACTGTATTTCTTGGTTCAATCAGCCATGAGTCCATTCTGTCTCGCATAGATAAACCGTCTTGTATGGACAGGCTTAATTGACCATGAGTCCATTTTGTCTCTCATACTTACACCACTGTATAGACAGGTTTAATTGGCCCTGAGTCCATTCTGTCTCTCATACTTGAACTGTCCTTTATGGACAAGTTTAACAGGCCATAAGTCCATTCTGTCTCTCATAGTTACAATATACTGTATGGGCATGTCGTAGCGTTTACTGGGCCCAACTAAGATGGTAATGTCTTCAATGAACCTAAACTATTTATTCACTGAATATTCATACCACTCTCTTGGTCCTCCGATGGACCTTGCTGTTTGCCGAGAGGGGTTGGATATAAAAGGGTCCCAGTAGTCATCCAATGAGGACAAGGAATTGGATAACTGGTCTACAAGTTTGATATCTAGTTCATGTAGATTACTCTCAAGATAATACTATAAAGATAAAGGATTGTCACTGCAAGCCCAAATCTCCTGGTAGGTGAGCCAAAACCATAAACACCAAGAGTTCAGTTAAAGCTATACAGAATAATAACATTCGAATTTTGTGCTCTGAGATCTCTCTAATATGATCTCCTCTAGTCATTAGTAAACCCAAATTGAGAATTCACATTAACTTTTGTAAGGATAAATCATGATAGCTGAGTCAAATTAGTAAATTTAGCTTAGTTTATCAAAATTTAGAAAGATAAGTGCATCAATAGATTGAATTAGGTAATAAGACAGATTAATAAAGGTCAAATAAGTACCAAAAGCTCAAGAGTTCAAAAGGGACATGAATTTGCCAGCTCAAGTGGTCCCAAAAGAAAGAGACCGCTAAGCGCATATAACATAGGCATCAGTTTGGGAAAGAAGCCAGATGAGTGCACATCAGGCAAGTTAAATTGTCAAGTAAGTTCAGCAAATCTCTGTTAGCAGTTCGTAGTCAGCATGCATGCAGAACAGTAGTTGTCTGTCACCATCACCATCAAGCTGCATATACGCAAATTGCCAACTTAATGCTCCCAATCCGTTAAATCAGACAGTATTATATTCTTAGTGTTTCCGGTGGTCACACCTCCTGGAATCACCTCATTTGGTCAAACCACTCAGTCCATTGGTCAGTGCATATGGAGTGTGTGTCAGTCAACATAAAGAAGACACAGAATGTAGAGAAATAGGTGGGACAATTACGCAGTCCTTAAGCCATCCACTATGTGAAACGTTACAACAATGCTCTTTTAGCTAGAGCATAGGAGTGAGTTTAAGAGGACAGTTTCCAAAGCAGATGTCCTGAAATGGTAAGAAATATGTAGCAAATCTTTTGTACAGTATATGGGATCTCAGCAACGAAAACACATAATTTCTTATACTGAAGAATTTTCACACGGACAGTGAGCTTAGTGAGGCAGAAAACTTCATGTATGCATTCAGGCCCATATTAATTTAGGCTAATACAAATATATATTATTATAGGCATACATTCAAAAGAGAACATGAAAATGTCATGATTCGAGAATAACTTCTGATGCACTTAGGATCACTTAGTATGATTACAAATAATATGTACAGGTACTTGTAATTTCTGTATCAACATGCCAATACATTCCAGATTAGACGTTTAAGATTTCATTTCAAACAAATAAGATTGATATATGTGTGAAGTACATTCTCTATAAGTTTCACAGAAGCATCGTCAAATAGAAATGTGTAACACCTTCTTTTCTTTTGTCATTTTCGGTACACATGGTTACACACACAAAATATTACATTTTTGCAAAATTACTATCATAACCAGGATTAATCATTAGTGTTGCTAAATTTCGTTAGTTACTTTTTCATATAAATGATGTTTTGAAACGGTTAGAGGTAAACTTTATAACGTGAGAGTTTGACATTTGCACATTTTTCTAACACACATTAATAATATGTAATACTTTGTCAATCTACAAATCAAAATCTATATTAGTCAATGATTTATATCACCTAGTCTAAATCTTTTCCTGCATGCTTTTACGATGCAGTACATAAATCTTTTCTGATCATGTTTTCATGAACGTGTAGTTGGTGCACTTTTATTATTTTTCTCTCAGAAAGTGTCATGTTCGGTTTCTCTTGTCATTAAATGTAATCGTGATTTCCTCTCCAACAATTCCCCCTTTGATGGCGAATCAAGAGATCACACTGTTATATTTATCACATCTGATGTCACTTTGTAGTTCTGTTGTTCTCATTAGTTTTTTTTTTTTATTTAACGTCTGTTTATTGAAAGCAAAACAAAGAAGAAAACAGAGGCCAAACAAATGTAAGGTACATGTCTCAGTAAAAATAGCGGTGAGGTGACTTCAATGGCGAAGCTGTACATGGGAACATCATTACAAAATCAACCCCCAAGCGTGGTGCCTTTGATGGAGCAAGAACTCAAAATGAGACTTGCTCGTAAGCAATCCTCTCACAGTATTAATTAATTAAACTTTGTAATGTCTTTACTAATAAATGCATACACAAACAACGTATCTGAGAGAAACTTGCCTATGTGTTTAAACTAATGAGTAATCCTTGTCTAATCCAAAATGGCCGCTAAAGCGCGGGAAACTCTATTACGCATGTGTCAACCATATCACGTGGTATGACGTCTTTCTTTGCTTGGAGGGAAACTTTGCTTCTGCGCAGTGTGTGCTAAAATGGCTGCTTAATGTTCTCATGTGCTAAAGCTTACGCATTTGCTGCAATTAACACTGTGGTATTCTAACGCTACTAATGCGGGATAGATTTTTAATTAAATGGGGATAGAGTAGAAATAGGGGGTATACAGTGAAAACATTTATTTTTGATTCTAATATGATTCTTCTTTGATTTCTATTAGTTCGTAAATTTGGGGCCTGGGTTAACGGAACAGAAGCTCGAGACCTATGGGATGTGCGCATGCGTTCTGAAAATAACAAGACAAAGCGATGAAGTCAACTTGGAAGACATCCAAGGCCACGGCCTGTTGGTCAACTCCACTACATCTGCGATGTTTTCTCAAATGCAACATTGAATATACATTTTGGATTAAACTTTGTCGTGAGACGGGTGGGAAATAAAGCAAATGTATTAATTGTGAGGGGCGGTATTTAAAAACAATGGGCTTAAAGAAAATGAACGAAATTGTCATGGTGTGAGGATCAACCCCTGTCCCTGTCCAATCAGAAGTAGTGGGCCTATAATTTTGAAACATTAATGGGAGGTACCTGGGTGTAGAAGGGTAAAATAGATATAGAATTAGTTAATTAGTTAGCACAGGAGCGCACAGAGACGAAGGAGAGATCAGGCTTTGGTGCTCAACGAGCTGATCGATTGCAGACTGAATCGCTGTCCAGAGAGGTCCTGAGGTGGGGGCGGCGGATTCCATTAGAAGGAAGACACGGAAGAATCGAGGAGGAAGGAAGCGACAGAGAGGGGAACGATGCAGGCGTCGGTGGTAGAGAGGTCACCTATCCTGTTCTGAACCTGGTCCGAAGGTCTTTGGTCTTCATCCTTCTTGGGACCTATCTTTCCAACTCCTTGGCCAAGGGGTTTGGTTCTCACATCTTTAGGTAAATATAAATGCAACCTTTAGCTGTACTGCTATCTCTATCTTCTTCTTTCTGAGGGACCGTCATTGATTAATAAGTGATTATTTAGTATGCTTCCTCCTTGATATACGATTAAGTATTATGTGGTTTTGTAATTTTACTCTGCTAAAATTTTAGATAAACATTTTAAAACTTCCTGAGTCAGTGATTATTTCAGCTTTATGAATTGTATTGTATGTTTCTCATTTTAAATTTCCCAATTATCAAAGGGTCCAATGGTAAGTCATTACTCTTCAATCAGAAAGGTAATTGGTAGCAGGGATATTAATAAAAGAGTACAACAGACCCACAGCGGAAAATGCTAGCGTAGTATGAATGAATGGGCCCAGGTGAGTATTCGGTGTATGAATGCTTGTTGCGAGTAACCCGCTGGATCAGTTTTCTGGTTATCAGAGGATGGTTGCACTTTGTTAATTGGGTAATGAGAATTTATTTTTTATTAACTAACATCCGTGTGTTTAAAAGTTTTGTTTTATGTTGTCTAGAATCCCCGGGGAAATTTGAATAGCGGATGGTAAGTGGAAGCCATACTGCAGTGAGGTTATCTGTCAGGCAGAAATAGTACTGAAAAGTTAAGCAGGGCTATCAGTACTAGTTAGGGACTCTATGCGTGTGAGTGATAGCAAAGGAATACGCTGGTAAAAATTTGATGTTATATCACCTAGAAAGGGTAACATTGAAGAAGTAGCAGGTACTTCCGAAGCTTATGTGAAGAGTAAACGGAAGGGTTTTTACTCGTAGTGTATGTTTAGTAAAAGGAAAGGTTTTACTAAGTGTGAGAGAAACTATCTTTTCCAATTTAGAGAAACTGGCACGATATCAAATGTTTTATGTTGTTACTGAAATTTTAATAAGAAGTGTTGAGAAAATAAAGTTTTGCGTACGATTTTTGTAAAGGGAGGGTCAGCTGAGGGAGTAAAGCTGACGTCACAAACGCCGCGCTGGAATTGGTCGACACAGCGGGCGTGGAACGAGTCTTGTAAAGGAGGGGTCAGTAGTCAGGAGTAATACTGACGTCACAGGTGTCGCGTTGGGATTGGTCGAAACAGCAAAGGATCGAGAAGCGCAGATTGTAAAGGAGGGGTCATCAGACAGACGTCACAGAAAAGCCGCGCTAGGATTGGTCAGAGACAAATGTTAGCTGGAATTTGATTAGTTGTCAGCATAGAAGTCGAAATCTTAGTGGATAGTGGAGATTATATGTGGAAACGTGATCCGACTTTAACAGGAACTCGTCCAGATAGGAGATTCCTAGGTTTTACAGAATATAATTCAATACATAGATATTTACCCAAAATGTATGGAGAAAAGAGAAAAATGTCATTTTTACAAAAGATTAAGAATTATTTTAAGAAGGATAAACCCATCAAAACTAGGGAAGGAATTATCATTCCACCAGCAAAAATGCCCGCCTCATTCATGATGATGGAGAGGGGTTATCATACTTGCGTATGGTTAGAAAATTGGATAGAATATACCAAAGACGACGGAATATTAGCTTTCCCAGAGAATGGTACTTTCAATGGGAGAGTTCTACAAAACTTAAGAATAAGAATGAATGACTTAGAACCCAGACCAAGATTAACGCAATACGAAGCCCTAGAAGAATGGGAAACAGAGGCATTTGAACGTGACAGACCGAGAAGCAATAGAGGTTATAGGGGATTTTTCCCTAGACACCAAAATGAGACAAGAGACAGTCAGATGAAACAGTGGAGAAGAGCGATGCTTACCGAGAGTTTGTATCCAGTTTTCATGACAGATGAGCCATTAGGGAGCAAATGCAAAGAAAAGACAAAACATTTGACAGGGTTTGGAGATTCGGAGGATGAATTTATGGAAGAAATATTAAAGAACCCTCCACCAGATCAGGAAGGGTCAAGTGGATGTTCCCCAAGTGCACCAATTTTCAGAACACCATTAGTACCACAAGTATTGCATAATCCACCAGTTAATAGGGTACTTCAAGATAAGGAAAAAGAGGCTATAGACAGAAACAGAGCGGAATTGATACACAAAATAACACAGCTGAATGTACATCCTGATTCCCTGACCATACCTGTAACAATTGGTCCAGTGGTTCCCTTATATGGTGACAAAGTAAATTGTCCAAAGCCTTTAACTATGCCTATACCTGTAGAGACTCCAAAACATGAAGCGGGAATAATTGATGACCATATCAGTGATTGTGAATCTATGATTTCACTAATGGATTTACCAAATTGAGACTCTGTAAACAGCACCCCCAGAAGAGTCCCACCTGGTTGCTCAAGAGATGTAAACATAATAACATCTTCCGGAACTAAGAGTGCTGCTATAGTGACACCGGAAGATTTAGAAAGGTGGGCACAGGGAACAGACAGACAAAGTTCACCCCCAAAGATTACGGATATTTACAAATTAAAAGTCGAGTTAGAAGAAATGATAGCAGGCAACATAGGAGCAGATCGTTTAAATACATATAGTGAAGAAGAACTATTGTTCGTATGTAGAAGCATAACAAGAAATGTAAAAATATTCCATGAAAAATTGGCGGATTTGGCCTTAGAAATGGGAATTGAAATAAGAAAGTCAAAAGTACTACAGAAACTCTATAGAGCAGACTTTACTGACAAAGATTTAGAAAATATGAATGCATCTGGTAGGAAATTACAAGTGAAAGAATTAATGTCAGTATTACAGAAATGGGGAGAACTAGATAAATGGAAAACTAGATGGACAAAGAAAAAGGAAGAGGCACGGTACAGTAGATCGACTTCTGAATATTTATTGAAGGAAACAGGGAAAGTAGATCAAATGTACCCGATGCGGGAAGTACCTGGAGGAGATTACGTTCATGTCCCATGGAGCAGACAAGATATTTTGTCATTTACAAATGATTTTCCAAAATTGAGAGAAAAGCCAATTGAATGGTACAAGCAGGTTGAGTGGTTTGTGAAAGTGTCAAAGGTATTGTTAAAGGACTTGGATGGTCTGTTTGACATAGTGGTACCTGCCGATTTGTGGACAGATTGTAAAATTACAATTGACTGGCCGAGTGAAGAGTATCCTTGAGATGCAAAGACAGGTGCCCCATCAAATGATGTGATGAAAAAGTATCACCAGGTAATAACTTATCTGAAAGGGAAAATACCACCAAAAGAAACAGATTGGGTGAAGATAGACAGGACTACACAAGAAGCCAGTGAATCAGTACATGCCTATTATGAACGTCTATTACAGGTGTTCAAACAGTATAGTGGATTTGAGGATATTGGAGATAAAAATCTGAGTCAGTTTGTCTACCGATTTGTTTATGGTCTAAAGCCAGAGATTTGTCAGATGATTAAGCAGCATATGTTGTGCTGGCAGGGGAAGCCTATTGACGAGATTTTGAAATATGCTAAATATTGTGGAGACGACATTGAAGATAGGCATAAGAAACTACAAGAAAAAGTAATGTGGGCTCAGGTGAAAATGGCTGAGCGACAGGGAATTAATTTGGATAATCCAACTGAAAGTCAGGGAAAAGATTCTGGAATGAATGGTGACACAGGAAACGGTGGAAAAATGAGAGGACGAATGAGTAGAGAAGAGGCTAAAAAGAAATTTCCTTGTCATGGATGCGGAAAGTTGGGACATTGGAAGAACGAATGTAAAAAGATTCAAAATAATAATGGCCCAAATCATAATTTAAATCCACAGACGCAGAATGACTCACAGCAGGGTGTAAACCCTCGGAGTCAGTTGCCACCTGCCCCTATACAGGGTAATGTAAGCAGAGCAAAGCACGGTACAGACGTCGGATATCAAGGAGGAAGTGGTAAGAATGAGTATGTAACTTCACAGTTTCTTTTACAGGATGAATTTGATCCATATAGACATCAATGACGGTGCCTAAGAGAGGGAGAGAAGGAGTGCGTACTTGGCGCATCCTTACCGGTAGATCAGTCAGGTCCATATGTTGAAGGGAAAGTAAGAGGTAATGATATCACTTTTCTTTTGGACACTGGTGCTACCCGTTCTACTGTAAGAACAGCAGACATCCCAGACCTCCCTCTCTCTGGAGAAGCTATCCAAGTTGTAGGTGTAGCTAATCAAAAGATCAGATCACCCCTTACTGAGCCTATGGAAGTAAAAATAGGAAACTTCCGAGAAATGCACCAATTTGTGGTGTGTGATTCCAGTCCAGTAAACTTATTAGGTAGAGACTTAGGGGCCGATTCCGATCTGGGTCGGAAAACTCTCCGACCGAGCCGGATCCGGAGAGATTTCCGACCGAGCCGGACTCCTGCAGTCCGACCGAGCGAGTACGATGCGGCCGCATGCTGCCGGACTCGATTCGGTCGGACTCCCATTGAAGTCAATGGGAGCCGGTCGTACGACGCGTACATGGGCTCCCAGTGACTCAATGGGTACATCGCGAACAAGTGCGCCCCCTACAGTGTGTACGCGTCGGTGCAACTCGCACAGTACATGCATGTTTAGGGTGGACCCTTGGGTCCCCCCAGTGTTCGACTCGTACGGCTACGGGTGCAGGGGGGTCCGGCACGGACCCCCCAAGCCCAGCTCTGGGAGCTTTTTTGAGCCGGACGCTCCGACTCGATCCGGCTGTCCGACGCGTCCATCGTACTGGCTCGGTCGTAAAACGTCTCCATTGCGCGCCACGAATCGAGTGCGAACGAGTCGGACGGAGCGGGTCGGACACGGAAACGAGTCGGTCGGCGATTTCGCGTTCACTCGCATCGTACTTGCTCGCTCGGACGACTGTACGAATCGGTCGGAAACAAAGCCTCCGACTCGGATCCGGTAAAGCCGAATCCGATTCGGAGCCCTACCGACCGAGATTGGAATCGACCCCTTACTGTGTAAAATGAATTGCACTATTTTCTGCACACCGGATGGTGTTGCAATACAGACCCCGGATGAAGATCATGTTTATAAGTTCATGATAGCCAAGCAAGGTACGGAAATAGATGAAATGTTCTCCTTGATAACGAAAGACGAATTACCAGAGGAATTAAGAACTACAGTGAGTTCCAAAGTATGGGATTTTACAGGGGAAGAAGTAGGACTTATGGCAAAAATAGACCCAGTAAAGATCACTGTAAAAGAAGGTGCAATTTTCCCAAATACCAGACAGTACAAAATGAGTGCAGAAGTAAAAGCAGGAGTTGTTGAGGAAATTAACAGAATGGTGAAACAAGGCATATTAAAAGAAGTTATGAGTAGTCCTTGTAATTCACCAATCATGGGTTTGAAAAAGCCTAGTGGAAAGTATAGGATTGTTCAGGATTTGCGGAAAATTAATAAAATTGTGGTACCTTGTTGTCCTATAGTACCAAATCCTGCAGTAATCCTATACCAGATACCCTGGAGTGCAGAATGGTTCTCTGTGATTGATCTTTGCCAAGCATTCTTTTCAATACCGTTGCACCCAGATAGCCAATATCTCTTTTCGTTTAAATTCGAAAATCATGTCTATGTATGGAATCGTGTTCCTCAAGGATACACAGAAAGTCCCTCCATTTTTAATCAAATACTGAAAGGGTGTCTAGAAAAATTAGTACTGCCCCGGAGTTCAGTCCTGGTGCAGTACATTGACGATTTATTGGTAGCATCCAAAACTCATGATGATTGTGTTGAAGATTCAATTGCGTTACTCAACCATTTGGCTGAAGAAGGACACAAAGTGTCACCTGAGAAACTGCAGTTTTGTACAACGGCAGTGAAATATTTGGGACACCAAATTGAAAGGGGAACAAGAAGAATAACATCTGATACAATAAAAATAATCAAGAAAATGAAAATGCCAGATACACAAAGAGAAGTGAGAATGTTTCTTGGAATAGTAGGATACTGTCGACAATGGATTATAGGGTTTTCACTACTAGCAAAGCCTTTGATTCAGCTAACCAAGAAGAAAGCCAAAGATCCAGTTGAATGGAATGATGAAAGTGCCGGTGCATTTGTAAAATTAAGAAATGCTTTGTGTGAGGCACCTGCCTTGGGCATGCCTGACTATACAAGAGAATTCACACTATTTTGCTATGAAAGAGAAAATTGTGCACTTTCAGTGTTAACTCAAAGACATGGACTAGACAGGCGTCCTATAGCATATTTTTCTGCTACATTGGACCCAGTGGCGGCAGCATTGCCAGGCTGTTTAAAAGCAGTCGCTGCTACCTGTATGAGCATTGAACAAAGTGAGTCGATAGTAATGGGATATCCTGTAACAGTGTTTGTCCTACATGCAGTTGTGGTCCTGTTGACAAGAACTAGAACTCAGCATCTCACACCTAGTCGGATGACAAGGTATGAACAAATTATTCTTGGAGCTGAAAATGTGACCATAGTTAGGTGCACTGTTGTGAATCCTGCTACATTATTGCCAGATCCAATTTGTGAAGAAGTTAAGGACGATCCAGAACATGACTGTTTAAAAGTCACAGAATTATGTACAAAACCGCGTCCTGACATATAGGAAATGCCCCTAAAAGATCCAGATAGGGAGCTGTTTGTGGACGGCTCATGCTTAAGGCATGAGGATGGTAAATTGAGTGCAGCCTATGCTGTGTGTGAACTATCTGGAATAGTCGAAGCATCCTATTTACCAGGAGTCAAGTCTGCACAAGTTGCTGAATTAATTGCTCTGATCAAAGCTTCCAAAATTGGGAAAAATTTAAGAGTAACCATATTTACGGACAGTCAATATGGGTACGGGGTTGTGCATGACTTTGGCCAACTGTGGATGCAGAGGGATTTCATGACTTCTTCAGGATCCCCAATCAAAAATGGGCAGTTCGTAAAGGAATTATTGGAAGCAATACAATCACCAAAAGAATTGGCAGTGGTCAAATGTGCCGCACACCAGTCAGGAGATGACTGGGTGGTAGTCGGTAACAGATACGCAGATCTAGTTGCTCAACACTGTGCCAGAAACAGGTTGGCAGGAAACAAAAAGGTTGAAAGGATGGGAATCAGCTGCCAACTTATGCTATGTTCACCACCTGAAACATGGAATGATGTGAAAAGACTGCAAGACGATGCTGAGGAGAGTGAAAGAGATGTTTGGATAAAAATAGGATGTACCCGAAGAACAGATGATGATGATGTATGGGTATATACAGATGGCAGACCAGTCATGCCCGACTGTTTGATTTCACAAATGGCCAGAATGTATCATGGAGACACACATGTAGGGAGAGATGCCATGATTAGACTTTTCAGACAAAGTTGGTACAATCCAAAGTTTAGGGCTGCAGCAGAGAGTCTTTGCCAAAGGTGTTTAACTTGCCAAATGAATAATCCAGGAAGGAGAACAGTAATTGGTTTGGGAAAAATTGGGAAAGCTGAAGGTCCTTTTGTAAGATTGCATCTAGATTTCATACAGTTACCACCATGTAAAGGACTGAAATATGTACTTGTCATAGTATGTCTGTTTTCAAGATGGGTGGATGCTTACCCTACCAGAAGGAATGATAGCATTACAGTTGTAAAACTGTTATTACGAGAACTCATTCCTAGGTTCGGTTTCCCAGTAACTTTAGAATCAGATAGAGGAAGTCACTTCAATAACGATGTAATTCGAATAATCTGTGAAGCATTCCAAATTGAACAAAAATTGCACTGTGCGTACCGTCCAGAGGCTTCTGGAGTGGTTGAACAAATGAATGGCATGATAAAGTCTAGACTGTCAAAGATGTGTGCATCCACATCGTTAGATTGGCCAGATGTAATGCCTCTTGTTTTAATGGGACTCAGAAGCATTCCTGATAGAAATACAGGATTGAGTCCACATGAAATCATCATGGGAAGAGCAATGAGACAAGCACATGTACCTACAAACAAACTGCTGAACATAACTGATGATATGGTTCTAGATTATTGCTAGGCATTGGCTGACCTAGTGCGTTCTGTCTCTCACCAGGTTGGAAAAGACGCAGTTTCCAGGCAGCCTGAACAAGAGCATGATCTGAACCCCGGAGACTGGGTGGTTGTGAAGCATCACACCAGAGAAACATGTTTATCACCCAGGTGGGGCGAACCTTGTCAGGTTAAATTAGTTACAAACACAGCAGTGAAATGTGCAGGATTGCCTAATTGGATTCACGTAAGTCACACCAAAAGGGTGCCATCTCCTGAAGAAAAAGATCCTCAGTCAGCATCAATAACTGAGGAAGCTGAAGGTTGGCCAGCTGAAGAATCCCAGGTGAGAGATTCGGGAGAAGCTGAAGAAGAACAACCGAGCACAAGTCAGGACTGGATACCAGTGGTTGATATACCAGAAGTTTACAACAAAACAAGAAGCCGAGTTAAATTAGCGGAAATTAGTGAGGACCAGATAGGTGAAGAAGAAGCAGCTCAGGATAAGGAAAATGAAACAATAAGAGAACCTGAGCAGGACCAGTTAGGGAGAGGAAATTGGGATCAAATCGACAACGAAACAGCAAATTTTGAGCAGGGACAGACAGGTTTAGAAGAACGCGATCAGGCTGCAGAAGTACAAAGTGCAATAAGCCCTGATCAGAACCAGTAAAACAAGAAAAATACGTTCAGGGAGAAGAAAACAAAGAAAACGACAAACAGGAAAACTTCAAGCACGAAGACGTAAATCCTGAACAGAGTCAGTTAGTGGAAACTCACATTGAAGCAACTGAAGAAAAACCAATAAGACCTGAACAAGAACAAATAGAAGAAGAAACTGAAAATGAGGAAAATCAAATTGTGTCACAGCTTGAAATTAAAAGAACTTTTGGAAAAGACTTAAGAGGTGAAGATACAGTGCAAGCAAAGAAAGTCAGTAAAGGTGATCATTGGCCTAATGTCATTAAAAGAGTAAAATACCATATAGAAACACGAAGTAAAGATCCGGAACAAGTAAATGAAGTAACAAGCCTATCTGGACAAACAAGTGGAACTGAAAAACGAAAAAAGAAAAAGACTGAAACTTGTGAACAATAAGATTAAAGGTCCTGATTGGACTTATATAATCCTTGAACACTACGAGAGTTCAGAGTCAAGTGAAAGTGGTGACGAAAGAGCAAGTGCAGAACTGACTTATGAAAAAGAAGTGAAGCCGCCTTGATAACGTTAAAGTCTTGAAAGAAAAGGAAAAGAAGAGAAATCTTCTTTGTCAAAATGCCTGACGACAGAGTTTCTGGGAGACCGAAACGGAAATGTTGTAAAAGATGCTGTGCTATATGCATATGTAGTCTGGTAGTGGTGCTTGTAGTGTGGTTAGTTGTGATTGTAGCAATTCCTTACCTTATGATAATGGATAAAAAGATTAACAATGAAACAAAGGGAAGGATAGATAACTTGAAAGGTGATAGCGTAAGAATAGAAGCAGAAGATGAACCAGAATTTCATCATGTGGTAACAGCTAACGATACTAGTTTAAATGTGTTCACAAAATTATTGTTTCAATATGTAGATACCATGGAAGTTAGTGACTGTTATGTTTGTATGAAGTTACCAGAATCAGTAGCAGAAGGGTTAACATACCATCATTTGCCTTTAACTTATGGCATATCATGTAGTGTATTAACTAGTTTATTTTATAGAACAGGGAAACTTCAGTATTATTATTCAGATATA
Source organism: Calotriton arnoldi (assembly GCA_963921515.1). Lineage (NCBI taxonomy): Eukaryota > Metazoa > Chordata > Amphibia > Caudata > Salamandridae > Calotriton > Calotriton arnoldi. The sequence goes on along the minus strand of CAWUFW010000540.1, from coordinate 3,071,693 downwards.
GATGTGATGTTTTCTGAGGTTCCGATTCGAAAGAATATGAACCCAGTGCTTAGTAGTCAAGATGCACAATTTATGGGAGACTTTTTCCTAACAATGAAGTCGATAGATATAACACATGCACATAGAAGCAATCTAACATGTTCGTTACATGAAGAAGAAAAGATATTTTTGAACTTAGTAGAAAATAGAAGACAACATTTCCAAAAGAAAGCGTCTGAGCATAAGGCTCATCTTCCACCTTGGGCTGAGAAAGAGGGTATTTACACACCTGGCAAAGCTCAAGCTGCTATGGCACTAGATTTTGTAAAGACAGGGAAAATTTGTCTACATAGGTTGAAAAGTGATTATAACAATATTTTCATCGGTACCAGTGAATGTGAACATAATTTCTTAATTCTGGGAGGTTGGGGATTAAAAGGAGGAACAGATTCAGTTTTTCCTGGAATTTATTATGTGTGTGGGAATAAGGCTTACTTTAGGCTTCCTGCACGGTGGTATGGAAGTTGTTATTTTGGAATAGTTTTTCCAAAAGTATACCACGTAAAAAGAAACACTGGGAGCAATGAAAATAATAGTGAATTAACACGTAGTAAAAGAGCTAGTTTTTCTGAAATTGTAGGTGACATATTTGGTGCAATGATACCTTCAGTGGGAATAATTCTGAACTCAAGGAAAATATGTAAATTATCTACTGTGGTGGATCGTTTATCAACGGATACTGCTGGAAGGTTTCTAATGATTAATGCGGAGATGGTTGCGATTAGATCAATGGATATGCAAAATCGACTTGCTCTTGATATAATATTAGCAAAAGAGGGCGGAGTCTGTAAATTGTTGAAAACGAAACATTGTTGCACGTATATTCCTGACAAAAGTGCAGAAATCGGAACGTATATAAAGAATATCACAAAACTTGAGAATGAACTAAAACCACTGGAAGTTGATAGTGTATGGGAAAGACTGACAAATAGCATTGCGTCAATTGGTACCTGGTTTACTAATGTAGGAAAAGGACTTATAGGTCAAATATTAGTACCCTTAGTAGGGATAGCAACAATAGTACTGTCAATAATGATATGGTGCAAATGTTGTAGAAAGAATGAGACATATAGGGTGACAGGAAAAGGAAAGAAACGAAAATTTAATGAAATAGAATTAGCAGATCTAAAAAGTGAATTATACAAGAAACTGAAAGGAGAAGATAAGAATAGAAAATGTAAAAATGAGATTGAGACAAAATTATGCTAAGAAGTTGGCATCTGGTTGTGGGTAGTATTTGATGGCTCAGAAACGGCATCAGAGAGGGGATTGATGGAGCAAGAACTCAAAATGAGACTTGCTCGTAAGCAATCCTCTCACAGTATTAATTAATTCAACTTTGTAATGTCTTTACTAATAAATGCATACACAAACACCGTATCTGAGAGAAGCTTGCCTATGTGTTTAAACTAATGAGTAATCCTTGTCTAATCCAAAATGGCCGCTAAAGTGCGGGAAACTCTATTACGCATGTGTCAACCATATCACGTGGTATGACGTCTTTCTTTGCTTGGAGGAAACTTTGCTTCTGCTCAGTGTGTGCTAAAATGGCTGCTTAATGTTCTCACGTGCTAAAGCTTACGCATTTGCTGCAATTAACACTGTGGTATTCTAACGCTACTATTGCGGGATAGAGTTTTAATTAAATGGGGATAGAGTAGAAATAGGGGGTATACAGTGAAAACATTTATTTTTGATTCTAATATGATTCTTCTTTGATTTCTATTAGTTCGTAAATTTGGGGCCTGGGTTAACGGAACAGCAGCTCGAGACCTATGGGATGTGCGCATGCGCTCTGAAAATAACAAGACAAAGCGATGAAGTCAACTTGGAAGACATCCAAGGACACGACCTGTTGGTCAACTCCACTACATCTGCGATGTTCTCTCAAATGCAACATTGAATATACATTTTGTATTAAACTTTGTCGTGAGACGGGTGGGAAATAAAGCAAATGTATTAATTGTGAGGGGCAGTATTTAAAAACAATGGGCTTAAAGAAAATGAACTAAATTGTCATGGTGTGAGGATCAACCCCCTGTCCCTGTCCAATCAGAAGTAGTGGGCCCATAATTTTGAAACATTAATGGGAGGTACCTGGGTGTAGAAGGGTATAATAGATATAGAATTAGTCAATTAGTTAGCACAGGAGCGCACAGAGACGAAGGAGAGATCAGGCTTTGGTGCTCAACGAGCTGATCGATTGCAGACTGAATCGCTGTCCAGAGAGGTCCTGAGGTGGGGGCGGCGGATTCCATTAGAGGGAAGACACGGAAGAATCGAGGAGGAAGGAAGCGACAGAGAGGGGAACGACGCAGGCGTCGTTGGTAGAGAGGTCACCTATCCTGTTCTGAACCTGGTCCGGAGGTCTTTGGTCTTCATCCTTCTTGGGACCTATCTTTCCAACTCCTTGGCCAAGGGGTTTGGTTCTCACATCTTTAGGTAAATATAAATGCAACCTTTAGCTGTGCTGCTATCTCTATCTTCTTCTTTCTGAGGGACCGTCATTGATTAATAAGTGATTATTTAGTATGCTTCCTCCTTGATATACGATTAAGTATTATGTGGTTTTGTAATTTTACTCTGCTAAAATTTTAGATAAACATTTTAAAACTTCCTGAGTCAGTGATTATTTCAGATTTATGAATTGTATTGTATGTTTCTCATTTTAAATTTCCCAATTATCAAAGGGTTCATTGGTAAGTCATTACTCTTCAATCAGAAAGGTAATTGGTAGCAGGGATATTGATAAAAGAGTACAACTGACCCACAGCGGAAAATGCTAGCGTAGTATGAATGAATGGGCCCAGGTGAGTATTCGGTGTATGAATGCTTGTTGCTAGTAACCCGCTGGATCACCTTCTCAGATCTTAAATGGCTAGGCGGCCGGCCCAATTCCAAAGAAAGGTATATGGAAGGAATTAGGGTGCATAGGGCAGTCCAGAGTCCAATCCTCCTGTAAACGAAGGCCTCAACACCACATCTGGGTGTACAATGGGGTTGTATTAGGGTTAGCCCTAACAACAATAAACCCTGCACGCCATAGAGAGGAGATATCGTGCACCGTGAGAATGTGAGACAGCCTTTTCCATATTTAACCTGTACAAAAACACACAACAAAGAGAAGAAGAAAAGAGAAGGCTGAAGAGACAAAGACAGAAAAAGAAAGAGGAGGAGCCAAGTATGGGGACTTTCCTCCCAATGGGGGAGTGTAGGAGCCGGGCGCGCCGTGGGGGGCCGGGAGGGAGAAAAAAAGCGGGGGGGGGGACCTGCCTCCTATTTCAAGTGGGCCATTCAGGGGATTCTGGTTTCCAGCCCCGAGAGAAGGGCTCCAGAGGGTCGTCAAACAGCTGCAGGGCACGCAATCTGGGGGGCACCAGACGGGAGTGATCAGTCCTGGTGAGGTGGCGTATAAGTGGCTGCCAAATGCGCGTGAATCGCGTGTCCGTGTGGTTAAGGCGGGCTGTAAGTAATTCTAAAGCCAGGACATCCCACAACCGAAGAAACCAAGTGGCAATAGGGGGGAGGGTAAGGCTTTTTCCAGCATAAGGCAATAGACTGTCTCGCAGCTCCTAGTAAATGAAGGATCAGATGCCAATCCGCGTTAGTCATGGCTTTCACCGTGCCAGGTTTAATGCCCAAGATCGTCATGGACGGGGTGGAAGGAACCGGGAAACCCACCACATCTTTAATGTGGCTGAGAACCTCCTTCCAAAATAGCGTAAGACCAGGGCAAGACCACCAAATGTGTAAAAAGTCTCCTCGATCGCTCTGACACCTCCAGCAGAGCGTTCTCATTAGTTTTAATCTAGATTTTTCTAGAGCTTTTATCTCGTCATAATAACTGCATTGTATATCTTCTAACTCTATCTCATCTTTCTTTCTTTTCACTCCTCTTGTCTCTTACTTTGAATTTATGCGTTTGTAGATTTTGATAGAGATAATTACTATTAGTATGCAAGCAGCAATGTAAACCATTTCCCATTGCAGAAATTCCCTTCCCAAATGATTCCCAATCACCATCAGCTTTTAATCCACTCAAATCTTTTTCCAGGTGAGTAATGTTGGTAATATATCCCTTCAAATCTTTACTTTTGTCAGAGATATACATGCAACATTGTTGAACCTTCACCATTCAGCGGACTCCGCTTTCTTTTGCAAGGAGGATGTCTAATGCAAGTCTATTTTGAAACACCGCAGATCTCATAGCAATCATTTCAGTATCTATGGCTAGGAACCCTCCCGCATTATCAGTTGACAGTCTGTCAACTAGAAAGTTTCTGAATGTTGTGAGAATTTAGTATCACCCCAACTGTTGGAAACAATGCACCAAATATATCTCCTACAATTTCAGCAGTACTCGCACCTCTTTTGAGTATAGTATGTTTTACTTCATTGGTTTCATCCGATTCGTCCACATGATAAATTTATGGAAAAACGATCCCCCTGTGACAAGTTTCATACCACGTTTTAGGCAGCCTGTTATAGGCATTTTTCCCACAAATGTAGTAAATCCCTGAAAATACTGGACCTAAAATCAAATATAATCCCCAACCACCTACAAGTTGGAAAGTGCGAACACATTCGCTGGACCAAGAAAGTTATTACTATGTTCAGTTTTACGCTGTGATATGCATAGCTTCCCTTTATATAGCAAGTCTAAAGCAATAGCAGGTTATGTTCCTGTATGTTTAAATTCAGGTTCTCTAAGGACCCAAGGTGGAATTTTCGTGTGATTTGCAACTTTTCCCATGATGTCTCTACGTCTGTCCTCAATTGAATCTATACATTCCGTTTCTACTTTATGTAAAAGGCATGTTAGATTGTGTCGATGTGCATATGCAATGTCTAAGCTTTGAGCAGGTTGGAAAAATTTACCCATCATCTCTGCAGTCTGTGTATCAGGCACAAGATTCAAATGCTTTTTAATAGGCACTTCAGAAAAGACTAGGTTATAATTAGAATAATAATATTGAAATTGTCCTTTGCAATAAAACAAACTAATACACTACAAGAAATTCCATAAATAGCAGGTAAGTGGTGGTATGTAACTCCCTCTGATACCAAAGTAGGTAATTGTAAGCACAAATAACAATGTTGTGCATCCACAGTCTCCACATACTCAGAAAGGAGCTTGGTGAAAACATTCAACGAAAAATCACTAGTATATTGATCTCCATGCAGAGTCTTATCAGCTAACATACTTATTATTATTATGATTATTATTATTATTATTTTCTAATGAAGATTGACCACAATGGCGGCAAACCGAGACGAGATCCTTTGATGCAGATTCTTCCAAATGGGGATTGTCTCAACATTTGATTCGTTTCACCAATTGGTTTAAGAAATATCTTGATTTATGAGAAGCTATCACATGGAGAATGTGATTATAGTTGAATGAAGAACCTCATGAATAAATAAAACCAGCTAACAAATTAAATTGAGTTCAACTGGACTTCTATTATTATTGAAAACTGATCACCTTTCCCTATTGGGAACTCGCAGTGCATCTACAGGACGCTATTCCTGGGAGGGAGCACTACTCACACTAATGGAGATTTAGGCACAGAAGTAGGTTTAGCTTTCTATATACACGATGAGGCAAATTCAGAATTATAAGAAATGTGACAAGAACTACAGAAAATGCAGCAAGTATGCATGCACATGGGGGGCGTGGCTTGGCAGCTGACAATGGCGGACGTGTGAGCGAATAGCTCTGCACCGACCGTCCATTTAATTAGGGTAAAAACGCTGTTCCCTGATACCGACCGCGCTCACTAGCGCGACTGGAGTACTCCTGGTGTCCCGCTGCCCCCGCTAATGATATTTTGAAGACAGCGGGACCGGGCCATCACACAGCTATTGAGGCCTGCGTAGCTGCCGGACGGGGCCTGAGGAGACGGCGGGCGGCTGGTCTCGGGGGCCAGGCCGAGGCTGAAATACGGAGGAGACGCGCTGCGCCATGTCAGAGTGGTGCGGTGCGGATGCAGATCCTGAGGCGTAATTTCCACATCGACGGAGACCGAGTGCGGCCAGAGGCGATGCTGGCGGCCAGCAGAGCGGTGCCCGGAGCCGCAAGCAACTCGATAACCCCCCCGAGGGGGCACTTTGCTGAACTGTGGCGGAGCGGACCCGTAGGACGGCCCGCTTGGTTGTCGGAGCGGAGCTTCCTCGGCGCCCTACTGGTAGTGATGGCCTGATCACGATGCAGGCGCTCACACCCCTCTGACTTTCAGGGCCATTTTACCACCAGGGCTGGAGCTGGTGGACGGTGAGAGACTGTGGGAGACGTGCTGGGCCCGGTCCTACTGCTCTCCCCTCACCCCCCCTTTTTCTTTGAATTTGAACTGGCTGGCTGCATTGGGGGTGGCTCGCGGGCCATTGGGAGACCAATGTACCCTGATACCCAGAGGCGTGCATTGATGCGCGGCTGGACATGCCTGAGCTATGTGGACCTCAGGATCTTGGAGACCCCTGTCCCAGGCCCCTACTGAGAGATGCGGCCCGGCTGTGGGAGGTTAGATCTTGGGCCAGATCCGGAGGGATATAGCACAGATGCCCGGGACCTGCGGTGTGGCCCCCCCTAGACTTGTGAATCGAGTGGAGCCAGAGAATGCCTGCCTGCCCCCGGATGCTGAAAGGGGGGTTATGTATGGAACGGTGGGTGCATGGTGTATGGCGCTAAGGTGACCCGCGGACGCACCACGCACTCTCATTGGGGAATAGTGGCCCGGGCCGCGACTGACGCGAAGGAGTGCGTTCCACACAAGGTGACACCACTGCGCCCCACATCGGTTAGGGGTTATATACCCGGGGACCCTGCCAGCTGTTCCTACAGTGCCTGGTTTTGTGGTGTTTGGGCCGAGGAGCGTTTTGGACTGTACTAGGGTGCTGACGGCCTTGTGGCGCAGCCATGGGCAATCCCAGAGGGAAGGCCCAGGAGTCTGCCCCGGAGCTGGGAGAGAGCCAGAGGGGGTCAACCGGAAATGCCCCAGAGACGCAAGGATTGGAAGATCCTGTGCAGCAACAGTTAGCGAAGATCCTGGAGGCAATTTCGGACACTAAGGAGACACTGCACCAAGATATCAGCACAGTGTCTGTGGGACTGGGCCTCCTGTGTTCTGAACATCAGAAACTTAGTGACCGGGTGAAGGTGGTGGAATCCTCCCTTCGGGAAATGTCCCCGGCCCACCAGGCGACGATCAAGCAAATGGCGGACCTCACCGACAGGGTCAAACTACTTGAGCGCAGAGCAGAGGACAGTGAAGGGCGCAACCGGAGGAACAACATTCGCGTCCTCGGCCTCCCGGAGGGAATTGAAAACGGAGACATGATGTCCTACCTTGAGCCCTGGCTGCGCACAGTTGTGGCTCCGGAGGGGTTAACACAATTTTACACTCTGTAGAGAGAGCACCGGGTCCCGGCGAGGCTGCTGGTGCTGGGCCATCCCCCGAGACCGGTGGTGGCCAGGCTGCTGCATTACAGGGACATGGACATCCTACCTCAGAGAGCTCGCTCCAATGGTCCGTTAGAGGTGAACAATAGCAAGGTCTCAATATTCCCAGATTATACCCTAGAAGTGCCGCGGAATTGAGCCTCTTTTCTGGAGTTCAGCAGGGCGTTGAGAGCGGAGGGTCTTCAATACTCTGCTTAATTGGCAAATGGCTGCACAACCACAGACACTGAAATTTCTTATTTGGAATATCAGGGGGTTGGGATCAATGTCCAAGCGCCATAGTATTCATAATTATCTTAAAAGGCGGGGGTTCAAGTAGCATTTTTGCAGGAAACTCATTTGCTCCAAAAGGAAGTGGAGAGGCTACGTAGGCGATGGAGGGGGCAAGTGTATGCTACGTCTTTCTCGGCCTACGCCCGGGGGGCTTTAATTTGGATTCGAGCGGGAGTGCCTTTTGAACTTATACGATCTGTTATAGATAAGGAGCGCAGGTATGTCTTTCTATTGGGGAGGCTGTATGGAAGGGAGGTTACTCTGGGCTGTGTGTATGCCATCAACCCGGACCAATTGGCCTATGTGGCTGACATATCGACCCGTATGGCAAACATGATGGTAGGCCCAGTACTGATAGGTGGGGATTTTAATGGGGTAATCGACGTGAACCTGGATCGCTCACATCCCCCTCTGCCCGGAGCCCAGACCTGCAGAGTGGCGGCTGGTCTGTGTGATTGGATGTCCCATTGGGGGCTGAATAATGTCTGGAGGTTACAGCACAGAGACGCGCGAGAATACTCCTTTTACTCCCCCATTCACCAGCTCCACACCTGCTTAGATGCCTTCTGGTGCTCCCCCACCCTTGATGACTCTATCACACATACAGAATATCTGTGGTGCACCTTGTCTGACCATAGCCCATTGTTGTTGACGTTCTGCCCACATGGGGACAGACCCCCAATACCAACATGGCGCCTCTCTCCAGGGTCCCTTGAGGATGATCCCTTTGCTGACGCCCTGCAATCCGTAATTTGTGACTACTTCGTTGAGAATGAGCGGTCGGCCTCTACTGCTCTGATTGAATGGGAAGCGTTTAAGATGGTGGTGCGGGGACAATGCATGGGGCAAACTGTGGGTGTGCGTAGAGAGCTGCACCACGAATTGCTAGAACAGGAGGGGGAAATACGGGAGTTGGACATTCTCCAGGGGCGCGGCGCCCGGGCCCGAGTTCGCCTCTTGGATATACACGAGCAATACGCCTCCACAATGGAACGGCTTAAATCCCATGATTACAAGTCTTACATGGATGGGGTACTGGGAGAGGAGGGACAGGCTGGTCGCTTGCTGTCCTGACTGGTCCGGCCAGAGACACAGGGATCCCCGATCATGCGCATAAAGAGGTTAGATGGTGTGACCCTGCACGACCCAAGCGATGTCAACACCCTGTTTAGGGATTACTATCAATCCCTGTATGCTGCCCTCCCCAGCCCTTCCAGCATAGCTGTTGAGGCTTTTTTATAACCGCTTGGTCTTCATACACTAGATGAGGAGGAGAGCGTAGACCTGGGTGGGCCGGTCGCTCTGGAAGAGGTGCAGGGCGCTATAGCGCTATGGCTACTGGGAAGACTCCAAGCCCAGATGGTTTGCCGGGGGAATTCTATAAGAAATATGGGAGTGAGTTAGCACCAAGGCTGGTGACGCTGTATGCGGAATCTCTTCAAGCGGGTTGCCTGCCGGATACTACACGTGATGCGTTGGTAGTCCCGCTTCCTAAGACAACGTCCCTAGACGTTGAAGTGACAGATTTTAGGCCCCTCTCCATGCTCAACACTGATTTTAAGATCCTTAGCAAAGTGCTGGCGTCTCGGCTACTTCCGCACGTGCGGGACCTGGTCCACCAGGACCAAAACGGATTTATCCCCTCCCGCAGCACCTCGTACAACCTCCGTCGATTGTATTCGGCACTTTATGACCCTGAGGCGCCCGCTCTTAAACAGGCTGCTATTCTATCAATTGACCTAGAAAAGGCCTTTGATACCGTAGGATGGGACTATCTGTTGGCAGTTATGAAGCGTTTTGGTATGGGGGATGACTGGGTGGCTTGGGTATGATTGTTATATACTCTCCCCACGGCCAGGGTCAGAACTGGTAGGACTATTTCCTCCCAGTACCGGGTAACACGTGGCACCCGTCAGGGTTGCCCCCTGTCACCACTTTTATTCGCCCTGGCGATAGAGCCTTTGGCTGAGTTGTTTCGGCAGGGAGGTGAGGGTATGGGGTTGACCCTAGGGGGAAGGACACATGTTATCTCCCTATACGCCGATGATTTATTAGTGTATCTCAGTAATGCGGCTGGGGGGACAGACACGGCTCTGAGACATTTGGAAATGTTTGGGGACCTGTCAGGATTACGAGTCAATAAACGTAAGACATATCTCTTCCCCGTGGCTGGACCTGTAGCGCGTCCGCTGGGGGTGCCTGCGGACATAAATTGGGCGTCAGAAACCTTCCGATATCTGGGCATTCAGATCTTCCATTCTTTGGTGGACCTGAGAGAAGGAAATTTGGGGAAAGCGCTGAGATCCCTTAGATCTAATGTCCAGTTTTGGGGCACATTGTGTCTCCCCATCATGGCCAGGATATCCTTGATCAAAATGATTATGCTCCCTCGGGTGTTGTATTATTTTGCCAATATAACTGAAAGAAGAAGAGAGAGACCCCTTTAACCAACCAGGGGAATAAGGTACTACTTCAATGTAGGAGAAAAAATCCCTTGGTGGAATAATATATACAAACACTTCATACAAAGCTCAAGCACACAAGGCGAATATATAGCCTATACACTACACCGAAAATGACATACCCAATCTCTGGCCCATGTGGTAGAATTACACAAGCGACAATTGCCTTTTTACTGTTAAAAATATATATACTTTATTAAAATACCTGTATCACAATATTGTTGAAACACTATAAAGACAATGTAAAAACACACTTCTCCAAGTATATAATTATACACCATCGGAGGCGTTAGATTGGACTGAGATGCCAGTGAGTGATGTTGTCATAAGCATTTTCGACTGAAATTGATTTTAACCCTATATATAATTTCTGGAAGGTTTTAACTATATACATCGGATACCAGGCTGGCGAAATGCCAGGAATATACAGATTTTAACGAAGAGACACGAAACAGACCGCAAAAAGAATAAAACTATACGAAGGAACTAGAACTAAGGAGGGAACTGTATAGACAGGGGAGACAATTAACTCCGTCAGATGGCCTTGGACCGTAAGCTGGATCTATGTCAAGCAGACGTACTAAATTAAAGTCCGCTTAAAAAGTTAAATGAAATAAGGATTTGGGACTAATGGCAACCATACAGTGCCAATAGAGAGATCAATGATTGTCTTGATAAAGATGGAACATTATTAGAACCATCGAAACGCGTCGACGCCTTTTTCTAAACATAATCCGTGGAACAAGTCTATCCTGTAATAATTGAGTATACCCAGGAGCAGTCAAAGAAATGTTCTGATTGGATATGTTATTTTATGACATAATGAACTGTCTTTTTTCTTCTCTCTAAATAAATGGTGTGCGTAGAAATATGTGGATGTGGGGTCTGTAATGAATGTAAAAAAATGTTACACTAATAATTATATACTTGGAGTAGTGTGTTTTTACAGTGTTTTTATAGTGTTTCAACAATATTGTGATACAGGTATTTTAATAAAGTATATATATTTTTAACAGTAAAAAGGCAATTGTCACTTGTGTAATTCTACCACATGGGCCAGAGATTGGGTATGTCATTTTCGGTGTAGTGTATAGGCTATATATTTGCCTTGTGTGCTTGAGCTTTGTATGAAGTGTTTGTATATATTATTCCACCAAGGGATTTTTTCTCTTATTTTGCCAATATGCCAGTGCTCGTGCCCACGGCATGGTTTCGTACCTTGGACTCCATGGTGAGAGACCTGATATGGGGGGATGGCAGGCGCAGAGTGTCACTTTCAATATTGAAACACCCTATAGATGCGGGAGATTTGGGAGTTCCGGACTTCGAGCTGGTTTTGCTCGCGGCCCAGAAGCAATGGCTGGCCCAATGGCTGGAGGGTGCGAATGTGGATGGAACCTTTTTAACAGAACCTGGCCAGACACACAGTTTGTTGCTGGCAAAACTTCCAACGCACAAGACAAGAGTTCCCTACAGACTACAGCGTTGCAGTGCTGGAGGCGTTGCCTCAGGAGAATACCTGACACTCCAAAATACTTCCCAGAGCTGCCCCTGGTGGGACTGCCTCACGGCGATCCATAACAGGTCATGACTACAGAGCAATTGGCCTCTTAGGTGGCAGTGGGACTCGAAACCATGGGGGACTGTTACCAAGAGAAGATTCTGCTTCCCTTTGCAGAGTTGGTGGAGGGGTGTTGACTACCCATGGGCCAATTCTTGGTATATGAGATACTGCAGAGAACGTTTGCTCAGCTATGGGGCCAAAATAGAGAGGAACCAGAAACACATGCTGTGCTGCATTCCCTGATTACATTGGGCACCAGATTAAGTGGTTCTATGTGTCCTTGCGCGAGGCCTCACTGTCCCCCTTGACCCGGTTGCGTGAGAAATGGGAAACACACTTGGAGAGGGACCTCATAGACGCAGAATGGGGCAGGATCATGGCATCCCCTAAGAAAGTAGCACGGAGCACACGGCTGAAGTATATACAATTTAACTACGTACACATGACGTACTTAACTCCGCATCAGATTTTTGTAATTTTTGGGGGAGAACTAAGGCGTTGCCCGAGATGTAGCAGGGAGGACGCAGACTTACTTCATATGACCTGGGCATATGGGGTCGCGCAGACATTCTGGCATGTAGTACTCCCGGCGCTCAATGCTACATTAGATCGTGGGCTTCCCTGCACTGTGGCTGTCTGCCTGTTGGGACTCTTCCCTAGGCCACCCAAACGTAAAGCCGGAAATAAATTCATAGATTTGGCCATGGCGTTGGCAAGACGGCGCATAGCAATCACATGGAAAGCACCTGCGGGACAACAGGCCGCTGTATGGAGGGGGGAGGTAATGACGTGGGCTGGGGCAGAGGAGAGAGCGCTGCGTAGGGAAGAGTTGAGAGGGCTGCGACTGCGTCCGATAGCAGACCAATGGAGAGGCATATTACATACCTGGGACCAACCGGAATCCCCAAACGCCACGAGCGGAGACAGCGACACCTTCCCGGAGCCCGGAAGGAATGACTGAATGGAGTGGTTTCCTCAGCCCCCTCTCCCTCCTCCCCCCTTTCCTTCCTTCTCTCCTTTCCCCCCTCATCAGAGGGGTTGGGTTTGTTACGTGAGAATGATTGGTGGGGCGAGTCGGTTTTTCCCCTGCCCGCCCTCCCCTCTTTCTTCTTCCCCTCCTTTCCCCTCCCCTTCCCCCTTTCCCCCCTACCCGGGCGCTAACTGAGACCTACAGCGCACTACGCACGTATAGTGCCCTATTAGACACTCACAGGCAGCTATCTTCCCAGTTCTTAAACCCCCGTTTGACGTGTTCTTAATCTTTATTAAGGCCATAGGGCCATGACGTGGTGGAGACTCCGCATGCCCAGATCTAAATGCGTTGCACGCCTCCGAGAATGTACACTTATATAGGACCAGGGAGGCAGAGGAGCAGGCACATAAAGTGAGGGTCCTGAAATGCCTGAATGGGTACTTCTAATTGTTGGTATGTATACCTGCTGGCTCAGTCAAATGTTGAAATGATTATGTTCTGGAGCACTTGGCTACTGTACTGACCTTTGTAATAATCCTTCTCCAAGAACGATTATATCATATATGTTATGGATACAGTATTATGGAGAAAACGCTAATAATGTATGTGGATTAATGTATGACAAAATGTTAATAAACACATGTTTAAAAAAAAAAGTATGCATGCACATACGCGTTTGCATTTCACTGATACCGACCCTGGATCCATGACTTTTCCAGAATCAGACTTAGCAGCCTGGTTAAAATTTAGATTAGATGTTAGCAGCATTTGCAGCAAAGATGAAAATCAGAAACTCATTAAAGTTGCTTTAGCTTTCCTTTATCACAGTTCTATTTTCTCAAAGCAATGAGGGTTCAGTTCATAGATTTTGTAATTCTTGTACTCTTTTTCCATCGGGTACTGACTTTGTATTTGATGAATGTTCAAATTGAGCACAACAGTTTCTCAAAGTGGTTCATAACTACTTGAATTGTTGAACAAAAAGGCGTTATATGCTTTTTCCCAATCGTTCAAAGCCAAGTAAGCCCACTCTGGTGCAGCGTATTTATGACTTGGTGCCTTTGCTCTTTTAGACCTTCTCACTGAGGGTCCTTCATCATCACTGTCACTTTTTTCTGACTGACTAGAGACTTCTGTAATGGTGTGTGGTACTCGGCGTTCAGTTAGTATGCATCTTATTCTGTCTGATCTTTTGGGCCAACAGTCTCCATTTACCACTCACGTTTCAGCTGCACTGCTCCCTTCGTTATGTCGATATCTCACCTAGTCAGCTCTTCTTCACGTGCCCCTTCTGTACCTACAAGAGCTGACTCTCTCAGACCCTCCTCAGGATTAGTTCTATGTGTCCCAGTAGCTGGAGCCCCCTCTACAGTTTGGTTAACCTGAGACGGCTGTCTCGCTGTAACCACTGCCACATCCAAAACAGGCACTTTATCTTCAAGGGGACAGGGACTCGGCGAGTGTGGGCAGCATGCACCCAATTTGGAAGACCACCACATTTGGCAGCAGTTGTGGTTACCAGTATCACTTGAAATGGCCCACACGAATGTGGTTCCAGGCACGACTTGCGTATGTGCTTCTTCACCAGGACCCAGTAACCGGAACGGAGGTCATGGCACTGCTCCTGTTGAGGCAAAGTTGCAGATTCCCCAACCTGCTGAGACGCAGAACGTACCACGTCAGCCAGTCTTTTACTGTAATCGAGCACCAAATCATCTGTTATGTTTACTAGTTGATTGAAAGTGACTGCATGCTGTCTCATGGCTGTCCACATGATAATTTCATGAGGGTAGAGGCCCGTTCTTCTATCTGGAGTCCTTCTCAAGTTCATCAACACAAGAGGCAAAGCATCAGGCCATTTCAGAGATGTAGAAGCACACACTTTTGCAACCCTGGATTTTAATGTTCCACTCACTTGCTCCACTACGCCTGAGGCTTCTGGACGGTAAGCACCATGTAGCTTTTGATCAATTTGTAATGCTGCACATAACATCTTTAGGACCTCATTATTAAAATGCGTCCCTTGGTCTGATTCCAAGGAAGTTGGAAATTCAAAACGCGATATGAGCTCTCGCAACAGTAATTTTTCCACAATCAAGCTGTTGTTTTGCCGGGTGGGGTAGGCTTCTACCCAACGACAAAAAAGACACATACAATTACAATGATGTATTTAAGGCCACTGCAAGGAGGCATCTCAAAAAATTTGAGTTGCAAATGGTCCGGCAGATCTTCCTACATGACTCATTATAACTTGTATTCTTTTGCCTACATTTTGTTGTTGACAGACTATGCATCAATGACACAAGGCTTTTGCTACAGCTCTAAATCTGGGGTTAAACCATGTTTGATGAAAGAGCCACATCATAGCATCCCTTCTGATATGTGCAGGACCGTGGCAATGATGTGCCAATGGAGACAGCAAGCTATCCAGTAGTACTGGTTTCCCTTCTGTGTATACCCATACCTCATCTTCTTGTCTCTGTGTGCAACCTGCTCTTACCCATCCCTGTCTCTATGTATCTGATACTTCATCTTGCAATGCCTTCACTTCCTTCCAAGTTTCTACAGTCGACAACAACACACTACAGCTAGTGACATCATGGTTCTCTCGAAGGGGTTCACCATTGAAGGTGTAAGAATTTAGAGCGCAATAGTCTCATCCGCATAGCGGTTGCTGACTGTGACATATTCATTGCCCTGCCAATGGGCACTGCATTTCACCATGACAATTTGGGCAGGCAGTTGTAATGACAGCAGAAGGTTCCTCACACTTTCCCCATTTCGAATGGGGGATCCTGATGATGTCATGAACTTACGCTGTGACCACAACTGCTTGAAGTCATGTACGATGCTACAAACGTACTGACTATTGGTCAAGATGGTAACTCTCATTTTGTCAGATAAATTGCATGCTTGTGACAAGGCAACCAACTCAGGCAACTTGTGTAGAGTATACACCCTGCAACCAAGAAGCTTCAATCACTTCTGCAGCTGTGCATACGGCATACACGGCTTTCAGGTTCCCTTCTGCATCATGCAAGTAAGATCCATCCACAAATAGTACACGGTCAGGTTCAGGCAATGGAGTATCTAGGATGTCCAGCCTGGGTTTTGTGCACAATTCAGTCACATTCAAGCAATCATGATCTGCTTCATCAACCACAATCTTATTTCCAGGCAAGAGCATCAACGTTGCTGGATTCAAACTCGTACATCTCATCAGAGTCACATTCTCTGCTCCCTGATCACTTGTTTATACCATGTAAGATGGCTATTGGTGAGATGTTGCGTTCGAGTACGAGTAAGCAATATCTCAACAGAATGGGGCACATGCACTTTCAACGGATTTGCCAATACAATGCTCTCACTCTGTTCCAAACTCATAGATGTGGCAGCAACAACTTTAAATTCAACATAAGTCGACAGTGCACACCTCTTTATTTCAATTTTTCTTCAACTTTTCAAATGTATCCTTATTTAAACTTGTAGAGTGCAGCCCGGAAACGTGGTATGCCCTCCATCCACGTGAATGAAAAATACTTTAAACTTAGAGCAAAGTATTACTCTATTCCGGACGCACAGCGGATTCCTGCTACTGTTCACAAATGTTACCACACATTTTTCACGTTCAAAAAACTTTTAATGAAAGTATTCCACCATTTCATTTAATTGAATATGCTTCTCATGTCACAAGGGAGACGATTAATTATGCAAACACAAAGTTTCAAATGCATCAGATATGCCATTCCAAGCCTTTTTCTGAGGCACGAAGTTCACATAAAACATCCTCAGTCATAGTAGCTCATGTTCCCAATGCATTTCAGGCTTATATTTAGCCCTTCGTCAGGGGTTTTACTGCAAATATTAAAAACAACAACATTTAGACTGTATGTTCTAACCTTTGCGACTTACAAAAATTATTCGAAATTGCATCAACAAATTCATGTTGGGTTTTGATTTTAAACCTTTAATCAACAGTTTTCCCGCTAACTGTGAAACCGTGCGCTATCCACAACACCCAAACACCCCTCTCCCGAACAGCGTGCCCCTCCCTTTCTTACTCCCCATTCCCGTATCAAACCCCCGGCTGACCGTTCTCCATTATCTCATATTCTTAAGTTTACCCGCTATTCATAAACCATACTACATCAACCTTCTTCCATACCTCCATTAGTCCTCGAAAGTATCTCCTACTAGCCAAGTTCTTTCATTTCCCAAAGCGGTAATCTACTCACTGACCTCTCCCTTTTCAACTCCTGTGTGTTATCTCCACCCCTTCAGTTTAGCCAATTATCTCCCTTTCCATTCCCCATACTCCTACATATCACAAGGTGCACTGCTTAAGGTACATCAATGGCATAAATTAAAGATATAAACACTCTAGAGTGTTTACCCCACCCTGCGCACTATTTCTGAAACTACCTCCAACGCCTTACTAAAATACCCCGCCAGCCCTTAGATGTAAATCTGTCACGTTGATTAATGTATTACAGCGCAGTCATCTGAAAACGATGCATTTTGTTTTCTTGTCAACACTTTACATAAACAAACACTCATTGTAATAGCAAAGTCCGCATCCAAGTACTCATTGATGTTTATACTCATAAGCAGTCCATTCACTCCTGCTCCTGAAGTCCGGTGTTAAAATGGCTGTCTCGCTTGTGACTGAAATATTTTATCCAATTTTGCCAATAGTCCATGGGTGCAGCTTGTCAAGCGGGCAATCATATCAAATTCAACATAAGTCGACAGTGCACACCTCTTTATTTCAATTTTTCAAATGTATCCTTATTTAAACTTGTAGCGTGCAGCCTGAAACGTGGTATGCCCTCCATCCACGTGAATGAAAAATACATTAAACTTAGAGCAAAGTATTACTCTATTCCGGACGCACAGCGGATTCCTGATAATGTTCACAAATGTTACCACAAATTTTTCACGTTCAAAAACTTTTAATGAAAGTATTCCACCATTTCATTTAATTGAATATGCTTCTCATGTCACAAGGGAGACGATTAATTATGCAAACACAAAGTTTCAAATGCGTCAGATATGCCATTCCAAGCCTTTTTCTGAGGCACGAAGTTCACATAAAACATCCTCAGTCGTAGTAGCTCATGTTCCCAATGCATTTCGGGCTTATATTTATCCCTTCGTCAGGGGTTTTACTGCAAATATTAAAAACAACAACATTTAGACTGTATGTTCTAACCTTTGCGACTTACAAAAATTATTCGAAATTGCATCAACAAATTCATGCTGGGTTTTGATTTTAAACCTTTAATCAACGTTTTCCCGCTAACTGTGAAACCGTGCGCTATCCACAACACCCAAACACCCCTCTCCCGAACAGCGTGCCCCTCCCTTTCTTACTCCCCATTCCCGTATCAAACCCCCGGCTGACCGTTCTCCATTATCTCATATTCTTAAGTTTACCCGCTATTCATAAACCATACTACATCAACCTTCTTCCATACCTCCATTAGTCCTCGAAAGTATCTCCTTCTTGCCAAGTTCTTTCATTTCCCAAAGCGGTAATCTACTCACTGACCTCTCCCTTTTCAACTCCTGTGTGTTATCTCCACCCCTTCAGTTTAGCCAATTATCTCCCTTTCCATTCCCCATACTCCTACATATCACAAGATGCACTGCTTAAGGTACATCAATGGCATAAATTAAAGATATAAACACTCTAGAGTGTTTACCCCACCCTGCGCACTATTTCTGAAACTACCTCCAACGCCTTACTAAAATACCCCGCCAGCCCTTAGATGTAAATCTGTCACGTTGATTAATGTATTACAGCGCAGTCATCTGAAAACGATGCATTTTGTATTCTTGTCAACACTTTACATAAACAAACACTCATTGTAATAGCAAAGTCCGCATCCAAGTACTCATTGATGTTTATACTCATAAGCAGTCCATTCACTCCTGCTCCTGAAGTCCGGTGTTAAAATGGTTGTCTCGCTTGTGACTGAAATATTTTATCCAATTTTGCCAATAGTCCATGGGTGCAGCTTGTCAAGCGGGCAATCATATCAAATTCAACATAAGTCGACAGTGCACACCTCTTTATTTCAATTTTTCAAATGTATCCTTATTTAAACTTGTAGCGTGCAGCCTGAAACGTGGTATGCCCTCCATCCACGTGAATGAAAAATACATTAAACTTAGAGCAAAGTATTACTCTATTCCGGACGCACAGCGGATTCCTGATAATGTTCACAAATGTTACCACAAATTTTTCACGTTCAAAAAACTTTTAATGAAAGTATTCCACCATTTCATTTAATTGAATATGCTTCTCATGTCACAAGGGAGACGATTAATTATGCAAACACAAAGTTTCAAATGCGTCAGATATGCCATTCCAAGCCTTTTTCTGAGGCACGAAGTTCACATAAAACATCCTCAGTCGTAGTAGCTCATGTTCCCAATGCATTTCGGGCTTATATTTATCCCTTCGTCAGGGGTTTTACTGCAAATATTAAAAACAACAACATTTAGACTGTATGTTCTAACCTTTGCGACTTACAAAAATTATTCGAAATTGCATCAACAAATTCATG
Organism: Calotriton arnoldi; assembly: GCA_963921515.1. Lineage (NCBI taxonomy): Eukaryota > Metazoa > Chordata > Amphibia > Caudata > Salamandridae > Calotriton > Calotriton arnoldi. Next base: position 3,052,351 of record CAWUFW010000540.1, on the reverse strand, counting down.
CTGGGTTTTGATTTTAAACCTTTAATCAACGTTTTCCCGCTAACTGTGAAACCGTGCGCTATCCACAACACCCTAACACCCCTCTCCCGAACAGCGTGCCCCTCCCTTTCTTACTCCCCATTCCCGTATCAAACCCCCGGCTGACCGTTCTCCATTATCTCATATTCTTAAATTTACCTGCTATTCATAAACCATACTACATCAACCTTCTTCCATACCTCCATTAGTCCTCGAAAGTATCTCCTTCCTGCCAAGTTCTTTCATTTCCCAAAACGGTAATCTACTCACTGACCTCTCCCTTTTCAACTCGTGTGTGTTATCTCCACCCCTTCAGTTTAGCCAATTATCTCCCTTTCCATTCCCCATACTCCTACAAATCCTAAGGTGCACTGCTTAAGGTACATCGATGGCATAAATTAAAGATATAAACACTGTAGAGTGTTTACCCCACCCTGTGCACTATTTCTGAAACTACCTCCAACGCCTTACTACAATACCCCGCCCGCCCTTAGATGTAAATCTGTCACGTTTATTAATGTATTACAGCGCATTCATCTGAAAACGATGCATTTTGTTTTCTTGTCAACACTTTACATAAACAAACACTCATTGTAATAGCAAAGTCCGCATCCAAGTCCTCAGTGATGTTTATACTCATAAGCAGTCCATTCACTCCTGCGCCTGAAGTCCGGTGTTAAAATGGCTGTCTCGCTTGTGACTGAAATATTTTATCCAATTTTGCCAATAGTCTGTGGGTGCAGCTTGTCAGGCGGGCAATCATATCAAATTCAACATAAGTCAACAGTGCACACCTCTTTATTTCAATTTTTCTTCAACTTTTCAAATGTATCCTTATTTAAACTTGTAGCGTGCAGCCCGGAAACGTGGTATGCCCTCCATCCACGTGAATGAAAAATACGTTAAACTTAGAGCAAAGTATTACTCTATTCCGGACGCACAGCGGATTCCTGATAATGTTTACAAATGTTACCACAAATTTTTCACGTTCCAAAAACTTTTAATGAAAGTATTCCACCATTTCATTTAATTGACTATGCTTCTCATGTCACAAGGGAGACGATTAATTATGCAAACACAAAGTTTCAAATGCGTCAGATATGCCATTCCAAGCCTTTTTCTGAGGCACGATATGCATTGGGAACATGAGCTACTACGACTGAGGATGTTTTATGTGAACTTCGTGCCTCAGAAAAAGGCTTGGAATGGCATATCTGACGCATTTGAAACCGGAATAGAGTAATACTTTGCTCTAAGCAACAGCTTTAAGGCATCCAGGCAAAGCAGTGGATACATGATCTAGAGAAGCTGAAAAATATGCCACAGGTCTACGCGCAGTACCATGCATTTGAGCTAGCACTGACAATGAGCAACCTTCGCGCTCACTGCAAAACAGTAAAGCTTTTATTGTAGTAGGTCATTCCCAAATCTGGAGCTCCACAAAGACTCTCTCGCAGGTCAGTAAATGAGTGCATGCATTCTTCAGTCCAGGGCACAGGATCGGTCATGTCCTTGTGCGTAAGCCTTTAAAGAGGCTGTGCTGTCAAAGAGAAATTGGGTATCCATTGTCGACAGTAGCCAACCATTCCCAAAATCATGCGGACTTCTTCCTGTGTACTGGAAGGTTTCACCTGTAGAATCAAAGTGATCCTGTCTTGTGATACCTTCCGGGCTCCTTTTTCAAAGTGATGTCCCAGATATAAGACATCCCTTTTGCAAAACTGCAATTTTGATGGTGACACTTTATGCTCATTCTCTGCCAAAGGGTTCAACAATGCGATGGTATCGCATATGCAAGCCTCCTGTGTACTTGATGCTACCAACAGGTCTTCAATGTACTGGACAACAACAGAGTGATTTGGCATCACCAATGACTCTAAATTCTTTTTCAAGATCTGGTTAAAAAATTAGGGGCTTTCCGTATACCCTTGAGGGACACGGCACCATGACAAGACACGATTGCTAAACGGGAATGCAAATAATAAGTGACTGTCCTCATGCAATGGGATAGAAAAGAAGGTTTGGCACAAATCAATGACAGAAAACCATTTAGCTTCACGTGGAACCTGAAAGAGAATCGCAGCTGAATTTGGCACAATTGGGCAACATGGTATTACAATCTGGTTAATTCGGCGCAGGTCTTGGACTATTCGATACTTCCCATTGGGTTTTTGTAAGCCCATGATAGGATAATTGCATGGACTGCCCATGATTGCCTTTAAAATTCCCTGCTCGATCAATGACTCGATTAATAGAGTAATTCCTGCAATAGTTTCTGGGCTCAGATTGTACTGAGCTGTTCAAGGAAATTCAGCATTTGGCTTCACAGTGATTCGTACTGGAGCCACTCCCTTGATCAAACTAATGTCTTTTCCTGTGAAATCCCACACTACTGGAGACACAGTATCTCTCAATTTGATAGGTAAGTCATCATTGGTTAACAGAGGAAATAATCCTTCCACTTGAGATTTTTGTTTTCCAATTTAAAAACAATGTCCTCATCATTAGTATGGAACTTTAGTATGGAACTTTGGTGTACAATAGATTGAACATTTACGCTTGCACAGCAAGTCTCATCCCAAAAAATTCACAGGACTTTAGTCCCATACCACAAATTTATGCAAGCCCTCAAAGGATCCAATTTGAACAGGCATAGTTTGAGTTACCGGGTTGGATATTAATCGATTTGAGACTCTCACGACTTCGATTCTTTTTCCCGAGAGGGGTATGTTGGGAACTTCTGCTCTTCTCACAGTGAAATGGGTACCCCTAGTGTCAACAAGGAATGAGATTGGAGACCAATTTACCTTGCCATCTACATAGGGACCACTCCTGTCTACCTCTAAGGATGCGGCAAGTACGCATTCCTCCACCCCTCTCAGGCACCGTCATTGTGACATATCTGAATCTGTGTCATCAATCTGAATCAGATATTGCTGAGCTATATTCTGATTTGGATCAACCTGAGCATCTGTGTAAAACCCTTTGTTCCAATTATATTTCTGAACCTGACCATTCATTTGAGGCATCGGAGCTTGAGGCATGTTTGGATTCTGATTTCTCTGCCTATGGGTTTGCTGACTCACCACCATGTTTCTTCCTTGTGTCAGTGCATTCCCAACCTGTTGAACCTTTCCATTCATCTGATTAAGAGGATTAAATTGACACTCACGTTCCAATGTCCAAATTTTCCGCAAATATGACACGGATTAGTTTTTTTTATCATTTCAATAGAAACATCTCTACCTTGCGTTGGTTGCATACCTCGTTGTTGTCCTCCACTTACTCCTCGCATTCCAGAATTTGACTGACCATTTCCCTGTACCACATTTGTAAAATCACCACAGTAACCTTTATTGGCAGCTTTCATTTCAGCTATCATTAGCTTCTCTTTCAGTTTCTTAAGCTTAGACTCAAGTTCATCTCCACAATATTTGGCATATCAGATAATTTCGTCTATAGGCTTGCTTTGCCAGCAAATCAAATGCTGCTGTATCATGTTGCTGATTTAAGTTCTCAATCCAACACAAACCTGTAGACGAAATGTCCAATATCCTTCTCGACATATTCTTAATCCCACTATATTGTCTAAATGCTTGGAACGACCTTTCATAGTAGGCATGCACTGTTTCTTTCAACTCCTGTGTTGTCCTGTCAATCTTCACCTAATCAATTTCTTTAGGAGAGATTTTTCCCTTTAAATAGCTAATGGCTTGATTGTATTTTTTCATTACCTCAGGTGATGGTGCACCAGTACGTGGATGTCTAGCTGGTTCAGTTTTAGGACAATCTATGGTAATTTTACATTCCCCCCACATATCACTTGGAACGACAATGTCAAACATATTATCCAAATCCTTCAACAGAACCTTTGAAACTTCCACAAATCTCTCAACTTGCTTGTAGCATTCAACTGGATTTTCTCTAAATCTCGGAAAATCATTTGTAAGGACAGTATATCTGGTCTTATCCATGGAATATGTACATACCCCCCTCCAGGTACCTCTCTCGTAGGAAGCATTTTTACTCCCTCGCCTCCATCATCTTCAAAAACTTTGGCATTTGGATTGTGTTACTTCCTTCTTCTTAGCCCACCTTCCTTCCCACTTTTCCAAATCTCCCCATTTCCTAAGGGTAGTCAACAATTCTTTGATGTGTAATCTCATTCCCGGAAGTCTCATATTATCAATGTCTCTGTCAGTGAAGTTTAACCTATATGATTTCAGTAGTGTCTTTGATTTTCGTATGTCCACTCTATATTTTTGTGCCAATTCAGACAGTTTCTCATGTGTGAGCACGTCTGGTAATGTCTTTGCACATGAACAGTAGTTCATTGCCCTGATAGGTAGCTATCCTAGTGGGGCTTATAGTTCCCATTATCATCTCCTCTAGTTCTACTTTGAGTTTTGCTACATCTAAAGTCTGGTCCTAACTAGTTCTAGACATAGTGGTGGTTCCTTAAGTCCTGCACTCCTATCGCATAAAGAAGGTGCTATCTCTCTGATCCAATCATCAAGTTCCCTAGGTGTAGGGCCTATCTGTCCTTCTGGGGTATTTCCAAGCAAATCTTTTCTTTATCCTTCTGCACCTGCAATAGGAGTGGACGGCAAAAGAGGCACATCAGAATCTGGTGATCGTAATTGAAGGATTCTTCCTGCAATGTTCTGGGTTCCCTGTTGTGGGCTTTCCAAATACTGATAAAACGGCAGCTTGCCCAGCTCTCTCATTGGAAGTAGCCTGTTGTGCTGAATGCGCATTAGAACCTGGGGGCATATTAGCAAGAAGAGGCGATAATCATCGCTAACCCTGCTTAGCGTGATTTTTTTTATCGCCGGCTATCGCTGGAATATATCGCCACGCTAACGCTGTATTAGCAACGATTAGCGCTATGGTGATGAATATTCCAGCGATAGCGGGGGAAATGGGCCAACATCGCTGAAAAACCAGCGATGTTGCATGGAGAAGGGAGAACACCTTGCTGATACGACCCTGTGGTCGTATCAGCATAATCCACCCCCATGTTAGGTATGGCTAACACCTGCTAATTGCAGGTGTTAAATAAATGAGCGATGACCCCGGTTAGCGCGACTTTTCACGTCGCTAACTGGGGCTATGGCCACCTTGCTAATAGGCGATAGGCATGTTAGCGAGTGTTTCCCAGGTTTGTTCGTCGGGAACGCCCACTTTGCATGTCATTAGCGATAAATATCGCTGACATGCAAAGCGGTAAAAACGGGCGCTAATGCCCGCAAACTGTCGCTAACTGCTGTTAGAGACAGTTTGCTGATAGGGCGATATAAATATCGCCGCTTTAGCGGCAAAAAGTGCTGCTAAAGCGGCGATAGTGCCCTTGCTAATATGCCCCCTGCATTCATTCCACTAGGAACATTTGCTGAAGTCGTAATCAATGGTTCTTGATTTGTCTGTCTTGAACTCAAGTCTGTTGAAGTCGGTGTAAAGTTACTCATCCCACTAGGGACGGCCAAAGTATGTGTATTTTGCCCTCTATTGATATAACAGAATTACAGAACCTATTGTCACAGGGACAGTCAAAGCATCCGGAGCATATAGCACAGTCTGATTATTTGTTTCAGGGCTTCCTGCAATATCATTTGTGGGTAGGAAAGGATTATGTGGATTCTGACTTTTCGGCATGACAGGCGTATTCGGAATTTGTCCACCATAAGAATTTACTACATTCTGGGGTTGATCTTCATTATAGGGTGGCGGACGATTCAATAATAATTCATGTAAAAATTAGTCACCAATCTCATTCTATCGTCAGTCTGTGTCAGTGTCTGAGAATTATAAAGGTAAAAGATTACCACTGCAAGCCCAAATCTCCTGAAGAAAGGTAGGTGAGCCAAAATCATAACATTCGAATTTGGTGCTCTGAGATCTCTCTAATATGATCTCCTCTAGTCATTAGTAAACACCAAATTGAGAATACCCATTCACTTTTGTAAGGATAAATCATGACAGCTGAGTTAAATTAGTAAATTTAGTTTAGTTTAGCATAATTTCAAAAGTTAAGCGCATCAATAATTGAATTAGGTAATAAGACAGATTAATAAAGGTCAAATAAGCACCAAAAGCTCAAGAGTTCAAAAGGGACATGAATTTGCCAGCTCGAGTGGTCCCATAAGGAAGAGAAGACCACTAAGCGCATTTAGCATATGCATCAGTTCGGGAAAGAAGCCAGAGGAGTCTGCATCAGGCAAATTAAATTGGCGGGTAAATTCTGCAAATCTCCATTAGCAGTTCATAGTCAGCATGCATGCAGAACAGCAGTCGCCCGTCACCATCACCATCAAGCTGCATATACGCATATTGCCAACTTAATGCTCCCAATCCTTTAAATCCGACAGTATTATATTCTTAGGGGCAGATTTACAAGCCTCTTGCGCCACTTTTGCGTCATTTTTAACATGGGAAAAATTACGTACGATTGGCGCAAGGGGCTTGTAAATCTGCCCCTTAGTGTTTCCGGGGGTGACACATCCTGGAATCACCTCATTTGGTCAGACCACTCAATTCATTGGTCAGTCGTATGGAGTGTGTCTCAGGCGACATAAAGAAGATACAAAATGCAGAGAAATAGGTGGGACAATTACGCAGTCCTTAAGCCATCCAGTATTTGAAACGCTAGAACAATGCTCTTTTAGCTAGAGTATAGGAGTGGGTTCAAGAGGACAGTTTCCCAAGCAGATGTCCTGAAATGGTAAGAAATATGTAGAAAATCTTTTGTACAGTACATGGGATCTGAGGAACGAAAACACTGTTTCACATCATTTGTTATACTGAGGAATTTTCTCACAAACAGTGAGCTTAGCGAGGCAGAAAACTTAATGTATACATTCAAGCCCATATTAATTTAGGCTAATAGAACACAGAATATATTATTATAGTCATGTATTCGTAAGAGAACACGAAGATGTCATGATTTTAGTACATCTTCTGATGCACTTAGGATCATTTAGTATGATTACAAAAAATGCGTGTCAGTATGAGGTACTTGTAAATTTTGTATGTATCAGCATGTAAATACATTTCAAATTATAAATGTAAGATTTCGTTTCAAACAAATAGAAATGTGTAGCACCTACTTTTCTTTTGCACACGGTTACACCCACAAAAGATTACATTTTAGTAAATTTTACTATCATAATCAGGATTAATCATAATTTTTGATAAATCTCATTAGTTACTCTTTCATATAAATGATGTTTTGAAATGGTTAGAGGTAAACTTTATAACGTGAGAGTTTGACATTTGCACTTTTTCGAACACACGTAAATAATATGTAATACTTTGTCAATCTACAAATTAAAATCTATATTAGTCAATGATGTATATCACCTAGTCTAAATCTTTTCCTGTATGATTTTACGATGCAATATCTAAAAATGGATTTTCTGATCATGTTTTCATGAACGTGTAGTTGGTGCACGTTTATTACTTTTCTCTCAGAAAGTGTCATATTCGGTTTCTCTTGTCATTGAATGCAAACGTAATTTCCTCTACAACAGACTGGTTCAATTAGATATGATTTCATCATGTCTCTTATTGTTACATCATACTCTAAGTACAGATACAATAAGCCATATGTAAATTCTTTCTCTCATTGCTACACAGTTCTGCAGGGGCAGATTCAATGGGCAATGGCTCCATTCTGTTTCGCATAGCTACACCATATTGTACAGACAAACTCAATGGACCATGAGTCCATTCTGTCTCTCAAAATCACACTATACTTTAGAGTCAGATTCAATGGGCCATGAGTCCATTTTGGCTCTCATAGTTAAGCCATACGTTAGAGGCAGGTGCAATTGTCTATGAATCCATTCCGTCTCTTAAGGGTAGACCATTGTCATTGGTAAAGACAACTGGGACATAAGTCCATTCTGTCTCTCAGTTACACTAAACTCTAGGGACAGGGTAAATGGACAATAAGTCCATTCTGTCTCTCATATTTACACCATACTGTAGGGACAGGTTCAATGAGCAATGAGTTCATGCTCACTCCCATAGCTACACCATACTGTACTGTTAGACTCAATGGGCCATTAATCCATTCTGTCTCTAGTACAGTTACAGCATACTGGTCGGACAGGTTATATGGGTCATCATAAGTGCATTCTGTCTCTCATAGTTACTCACTACTGTAATGGCAGGTCCAATGGGCATTGAGTCCATTCTGTCTTTCATAGTTACACCACATTTTAGGGGCAGGATCAATTGTCTATGAGTCCATTCTGTTTACACCATTCTCTAGGTACAGACACAGTGGGAGATAAGTCCATTCTGTCTCTCAGTTACACCATACTGTAGGGACAGGTTAAATAGCCCATGACTCCATTCTGTCTTTCATTGGTACATCGTACTGTACAGTCAGACTCAATGGGCCGTGAATCCATTTTGTTTCTCATAGTTACACCATTTTGTAGGGAAAGGTGCAATAGCCTATGCCTTCATACTGTCTCACATAGTTACATCATACTGTACCGTCAGACTCAATGGGCCATTAATCCATTCTGTTTCTCATAGTTAGAGTGTACTGTATGGACAGGTTCAGTGGGCAATGAGTCCATTCTGTCTCTCCAGGTCACACCAAACAGTAGGGGCAGGTTCAATGGACCAAAAATCCATTCTGTATCTCATAGTTACAACATACTGTCGGGACAAACTCAATGGACTTTGAGTACATTCTCTCTCTTAAACTTCAACTATATTTTAGAGACAGGTTCAACAGGCCATGAGTCCATTCTGTCTTACATATTTACACCATACTGCAAGGATCGGTTGAATGGCAATGAGTCCATTCTGTCTCTCAAGGTTACACCATACTCTAGGAACAGAGACAGTGGGCCATACATCCATTCTGTTTCTCATATTACACTATACTGTACTGTCAGACTCAATAGGCCATGAGTTCATTCTGTCTCTCATAGTTACATCATACTCTAGGGGCAGGTTGAATGGACCATGAGTAGATTCTCTAATTCAAAAGCAGGTTTATTGTGATTAAATAAAATACAATAAGATAATACATTCACAATATATAACAAGAGTATGGCAAAATATATGAAAATAGTACAAAATCTACAAAAAAGAGAAAAACAATAAGAGAAACGGAAGGAAAAGGAGGAAGTATAACATTAAAATGTTGTAAGAAAAGCAATGCGTGGTTTATAATAAGAATTAATTTGACAAGTACATGGGGAATTATGATTTTATAAAATCAGTGTGAAAATGATAAGTAATACTGTTGATAAGAAGAAAGTCAAGGATGTTGAAGAACTTTTTGTGCATTTGGTTGACGTTCAAGGAAAGGCTTTGCACATTTATCTAGAAATGTTTTGATTGGGGAAGACAGAACAGGTCGTTTCATGCAAGTGATATAGGATTATGTAGGCGGTATCTAATCTGTGGTTATAACATATTGCGTACCACTATAAATTAAAAGACAGTTTGGTGAAGTCTTTCCAGTCTGTTACAATTTGTTGTTCCAACTCTGTAACCACAAATTATGAACAAAAGTACTTGTGAATAATAAAGGCTTTATAACCCCCTAGTGTGAACAACATGAGCAACACATATCAGGAGTGTTTGTGTATATTTTGTGTAGGATAAAAGGGGAAAGTAGGAGTCTGTTGCAGATTTAGAAGATAGCTTGTGTGGAGTTGGCTGCACAGGAAGATTTTCTAATTTGGAATCAAATTTTGCTCCACTTTGAAATAGCCCAAGTTATATCTAAATATCTTTATCAGGATATTTCTGTATCAGTTTTACTTCAGTCAGCAGGAACCCATTTTACATGGAAGTTAAAATATGATTATTGGTGAGTCTGAAATTATTTATATGTGCTTGTGAGAGTGTCATGAAAATGTTATCTACTAGCAATTGCTTAACCTAGATTAGACCCTTTTGTCTCCATGCTTTCCAGAAAATGGGTTTATTGTTAAATTGTATGAATTTATTATGCCAAATAGTGGAATCTTAAAGTGTGTTCATATCTGTGGGAGTATATGACATTATTGGTTCTAACATTTGAAACAGATATTTAAAAATGGGAGCAGAAATACTTTATGGTTTGCGTGAGAATGTCAGGTATGAATGAAAGGAGAAAAAACACTTCTCTAAATCTGACCATAATGGAGAGTAGCCTGAAAATTCTAGAATCCAATAAACAGATTGTTTTAATAAAAAAACTGCGTGACAACAGCAAAAATCTGGGAGATTTACTCCACCACCAAATTTCGAATATTTCAATTATGACATGGACATGCAAGGTTTTTTTTATTCCAAGGAAAAGTATGAAGTTCATTGTCCTAAATGCCCTGGAAGGGATATTAAATGAGATATTAGAGATAGTAGATAAAATAGTGGGTACTAGCATCATCTTGATGGTATCAGGATGACCCTACCAAGAAAGGTGTAAAGGATGCCAGCAATAAACAAGTGTTGTTAGTTTATTTATACAGGCATTTAGATTTATGGAAATGAAAGTTTTGATTAATTTAGTGCACCATAAACTAAGATATTTAATTTTAGTCCTAGCCCATAACAATTTAGTAGCTAGAAAATCCTGATTTAAGATAAATATAATAAGGGTAAGCTCTCCCATTTATCATGATTTAATGTATAACCAGATAAAAGTGAGTAAGATGTAACTTTACTTAAAAAATGGAGTCTGATGAGTGAGGTTGAGAAATAAACAGCAGACTATTATCAGCATTACTGCTAATCTAACTTGCCGTGAATTATAAGAGAAACAATGAGAATGATGTTTTTGCCTTAGTCTGGATATAAAAGATTCAAGTGCTAAATTTAAAAAAAAAGTAATAGAGGACAACTCTGATGAACACCTCTACCTAAGATAAAAAAGGAGAAAGTGAGCCAATTTACGAAAATAGCTGCTTTAGAAGATGTAAATAAGATGGATATTAGAGTAATAATTTTTGGTCTGATTCCAAATCATTTAGGAGTGTGAAAATACAGACCAATCAACACTGTCAAAAGCTTTTTCATCATCTAATGTGATTGCTGCTAAGGATTGAGATGTAGTAGTGGATTTGGACAGAACGTCAAACAATAAATGTGTGTTATGAGACATGAATCTCCCTTTAATGAATCCAGATTGTTCCTTGCCGAACAGTTGAGGGAGGAAGGATTCCAATTGCAATTGTAAAGCCAAAACTTAAAAAAGAAATTATAATCAATGTTGACAAGGGAAATGGGTCTGTAATTTTTATGGTGTTGTGGTTCGTATTCTTCTTTTGGGATGAGGTAAATTAGGGAATCTAAAATGGATCCAAATGATTTGCCTAATTGTAAAAAACAATCTATGAGGGTGTAAAGCTTAGGAAGAAGCAATTCGTAGAAATGTGTAAGCAAATTCAATCAATCAGGGAATTGTTAGCGCGCTACTCACCCGTGAGGGTCTCAAGGCGCTGAGGGGGGGGGCCCGCAGATCTGTTTAGCCGAAGAGCCAGGTCTTGAGGGTCTTCCTGAAGGTGTTCAGGGAGGGGGCGCGTCTGATGTCTGCCGGTAGCTCGTTCCAGGTCTTGTCTGCAATGTGAGAGCAGGATCTGCTCTGGCTCTGTGGATGAGCGGGGTTTCGGCCAGTGCGAGGTTGGAAGATCGGAGGTTTCTTTTGGGTACGTGGAAGTTGATTCTGTCGTTGAATTATTTGGGTCCGTTGTTGTGTAGGCATTTGTAGGCGTGAGGGAGGATTTTGAAAGTGACTCTTTTCTCCACGGGGAGGCAGTGGAGACTTCGTAGGTGTTGGCTGATGTGTTTGTGTCGGGGGATGCCGAGGACGAGTCTGGCGGCGGTGTTCTGTATTGTTTGGAGTTTGCGGAGTAGGTACTTGTTGATGCCGGCGTAGAGTGCGTTTCCATAGTCCAGTCTGCTGGTGATGAGTGCGTGGGTGACTGTCTTCCTTGACTCAGGGGGGATCCACTTGAAGGTCTTGCGGAGGATGCGGATGGTGTTGAAGCAGCTGGAGGTGACGGCGTTGACCTGTCGGTTCATGGTGAGTGATGAGTTGAGTACGATGTCGAGGTTCTTGGCGTGGTCTGAGGGGGTAGGTGGGCTTCCAATGTCTTCTCGGCATTGAGCTTCAGGCAGCTGTTGGTCATCCAGACTGCTACGTCTTGCATTCCTTTCTGGAAGTTGAGTTTGGCAGTGGTGGGGTCTTTGGTGAGGGAGAGGATGAGATGGGTGTCGTCGGCGTAGGATATGATGTTGAGGCCGTGTTGTCGGACGATGGCTGCGAGGGGGGCCATGTAGATGTTGAAGAGGGTGGGGCTCAGTGATGAACCCTGTGGGACTCCGCAGGTGATTTTTGTGGGGTCGGAAAGGAAGGGTGGGAGTCTGATCCTTTGGCTTCTTCCGGTGAGGAATGATCGGATCCAGTCCAGGGCTGTTCCTTGTATGCCTGCGTCGTATAGTCTGGTGACTAGTGTGCGGTGGGAGACGTGTCGAAGGCCGCTGATAGGTCGAGTAGGATGAGGGCTGCGGAGTGGCCTTGGTCCAGGAGGGTGCGGATGTCGTCTGTGGTGGCGAGTAGGACGGTCTCTGTGCTGTGGTTGCTTCGGAATCCGGATTGGGACGGGACGAGGACGGCGTTCTCTTCAATGAATCGTGTCAGTTTCCTGTTGACTGTTTTCTCTGCAACTTTGGCAGCGAAGGGGAGGAGCGAGATGGGCCGATAGTTCTTGAGGTCGGTGGGGTCAGCTGTGGGCTTCTTGAGCAGGGGTCTGACTTCTGTGCGCTTCCAGTCATCTGGGAAGGTGCCTGTTTTGAAGGTGGTGTTGATGGTGCATTGTAGTTCGCGTGCGATGGTGGCCGCAGCTCTGTGGTAGATGTGAGGGGGGCAGGGGTCGGTGGGTTTCCCCGAGTGGATGCTTTTTATGGTCGAGGCGGTGTCTTCGGCCATGATCGGTGTCCAGTTGGAGATGGTGGGTTGGCTGGTGTTTCTGGGGGGCAGGGGGCCGTCTGTGGCACCTGGTGGATGGTCGATGAAGTTGTCATAGAGGTTTTTGATCTTGAGGAGGAAATAGGTTCCAAGCTTGTCGCAGAGGTCTTGGGATGGTGTGATGACTGTGGCTTCGCTGCGTGGGTTGGTGAATTCCTGAATGACACTGAAAAGTTCCTTGGAGTTGGCCAGGATTTTGTTGTGGATGAAGTTCCTCTTGGTTGCTCTGATCTGGTTATGGTAGACCGTCAAGGCGTCCTTGTAGGTGGTGTGGTTTTCGGTTGTCTTGGTGTTTCTCCAGTTCTTCTCCAGGCGTCTGCAGGTGCGTCTGGCTTCTTGGAGAGCGGTGGTGAACCAGGCGGCTTTCCTGGGGCGTTGTCTGTCGGGGTTGTGTAGCGGGGCGAGCTCGTCTGCGCAGTTGAAGATCCAGGTGTGGAGTTCTCTGGCTGTGTTGTTTGCGTCATTTGCGTCGGGTGCCCAGGTGTGGTTGTCTCGGATGAGGGTGGAGTTAAGTTGCTCATCGGTAACCTTGCTCCAGTTCCTTAGAGGTGGGCGTGGGGCTGGTTTGGGTGCCTTGGGTTTGTTGATGGCGAAGTGTACACAGTGGTGGTCGGTCCATGGCGGCTGCGTTGTGTGGCTGAATTGGACGCTGTTTCCTGCTGCGAAGATGGGGTCTAGGGTGTGTCCTGCTCTGTGGGTCGGTGTGTTGACGAGTTGTTTAAGTCCGATGCTGGCGAGGTTGTCACGAAGGATAGTGGAGTTGGGGTTGCTGGGGTTGTCGAGGTGGAAGTTCAGGTCTCCAATGAGTATGTAGTTTGCTGAGGCGATGGCGTGGGGTGCGATGAAGTCGGTGATGGTGGTAGCGAAGGGTGTTCGGGGGGTCTGTAGATGAGGGTTCCTCTGAGTGTGGCTTTGGGGGTGGTCTGGATCTGGAAGTGCAGGTGTTCGGCAGAGGGGAAGGTTTCGCTGGAGGTGGTGAGGCAGAGGGTGCTCTTGTGGGCGATGGCGAGGCCCCCTCCTGGGTGGTTGGGGCGGTCTTTCCTCTGGATCTTGTATCCGTCTGGGATGGCGGTGCTGATGTCGGGGGCGGAGGATGCGTTGGTCCAGGTCTCTGTGAAGAAGGCGATGTCAGGCGAGAGAGAGTTGAGTAGGTTCCAGATTTCCATGGCGTGTTTGTGTACGGAGCGTACGTTGAGGAGGATGCATTTTAGGGTGTCCCCGGTGCTGGCGTCGGCGGTGTTGGAGGCCGGGGTGGCGGTGAGGATCTGGCGGCAGTGGAGGCAGGAGAACTGCCCGTGGGTCGTGTTCGGCGAGGCCTGTTGGCATTCTCTAAGTCTTCCAGGGTTGAGTGCGAGGAGGGTGGTGGTGTCGTAGCGATGGGTAGTGGGAGGTCCAGAGTTCCTGGCGCTGGCCGCGGTTGGGTCGCGGACGGACACAGACGGGCTTGCCTTTGGCGTGTCTTTGGCGCGCAGGTGGCGCGACCGGTGCTTGCGTCCGCTGCGCCATTAAGTAGGGGAGGTGGGCGGGAGGAGAAGCTGGGAGGCGGGAGTGGGGGAATTCCGGAGGGGAATTCCGGGGGCGAATTCCGGGGGGGGGGGGGGAGCCGCAGGGGCAGCAACGGTGAAAGGCGAAAGGAACAGGCAGGCACGAGAAAATAAAACAGTGGTGGAATTAGAGCAAGACACAGATGGGCACAATAACAGTAGCACAACAGGGAAAAATTAAGAAAAAACGGGTGAGAAAGGTTACGGTGGTTGCAGGCAGTCTGGTCCCAGTTGGAGTGGGCAGCAGGCGCAGGAGCGGGCAGCAGCCTCGAACCTCCCAAGGAGGAGGTCGGGGTCTGGAGGCAAGAGACGGCACAGCGGAGCTGCGGGGAGAGAGTGGACCTAGACCGAGGACCGAGGGTCAGCCATGAAACCATCTGGACCTGGTGCTTTATCTTTGTTAAGTGAATTTAATGCGATATGAAGTTCTGTCTTTGTTATGTCTGATTCTAGGATCGTGAGATCTAAATTGGCATCAAAAGATTTCTGTATAGTTAATAGATCATTTACAATTTCATGGTCAGTTTAAGAAATCTCCGGTGTGTATATTGTTAGGTTTGAAAACCCCATTTCCCTTTATGCACTCGTTCCATTTCGCATTAGGTTAGCAGTGTGCAGCTAAATTAGGCACCATTCGTATTTGCGTTATGCAACCCACTGAGTTATCCCAGCCATGTGCAAGCTTCAGTTAGCAAGTGCGACTCCATTTTGAATTTCGTAATCCCTATTAGGCTGTGTCTGAATTAGGCCTCATTATTTGTATTGCTTGCTTCTGCAGAATACTGTATTTAGTTATTATTTTCTCTCCTGCTCAAGGTTGCCTTCCGACTTACTAATGAATATGCCATTCTGCCCTCGCATACCTATCCGTATGTGTAGCTCTGCTCCCACGTTAGGAGACGCTGAGACCCAGCACGGCAACCTTGAAACTGTGATAGTGTGTACCCATATGGCAGGTGGTAGCCCATCCTTCTGTGCCTCCTTTGTTCATGTCCGGCCTAAGCCAGTAACTTTCCATTGTGGGCGTGGTTGGAGGTTCTTGGGAGGAATGGTTATGCGTTGCAGACTGTTGGGGGGTCAGTCCCTCAGCAGACATCTTAGGGTGCAGGTCAGATTGGACTCCTCTGCAGAGTATTGCTAATAAATAACTGTTTGTATTCTCTACTGTCAGACTGACTCTTCATTTTGGTAGAAGGCGAGTAGGTGGTTGCAGGTAACCCGGCTCACCGGTAACCGGGTTGCGGGGTCGGGGTTGCATCCGGTCGGTCGGGCGGATCGGGGATCCCCACATGATAAGAGCCCGGTTCTCATGGCTGCCCCGCCCGTCTGATCGGGTGACTCCTCGTCTAGTGGTCGCCGGCTGGGGTCCTGAGAAGGCGAAACCTTGGATCTGACCGTTTGGTCTGAAGAGTCGGCAGTGGAGAATAATTTTGCTCGACCTGAGTGCACCAGGTGAATGATTTGACTTCTTGGAAAATGTGGCACCATGGTTTAACAGCATGAGCCTACGGGCTGTGTCTGGTACAGTCTCCAGACTGTCTCGTCTTGATCTTGGTGGGTTTGCGGACCCTTAAAGACACAGAGTGTTTGTGAGCAGTCTACCAGACTACTTGGAAATTCGGACTATTCTTGAAAAAGTCTAGAACTGTTTGCAAGCAATCTGCCAGGCCAACTGGAAATTCGGTCTATTCTTGAAAAGGTCTGGGGCTGAAGCCTGTCTTCTTGTCTTGAAACAGTCTTCGGACTGTCGTGTTTTGGTGCAGTCTGCGGACTGTGGAGTGCGGTGTCTGGACTGCTTGTGATTTGGTTTGTGGACCGTTTCTGCTGGTTGATGTGGTATTTGTCCATTAGGGACAGCGCATGTGTCTTATATTAAGATGCCTTGTTTAAGTAAGTTAGGGTGTTTTGGATGTCTTTGTTGTTCCACCGAGGCTCGATTGGAAGAGAGGCAGCCTAGGCCTCCGGAGGGTACCCCAAATTTTGATGTATATGTCAAGCATGGCATTGGCCCTATTATGTTTAGCACGTTGTGGAATAAATATACGAGGGACAATGCAGACTTACAGTGGCCGCTTACCGGCACATTTGATGAGCAAAGTTGAATTACTTGCAGGACAAATTGTTCACCAAAAAGAGCAGGCAGTCGATGTTCGATTCTCTGAGGGTATGGCAGAAGGAAGCTAAGCAGCGACAAATGAGGGCAGAGAAGCAAGCTCGGAGGGGGCAGACGCAAACGATAACGCAGAAAGCAATGGCCTCTGACAGAGAAAAGATCAAGAAAGGCATATAGTGTGCAGATAGGAAGTTTCGATTACAGAGCGATAAATGTTATGTTGCTCGAGAAGAAGGTGACGATTTTGTTGAAGAGTTACTGGATTCTCGACTCCCACCTCCTTATGCCCCCATACGGATATACCCCATGATCCTAACATCTCAGCATTCGGCCTCTGGTTCTGCTATTCCTAGTCTTTCTGTCTCCAGTTCTGCTGCTTCGGCCCCAGCTCCGCCTGCTTCTTCCTCACCTTTGCAAGTTACAGGGGCGGGTGCCGTTAGCTCTCCTATGCTGTCTCATAGCTCTGTATCTGTGGCTACGCCTTCTCTTACTCCTACAACACAGTCTTTGTTTGCGATGGTGCCCGTTTCCTCGTCTGCTCCTTCTCCCTTGAGTGTGGTGCCTCAGGCATTGCAAGAAGCCGAGACGCCTGTGCGTGAAGTGCATGGAGCGAATTGGGCAGCGGCACGTGAACGCATGGATAAAGTGTTGGTGCGCTCTGCTGTGGGTGATGAGGAAAAGAGAATGGTGGCTGACCAGGCTACACAGTGGGCTCAGAATCCGATTTATAGTGTGGAAGATGTGTGGAGCGTGATGAAAGATTATGAGTCGTTTATACAGCAGCATGCTCTTCTTAAGCATATGTTGGCTACGTTGATAGGATTGTGGGAACAGTGTTTCAAGGGTATTGCACCGCAGATCATTTATGACATTCGAGATAGGGTATATACGACAGATATGGCCCCCAATGACGTTTGCAGTAATGTGACGACATTAGTGAGTTATCGGGGTAGATTGCTTAAGAAGGTCCCAACAACAGTGACGCAGTTTCCCATGAGGGAAGTTCATCCCATTTACCACCCTGAAATACCGGAGTTGCGAGACGACCATGACATTGTTACTCGCCCATGGGTGGTAGCCCGTTTTCAGGAACAGTGGGTCTACACTCCATGGAAGAGGAGTGAGGTATTATCCTTAAAAGGTCAATTGCCGGACCCTCGGAAAAACCCCACTGCGTATTATAAGGAATTGACGGTGGAACATGGGACGAGATCAGAGCGTGGGATAGGGACCGCAAGCCGGGCGAGAAACCGAAGGCGGAGCTATTGGCTCTGCCGGGGCATAGTATCACTTACATGCATTCCCTTATCCCGCCGAGACAAGTGGACTGGGACAAGTTGACTGCTTGTCGTCAGAAGAAGGATGAAAGTGTATCTGATTTCTTTACTAGGTTTGAAGGGGTGTTCTTGGACTTTAGTGGCCAAGATCTGTCACAGGAGGGTGGTGTTCATTTGTTCGTTAACAGATTTGTCACTTATTTGCTTCCCAAGATTGCTACTAGGTTGCAGGTTTCAGAGAGTACTTGGACCACATCCTCCCCTTCAGTAATTTTGAGTATGGCGCACTATTACGAGCATAGACAGAATGAGGACAAAGAAAGGATAGAGAAAAAGTCCAAGGAGTTGAAGATGAAAGTGTTGATGAAGCAAGTGACGAGAGGAAATGGCAGAGGTAGAGGTTCGGGCCCGGCTCAGCGAGGGTCCCGGCCGGACAGGAACAGTACTCATGGTGTGCCCGTAGGGTACAATCAATGTGCGTATTGTAAAAAGGAGGGGCATTGGCGAAGTGAGTGCCCGGAGTTGTTACAGAAAGTTGAGGCCCCGAGAGGAAGGGGTTTTAGAGGGCGTGGTAGAGGAGGAGGGGGCCGAGGAGAGGTGCAGTCCGAAAACACTTCGTATGATCACCACAAATGGAACTATTTTGACGACAATAGAGGACGGCAGTACTACAATGACGACTATGACATGGACGAAGTGACAGGGTTGCCCCATAGCTAGGACAGCCAGGGACAGGGTGAGGGACCAGTTCCGGTGCCTGTAGATCAGCACGGACCTTATGTCACTGCAGATTTGCAAGGTGCGACCAAGAAATTTTTAGTTGATACAGGGGCTATGAATAGCTCTGTTTCCCGTTCACTGGTCCCGGGGGCAGCTCTGACTGGCCAAAACAACGTTTCGGTAGGTTTTTCGGGCATGCCGGTTGTTAGCCCCATTTCCAAGCCTCTTGCTCTGACTATTGGTCCCTTTACAGTAGATTCGCCGTTTCTGTTAACGACAAATTGTGGAGAGAATTTGATGGGTTTGGATTTGTTGAAAAGATTACATGCAACTAACTTTTGTTCTCTTGATGGTGTCTACATGACCATAGGGCCAAAGGTGGCCCGTGCAACACAGTGCTTTGCGAAAGATGTGCCCCTCCCTGCTGAGTTCAAAGAGGTGCCCCGTACTTTGTGGGCAACAGGAGATACGGACGTTGAGTTACTGCAGATCCCGCCGGTCTCTATTCAGATCAAAGATAATGCTGTATTGCCATGCGTTCCCCAGTATATGATTTCCCAAGCAGGAGAGAAGGCCTTGTTGTGAATAATACAGGATTTGGTTGAGTCTGGTGTGGTTGAAGAGACAACGGTGAATGTGTGTAATAGCCCTATCCTCCCGATTCTCAAGAAGGCCCCATTGGACTCTTCTGATGCTCATCCTGACGTCTATCATTTTGTAATTGACCTCAGAGAGGTTAATAAAATTGTAGTGCCTCAATATTTTGTAGTCCCAGACATTAGCACAATATTGACAATGATTCCCTCCTCAGCCAAATTATTTTCCGTGATTGATTTAAAGAATGCTTTCTTTAGTATTCCGATCCATGCGGATAGCAGATATCTGTTTGGATTTGCCCTAGCCGGCAGGAGCTTTAGATTCTGTTGTGCTCCTCAAGGCTATACAGAAAGTCCTAGTATTTATAGTCAAGCTTTAAAAACTCAATTGGATTCTTTGGCACTTCCTCCTGGTAACACGCTATTGCAGTACGTTGACGACCTCCTTGTGGCCTCTGATACTGAAGATGGCTGTAAGAACGCCACTGTTAAACTGCTGTTGCATTTAGCGCACCATGGCCATAAGGTGTCCCTTTCCAAGTTTCAATATTGTTGACAGGAGGTCACCTACTTAGGTCACCTACTGTCGAAGGAGGGTCGCAGACTAACACCTGAACGGTATAGCTGCTATCACTAACATGCCTGTTCCCAAGACCCAGCGTGAAGTACGTGCATTTATTGGTATTACTTCATATTATCGGCATTGGATCCCCAACTATTCCCTACTAACGAAACCCCTCCTCTACCTGACCACCAAAGATGTGCATGAACCCCTGCCTTGGACATCTGCATGCCAGCAAGCTTTTGAGCAATTAAATGATGCGCTTTGCTCTGCTCCGGTGCTTGGTACTCCTGATTACCAGAAGCCTTTTGTGCTTTATGTACACGAGGTGGATGGTTGCGCGCTCTCTGTTTTAACACAGGGTTTTGGTGGTAAGCAAAGACCTCTGCCATCTTGGATAATGTCGCCAGAGCGCTCCCGAGCTGCCTAAGAGCTGCCGCGGCGGTGGCGGTTTCTATCAGGCAATTGGCAGGGCTCATTCTTGACACTGACCTCACAGTAATGGTACCCCATGCTGTGGATACGCTTTTGAACAATACAAAGACACAGCACCTTACCAGTGCGCGTTTGACTGGATATGAACTAACATTGTTTGCTCCGCACATTACATCAAACGATGTGCCACTCTGAACCCAGCCACGTTACTACCCCTCCCTTCGGCGAGTAATGACACAGATGCACATGATTGTGTGTATGGAACGAAAGAGGAGACAAATGGACGGGTAGACCTGACTGATGTTCCCCTATCTGACCCCCAAGGGGAACTATATGTCGATGGCTGTTGTTTCAAATTACCAGATGGCACCACCACTGCAGCATATGCAATTACAATGTTGCGCACTGTAGTTGAGACATCCCGTGTCCCGTATCAATCAGCCCAGGCTGCAGAGTTGGTTGCCCTTCTTTGGGCTTGCGAATTGAGTGAGGGACTGACTGTCAATATTTACACTGACAGCCAGTACGCCTTTGGGGTTGCCCATCATTTCGGGCGCCTCTGGGCGGAAAGAGGGTTCTTGACTTCACATGGATTGCAAATACAGAATGGCCCACTGATACATAGACTTTTGTCAGCCCTAATACTTCCCGACAAGTTAGCGATAATAAAATGCAGTGCACACAAGGCAATAGTAGATGATGTTGGAAGAGGAAACGCATTCGCAGACCAAACAGCTAAAGTGACAGCTAGATCAAAGATGAAAAAGATGTTTGTGGCAGGACCTGCTAGGTGGGTCCCAGACAATGGAATGTTTGAAGACACGTTAGAAAACATTAAAGAGATCCAGAGTGAGGCAACATTAGATGAATTGGCAATATGGCAGGAGAGTACAGGGTGTCTAGATGAGGATGGGTGCTGGACGGATAAGTCGGAGAAACAGAGATGGATGTTACCCAACGCTTATGTGCTTCCAGTGGCTACCATGGCCCACGGCCCAGCCCACATTAGTGCCAAATTTATATGTAAGGTGTTGGACCCAGTATGGCAGAATGACAATATCCCCAAGGTAGCCACCCATTTAGTGAAGCATTGTATGATTTGTATGACACATAATCCTGGAAAAGGTACTCCCACACCTTCAGGTAATTTTGCACCGCCTTCATTCCCTTTCGAGGTCCTCCAGATGGATTTCATCGAAATGGAACGAGTTAACAATCTAAAATATGTGCTGGTAGTGATTTGTGCATTCAGTAAATGGATTGAGGCTTACCCCACGAAGGAGAATACAGCCATGGCAACGGCGAAGGCACTCCTAAAGGAGTACTTCCCACGCTATGGATTGCCACGTGTGATCTGGAGTGATAACGGAAGTCACTTCAATTCGAAAGTCATTGAATTGGTGTGTGAAGGCTTGCATATAAAGCAGAAGTTTTATGCAGCAAACCATCCCCAGTCAGCAGGTCTGGTTGAGAAGTACAATGGTACTCTCAAACTGAAGCTAGCAAAAATACAAGAAAGTACAGGATTGCGATGGCCATATGCGTTACCTTTGGCTTTGTTATCTACCAGGGCGACCGCACACTCTAGGACAGGGTTGTCACCATATGAAGTAGTCTTTGGCCGCCCTGCTAATATCTGGGGCGTCCCAAGACCCAAGCGTTTTTCCAAGATAGAGTACCCTCTACTTGTAGACTACTTGTATGAGTTGACTAAAGATCTTCGTTCTCTTCATCACCAGATCCAGGAGACACTGCGACCAGTACCAGAGGGGCCCGGACATCAGTTGCAGCCCGGAGACTATGTGCTGGTGAGGAATTTTCAGAGGAAGAACTGCCTGGAGCCTCGTTGGAAAGGGCCACTGCTGGTCCTTCTTGCTACTCGCACCGCGGTGAAACTCGACGGCTGGAAGCACTGGGTGCATGGGACCCATTGCAAGAGGGTACCTCTCCCACTGCCCTACGACAAGTGGGTGCTTGAAGGCATTGCTGACCAGGAAGGGGAACGGGTGCCCCGGTTCGTTCCTTTTCTGACGCCCGGCTGAGGTGGGTGCAGACAGATGAGGAGAGTGATGCTGCCCTGCTCGTGGCAGCTCCCCCGCAGATAAGGGGCACCCTAGTTTCTCCCGCTTCTGATCCACGACAGTCTTAGTGTCAGTCCCCATCTGATCCTGAGTTTCACCCCCTTTTTGTTGACGAAACAGTGGCTGGAGTCACCAGGTATAATTTACGCCCCCGGAAGAAGGACAGTGCACCGCAGGGACAGTCTAGCAGTTAGGGAAGGACTTGACATCAGGCTGTGGTACTGTGTTTAAAGGTGCCTGCGATAGAGTAGGTTGAGCTGAACAGGTGCACTGCCTTGAACACTGGACAGGATCGTTGAGGGTACTTGCCCTGGAGGGAGGGTGCCCTATCCTGAAAGAAGAAGGATTTGTTTTCAGCAAGGGTTGCGATCGCGCAGCCCCATTGAGGGAGTGCTGTATAGCACAGTTGTTGATGAACGATAGGAGCCTACCAGCGAGGCTCTAAAAGGACGCTGGGTGACTTGTGCCCCTCTGGTTGGTTGTGTCTCGTGGCTCCAATTCCTGAAGTGTTTTCTATGTACCCATTTGGCCGTGCGGTCATGAGGGAGGAACAGCCCCTAGTTGCCCCTCCACTAGAGCGGAATGGTCCTGGTTGGTCTAGCTGGTCTACCAGGAGTAAGATAGTAGTGGTGCTCTTTCTTCTCATTGTAACAATAATACTGTTTGGGGTGGTGTGGTATTTAGAAGAACAACATCCAGTTCACACTCTGATAGGGACTACCCCGGTTCCACCCGAGCACCTGTTTGTCACATTGCCCCAGCATAAGGAACGACCTAGGCAGACCTATGTTGACAATGCTTTTGTGCAGATGCTTCATCAGATTTATAATACGACTAATACATCGAATTGCTGGGTGTGTGGGTTACTTCCCTCTGTTATGCACAAGAATGATCTACTAGTGTCCTTACCCCTGTCGTACTTGGGTGAGCTGTGAGGCGTGGTTCCAGTTGCTTTCCATGGTATACATTCATTATCATGCTGACGCTATGAATATGACGGAGTCTGACTATGAGACGGTTCTGAAATATATAGTAGTACACCAGGGTTACACTGCGGGACCAGATGGAAAGGAGGGTACCTTACATCCCAATGCTTGCATGAATGTATACGACAACCACAAAAATGTCACATGGTTGCAAGATGAAATGTTGGATTATCAGGGATTCAATGTCTCTGACTATTTTCACTGTTTTCATGCACGTAATATCACTAGAGAGACAGTTATGCCTGTACCTGTGATTGATACTGCAGCTAGTTTTTGTGTCGAAGGCTTTGGGAATATTCTGGTGGGACAGAGCGGCTGTAATTACACATATCGATTAATCACTACTAGTAGTCCGCCTTTACTCACGCCTCCTAACGTATACTTTGTTTGTGGAGCGCATGCTTATACATGGCACCCTAGGGGATGGTCTGGCCAGTGTTATGTCTCTTTCCTTTTACCTCCTGTTTATATTGCACCCTCCAATTATCACAAGGACCACAGACTGCAGCGGAGAAGCATATACTTGTCCCGGGCGAGGAGAGTTATTGACACAGCAGATAGTGATCAGACAGATACCACTTTACAGCAATTCACGGATGCCATGAAGGGTGTAATGCCCTTTTGGGGACCTATGTATAACAGTCTTAGCATTCGCCGCCTCACCAGGGTTGTAGAAGGGGTCATTAATACTACAGCAGGCATACTCACTAACATTACTGCTGAGCTCCAGGCGACCAGGCTTGTTGCTCTTCAAAATCGGATGGTTTTAGACGTCATCCTTGCAGATAGGGGCGGAGCTTGCCGCGTCATCGGCAGCAGCTGCTGTGTCTACATCCCAGACCACGCCCCTAATGTATATTCCGCTATCCAGAAGCTGCATAGGCTTGCATCTGATATCCATCAGGACAATGGTTCATGGTCCTTGACAGGGTGGTTCTGGGGTCTGATGTCATCCTGGGGTTGGAAGATAATTCGGGGCATATCTACAAGGCCCCGCGATAAAATTATCGCCGCTTTAGCGTCCGTTTTCGGGCGAAAAGCGGCGATAATTTTATCGCATTATCATCAAGGACACGCTAGCGCGTGATTCCTTGAGTTAGGGCCCGTTTTTCACATGCCTCGCCTCGCATCGATAATGAGATACAAAGGAGGCGTGGCTGTGAAAACAACATGGGATAATATCGCGAAGGCAGCTTCGCGATATTATCAAGGAGGGGTAGCGATATTTGAAATCGCGTTAAGTATGCCTTAACGCAGGAATTTAACGTCTGTTAAATTCCTGACTAAGGCATACCTAACATGGGGGTGGATTGTGTGGCTAAGACCATAGGCCCTATCATCAAGGATATCGCCGTTTTCCATGGAACATCGCTGGAAAACCAGCGATGTTCCATGGAAAACACCGCTATCGCTGGAATAATTATCGCCATTGCGCTATGCGTTGTTAATACAGCGCTAGCATGGCGATAATTTCCAGCGATAGCCGGCAATAAAAATCCTCACGCTAAGAGCGGCCAGCGATAATTATCGCTGCCGCTTGACAATATTCCCCTTCTTTTCTTAGTAGCTATCGCAGGAGTCATCTTCACGTGTTGTCATTGTATCAATTGCCTTCCAGCGTGTTGCACCTATTGTGTGAGCAAGCTCACACCTACCCCTACTCTGTGAGGGCGTGATAATAAAGTTTCTGCTATGATGATGCAAGATATACAAGATATAATGCTGATTGATGAGGGTATTTTTGAATACTAACGTGATTTTGATACATGTGTACTGCTTTGTTTTTTCCTGCGATTTCAATGGTTATGCAATTTCCTTTCCCCTGCCTAGAATTGTAAAGACCCTACCGGATAGCTAATAAAGCATTTAGCCTCCACTGCTAAAAGGAGGGTCTATTAGGTTTGAAAACCCCATTTCCCTTTATGCACTCGTTCCATTTCGCATTAGGTTAGCAGCGTGCGGCTAAATTAGGCACCATTCGTATTTGCGTTATGCAACCCACTGAGTTATCCCCGCCATGTGCAAGCTTCAGTTAGCAAGTGTGACTCCATTTCGTATTTCGTAATCCCTATTAGGCTGTGTCAGAATTAGGCCTCATTATTCGTATTGCTTGCTTCTGCAGAATACTGTATTTAGTTATTATTTTCTCTCCTGCTCAAGGTTGCCTTCCGACTTACTAATGATTAGGCCATTCTGCCCTCGCATACCTATCCGTATGTGTAGCTCTGCTCCCAAGTTAGGAGACGCTGAGACCCAGCACGACAACCTTGAAACTGTGATAGTGTGTACCCATCTGGCAGGTGGTAGCCCATCCTTCTGTGCCTCCTTTGTTCATGTCCGGCCTAAGCCGGTAACTTTTCATTTTGGGCGTGGTTGGAGGTTCTTGGGAGGAATGGTTATGCGTTGCAGACTGTTGGGGGGTCAGTCCCTCGGCAGACATCTTAGGGTGCAGGTCAGATTGCACTCCTCTGCAGAGTATTGCTAATAAATAACTGTTTGTATTCTCTACTGTCTGGCCGACTCTTCATTTTGGTAGAAGGCGAGTAGGTGGTTGCAGGTAACCCGGGTGGCCCTTTTCGGGTCACTTCCTTCAATATGATGTCATAAAAATGAACAAATGTATTCAAAATATCAGAATGTGTATACAGTGACACCTGATTATTATCTCGGATAGTTTACATTTTGGTTTCTTTCTTTTTAATTTTGAGGCAATTTGCTAAGAGTTTACCAGATGTGTTTGGCAGCGGTAATATTTGGCAATAGATTTAAGGAGATACACTGATGCATTTTTTGTGGAAATTTTATTGAATTTAAATCTAGCATTGATTAGTTCTTTTAAACAATCTTTTGATTTAGAAGTGTAATACGTGTGCCCCAATAGTTTTATCGTTGTTAAAACGTCTTTGATTTTAGTAATAAAATCTCAGGCAGAGGCTTTAAAATGGTCTCAAATGGTATGAAAGGCAATATTGTCTGTTTGATTAAGTTGGAATTTGTTGGACTTGGCCCTTTTTTCAGGGTCATCCCAGAACTTTTTGCCTTCCTCCTGTATTTTTTCTGACCTGTTGTTGGTGGTTTTATGACTCTGGGCACTTTACCACTGCTGATCAGTGCTAAAGTGCATATGCTCTCCCTGTAAATTGTTGTTTTGGATTGGTGTTTCCATGATTGACTATTTGATTTACTTGTCAGACCCTAGTACAGAGCACTATGTGTGCTCAGGGCCTGTAAATCAAATGCTGCTGGTGGGCTTGCAGCACTGATTGTACCACCCACAGAAGCAGCTTGTAAAATGTGACTCAGGCCTGCCATTGCAGAGCCTGTGTGCAGTCTGGCACTGCCATGTCGACTTGGCAAGTGCACACACTTGCCAGTCCCTAAACCTTCCTTTTTCTATATTAGTCACCCCTAAGGTAGGCCCAAGGTACCCCTGTGGGCAGGGTGCATTGTATGTGAAAGGTAGGACATGCCCTGATGTGTGTGGCATGTCCTGATAGTGAAATACTGCCAATATCGTTTTTTCACTATTGCAAGGCTACCTGTTCCCATAGGACAGAATGGGGAGTTTGTTTATAACATCTTATAAACATAACTGGCCCTGGGAACAAGGTAGAAAAATAAAGTTTAGTATGCCTGAACTCAGAATGTTAAAGTGCATCTTTTAGTGAGGGTGATTTTTACATTCTGTGTTTGAAAATACCACTTTTAGAAAGTAGGTATTTTCTTGCCTAACCATCCAGTGTGCCTCTGCTAGGTTTGTGTATTGCATGTCTGGCTTTTGGATGACAGGGGCTGGAGATGGACAGGGGCTCCAGAAGTCTGATGAGTCAGGGCTGGGCTGAATAGACTTGGACTGCATTTGGAGTGGTGGGGGGAGTAGCACCTTCACCTGAATAGGGCTGTGCCTGCCTTCCACAATGACGGCTCCGCCCCCCTGTGATGTGTCTGGAGCCAGTGCTCACACTGACAATGGAGGTTGTTGTGCACTTGCAAAGTGCCCCACAGAACTGGTTTTGGCTGGGTACAGACACTCTCTGCCTTCAGAGAACAAAGGATTTTGGTGTATAAAAAGAGGGGCCCAGACCCCAGACTTTTAGATCACTTCTGGGAAATCAAGAGGAACCTTTGCCAAGGAGAAGAGCTGGATAAGCTGAGGAGGAATACTGCCCCTGTGCTGCTTGCTGTCTGGGGTTGGCCTGCAGTGGTTGCTTGCTGCCAAGGAAAGGAGAAAAAGGACTTTGCTGTTTGCTTTGTCACCTGCTTGAAGAAAAGATCTCCAAGGGCTTGAAACTGAGCTTGCCTCCTGTTCTGAAGTCTCAGGGACACAAAGACTTCCCCACCAGCTCCCCTGAATTCCCTTGCTGGGAATTCCAACCTGCAAAGAGGTGCCTGCTTCTGTTTAGGACCTCTCGAGACTGTTTGTCGCTGGGAGCTGGAAAATCGACGCAACATCGAAGAAGTGTGACGCATCCGCACCTGTTTCTGACGCATCGCCGAAGAAACCGTCGCAGCGCCTGCCTCGGCTGGAGAAATCGCCGCACGACGCATCGATTACACGATCTCCGAAGTCTGAGATCACTGCACCGATCCCGACGCAAGCCTGCTGTGCGGCTGCACGAAGCCACGCATCGTACCGGATCGACGCATCGCAGCGCCAAGACTGTCGCATCATTGGGGGCCGCAGTAAGAAACAGATGCATCAACTCCCCACGCAGTAAGAAAATGACGCATCACCTCCTCTCCGGTAAGGAATCGATGCATCAACTCCCCTGCGCTGCAGTAAGGAACCAACACATCACCTCCCCCGGAGCAAGGAATCGACGTATCACCTTCCCTGAGTGTAAGGAACCAACGCATCACCTTCCCTGTGGCCATTTTGTTTGTTTTGCGTGATGGCATCTTAGGTACTTTTGAGAAAAGTGTTGCATTTACAACTTGCATTGAACTGAACTATTTCTACCATCTGAAAGTCATATTTTTATTACTGTATTGTGGATTTTTGTAGTTTGGTCTTGTTTTGGTTTAGATAAAGATTACTTATTTTTCTAAACTGGTGTAGTGTCCATTTGTAGTGTTTTCACTGTATTACTGTATGTGTTCACAAATGCTTTACACACTGCCTCTGAGATAAGCCTGTCTGCTCGTGCCAAGATACCAAGGGGGTGAGCAGGGGTTATTTTAGGAGTTTATCCCCCTTACCCTGACTAGAAGCAAGGGTCCCTATTTGGACAAAGGTACCTACCTCTGCCAACTAGAGAACCCCATTTCTAACATTGGTGGTCAGCAGTGAAGATCTGGACTTGAATTTGTGTCTTACATACAGTGATTGATGTACAATACTAGTATAGTGCAGACCATTACGCAACCACGTACTGTTTTTTTTCTGTTTTCTGGTGTCCTCTTGGGAGTATTTTTGATACTGAGACTCTGGTTAGTTGTTGTAAAATGGAACTTGACTTCTGGCACATGTTTATCTACACAATGAGGGAGCTATGTGTGTTCTGCAAGGAAAGGGGGCTGCCTGTGAAGAGAAGATCCAGGGAGGATCTAGAGGCATCCCTATTTCATTATGAGTTACCCCGCTGGGGGCTAACACTACCAGTTGAGTTTGAGGAGGATGACTTCTCTGAAAGTGAGGGAGAAACAGAAAAAGATGGCTGGCTTCTAGCTTGTGAGCAGAGGCTGAGAGAGCTTGATGAGGAGCTCGAGAGGGCTGAGGCCAAGAGGGCCTTAACCCAAGAAAAGGAAATTTGTGTAGCTCAAGAAATGAGCTTGGCTGGGTTGGAGGTGGAGTCCAGCCCAGATGGTGGCAGCAAAATTGTGTTATCTAGTGCTGAGGGAGCAGTACACATACCCAAATATGTGGTGCCTGACTTGAAGGAGGGGGTTAACATACACCAGGGGGTTCAACGATATGAGGTAGCTCCAGTGGTGCGCAGTGTCCCTGAGGTGGATTGGGGAACTGGCCCAGGGGTTCATAATCCTAGTGGTGGGAGGGACACTCTACTGACTCTAGATGAGAGGTGCAGGGAGAGGGGTTCCCCCATGGTAGAAGTCCTGGTGTGTGAGTGTGGAGACTGCCCAGAAGAGTGTGCGTTGAGTGACAGAGACAGTCAGACACTGTCTTGCCAATCTCAGGAGAGTGGTGTGGGGTACGTGTGTGAGGCACTGGATCGTAAGGCAAAGGATAGCTTGGTTAACACCTGTGTGGGGTTGTATGATTCAATTCGTGGAGAGCATATTTTAAGTCCCTGTTTTCCAGAGCTATGTCAATGCCTGGTAGAGTGTGAGTTCTCTGACCCCAGGGAGCTCACACTGGAGGCGGACCTTTTGGTGGATTCCAGAGGGTCTGAAGAAGCATCTGGGGGTGATCCTGATGAAGGTGGCTCAGGTATTTCCCAACCAAGGGTTAGTAGCCCAGATAGGCCCCGGTGTAGTGGGAGGGGTGTAGGGACTCAGGTACTGTCTCCACGGAGAAGGAGTGAGAATGCGATGCATCCCAAGGTGCCCGAAACCCAGTCCCAGGGCCTGGAGGGTTCCCTAAGGGAACACCAGGTGGGGAGCCTATGCTGTACCGGGAGGCCATCCCTTGAAGGGGATCCCAAGGTGTCAGTTGAGCTGGGGGAGACTGCTGTAACCAGCATTCCACCAGCTCTGGTGTCTGGCCCCAGCGCTCCAGTGGGGAGGGTGCATGAGTCCAGAGAGAGGGTTGAGAGGGGGACGCAGTCCCCAGTGGAAGGACCAGTGGGTCAGGGGTTGCCAGCTCTGAGGTCAGAGCACCCAGGACTGACCCTGGTGAGGCCACTTCTGGCCTGGGAGGTCTTCATGCTCTGTCAGGTGGACAGGAGGCTGGAGACCTGCGCCACGCAGACTCTGACAACTCCAGAGGGGTGTGTTTCCTGTGGGGGGGGTTGGTGTACTCCCCCGAAAAGTCCTGGGTTGCCAGGCACAGGTCCAGCCTAAGGGTACAGACCCTGGGTTGGAGGGCTAGGTTCAGGGTGTCCCCCCTGACCTGGAGGAGGGGGCAACTGCTAACAGTGCCCCTACCGATTTGTCTCCTGGGGGCACTGCTCCAGGTGGGAGGGTGCAGGGCCCCTGTAAGGGGGGCGAGGAGAGGGCAGCCTCACCCCTGACCTCTGCCCAGTCTAAGGGTACAGACCCTAAGCTGGGATCCCAGTTGCAGGATAGAACCCCTGAACTGGTGGGTGAATTGTGCAAGACACCTGCCACAGGTGCCCTGACAATTTTGGAAGGGGGTACCGCTCCAGGTGGGAGGGTGCAGAACCCCGAGGAGGATGACCGGGTGTGGGAAAGCCCACCCCAGTCTCCTGTCCAGCCACCGGGTACAGGCCCGGGGCTGGTGGGTCAGTGTCAGGATGTCATACCTGACCTGACAGGAGGGAGAGTGGACCAAGGGTGCCAGGCACCTGGGGCTACTGCCCCCCACTCTCTGATGCCACAGAGGTTGGAGAACCATGAAAGGCCTGGGGCCTGGCTCATATCACTGACAGCTGTCAGTGGCCACTGTGGCTTGCTGTCCTGGTGGACAGAGTTGCCCCTGGGAGGGGGACAGGAGTCACACCCCGGGGGTGGACTGGGCCACACCACTGTGTTGGCCATGTGGGTACTGTCTGTCTGTTTGGACACACCTGTGTGCAAGCTAAGGTTAGGTGCTGCACGGATGGTGTCCACAGGTGAGGAGAAGGGTTCCCCATGGGTTAGCTTAGTGAGCCCTGAGAGTATGGACAGAGGGTTCCAAATGGGATCAGATTGGCGTAGAACTGGAGCATGCCCCTGCAGTTGCGGGCCAGGGTCCATGTTCTATCGCCCAAAGCAGGGAAGCCTATCAAGGTATTGATTAGTCTACCCTGGCTTTAGCCTGGAAGGGGGTTGTGTTGGACCTGGCCCTTTTTTCAGGGTCGTCACAGAACTTTTTGCCTTCCTCCTGTGTTTTTTCTGACCTGTTGTTGGTGGTTTTATGACTCTGGGCACTTTACCACTGCTGATCAGTGCTAAAGTGTATATGTTCTCCCTGTAAATTGTTGTTATGGATTGGTGTTTCCATGATTGGCTATTTGATTTACTTGTCAGACCCTAGTACAGTGCACTACGTGTGCCCAGGGCCTGTAAATCAAATTCTGCTGGTGGGCTTGCAGCACTGATTGTACCACCCACAGAAGCAGCTTGTAAAATGTGACTCAGGCCTGCCATTGCAGAGCCTGTGTGCAGTCTGGCACTGCCATGTCGACTTGGCAAGTGCACCCACTTGCCAGTCCCTAAACCTTTCCTTTACTACATATTAGTCACCCCGAAGGTAGGCCCAAGGTACCCCTGTGGGCAGGGTGCATTGTATGTGAAAGGTAGGACATGCCCTGATAGTGAAATACTGCCAATATCGTTTTTTCACTATTGCAAGGCTACCTGTTCCCATAGGACAGAATGGGGAGTTTGTTTATAACATCTTATAAACATAACTAGCCCTGGGAACAAGGTAGAAAAATAAAGTTTGGTATGCCTGAACTCAGAATGTTAAAGTGCATCTTTTAGTGAGGGTGATTTTTACATTCTGTGTTTGAAAATACCACTTTTAGAAAGTAGGTATTTTCTTGCCTAACCATCCAGTGTGCCTCTGCTAGGTTTGTGTATTGCATGTCTGGCTTTTGGATGACAGGGGCTGGAGAGGGCCAGCGGCTCCAGAAGTCTGATGAGTCAGGGCTGGGCTGAATAGGCGTGGACTGCATTTGGAGTGGTGGGAGGAGTAGCACCTTCACCTGAATAGGGCTGAGCCTGCCTTCCACAATGACGGCACCGCCCCCCTGTTGTGTGTCTGGAGCCAGGGCTCACACTGACAATGGAGGTTGTTGTGCACTTGCAAAGTGCCCCACAGAACTGGTTTTGGCTGGGTACAGACACTCTCTGCCTTCAGAGAACAAAGGATTTTGGTGTATAAAAAGAGGAACCTTTGCCAAGGAGAAGAGCCGGATAAGCTGAGGAGGAATACTGCCCCTGAGCTGTTTTCTGTCTGGGGTCGGCCTGCAGTGGTTGCTTGCTGCCAAGGAAAGGAGAAAAAGGACTTTGCTGTTTGCTTTGTCACCTGCTTGAAGAAAAGATCTCCAAGGGCTTGAAACTGAGCTTGCCTCCTGTTCTGAAGTATCAGGGACACAAAGACTTCACCACCAGGTCCCCTGAATTCCCTTGCTAGGAATTCCAACCTGCAAAGAGGTGCTTGCTGCTGTTTAGGACCTCTAGAGACTGTTTGTCGCTGGGAGCTGGAAAATGGACGCAACATCGAAGAAGCGTGACGCATCCGCACCTGTTTCCGACGCATCGCCAAAGAAACCGTCGCAGCGCCTGCCGCGGCTCGAGAAATCGCTGCACGACACATCGGGTGCAACGATCTTCGAAGTCCGAGATCACCGCACCGATCCCGATGCAAGCCTGCTGTGCGGCTGCACGAAGCCAAGCATCGTACCGGATCAACGCATCGCATTGAGGCGCCAAGACTGTTGCATCGTTGGGGGCCGCAGTAAGAAACAGACGCATCAACTCCCCACGCAGTAAGAAAACGACGCATCACCTCCTCTCTGGTAAGGAATCGACGCATCAACTCCCCTGCGCTGCAGTAATGAACTTACGCATCACCGCCCCCAGAGCAAGGAATCGACGCATCACCTTCCCAGAGTGTAAGGAACCAACTCATCACCTTCCCTGCGGCCATTTTGTTTGTTTTGCGTGATGCATCTGAGGGACTTTTGAGAAAAGAGTTGCATTTACAACTTGCATTGAACTGAACTATTTCAACCATCTGAAAGTCATATTTTTATTACTGTATTGTGGATTTTTGTAGTTTGGTCTTGTTTTGGTTTAGATAAAGATTACTTATTTTTCTAAACTGGTGTGGTGTCCATTTGTAGTGTTTTCACTGTATTACTGTATGTGTTCACAAATGCTTTACACACTGCCTCTGAGATAAGCCTGTCTGCTCGTGCCAAGCTATCAAGGGGGTGAGCAGGGGTTATTTTAGGAGTGTATCCCCCTTACCCTGACTAGAAGCAAGGGTCCCTATTTGGACAAAGGTACCTACCTCTGCCAACTAGAGACAACCATTTCTAACAGAATTATTCGTGAAAAACAAGGTAAAAGAACTACTGTCTAATAATAATGAAATATTAAATCTCCATCTTTTTGGTTTAGTTGGTTTAGGAAGAAAATCTAATTGTATAGAAAAAAGGGCACATTCGGATATGAAGATTGATCCTATTTCTGCAGAATGTAAATTTTAAGATAGATCATAGGAAATGAAAATGTAATCTATTCCAGACTTTGTGTGATGAGAAGGGGGAAACTATGTGAACTCTCTTAGTGTAGGACTGCATAATCTCCAAGCATCAATTAGCGCTCTTTGCTTAAGGGCATGAACAAATACTTTTTGTGATTTGTTTGGTATAAAAATGGAACTTGAATTCCTATCTATAAATGGATCAACAGTCTAATTACAATCTCCTGCAAAAACATAGTTATCTTCTGAGCATTGCATGAGCTTTTGGGTAATATTGGACCAGAAGTGACAATCTGCAGTGGTTGGACCATAAATATTGAAAAGAGAAACTGGGACTTGATTGATCAGAAATCTGGTGAGTGACCACTTTCCTTAGTCATCTGTTTTTTGTTATATCAAATTAATGTTGATAAATTTATGGCATAAGATTACAACACCATTTTTTCATCATTTCCAGGAGAAAAGAAAACATCACCAAACTACCTTCTTTTCAATTTGAAATATTATGGGCCTGTTTCACAAAGGTAAACCGAGACCTGTAGTCTAATTTTAGACTTCAAGTCTAAACTTAGACTTCAGGTCTAAACTTAGACTTCAAGGCAAAACTTGGATTTCTGGTCTAAACTTAGACTTCAGTGCTAAACTTAGAATTCAAGTCAAAAGTTAGGCTTCATATTTAAGTTTATCTTTGTGAATTGGGCCCTTAGTTTCTGTAAGAAGTTTACATTGAGCTGTGATAAATGAATTAAAGCATGTTGTCTCCAAATTGGTGAACCCAATCCCTTGACATTCCAAGATGCAATTTTCAGAGACATAAAAATAAAATAATAAAAAGTGAGTCAGACACTATAATGAGGAGAAATAACAGGAGCCTTGCTTAGGATGATGAGTTTTGAAGTAAGAAGGAAAGACACATAAAAGGTATAGAATTAACAATGGGGAGGTTCGAACAGGGGAAAAGAAAAAGAGAAAGGGAAACAGTAAAGAGAGAGAAAGAATATTTTGAAAGCGTAAAAGGGAAAACAATAGAGTAAACACAAGGAGGCAGAAAAACATACCTATAGATATTTCAAATAGACAGGGGAGTTGAGGCCACATAGAAAAGATGACACATCCGGGCTCTGAGGTATGGGGTGCAAAGGCTACTGTAGAAGGTGGGATGGGGAAAAAGCACAGGCACAAATATAAAGACAATACCTTCAAAAAGAGGCAAATTGGTTAAGATAAATAACATGTATACATGAGAACGCAACAAAACAATATGAAAGCAACACTACTGCAACGTAACCAGTATTAACAATTGAGTAAAAATCCACTGTGAAGAACATATATTATAGCGAACAGTGGCAATGTTTAGTGGATCTTGAAACTTTCATGACTTCTTTTACATTCTTCAAGAAACGTTTTTAAGCGTGCTGGGTCTTCGAATGTTATTGTTTTATTGTTATGTGTAACCTCAAATAGGCATAGGTGAACGAGTCCAAATCGAGCACCAACTGAGCGATGCACCATTCTCATGTTTAGAAATTCTTTACATCAGTTAACAGTACTTTACGCATAATCCTGTGAATTGTAGATGCCATTTCCTGATCAAGAGATCAAAAGATTTGTATCATCACTTTGGTTGCAGAAAGAACTTTAAGTAAGACTGTATATTTCAAGAAGTAATGAATTACTCCTCTGTTTTTTTTTTAGGAAGATGCTGTATTAGGTTGCTGTCCTAGTCTATGAGCTCATTGTATATTAAGTGATTGCATATCTGGCATATTCAGTAGCTTAAGGAGAAATGTCTTAAAGAATGAGATTCAGTCAGCACCTTCTGTGGCCCCATGTAATCCATAAATGTGTAAGTTATTAGTTATTTCTTCCATTTCTATTTTCTAAGTCTTTGACTTGTGTTTAAAGCACAGAAACATGTGTCTTAAGGTGATTTACTTTGAGAGTAGTATCAGTGAGATTTGTTGCTTAGCTGTTAGTGTCCTTTCTTCCATCTGTGACCACTTGTCTTCAAGACTCTGTAATTTTATGTTTGTCTCTCTAATTGCAAGGATGCAAGGCCCGAATCTCTTCCAAGAGAAGTTCAATTGAAACAGGAAGAAGAATTTTCGTAGGCAATGGAGAATCTTTATGAGCCTTTTAGTGGTAGATTTACTAGCAGAATGAGATGGAAGAGCAATGGCTGGAGATTTCTTAGAAGAAGTAGTTCCTCGATGTGCACAAGGGGTTGGACCCTCCATCCTTATGATACTGGAACGTGAAATACATTTTGTAGTAATATCTTCGAGAGGCACCAATTGAGCACCGGGAAGATATTTTTGATTTTTTTCAGTCTGCCCATAAATATATCAATTACTACTCAAAGAGGGGGATGTAGTCTTCTATTCATGGAAAATACAGAAAACCTTCAGAAAACACTTTCTCAGAAATTCACAGCCCTATATCTATAAATAAAAATTGTAGAAGTCAAGTATGGGTGCCCTCTTTCCTGAAGGACCGTACGTTCCATTTTCCTCGGGCAGCATATCCTCTACGTATCATACCTTAATGCCGGGAATCCTCAAGGATCGGCTTTAAGCCCGGCACATTTCAACATCTATGTTCACTCCCTGACTGACCTGGTGGAACGCTGTAGTCTTAAGTTATTCTCCTATGCGGATGTTACCCAAATTATCTCCTGGCCAGGGTCACAATTCTATGTCCTTTAATTCCTGTTTGCCTCAAGTAGCCTCCTGGATGAATAACAACTCATTGAACTGAATGGAGATAAAACTGAAGTGCTGGTGATTAGAAAGAATGCATCCCTTTGGGGTTCTTAGCACTGGCCAGATGCTTTAGTCAATATGCCTGTCCTTGCCCTCAAAGTCAAGAATCTTGGCTTTGTAGTGGGTTCTAAGCTCTCTTTGAAGCCTCAGGTGGCTAAAGTATCGGCGACCTGTTTCCCAACACTGAAATGACTCCAGAAATTTGTTTGGATTCTCCCTGTGTCTGCCCAAAGAAGTGTCATCCAGGCACTTATTCTCTCCCGACTATCTACATTCTCTATCTGGGGATTGATAAAGCCTCCTTGAGACGTCTGCAAGGGGCGCAGAATGCTACCGCTAGGCCTATTTACAGACTGCCAAAATACGCATCGGCTACATCTCTCCTCTGTGAGCTTCACTGGCTGAGAGTGGAGAAACACATCCAATTCAAGGCTTTATGCTATGCCCACAAAGCAAGGGCAAAGGCTGCCCCACCATATCACTGGGCTGATAAAACTGCATCAGCAGGCTCTCTAACTGCGTTCCAGCAACCTCTCCTTTTGCACTGTTCCCAGAATCAAATTGACCCGTATGGGAGGCTCTAAGCTCTGGAACACCGTACCAGAACATCTGAGAATCTGCTCTTCTCTGACCACCTTTGGCAGACAACTAAAGACTTGGCTGTTCTGAACTAGCTGGGCCTGAGGAACCATGCCTTTTGCTAAAAGAGTGCAGAGAAACCCAGAGTGGGTAGCTGCCGCGCTATATAAGCTTCTTAACATAACATAACATATTATAACATAACATAACAAGTATTATGACAATAAGCATGCCACGAAACACGAATTGCCTCTCCTCAGTTGTAAAATTACATAAGCAACATCACAAAATGACTGGCACTTTGAGGAGGCAGAGCGTGACTTTGCTGGTAAGCATAACGCGCCCCCACTCAAGTGTAGGCATCAACACCAAATAATATGTCATGAAATTGCCATTATTATGCTCAGAAATATATAAAGGTCAGTGGTAGAAAAACAGCCTCTAGACTGTACAACCAGTAACCCAAAACCCAAAGCGTGCTCTTCCTGCCCTGCAAGTAGCATTTACATATGGTCTCTAATATCCATGTTAATTATATATCGATTGCTGTCCAGAATCAAGCCTTGTTTCATGCTGACAGCGATGGACTGCACATTTTCTCCAGTAAAGGGGCTGTCTTCCTCAAACGATGACCAAGGTATGCATTCTCTTACTCCCACAGCTGCTGATATTGCATGGGCAGCCTCACAAAATGGAGGGCGCCATGAGGAGATGAAGCGCGAACAAGACGGAAAACGGAACACATGACTCTTATGTTAAGTCACAAATCTGTAAAGGTGGTGCCTTACCTGCTGCAAGAGTCGTTCCCTATTATGAGCAAAGTCGACAACGGAGAAAACTGTGGCAAAACAGAATTCTCCTCACGCTCTCCCTTAGAACGCTAAGCAGATGCCGCCATCTTTCTATGGCATCAAACCACGCCCCTCTGAGTTGATTCCATCTTTCAAAGTTAAACTATACTTTAGACACAGGTCAATTGGCCTTAACCCATACTGTCTTTCATCGTTCCATCATGCCACGGGAACATACTCAATGGGACTTGGCTCCCTTGTAACTCTCTTTACTGTGGCACGGTATACGAACAGGTGTAATGGGCCATTATGAGTCCATTCTATCCCTCATTGTTACACCATGTTATAGGGCCAGACTCAGTGATCTGCCATGTTTACTGTCTATCTTCATTGCAATGCCATGCCGTGGATACAGACTCAATGGGCCATGTCTCTCTATTTTTCTCTTAGAACTATTATTTTGATACAGACTCTGTAGATCATGAGCAGATAGCTAGCCACTCAATGGAGCATGAGTCCCTCTTGTCCATGTGTTCCTCTATGTGGTGAGTTCAGACTATATGCACCATTAGTGCTGTTTGTTGTTTATCATTAAAGCTTGAGATAGCTAGCCACTCAATGGAGCATGAGTCCCTTATGTCTCTGTGTTCCTCTATGTGGTGGATACAGACTAAATGCACCATTTGTGCTGTATGTCATTCATTGTTAAAGCTTGCAATAGCTAGCCACTCAATGAAGCATGAGTCCCTTATGTCTCTGTGTTTCTCTACGAGGTGGGTACAGGCTCAATCCAACATTAGTGCTGTTTGTCACTCATCGTTTAAAGCTTGTGGTACCTAGTCACTCAATGGAGCATGAGTCCATTATGTCTCTGTGTTCCTCTATGCGATGAGTACAGACTCAATGCACCATTAGTGCCTTTTGTCGTTCATAATTAAAGCTTGTCGTGCCTAGCCACTCAATGCAGCATGAGTCCCTTCTGTTTGTGTTCCTCTATGTGGTGAGTAGACTGAATCCCCCATTAGTGTCTTTTGTTGCTCATTGTTAAAACTTGTGGTACCTATCTATTCAATGAAGCATGAGTCCCTTATGTCTCTGTGTTCCTCTAGGTGGAGGGTACATGCTCATTTCACCAGCCCTATTCCATAGCCATAGTCCTTCATCGTAAAAGCTTATGATAGCTTGCCACTCAATGGAGCATGAGTTCCTTATTGCTCTGTGTTCTCCTATGAAGTGGCACAGACTCATTGCACTATTTTTGTCTTTTGTCACTCAAAGGTAAAGCTTGCAGTAGATAGCAACTCAATGGAGCATGAATCTCTTATGTCTTTGTGTTCCTCTATGTGGTGAGTACAGACTCAATGCGCCATTAGCTCCTTTTGTCACTCCTTGTTAAAGCTTGCGGTAGCTAGTCACTCAATGCAGCATGAGTCCCTTCTATCTCTGTAATCATCCATGCTGTAGCTGCACTCCCAGAAGGCCATGAGCCACTCCTGTCTGTAAGCTACACCATGCTGTAGGTGAAAATTCAAGGGTATAAGTCTCTGTGTTACACACCATGCCATCTAGACAGATGAGTGGACAAACTCACATGGACAAGTTTGTGAGTGCATCTACTTCAGTGTTAAATCATTTGATTTACAACAGAGATGAAAGGGATTCACAGGTCAGTGAGTCTCTCACTCTTACACATACTTTGCGCACAAACTTAATAGGTCATGGCCCCTTTTGTCTCTCCTTGTTACAGCATGCTTTAGGCACAGATTCAGAGGGCTTTGAATTATTTTGGTGCCAGTGTAACTCCACTTGATTGTTCAGGTTCTACAAGCCATGGGTATCTTCTGTTTCTGTGTAACACCATGCTTTGGATGCAGACTTGGTTGACAATGAAACTGCTCTGTTTTTGAGGTACACTATACTCTACAGACGCAGTGGTGCATACCACAGTGGACAATACCTCTTTCAGGAGGTGGCTAAGTAGACTAGAATACAAAAATCACCCAGAAACATTTAGCTTTGAAAAGTGATTCCTTTCAATGAACAGGCATGCACGCGCGCGTTAGAATACACACTCACATACACCCCATGCACTATGGGAATGAGCAATGATGGAGAAATCATGCAGGCTCCAGTATCCCCATAATGAAGATGCTACAGGGTTGGTGTCTCCATGCTGGGTTTGTTTATGTTAATACAGATGCAATGACAGGAATGAGTCTCATTCCAAAGCCAAGGGAATGCTAGCATTGTGTTCTGCACAATATTTAGCTGAACCTTAGAGTATTTTATCCTTTCTCTGTTTAGTGCTCATTTTCTAGCCTCTTGGTTATTGTATTTTTTACTACAGTATAACTGCTGTCCTGGGCCCAACAACATTCAGATTACGCTAATACCATGTTAGGAATGTTATCGATGTTGAAGATTTAGAGCTATTGATACCACCTCAATCAATCTCAGAGTTAGAGATGATGGTGGATCCCATTTTAAACTTGATGCAAGTGTTACTGCTTTGCTGAAATTTGGGAAAGATGAAGGACAAAAGGTACCACAGGATGAAGGTACTCACTCTAGATATGAGTGGAGGTATCTCTTAATTTGGACCATAGACTACACTCGAAGTGTTCTTCAGTGGGTTCACAGGTAGGGCCTTTTTGTTTTTGTTAGACGCCTACAGCCCTCTGGTATGATGGCAGTGATTCATGTTGTTATCAGACGAGTCTCACCGCATTAATTGCAGACAGGAATAAAATACAGACTGGTTTGAGGCAAACAGATCAGCTCTACCTAAGCCTAATAGTGCCTATCCTTTTCCCCATCCATTGTTTTGCAGATTTATATAGCACGAACACAGCCCATGGGCTTTGGAATGCATTACATGAGCACCAGATTATATTTACACAAGCTCAGATTCATTTTTTAAAAAAATTTGGCTTGGGAAGATTAAGTGATTTGCTCATAATCACAGAATATTAAGCCAACACCGAATTCAAACCTGTTTTCCCAGTTCCAGTATCATCAGCTCTGGCCATTAGGCCACTTGTATCCCCAACATCCCCTCCCACACCCTCCAACACACCCTAGATACTGGCAGGGTGTGGGTATGAAGACTGGGCACAGTTTCTGACAATATGTGGTTCTCTTCACCAAGGGCTTTGACCTCAAGTACATAGCATCTAACATCTTTAGTCTCACAAGGCCACAAGGATACTTTTATTTAGTCCGATTGGCAAATTTAAAGCTCTTTGGTCCCATATGGCTGTATATGGACACCCAAGGCTCAGATGCCTCAAGCTATTGCTACTACTGATAATGCTTTTTTGTTATCTACAACTCACAGGGTGTTCATTTATCATTTTGATTGTCCGATTGGTGTACATATTGTCTCCAAGGGGTAGTTCTAGTTAGGACCACGTTTCCATAGGTAATGGATTCTTTAGTATGCTAATAACTTTGGGGTTGTTTGACGAATCTTCACAAAACTTCCCACAAAAAAAGGTTAACCAACTAAGCACCTTCCAATTGCCAAAATCGGTGATCTGATCAGCTGTCTGCAACCTGAGGAAAATGTTGTGGCAGTGTCAGCAGGTAGACCCAGGGGAAGAAATGGAAGACCTACCGGATCTCCCATTTTGGTCGGCACCAATTTTGGACATTGTAAAACAAAAGAAGGAAAGGGTTACTGAAAGAGAAGACAGACAAGAGACAAATGGAACACCAAAAACAGAGAACAGACTATTACTGTTTCAGGAGGAAGAGGAAGACACCGAAAGCAAGGAAAGACAAGAGCAGAAAGAGGTGGAGAATGGAGAGGAGTTGGGGGCCTGCAGGTACCTGAAAGAAATACCGAAAGTGGCACGCAGAGAGGAGGAGAAGACACTGACTCAGCTGCTGCAAGGAGGAAGGCAGACAGCCCTAGGTCATCATACCAAACGGAGCGGCAACCAAGGAGGACATAGGTGCACGATAGACAGACCCTCGCTGGACCAGTGTGCAGTCCAGCCATGCTCCAGGGAGAGTGTGGCTAACCCAGGTGCGTAAAATAGTCACAGGGTGGAGGAAAGACCATGGAAGTCCAAGTAATGAAAACAGTTTCTTTCTTTTAACACGACCAAAAAATATTTATTAAGTTGGTGCAGGATATGTAAATGATACAGAAGCCTATCTACGAAAAGGAGTGAGAAGTATTTAAGATTTACTTAGAATCTTGATTTTGGTTGTATTAAACCACAAAGCAGTTATAATAGAAATTTCGAAAAGAATCTGTTAATGTCTGTCCATATAAGAGTATATAAGACAGAGAAGTTATGGTCAGGAGAAAACTAAAAGTTGTGAATCTCAAGCTCAAAGAAGGACAGCAAAGAGTAAAGGTTATCCCGATAAATAGAAAAAGGAACAAAGGGAGACTCCCAGAGATAGATAGCGAAAGGAGAAAAAGAAACTCTAAAATAACAATAAAGAAGAGAACACTCTCCTGTGGTTTTCCTTCTTTTGCAGAGGGCTCCGGATGGGTTGGTCCCTATGAGAAGAATAAGAAGAAAAGGAGACTGTTACTTCAAGCAAAAGGTGACTTCCTAATCTTCTGAACTCTTTACAAGAAAAGCATTAAGGGAGAAATTCTTTTTATTAGACGAACTGCTGGATAGCTGTTTATTTTCAAATGAAACGGCCCACTTATAAACCTCCTGAAAAGTCTTACTCCATTACATTTATAGAGAAAGCTAATACCCTGCTATCTTGTGACTCAGGGACTCAGTCCCCATGTCCTGGAAACCAGTAAAAAACAACACATAAGGGACCATCCTGGAGCTAACATTAAAAAATAATTTGGGTCTTGAGCATTGGTGGATCCTCCACGGGCCCCAGCGCTGCCCCCCATGTAGATCTGCAGCTACAGGGCACCACAAAAAATAAATAAAAGGGCGTTGAGTGGACATAGGCTTAATCCCCCAGCGGGGGAGGGTTGATTGCAGGGCCAGGCCCTGCAGCCAACCCCAATCTCCTAGGGCCAACCTTCGGCAGTTTGTGGCGTTGGGTTGGCATAATACAGTGTGGTTTGCGTTAAAAAAAAAACACAGAAATTATGGAAATTTGCTGAAAAGAACCAATGGTTAAAGTGACATTATAGTTAGGTTATGGTAATAACATCTTGCTTTACGTAAAAAAAAAAACCTTAGAAATTCACTGAAGAAACCAATGGTTAAACTGATGCTATAGTTAGGTGAATATGTCAGTTAAAAAATCCATTATACACTCAAAAAAGCGCTGAAATTCACAAATTTTAGTTATCTTAAGTAACTATAACTTGTGCCTAAAGTAACTATAACTCGTGCCCTCGTAATGCATTACTTATACCCTCATATATTACTTCACTCATGACATTTTCAATGACTGCATTGATAACATCCCTAATAACATCTGAAATTACATCATTTATGACAACACAGTGCATGGCGATAGCGCAAGTTATAGTTACTTCCTATAACAATAACTGGTGAATTTCAGTGCTTTTTTGATTTTAAAATTGAATTTTTTTAACTGACATATTTACCTAACTATAACTATAGAACCTGAAATGCATGAATTCAGGATGTGCACTGTACAAAAGT
Source organism: Calotriton arnoldi (assembly GCA_963921515.1). Classification (NCBI taxonomy): domain Eukaryota; kingdom Metazoa; phylum Chordata; class Amphibia; order Caudata; family Salamandridae; genus Calotriton; species Calotriton arnoldi. The sequence goes on along the minus strand of CAWUFW010000540.1, from coordinate 3,009,020 downwards.
TTCTCTTGTGTTTGATTTAATAAAATATAATGTTGTACTTGTATAATAGCAACCTAGGCCCATGAATAAGCTGCAGAAAGGTATTTGCTCTGCAAGTGTAGATGAAAGTACCTTTTTATTTCTATGTCAAGTAGTCATTTTTTATTACCCATTTTAAATATTTGTTATTAGCCTATTTTTAGACGCTCACCGTTATACACGAGAGCCATTTCACCTTCTTTTCACCCCAGTCCACCACAGCAGATTGTCTGCTGATTGAGTGGAGGGAGGTCTTTAGTCTAGCGTGGCCTGCACTCACTTCCGCTGGGCCATTCTTTAGCCGCCATCTTGGAAGTGAGACGCTCTAGTCTCCTTTCACTGATTTTGGCTTCCGGCTACAAATAGAGACGATGGCGCCGATGCTCAGCGGACGCGTGCAACGGGCACGCCAAAGGCAAGCCCGTCTGCGACCTTCCACGCCTGGACCGCTTCCAGCACCCGTCCCCCTGGTCCTTTTGCCCAAAACACAGCAGGTATCATCAGGTACTTGCGGGATACTTTACTGGCACTGAGATTGTATGGTAAAGGCCCTTCTGACACTAGATTTAACACTCCTGCTCAGACCCCCTTTCACCTCTCCTGCCCCAATCAAAGTGGGTGCCCTAGACCTATTCCAGCTAATAACCCAGCTGTTACAGGGGCAAATACCCAGCTAAATAGGAAATGCTTCTGTCCAAAACTCTCAAACATCTCCTGCATGCTACCGAACACTAGGTCCCTAGTGAAACACCATCTAGAGTTCTGTGACCTAGTGCAAACACACTGCACAGACGTGGCATTTGTAACTGAAATGTGGACAGATGCTAGCTCTGGTCCAGAAATTTTTGCAGCCACCCCCCAAGGCTATGCCGTCCATCGGCTGGACAGACAATTAAAAAAAGGAGGGGGGTTGGCGGTGTTTTACCGTAACCATTTTAAAACTACTTTTGAGCCATTAATAGGGTGACCAGACGTCCCGGTTTTCCCCGGACGGTCCCCTTTTTTGGAGAAGTGTCCCCGTGTCCCGACACTTTTCTCCAAGTGAGTCAAATGTCCCCGTTTTAGAACAGTGTCCGGGTTAAACACAGAAATGTCCCGGTTTTTCACTGTTCCGGTTGCGCGCATGCTCTGTTTGCACTGCGTGTGACGTCACTGAGGTGAGCGCTGTAGCAGGAAGGGAAATCCTTTGAAGAGAGACATTTTCTCTCGGGATTTCCCTTCTTTGTCCACGCAGCGCCACCTACGTCATCGGCACAACAGCTGGTTAGAACCACCTGTGACCGGCATGACCCTGATTTTACCCCCTGCCCTGCAGCAAGATTCCAGTGTGACCCTGCTCTGCCTTAAAGCGAGCGAGGGTCACACAGATCTCGGACTACAACAGAATCCAGCAGCAGCTTCGTGACGCTTCCCCAGCCCTACCTGCCAGCACCGTTGGGACCCTGCCTCCGCATCAGAGCTGCCTCAGCCAGGATCCTCTGAGGCCACACAAGACTTGCTCTCCCAGCCTGCAACGTGAGTATTTTAATGGCCGTTTTTAATCCCCTACCCCGCTTTGCCGCAGCTTTCTCATTCCGCTGCAAGCACATTTCATGTTCTTCAAATAACTCTCACTGCCAATGCTGACTCGTTCTGTTTTATTGATTTATGTTTCTGTTAGTAGTTGATGTAGAATGAAGGCTCATTTGCAATCGAAAGAAAGACTTTCCTTTCACGCCTTTCTTTCAGTTTCTCTAGTCAAGAACTCTAACATCCAATTTCAATCATTTAGTGGGAAGCCCCTTGATTAGGTAGGAATTGTGGTCCTTGCCTCCATCAGTCTGGCCTTGGAGAGCTTTGATTAATAAAACACCGTCTCTTCACCATCTCTTAACCTAAAGAATCCTAGCAACTTTTCATACACAAGTGCTTTATTATTACAGTTTAATATTATTCATTCTACCATTTTAGACTTCTGAAACTGTTTTATTAGTGTAAAGTATTATTTGTCAATTAAAGTTTATAAGTCATTAAAGGCAATATATCCCCTCTCACACACTTATTGCATGCCTCATATTTATGTAATGGTGTTGGGCAAGAGTTAGGCTGGTGCCAGAGGGACGACTGGCCAGGGGTGCATTGCTCTTCGGTTAGACTGTCTCTAGACAAGTATTACTGCTGTAGAACTTTACATGTTTATTGTGGATCCGAAAACACCCGGCCTGCACGCACCTTTGAGAAAGTGATCGTAATAAAGTCTGAGTGGCTCTGCTAGAGGAGGCCTGGGTGAAATATATATGGTAACACAGCAACACATTAAATCAGCACTTCAAAAGCAATCAAAGAATGTCCCACAATAATAACCATTAATGAATTTAATCTAATGAAGACTGTTCAAATCTACTCAGGCAGTCACAAATCCTTGACAATTATAGAAAACTAATGGCAGTGGAAATAGTATTTGAGTTTATAGTAACCCATACCCTAATGGGGTAGAAGCGTAGTGAAGCGTAGTGAATATAAACATATCCAAAGCAACAAAAAATATTTCTGTTTGGTATTAAATCCTTTAATCCAGTGGTGTCTGACATAGCTGCAGGAGGCCTGGACCGCTTCTAGATTTTTAGGATATCCATATAAAATAAATTTACATACAAGTAGCCTAAATGTATCTCATTATAACCTGGCAATGATTTGACCATACTTAAATTATGTTACGCAACCTACTGATTGTGTGATTTTCTTTATTGTTCACAGTTAACAATCATTATATATATATATATATATATATATATATATATATATATATATATATATATATATATATATATATATATATACTTATTTAATAAGAAAACATACTTGGAATTTCAAGGCAAGGGTGGTCACCAACTATAGCAAATGTTGAGGCAAAGTCTGTTTAAATGGAATTAATGGTTACTGCCGATAAAAGACCTCTGATTTGTCGTCTGTAATGCTTCATCTCGGTCTGTGGAGGGAGCTGTCGTAATCCCTTTTCTATGTCTATGACAGCTGTCAAATAGTCCTACTTTTATGTCGTTGGTTACTGTAAACCATAGTCCTACTTCTATGTCTATGACCTGTCCCCGTTTTTTGTTTTGAGAATCTGGTCACCCTAGCCATTAACCACCCCTGGTTTCGAGGACTTAGCCTTCTCGGTGCAGCCACCGGACTCGCAGTCTGTTAAGGGACTGCTAATCTATCGCCCACCAGGACCGAGGTGTGGCGTTGCCGACAAGCTTAGCATGATAATGAAATCCTCTATCATCAATGCGAATTTCCTGGTGTTGGGCGATTTCAATTTTCATCTGGAAAGGGAAACTGACCCAGATTCCCTCATATTGATTGATGCAATGAATGCGTTTGGACTATCCCTAATCACCAGAGGTCCGACGCACAGGGCTGGGCCCAGGTTAGATGGGATCTGTTCCAACTATCCTGCTATTACTCTACTCCCATCTCTCCCTCTGACCTGGCCCGATCATTCGGCAGTTAAATGGCAGATAAAGACTGAGAAAATTATCATGCACAGAAATCCTAGCCAACAAACCCCAAGTAGAGCCTGGCACAACATACCGTCGGCCGAACTGAGAGATGCCATCACCCCTGGTTCATGGCAACCAGCCGATAACCTGGAGCAGAGTGTTGGAAATGTTTCGCTCTGGGTAAATTCTGCCTTGGACATAGTAGCACCAATCAATCAAAAAATCACACCTAAGAAAATATCCCAGCCCTGGTACAATGAAAATCTTAGGATATCAAGGCAGGTTTGCCGTAGACAAGAACAAAAATGGAGAAAAAGGTATGAAGTGGTGGAGAAAAATTTCTATACAAATAAACTAGCTGTGAGAAGTTGGCCTGGTATATGCTGTCCACTAATTAAAGTGGGCACCTTGCACCAGTCCAAACGACCCTTATTGATGATTAGGCTAAGGACAACCTTTAAAGAAAGCTATCCTAGTGGTAGCTGTGGAGAGCAGCCTTCAGGCTAAGTCTTGAAGGAATGTAAAGCAGCTTGTTTTACCAGTATATAACCTCTTGAATGAACAAATGAAAGGAGAACCACACCAGGTATATATAAAATATATGTATTTATTACTAAACACTCTCTACTAACCTCTTTATGAGATTAGAGAACAAGGCACACAATTACACAGTACTAGAACGACAGTAAATAGCACAATACACAGTGGGCTCCAGGGGGAGACCAAACAATATACTAAGAAAGTGGTATAAGAACCACGACTTGACTAGACACAGTGCCTAGAGCACGTAGAATCGCTGGGACCCCAAGAAACCACCCAAGGTAGTGACACAGGGGACCCACGGAGGACGGGTGCAGTGTGGGAACACAGACGCGAGCTCCGTACAACTCTATGGGAAAGTCGCGGTTGGAATTTTAGAGTTTAAGGACACTTCGGAGAGGACTTCAAGCAAACCCAGCTAAACTTAGACGGTTCAAAGGCCAGCACCCTTGTGAGTACTGAGGTACCCGTGTTACCTAGCCCAGGGAAGCCGGGTGCATAGGGGTCAAGTGGTGTCGGAAACCCTCGTCGTTTTTTATGGCGTGTTGCGAAGAAGAGCTGCTGCCGTGGAGAAGAAAAGTGTCCGGTGTGATCCTGGATCGAAGATGTGAAGAACTGGGTGCTTCATGTGCGAAGAGGTGAAGCTTGACTCTGCAGCCACGGGGACCAGGAGACGTTGATGATGACCAGGATCCGCAGGCGGGCTGTCCCACAAAGGATGTCGATTGCTGAGGGGTCAGTTTCCGGATTGGAGATCAACAAGCCTTGGCAACTGCACCCCACGCGGTCAGAGTAATGATGCTTCTGTGAGGACCAGCAAGGTCCTGGGGACTCCCCAAGCAATGGAGAGTCAGGGCACATCTGGAGCAACCAGGGAAGCCCATTGAAAGTTATAGTTGCCTTCTTGGGGACCCACAGGTCAATGGACCAGGGATCGCGAAGGGACCTCAAGAGGAATCACAAAATGGTGGCCCACGGAACACTCGTTGAGTGTAGGCCAGCAATCTTCAGTGTAATTACTGCTCGGGGTCAGGGCTACAAGGAACCCAAAGCTCAGCCTCAGAGGTCACCGGAAAGCGGATGCTTCTGCAAATAGACGCGGTGTCCAGGGGTTCGGGTTGCACGGTCACCACGAGGGATATGGGCCTCAGACTTGCTGTGGGCACAGATCAACCTCAGAGACCTCGGGAACCCACCTCCTGTGTGGCAATATTCTTCGGAGTCCTCAGGAGCTTCGGAGATGCCAACCGGTCAGTTGCGTTAAAGGTGCCTGCCTTGCAGGGGAGTAACTCCTTTACTCCAAGGGAGATTCTTCAGTCGTCCAGCGTAGTGTAGATCGTCGAAGTACTTGGTTTCTGTTGCAGAGTTTAGTCCAGGTAAAATCTAAAGTCCTGTAGCCAGGGGTTCCTACTTTATACCCAAGGAAGGGGTGGGACAAACTCTGGGGACCCACCTATGGGAGGATCAGGACAGAGGGGTGGCTACACCCATGTCCTTTGTCCAGTTTCGTGCCAGAGCAGGGGCTGAGTGCCCCTGCAACTGGTTTGAGCTGGACTATGCACAGGGACACCAAATGTGCCCCAGTGCAGACATCAAAGCACTCTTGGAGTGCACCCACCCAGCCCCAATACACTAAAGCCTGTCTGGGAGGTGGTCAACCTCCCTGTGACAGGAAACCTATTGTCAAGCCTTCCCCTGCCGGAGTTTCGTCCAGCAGCAGGAGGGCAGACTTGTGTCTGTGGCTGGCAGCATCCATTTTGTGATGCCAGGGCTCTGTGAAGCTGGTACCGGGTGTACCGGTGCGGTCATATTTCTCCCTCTAGGAGGGAGGAATCATACCTCCCACACCAGTTACTGGTGTGGAGGTATGATTCCAAGGTGTTTGACACCAAAAACGACATAATTCCTTGCAGCCATTCTCAAGTTAGCATTTACCGCGAGGTTATAATGCACTTAAGAGTATATGGTTGGCTGCATCACAGACAACCCCGGAATAGTGGTTCCGAAGGCTGCAGAGGGGCTCTGCTCATGCATGGGCACCCTCTCACATAAAACCCAGCACCCTGCCTTCAGGATTGATAAGGCCTTCCATAGGGGTGACTGATAGGTTTATATGTGCAGTGATCAGGATAGATATAGTGAACCTATATCTAAGTAAGGGGTGCATGCACCACCTTACACAGGCTGCAGTAGCAGACCTGTGGTGTCAGTTTGAATGGCCTCTCAGGGGTGGCACAATACATGCTGCAGCCCCTGGGAGGCCTCTGGGGTACCTATGCCCTGGGTACATAGTATACCCTATACTAGGGACTTATAAGGGTACCCCAGAATCCAATCTAGAGTGTACCTAAAGTACATGCAATCAATTTAAGGGGAAAGCAGATAGGCTGGGGCCCTGAATAGCAGGATCCCAGCCAAACTAAGTCGAAAATAAGCAAAACACCAGGAAAAAAGTTGGGGCAACCATGCAGTCAGATTCCACCTTCCTACATAACCCCCCCCCAAACAAAAGGAGATAAGGCTAACCTTGCCCAGTTGAGCCTTTATTGACTAAGCGGCCATATAAGGAAGAACCTGCACTAGCATGGTTACCCCCTGTCTTATGGTTCACTGAGCAATTCCTAACCCCAAGGGTATTGGATGAGCTCCACCATTTGGAATTACTACCTGTAGTGTGTTTTGGCAAAGTAAAAGGTTGGTGGGGTGTCTGAGTGGAGAAGTGAGGCCCTAATAAAGTTGGTCTCAGCTTCCTCAGATCACTGGTCTTTCCAGGACTGAGTTGTATCTGGCCCCAAGGGTCAACCTCTGGCAGCCTACAGCTGGGGGTTGGGTCCCTTTGGTTGGAACAATGGAGGGACATGGTAGGTTTGGAACCACTTGGTCCCAGGTTTGCCTTTGCCCAACAGAGTCCATCTGGGGGAGGTCCCTACACAATGGTAAGAGGGATCCCTCAGTGTGCTGAGGAATTTTCACCTGGCTAGGGCTATTAGACTGGGTGCCACTAATCTGTTGATGGGGGGGTTCCTCTGGACAGTGGGCCCTGTTGGGTCCACTGACCTCCCTGACCTCTGTAGCCCTGGGCTGACAGAGGGAGGGTAGAGAGGGGCAGGTTATCTGCTCCAGACTGGGTACCACCTTGGAAGGGTCCCCTGCCATCAGGGAGATGGCCAGGCCAGGCCTGACTACCTCTGGGGCAGTTCCTTCACAAGGGGTAGGATCAATTCCCTGAGGAAGCTGACCCTTACCTATAGTCTGGGGGGGAGAAGACTTTTCTTCAACCCTTCTGCTCTCTTTGGGAGTAGAGCGGGCCATTCTTTCAGGCTCCACTTCTCCAAAATTTCCCTGGGATGGGGCTGAGGCCCTAACAGCCCCACCAACCTTCCCAGAGAGGCCCAACATTTTTAAATGGGCCTGGTATTCAACTTCAGCCCAGGCTGAAACTTCTAGATCATTGCCCAACAGGCAATCTCAGGCAAGTTTGAGGACACTGCCACTCTCTTTGGGCCAGTGACCCCTCCCCAGCTGAGATTGGCTATGGCCATGGGATGATCTGTGCTGATACCATCAATGTTGGTCACCTGGTTCTTGAACTCAGGTAAAAGCTGTTGAGGGGGGACTAGCTTCCCTGTCACCATGGTGACACCAGCCCCTGTGTCCCTGAGTGACACAGCTTTCTGACCATTTATTAAGGGCTCCTGTCTGTACTTGCCCAAAGTATTGGGACTCATAGTAAAAGTGGCAAATCCCATGTCACCATCACAGACTAAGGAGGCCTGTGAGGAGGACCTTGATAAGCTGGGGTCCACCTCAGTTCCCCATGAGAATGCACCTACCTTTTGGGTGCATTACTACCACCTGGGGATTACTACTTGTAGTACCAGGAGGAGTGGTAGTATTGCTGGGAGGAACCTTTTCCTTATTGCTGGCCTTAGGGCAACTGGGGTCATTTTTCCAGTGGCCAGGCTTCTTACATATATGGCAATAAGGTTTCTTTTCAGGGGAGGAAGGAGTTTGGGACCCACCCCAGAAGAGGAATTTTGGGGCCCTGTAGTGGATTTATCTTTTGATTTATCCCCACCTTTCTCTTGGTTTTTGGAAGAATCTTTCTTCTGGTCACCACCCTGATTCTTTGGCTTTACTCTGGTTCTGACCCATTTGTCTGCCTTCTTTCCCAATTCTTGGGGAGAGGTCAGATCAGAGTCCACCAGGTACTGGTGTAAAAGCTGGTTTTGACAATTATTAAGGATCTGCTCCCGCATAATCAAATTGTACAATCCTAAAAAGTCATGCACCTTGCTGCCATGTATCCAACCTTCCAGAGCCTTAGTAGCACAATCAACAAAGTCAACCCAGTCCTGAGTCTGTGCCTTTTGGGTATCTCTGAACTTTAACCTGTATTGTTCAGTGGTTAAGCCAAACCCATCAATCAGAGCACTCTTCAGGACTTTGTAATTATCAGCATCCTCTTCTCTTACAGTGAGGAGCTTGTCTTTACCTTTGTCTGCAAAGGAGAGCCACAAGATTGCTGCCCACTGCTTCTGAGGGACCCTCTGTACCTTACAGGCCCTCTCAAGTGCAGTTATCCATTTGTGGATGTCATCCCCACTCTGGTAGGGAGGGACAATCTTGTTCAGGTTCCTATGGTCATGAGTATGATCTCTACCTCTAGGGACACTGTGGCTGCCACCATGGGACTCCAGTCCCAACTTCTGAGAAGCTCTCTGAAGCTCCAGGGATTCCCTGTCTAAGGCCAATTGCTCTCTCTTGATCCTGAGCTTAGCTCTCTCAAACTCAAGCAGTTGGCACTTCTTCTCATAAGAGGACTCCCTTTTATGAAAAGAAGTCCTATGAGAAACAGAGCTCCCTACAGATGTACCAGAACGATTAGATTCCACAGAAGGAGATCTAGATCTTCTTGGTAAACTGTTAACCCTTCCAGGTGGGGTAAAGAGAGCCCCACTGGGGTCTCCTTCCTCACCTTCAGGAAGAATTGGATTTTCCAGGTTAGAATCATTTTGATCCTCCTGGCCAGCATCAGAGTCCTGGTCATTGAGGTTTTCACTCCCTGGCCTTTCCTCTTCGGCTGTCCCACCCCCTTTGCCTGCCTCATCAGACCCTGGGGTCTTTCTGAGGTCATCTAAAAGCAGTCACTATGAGCTTTTGGGTGTTTGGGTTTTTCCCTGTCTTCAGTTTCCTTGATGCACACATGTTTCTCAATTCTTGGAATGTGAGAGTGTCATACTTAGTTGGCAAGGAGTCACTGACTTCAGGCCTTGAAGACTTTCTAGTGTGGTGTGGTGTATGCACCTACCTACTCAACTGGGAACTACTAAACTCTCTTGAGTTGGAGAAAGGGTGTGCTAGGCCCTTGACACCCAACTCTAAGTTCAGTAGAACTTACTTTATTCTAGACTTGATTTATTTGTACCTAAGTACCTTTAGTGGTTTTCAGTTAGTCACTCACTGAGATTATCTGGTAAAACAATAGCAAGCTTGAATCCCAACTGCTGCACACCAATGTGAGAAGTTGGCCTGGTATATGCTGTCCACTAATTAAAGTGGGCACCTTGCACCAGTCCAAATGACCCTTATTGATGATTAGGTTAAAGACAACCTTTATAGAAAGCTATCCTAGTGGTAGCTGTGGAGAGCAGCCTTCAGGCTAAGTCTTGAAGGAATGTAAAGCAGCTTGTTTTACCAGTATATAACCTCTTGAATGACCAAATGAAAGGAGAACCACACCAGGTATATATAAAATATATGTATTTATTACTAAACACTCTCTACTAACCTCTTTATGAGATTAGAGAACAAGGCACACAATTACACAGTACTAGAACGACAGTAAATAGCACAATACACAGTGGGCTCCAGGGGGAGACCAAACCATATACTAAGAAAGTGGTATAAGAACCACGACTTGACTAGACACAGTGCCTAGAGCACGTAGAATCGCTGGGACCCGAAGGAACCACCCAAGGTAGTGACACAGGGGACGCACGGTGGACGGGTGCAATGTGGGAACACAGACGCGAGCTCCGTACAACTCTATGGGAAAGTCGCGGTTGGAATTTTAGAGTTTAAGGACACTTCGGAGAGGACTTCAAGCAAACCCAGCTAAACTTAGAAGGTTCAAAGGCCAGCACCCTTGTGAGTACTGAGGTACCCGTGTTACCTAGCCCAGGGAAGCAGGGTGCATAGGGGTCAATTGGTGCTGGAAACCCTCGTTGTTTTCTATGGCGTGTTGCGAGGAGGAGCTGCTGCCGTGGAGAAGAAAAGTGTCCGTGTGATCCAAGCCTGGATCGAAGATGTGAAGAACCTGAAAGCAGAGGGGACAAACTCTGGGTCACTTCACGTGACCAGGAGCGGAGCAATCAAATGCCCACCGATGTCAGGTGCTTCAGGTGCGAAAAGGTGAAGCTTGACTCTGCAGCCACGGGGACCAGGAGATGTCGACGACAACCAGGATCCACAGGCAAGCTGTCCCACAAAGGATGTCGATTGCTGAGGGGTCAGTTTCCGGATTGGAGACCAACAAGTCTTGGCAACTGCAACCCATGCGGTCAGAGTAATGATGCTTCTGTGAGGACCAGCAAGGTCCTGGGGACTCCCCAAGTGATGGAGAGTCAGGGCACGTCTGGAGTAACCAGGGAAACCCATTGAAAGTTATAGTTGCCTTCTTGGGGACCCACAGGTCAACAGACCAGGGATTGCAAAGGGACCTCGAGAGGAATCACAAAATGGCGGCCCACGGAACACTCGTTGAGTGTAGGATAGCAATCTTCAGTGTAATTACTGCTCGGGGTCAGGGCTACAAGTAGCCCAAAGCTCAGCCTCAGGGGTTGCTGGAAAGCTGATGCTTCTGCAAATAGACGCGGTGTCCAGGGGTTCGGGTTGCACCGTTACCACGAGGGATACGGGCCTCAGACTTGCTGTGGGCACAGATTAACCTCAGAGACCTCGGAACCCACCTCCTGTGTGGCAATATTCTTCGGAGTCCTCAGGAGCTTCGGAGATGCCAACCGGTCAGTTGCGTTAAAGGTGCCTGCCTTGCAGCGGAGTAACTCCTTTACTCCAAGGGAGATTCTTCAGTCGTCCAGCATAGTGTAGATCATCAAAGTACTTGGTTTCTGTTGCAGAGTTTAGTCCAGGTAAAATCTAAAGTCCTGTAGCCAGGGGTTCCTACTTTATACCCAAGGAAGGGGTGGGACAAACTCTGGGGACCCACCTATGGGAGGGTCAGGACAGAGGGGTGACTACACCCATGTCCTTTGTCCAGTTTCACGCCAGAGCAGGGGCTGAGTCCCCCTGCAACCGGTTTGAGCTGGACTATGCACAGGGACACCAAATGTGCCCCCAGTGCAGACATCAAAGCACCTTTGGAGTGCACCCACCCAGCCGCAATACACTAAAGCCTGTCTGGGAGGTGGTCACACCTCCCTGTGACAGGAAACCTATTGTCAAGCCTTCCCCTGCCGGAGTTTCATCCAGCAGCAGGAGGGCAGACTCATGTCTGTGGCTGGCAGCATCCATTTTGTAATGCCAGGGCTCTGTGAAGCTGGTACCAGGTGTACCGGTGCTGTCATATTTCTCCCTCTAGGAGGGAGGAATCATACCTCCCACACCAGTTACTGGTGTGGAGGTATGATTCCAAGGTGTTTGACACCAAACACGACATAATTCCTTGCAGCCATTCTTAAGTTAGCATTTACCGCGAGGTTATAATGCACTTAAGAGTATATGGTTGGCTGCATCACAGACAACCCCGGAATAGTGGTTCCGAAGGCTGCAGAGGGGCTCTGCTCATGCATGGGCACCCTCTCACATAAAACCCAGCACCCTGCCTTCAGGATTGATAAGGCCTGCCATAGGGGTGACTGTTAGGTTTATATGTGCAGTGATCAGGATAGATATAGTGAACCTATATCTAAGTAAGGGGTGCATGCACCACCTTACACAGGCTGCAGGAGCAGACCTGTGGTGTCAGTTTGAATGGCCTCTCAGGGGTGGCACAATACATGCTGCAGTCCCTGGGAGGCCTCTGGGGTACCTATGCCCTGGGTACATAGTATACCATATACTAGGGACTTATAAGGGTACCCCAGAATCCAATCTGGAGTGTACCTAAAGTACATGCAATCAATTTAAGGGGAAAGCAGATAGACTGGGGTCCTGAATAGCAGGATCCCAGCCAAACTAAGTCGAAAACCAGCAAAACACCAGGAAAAAAGTGGGGGCAACCATGCAGCCAGATTCCACCTTCCTACACTAGCCGAACATATAAAACGTATCTTGGCAGCAAAGACCTCATATTACTCTGAGCATATAAAAGCAGCCTGTGATGCAAACAAAACCCTTTTCTAAGTAATAAAAAAATTGGTAGTACCAGCTAGCCCTAAGCATGCAGCAATAAATCAAAATATTTGTGTTGCACTGGCAAACTTCTTTCGAAAAAGTTGCTAACATTTTTAATAAACTTACTGTGAAGAGGGTAGCCGGTCAACAGGATGGGCACGCCTTAACTGACTCTCTAGGTAAAATCAGATTCTCCACCTTTAAGGCCCCTTCAGAAGAACAACTCGCAAACTTAATCCCATTAATCAAATCTGGTGCGCCACAAGACCCCTGTCCTCCTAAAATAATGCATATGATCCCTGCTCAAGTGACACAATATCTGGGGAAAATTCTTGACAACATGTTTACAGGAGGAACCTTCCCTTCTCACTGGAAACTTGCCTCTATTCTGCCCCTATTAAAAAATGACAATATGAATGCTCTGGACCTGAATAACTATCACACTATATCAAGAATCCCCTTCGCCACCAAGATGGTGGAGAAAGTAATGAATCAACAACTTTCAGAGTATCTAGAGGAAAACTCTTTACTGGGCGATACACAACACGGGTTCAGAAAGAACCATAGTACAGAGTCTGCTCTGGTAGTAGCTACAGAGGATATACGGGAACTGCTTGACAGGGGAGGGACAGCAGCCCTGATCTTGCTGGATCTCTCCGCAGCGTTTGATACGGTCAGCCACGAGATCTTGGCTGACCGTATGCGTAGTCTGGGGATAGAGGATACAGCACTAGATCTCCTCCAATCTTTGTTGGCTAATCAGACCCTCCAGGATTTCGCGATTTGCCGCAAAATCGGCACTTTTGTAAAAATGCCGCAATTTTTACAAAAGTGCCCGCGAAATCGGCACTTTTGTAAAAATGCCGCGATTTTTACAAAAGTGCCCATGAAATTGAAGGAATGCAGGGAAAAGGTTGCTACATTTCTATGGTAAAACAACTCCGAAAAGTGAAGACAACAAAAATACATCAGAACACTGTCGATGTAAAACGCATGCCCTGGTCATTTGGAATGTTTTTCAATAAATCTATTTGTATGCTGGTATTAAAAAAAAACTCTAAATTTATCAACGATGGTCTGTGTTTAGGCTGTTCCGAATCAAACTATTTTTATGCATGCTCTTTTGAAACAAATGGGGTCGCTGAATTCAAGAAACCAACACTACATTATTCCTGTTTGAAATAGTGAGTTAAAATCAGCAATGGGTTGTTACAAAGTGCAGCTCTTCCTGTCCGCAGTACGGGAAGAGCAGCTGCACTGCTTCAGCACACACTGGGCAATGTCAAGCAAAGGTTCCAATCCACTCAAGGTCACGTGATGAACTTTCTACTATGTGGAAAGACACAGCATCAGGCGGTTAACAGGAGCAATACGCCACAGCCCAGATATTTAAAGGAAAAAAGGCCACTTTACTAGGACAGGTCTGTACGTCAATACATAAAACATTACACAAACCATGACCCCACCTCACTAATACATCAAATGTACCTAACGCCCTCTATGCTTACATCTCCCATATAGCCCAAACAACTTACCAAGCAAGCCAGTGTAACCCCTCAACAAACTCACTGTCCACTCCAAAACACTTTCTCGTGCTCCCCTGTATCATGGTTCCTTGTCCTTGCACATCACCACTTTCTTTCTCAAAGCACACCATTATCCCATCCTCTGGCCCTTCCCGACCTTGATTTGCCGCTCGCTCCGTATGAATTCAAGCCTTGAAATATCATCAATCATACACCAACTACTTTCTCACAGCCTGTATTATAGCGGCAACCATTTACATTTTTTTAGACCTGTGCCATCAAATAGCCCTCGTTCATTTAGAAAGCCAATGTGGGAACATTTTATTAGAGAAGCTTGGTCTTTTGTGACCACCAATGCTCTTACACATGACCAGAAGGTGTTGCCTTTCCATATAAGCAAATCAGCACTCTCCAACAAAGGGGGGAGAGGGGGCGAAGTTAGGTTCCTTTTGAGGTCGATTATGAGCCACAGACGAGGTCATACTGGAACCTCGACGAGCAGAGCTCTCATGTAACAAAGTCTTAACATAAGGAAAGACAAATAGATACCCACTTACTTGCTGACTTGTACAGAGTGAAACCAGAAAATCTGGATAAAATCGTGGCTTCCATGCTGAAATTGTGTGATCTTAGGCAAATATTTAATTTCACTAAGGTAGGTTCTGGAATGCCATTTCCTATGGGATGCTACCAGGCCATCTTTGATGGGCTTCTCAGAACCTATACTAAAGCAAATGGAGGATTGCATTTCCAAGGGATAACAGCCTTCACCTGTGGGCTGCTTCCTCTGTTCCATATCCCAGGTTGCCTATTTCAAAGCGGAATACTCTGCCAAAACAGTTTCCATTGATTTAAGGCTGAAAATGAATGATTATGAGTAAAATAAAGTGCCGCAAAAATGCCGCTAAATTTCCATATTTGTGCCGCTAAATTTCCATATTTGTGCCGCTAAATTTGCTAATCCATGCCGCTATATCCTGGGGGGTCTGGCTAATAGACAACATAATGTGACGATGGGCAAGTTTACATCTATATCTAATCAAAAAAGGGGGGAAGAAGGAGCTGTGATCCATTCAGCTTCCTTGTCGTAATACAAAATATCAAAGGGGAGTGGATCACTTGTACCTGAGTAACCAGGGTTCAATGCTCTTGCCGTCTTTCAATAAAACCCTCATTCACGTACACAGGCCGTGAGGCCGTATATCTTGGTTCTCCGCCTTATTAAAAATGTGACAGCATCATCATTGGGTTTTTTGTATGCTACCTCCACCAGGAGGAGAAACCACTGGTTAGTGCAGTAGTGATCAGTGATAAAAAAGTGAAAGTGCTCAATTAAGGTGAGTTAAAAAAGGCCCCACATTACCTAAACTGTGCCTTTATTCAGTTCGGAAATGGAGGCAGGTAAAAACAGTGAAGTGCGTGGGAAGACGAGTTATCAGTCTAACGCACTGGTATGTCCATCTAAGCGGTCGACATGTTTCAGCCCCATAGAATTGCCCTTACGGGTCAGGGGGCCTTCTTCAGGGCCTAAAAGAGTGTAGGTTGTGTATTGTCACAGCCTAGGTGAGTACGATGTTCCTTCATCTGATTTAACAAAGGTCAGAAAGTACCTTTCAGTCCCTTACTAAGGACTCCCTCGGGGTGCCGGAGGGCGTATTTGCCTTGTGTTGATGCAAAGCACGACTTGTGCTTAGTGAGCACAAGTCGTGCTTTGCATCAACACAAGGCAAATACGCCCGCCGGCACCCCGAGGAGTCCTTAGTAAGGACTGAAAGGTACTTTCTGACCTTTGTTAAATCAGATGAAGGAACATCGTACTCACCTAGGCTGTGACAATACACAACCTACACTCTTTAGGCCCTGAAGAGGCCCCTGACCCGTAAGGGCAATTCTATGGGGCTGAAACATGTCGACCGCTAGATGGACATACCAGTGCGTTAGACTGATAACTTGTCTTCCCACGCACTTCACTGTTTTTACCTGCCTCCATTCCGAACTGAATAAAGGCACAGTTTAGGTAATGTGGCCTTTTAACTCACCTTAATTGAGCACTTTCACTTTTTATCACTGATCACTACTGCACTAACCAGTGGTTTCTCCTCCTGGTGGAGGTAGCATACAAAACACCCAATGACAAGTTTACATCTAGCCCTTTCTCCCTTCCTTGTGGAGTCCCCCAGGGCTCAGCACTGAGCCCAACACTGTTTAACCTCTACGTTACGCTACTCGCGAAAATTATGAAAAATTCTGGTTTCTTCTTAGAGTCTTACGCTGACGACACCCAAATTGTGTTGTCACTAGCGAAACATGAAAACAACTCTGGCATGGCATTCAGAACGTGCATGAGCAATGTGAGCAATTGGATGGATCACAACTGCCTTAAGCTGAACACCACTAAAACTGAGGTCATCCTCTTTGGCAACAACCCCTCATTTTGGACGCCAGATTGGTGGCCGCCTCAGTTGGACTCACTGCCTGAGTTCTCAAACAAAGTAAAAAACATAGGCTTCCTGTTAGATAAAGAACTGAAGTTCAAGAACCAAGTGAATAAAATTACATCTGCCTCTTCTGCTCCTTTAGGCTCATAAAAAGATCGAAAATGTCTTGCCTCCCGAACTTCTGGAAACTGTAAATTTGCACTGGTACTTACAAGGATCGATTACTGCAATAGTCTCTATCTTAATCTCGCATTGGGTCACCAGAAGAGGCTTCAGACATTGCAAAATGCTGCTGCTCGTTACCTTTTTAAAATTCCTAAATATGAATCAGCTAGAGGAGCCATCAGGAACCTACACTGGCTGCCAGTCAGACAATGCTGTAGGTTCAAGGCTCTCTGTTTGGCTTATAAATCATTGCACGGACTGGGGCCAGCCCGTTTCAAGGAGAAACTCAAATGGTACGTCCCGGTGAGGACGCTTCGTTCAGGCTCTGCCATGAACCTGACTGTCCCCTCATTTAGAAGGACCACCTGGGACGGGAAGAGTTTTTTCAGGACCACAGCTGTGCTCTGGAATAGTCTTCCACTGACTCTAAAATCTGTTCCCTCTTTACTCACCTTCAGAAAGGCCTTTAAGACCTGGCTTTTCTTACAGGATTAGAAGGCACTTGATAATATGCTTGACTCGTTTCTGACATTGCTGTAGCGATATTCGTTTTCTATAGCACCAATACACCCATGGGCAGGAGTTTGCGCTTTATAAATTACATTCATTCATTCATTCATGAACATGATAACTGACTTGCCTCCTAGTTCACTATTGGCACTGTTGTTGGGTGGAAGCATGAATCAAAATTTATGTTTGAAAACTATTACTTTTTAGAATTACATCTCAATGCAGTGATATGATCTAATGTACTAAGGTGAAATGCTTCTGTATGTTAATAAAATACACTGTTTTGACTATTTAAGGCACTTTATCATATTTTTACACATTTGTTTACAAGATGTCTTTAAAAATGAAGGTGTTCCTAAAGTTAAGTGGTGCAGGACACCTTTGGTGCATTCTTTGAATGTTGCTGCTCAGTCAAGTAAACAGCAGCCCAGTTCAGTACTGCTGTTGACATGTGGCTGCATGTAAAGACTAGGAGGGCCGCATGCAGGCCCCGGGTCGTTCTTTGAGTATCACAGGTTTGGTGTAAATCCATCTAGTTTTTTTTTTCTTAATTAAGCTATTAAAAACGTTTCCCAATGAGCTTAAAAGGGTTAACACTTTTGTATCTTTCTGCCTTTTATGACTCCTGACAATCACATTTTGAATTCTTTCACAAATGTGATTGACTAGAGAAAGGCGCAATTTATTTTTTCAGTCATCTTCAAACTTGTGAGTCAGCTGCAGTCTAGGCCCTGCATCTAACCACCACTGCTCATAGCCAAAGACTATGCACAGGGGATGTAGACATCAGCAGATACAGCAGTACCAGCAGAACGATGAATTGATGCTCAATTCCCACTGAGCCAACCACCTTGTGCAGCAGAGGGTGTGCGCTTGCGACAGGTTGGATGTGGGGCCTGGCAAGAGGCTAGGCCCTCTACTCAACTCCTGCTGAACACGGCCAAAGGAGGCGAACTACAACATAAAAAAAACACACAAAAATTACTGGAAAACACATACAAAAAGTAACTTATGATTCTGTCCCAAACGTTTAAAACCACTGAAATTTGCCAGTTTATGGTTATCAACTCACTCAACACAGGACATGCTCAAAATCCTAACTTAAAAATGGCACATACACAAAAAAAGCAGCTAAGCAGATAACAATATGGCGGGTGACACAAGTTGTATCGGGTGTTGAGTGGTTCAGTGTGTATGATAACATAAGCCCTTTAACTTCCTTAATTAATTTTTAATTATTTTTAGTGTTTATAGGTCCATATTTATGTATAAAATGTGGATCAAATTCCTCCAGATCTGCCAACATGAAACCAATCTTCACCATAAAGTAGGGCATTCGCTACCATAGGTGTAGCCTACTGTCAAAATTACAGTGATGTCATTTGATAGATGGTGTTCTTCTCTATTTGTATGTGTAGGTGCTTGTGCGTACATTAGTCTGTGTATGCATTGGTGTCTGCATGTGTGCATGTTGTTTGTGTATGGATGCCTTTATGAACATTGCTTTGTATCTGCTGCAAAAAACGTGTACATCTGGTGCTGTGTTAATGCGTGTCTGCATTTGTATGCCTCTGTGTTTACAATGTACAAAGCAAAAAGGGATTGTCTTTGTAAATGCTTGTTTTCGTAGCACGCCTGCAGCCGCTCTTCCCATCAGGCGCTTGTGCAGCTCTTTACCCGAGCCATTGATTTCATAGCCTGAGTGGACTCCGTCCTGTGGTGCAGCCTTAAGCCTTGTGATGATCGGATCACTGGCTGTAGAGTTCTCTCCCGTCTCCGCTGTGCGCTAAATTGCTTCAAAAATCTTTGAGGCTTTCACAACGTAATTTGTTAATGGTCAGCTTGCAGTTTTCCTCCACTGCATCTCTGCTGTGCCATGAATTAAAATCCTTGGCAAGCTCCGTGATGTCTGGGAAATACTTCCTCTGGATCAGTCATCCATCACCTCACTAGCATGCCGTCAGAGGCAGGACCTTTCAGGATGTGGCGGAATGGTGCCAGAAAAAAGAGGAGGGAGGGTGCCTTTATGGCAGACACTGAGCGCCTTAAGCACCCTAAACAATTCTAGTCTTGTTTTTTTTTGTTTGTTCTTGATGTTCTGTTTATTAGAAGATGATTTTACATTGTGTCCTGTGTTATGTTTCTGCTATATAACTGTATTTCTAATGCATTCATAGCATGAGCCAGACCACTAGAGAGGACAAAGCGTTTTACAAAGGTTCATGATTCTTGACATGAATAAAATCAATATAAATATAATGAATGTATAAATCAGGTTTTATACATATATATATATGTGATCAAGGGCTGTCTGAGCCCGAAACGCGTCATCGTTTTGTGAGGAGAAGGTCGCAATAAAAACATCTTGCCTGATACCTTGTGGTCCGTCTCTCCCTCATCGCCATTTGGAGGTTGCGGGAGGTTTTGAATCTTTTGGATATATATATATATATATATATAAACATATATATATATATATATACACACACATTATCTACTGGCGGTCGTAGTTATAGTTAGGACCAAAGTTTCCATAGGAAAAGCATTTTTTGTTTTGCCAATAACTTTGGTGCCGCTTGACAAATCTTCATGGAAGTCTCACAAACCTTCCCCTTTTTACTGCAGCTGCTGTTTTGTAGGTTTTGGAGTGATGCGTCAAGCGGGGGCCGAGAAAAAAGGGGGGTTGCAAAACGTGTTTTTCCCATGTTATGTCTATGGGGATTTTTCATTTTTTGAACACTACATCCCGAACTGCTGAACGGAATTACAACAAATTTGGCAGAAAGCTAAATGTTGGTCCAGAAAGCGTGCTTTTTGTAATTTGGTGTAAATTCGTTCAGTAGTATCAGAGATATTTAAGTTTAGAAAATATAGATATCTGGGAGCCCAACAGCCTACTGAAACCCTACTGAAACTGATTGGCTGCCAACACTACAACCAGGAAGTGTTGAGAGCCATCTTGGGACTCAGTTGAACTGAGTCCCACAAAAAATGTTAAAAAAGTAAAGAAAAGGGGGCAGGGTAGAAACATCCTGACCCCCTAGGTCTCTTGGGGGGGGGTCCCCAGGGCCAAAAAAGCATTTTTTTTAAAAACATTTGCCAGGCTCCGGCAAAAAATGTTTAAAAAAACAAAGCGCTGGAGTTATCGGCCCCCGGGTGGGCTAGGTCATGGGGGCAATAGAAATTATAGGAAGGGTGCATGTGCCCCCCCCTCTTGGGCTTCTAATGCCCCGGGACCACCACCTTCCCAGGGCTTCTTTAAATATTAATGTGGGTGAGGCCCGTATGGCCTCCCCCGCTGCTGCGGGAACCACCCCCTCCCCGAGGCTTTAATGAAAAGAAGTGCGCTGGAGTGGGGACCCCCAACAGCAACGGGGGCTGCCACCTCCCCTGGACTTCATTGTAAATTAATGTGGAGGCCCGCACGGACCCCCCACAGCCCTGGCGGCCGCCACCTCCCCAGGGCTTTAATGCAAATAAGTGGTGTGGCCACGCGAACCACCTGCAGCCCCGGGGCTGCTACCTCCCTGGGGCTTCATTGTAAATTAATGTGGGGGGGCCTGTATGGACCCCCAACAGCCCCGTTGGCCATCACCTCTCTGGGACAAATGTGCAGACCCCTCCTGGAGCCCTAGATGGCACTGGGGACCGCCACCCCCCAGGGCCGGCTCCAGCAATGTCCTGAGGTGCCCACTCCGGGATATTGCAGTTTGCTGTAGCCAAGCCATAGCAAACTCTGCTCCCCTTCATGCAAGGTAGAGCAGAAAATGCTCTCGCTTGCACGAAGAGGAGCAGAATTGCTTTTGGACAGAGGGAGCTCCATGTTAAGCAGCTCCCTCTGCCCAAAGCAATGCTGGCTCCCGCAGGACACAGTGAGGCTTCCCCCGTGGTCCCCAGTGGAGAGACCAGGCCCTAGGGGATGGGGTCCCTGGGGCCGAAATCAGCCCAGGGAGGGAGGCCCGCAGCCCTCCTCACCCATTGAGAAAATGCATGGCCCCGGGATATGGGGTACCTGGGGCAAAAATGGCTCGAGGAAGAGGGGGCCGCAGCCCCCTCCTTTCGAAAAGATGGAAATAAAAAACTCTGGCACGTCACCTGAGGCCACACCCCCTTTACCACCACTCTGCAAACACACCTCCTGGCGCACTGCCAGTTAGGGGATAAAGTCCCCTTGGATGCAGAGGCTCCTAGGGGGCCAAAAAGCCTTCCTGTTACCTCCATTAAGTTCCACACAGCGGGTTACAGGGATGTTATAGTTAGGCTCACATTTCACTCATACAAAACCAGAGAAATTCAGCATTATAGTTATCTGAGCTAACTATAACCTACGCCCCCGCAATGCACTCCTTATGACCTTACATATTACATCACTCATGACATGGTCATTGACATCACTCATGACATCACTGTTGACATCTGAAATGACAACAGTGATGACATCACTAATGACACTGGGTAGTTATAGTTAGGATCATCTTTCCATAGAAAATTCATTTTTTGTGTTGTTGATACCGTTAGCATTGTTTGACAAATCTCCACAAACCTTTCTACAAAATTTTGACTTTTTGAGTAGTTTGCGCATGGGAAGTTTCAGGGTGATCAGTCACACTGGGGCTGAGAAAATAGGGGGGTCTCAAAATGTGTTTTCCCCATTCATTTTTCCATAGGAACTTTAGATACAGTTACAGCCCAAACCGCTGAACGGATTTCCACCAAATTCCACAAAAAGCTAGATCGTGGTCCAGAAAGAGTGCTTTTGTGATTTAGTATAAATCTGTACAGTAGTTTTGGAGAAATGTAGGTGAAAAAAATGTTATATATCACGCTGCCGAGGTTCAGCGGTGCCGACAGATCTCCTCCTTAGATCTGATTGGCTACTACCACATCAAAGCGGAAGACCACTTAGGACTAGGGTCTCGGTCCCAAGTCCTAACACAAACCTCAAAAACAAAGCCAGAAAGGGGGCAGGGTAGGGATACCCTGACCCCCTAGGCCTGGGACCCAAATGTTTTTTAATTTTGACGCGAATTTGCGGAGGATCTGTGAGTCGACTGTGAAATTAAAACCTCCTGGGGTGGGCCAGGGGGTTGCAATGCAAATATTTTTTTCTTTTTGGCAAGGGGATGGTCGACCCCCCTCCCCAAGCATCTGAGAGGCCCCAGGGACCCTAATCCCCTAGGCAAAAAATAAGGGAGGGGGTGCACTTCCCCCCTCCGGGAGCCTAATTTGGCCTCTGGAACCTCATTCCCCAGGGCCGAAATGTAAAGTAAAAGGAGTGGGAGCCCGTGTACCCCCCCTGGCCTGATCCTAAAAAGGCCCCGGGGACCCTATTGCCCGGGGCAGCTCACTCACTGTGTCCCAGGGAGCCCTCCCCTGGGACACAGTAATTTCCCTGCCCACACTGGCGTTGACAGGGAAACATGTCACTAATGAAGTTCACAAGTCATGCAGCTTTCCATGACTCAAATGTTGCTAAAGTGATATTGAACCGACTACAAGTACCAGGAGGCCTTGTCACCCCAACACTAACCAAGATGCTATGTCCCTTTTGCCCCTTCTCACTTGTTTCCCATGTCACTACTGAAGTTCACTTATCATGCAGGTTACCAATACTCAAGTGTTTGTAAAGTGAGTTAGAAGTGACTACAACTACCATGAGGCCCTGCCACTCCAACTCTAACCAAGCTGATACACTCCTTTTGCCCCTTCTCACTTGTCTTCCACGTCACTGCTGATGTTCACTCATCCTGGACTGCGCAATGTACAGACAATGCTCCACTTAGATATATATCTGAATACTTTGACTGATGGTGTCCTGAACCCATCAAGTCATAGTAATGATGGCATCAGTAACACCATAACAACGGTGTACCCCTAATATATGTCAGCCATGAAGGAAACTCATTAGCAGTGCCAGGTGACCCCCTGACTCTGCACTTCTCCCATGAGGAACAATGCTTAATATATATATATATATATATATATATATATTCACTGAAAAACCATAGGTTTTAGGGACAGTTATAGTTAGTTGGACATTGCACTCGTACAAAACCCGTGAAATTCCCCGTTATAGTTAGTTCAGCTAACTATAACTCGCGCCCCGCAATGCACTGCTGATGACGTCACATATTACATCACTCATGACATGGTCAGTGACATCACTGATGACATCACTGATGACATCTCAAATGACATCACTGATGACATCACTGATGACATCACTGATGACATCATCCAGTGACTGTGTGTTTCTGTAAAGTTTAAATATTTTTAATATATATAGGAAAAGACGTATTGAAGAATGAGTGGGTGTGTAAGTGTCTGTATGGATGATTTAGTAGGTGCGTGACTGACTCTATAAGTGAGTGATTTAACGTATCTTACTGAATGCATGGGTTAGTGACTAAACTGGATGAATGTCTGTATCCGTCTGTCTGTTGCTGTGTAAGTGGCTGCATGTGTTTGTGAATAGCTACATGAGTGTTTATATGAGTTATTGAATGCTTGTCTGAGTATCTGTATGGGTGCCTGAGTGTTTGTGTGGGAGGGGTGTGTGCAACTCTGTGCATAGATGTGTGAGTGGGTGATTCACTGGGTGGATGGTTTCAAGAGTGCATCTGTGATAGACTGTATGGGTGGGTAAGTGTGTGTAAGAGTGTGTTAGTGAGTGAATGTATGTCCCAGTGGTACATGTGTGAGTAACTACATATGTGAATGGCAGTATATATGTGTGTTGGAGTATATAAATAGCTATAAGCAAGAGTGAGTGATTGTGATAGTGGCTGTATGGATGAGTGTGTGCTTGTATCAGTGATTGTATAAGAGCGTAACAATGTGCTACTATTTGTATGAGTAAGTGAGCTGGTGTGTGTATAACTGTATAGGTGAGTAAATGGCAGTGTGTTTAATTATTTGCATGACTGACTAGGTGTGTGAGTATCTCTATGGATGAGTGGCGTTGTTTGAGTGTCTATATAGGAGTAAGAGTGCATATGATAGTCCTGTACTGAGTGACCGTGAGTATGAGTGACTGTACGGGTGAGTGAGTGGATGTGTGTGTGTAGACCTAAGAATCAGTGAGTGGGTATGTAGTTATTGGTGTTGGAGTGTCTATGGTTTTGCGAATGGCAGTCTGTAATTTAGAGTGGGTGTATCAAAGGTTATATTAGGGTGTGAGGAGGTGCATCAGATTATCACGTGGATGATGTCATCAGTGATGTCATTTGAGATGTCATCAGTGATGTCATCAGTGATGTCACTGACCATGTCATGAGTGATGTAATATGTGACGTCATCAGCAGTGCATTGCGGGCGCGAGTTATAGTTAGCTGAACTAACTATAACGGGGAATTTCACGGGTTTTGTACGAGTGCAATGTCCAACTAACTATAACTGTCCCTAAAACCTATGGTTTTTTCAGTGAATTTCAAAGGTTTTTTAAATGCTAATTTGTAACTATAACGTGTCTGAAACCTATGGTTTTTCAGTGAATTTCAAAGGTTTTTTAAATGCTAATTTGTAACTATAACGTGTCTGAAACCTATGGTTTTTTCAGTGAATTTCAAAGGTTTTTTAAATGCTAATTTCTAACTATAACGTGCCTGAAACCTACGTTTTTTTCAGTGAATTTCAAAGGTTTTGTAAATGACAATTTTTAAATGTATTAATTGTTATATTAATTTTTTTCATACTGATTTACTACATTTTTAAAAACAATTTTTTTTTACATATTTTATTTTTAAATTACATTGTAATTACATTATACATTACATTACAAAAATACTTTCTCAGAATGAATTACTTTAGTTTAAATACTTTGCAGATAGGCAATAGACTTTTAAGTACAGTAGTTACAGTTGTTGCAATGGGCAACACATTTTCAAACACAATGCAACATTCAGCTCAATGTGAATTTCTAGTTAAATGCAATTAGTTACTTTATGGATTACTTTTGTAACCACAGGACTGGATCCTAGATTCAGTCCTGGTACATCTCCTGTAAACAGTTGAGTAAAAGCGTTTTGGTTACAGTCGTGATTTTTAAGGAATATTATTGTATTTTAAAAGTTGACACTTAGAAACTTTTTCTCATAGAATCACCAATGTTATCCTATGGAAGGAAATTCACTTAGCAGGTAAAAACTGTTATCGTTACTTTTTCTTACTCAGTGTTGGATCCTGGATCCAGCACTGGTGCATCTCCTGTAAACAGTTGAAAGAATGCGTTTAAGTCATACAGGCGATTTTTAAGGAATATTTGTAGTTTGTGAAAATCAACACTTTGAAACTTTTTTGCTGAAAACCAGTCAATTTTAGCCTATGAAGGAAATTCAAGTTACCGGTAAGTACGGTTAAAATTACTTTTCAGGACCAGTACTGGGCTGAAAGATGCAGCACTGAGGTCTCTCCTGATAACAGGTGAGTAAATCGGAATTCGTATTTCGGCTGATTTTAGAGGAATATTTTAAAGTTCCAAAACTCCACACTTAGAAGAATTTCCAAGTGAAACCAGTCAATGTTAGCCTATGGAAGGAAATTCAAGTTACTGGTAAGTACGGTTAAAATTACTTTTCAGGACCAGTACTGGGCTGAAAGATACAGCACTGAGGTCTCTCCTTATAACAGGTGAGTAAATCGGAATTCGTATTTCGGCTGATTTTACAGGAATATTTGTATGTTTCAAAAATCAACACTTAGAAACTTTTTCAGCAAAAAGCAGGCAATGATATCCTATGGAAGGAAATTCAAGTTACTGGTAAGTACGGTTAAAATTACTTTTCAGGACCAGTACTGGGCTGAAAGATGCAGCACTGAGGTCTCTCCTGATAACAGGTGAGTAAATCAGAATTCGGATTTCGGCTGATTTTAGAGGAATATTTGTATGTTTCAAAAATCAACACTTAGAAACTTTTTCAGCAAAAAGCAGGCAATGATATCCTATGGAAGGAAATTCAAGTTACTGGTAAGTACGGTTAAAATTACTTTTGAGGATCAGTACTGGGCTGAAAGATGCAGCACTGAGGTCTCTCCTGATAACAGGTGAGTAAATCGGAATTCGTATTTCGGCTGATTTTAGAGGAATATTTTAAAGTTCCAAAACTCCACACTTAGAAGAATTTCCAAGTGAAACCAGTCAATGTTAGCCTATGAAGGAAATTCAAGTTACCGGTAAGTACGGTTAAAATTACTTTTCAGGATCAGTACTGGGCTGAAAGATGCAGCACTGAGGTCTCTCCTGATAACAGGTGAGTAAATCGGAATTCGTATTTCGGCTGATTTTAGAGGAATATTTTAAAGTTCCAAAACTCCACACTTAGAAGAATTTCCAAGTGAAACCAGTCAATGTTAGCCTATGAAGGAAATTCAAGTTACCGGTAAGTACGGTTAAAATTACTTTTCAGGATCAGTACTGGGCTGAAAGATGCAGCACTGAGGTCTCTCCTGATAACAGGTGAGTAAATCGGAATTCGTATTTCGGCTGATTTTAGAGGAATATTTTAAAGTTCCAAAACTCCACACTTAGAAGAATTTCCAAGTGAAACCAGTCAATGTTAGCCTATGAAGGAAATTCAAGTTACCGGTAAGTACGGTTAAAATTACTTTTCAGGACCAGTACTAGGCTGAAAGATGCAGCACTGAGGTCTCTCCTGATAACAGGTGAGTAAATCGGAATTCGTATTTCGGCTGATTTTAGAGGAATATTTGCACAATGGTGAAGGGAGGGGGCGGGGCCTGAGGTGACATCTGTGCAAACGCGCCCTGCTGCGCGTTTTAAGTTGGGGGATTAAGTCCCTTGAATCCTGAGGGTCCCTAGGGGCCAACTAGCCCACCAGGATCCTCCAATATGCGCCAGGGGCTGCGTTGCAGAGACGTGTAGAGAGGCCACACCCCTTTTACACCTCTCTGCAACGCAGCTCTGTGGCGCTTTCTGGATGTACCTGTTGGGCTAGTTGGCCCCCAGGGACCCTCAGGATTGAAGGGGATTTAATTCCCCATCTTAAAACGCGCCACGGGGCCTGTTTGCACACATGTCACCTGAAGCCCCGCCCCTCCCTTCACCACTGTGCAAACGCGCCCGTGGCGCGTTTTAAGTTGGGGATTAAGTCCCCTTGAATCCTGAGGGTCCCGGAGTCCAACTAGCCCACCATATACCTCCAAAGCGCCACAGAGCTGCGTTGCAGAGAGGTGTAAAAGGGGTGTGGCCTCTCTACACGTCTCTGCAACGCAGCCCCTGGCGCATATTGGAGGTTCCTGGTGGGCTAGTTGGCCCCAGGGACCCCCAGTATTCAAGGGGATTGTTCTTCTCTGCAAACGCGCCAGGGGCGCGTTTGCAGAGTGGTGAAGGAAGGGGCGGGGCCTGTGGACCATCGTTTTTTTTTTTTTGTCTCCTGAAGGGGGCTGTGTAGCCCCCTTCCTTTTTCCTGTTTTTATGCCCTGGGACCCCATCCCCCAGGGCCTTACCCCTTTTTAAATTTTTATAAAAAAACGGAAGGGGGCCGCGTGGCCCCCTTCCCTGGGCCTGTATTGGCCCCGGGACCCCATCCCCGGGGCATGGCCTTTTATTTTTATTTTTGGAGGGGGCTGCGTGGCCCCCTCCTCTGGCCATTTAAGGCCCCGGGGACCCCATCCCCGGGGCCGGCCTTTCCATTTTTTTGATTTTTTTGATTTTTCTTTTTTGGGAGAGGGGCCGCGTGGCCCCCTCCTGGGCCACTACTTGCCCCGGGGACCCCATCCCCCGGGCTGGCACTCTCCGTTGGGGACTGTGGGGGTCCCCAATCCCCCACAGTCCCGCCGGCTCCCCACGTCACTTGGGAGCCGGCATTAGCTATTCCACATGGGGAGCAGCTGACATGCTGCTCCCCATGTGGAAAGCAATGTGCTTTGGATATTGGAAGAGAGAGCAGGTTTCCTGCTCTCTCTTCCAATATCCAAAGCAGTTTGCTATGGCAGGACGGGAGCCGCGAGGCTCCCGTCCTGCCATAGCAAACTACAGTGTCCCGGGGTAGGCACCCGGGACACTGCAGGAGCCGGCCCTGGGGGTGGTGGTCCCCAGGGCCATCAAGGGCTCCAGGAGGGGCCGCGCGGCCCCCTCCCTACATGAGCACAGCCCCGGGAGGTGGTGGTCCCCGGGCTTCGAGGTCCAAAACGGACCCCCATTTTAATTTGTTAGTGCCCCGGGAGGTGGCGGTCCCGGGCGTGTGGGGGCTGGAGCCCCCACACAGGTTGTTAAATTAATTTAAAAAAGCCCCGGGAGGTGGTGGTCCTCGGGGCTGCGGAGGGCTCAGAGCCCTCCCGCACCATTTTTAAAAAGCCCCGGGGTGGCGGTCCCGGGCTTGGAGGCCCTTTGAGGCCCCCACACATTAAATTATCCCCCACCATGCCCCCGGGACTTGGGCCACCCGAGGCCAGTACCATCGAGCGCGGAGACCGCGCTCGATTTCATCGGCAGGATTCGCGCACCCTGAGCGCATCCTGCCGATTTAAAAAAATAAATGCTTTTTGCCCAGGGGGTCCTTGTGGGACCCCTGAGCAGGCCTAGGGGTTAGGGTGTTTCTACCCTGCCCCCTTTGTGCGTTTGCGCACTTGTTTCTTTTTTTTCTCAGCGGGATACGCGCACCCTAAGCGCATCCCGCCGATTTTTAAAAAAATAAATCTTTTTCTGCCCAGGGGTCCTTGTGGGACCCCTGAGCAGACCTAGGGGTCAGGGTGTTTCTACCCTGCTCCCTTGTTGCGCTTTGCGCACTTGTTTCTGTCCCTCGGTTCTACCGAGGACAAAATGGCTGCCAACACTTCTTGATTTGGAGTGTTGACAGCCAATTAGCATGCAGCTCGTGATCGGGAGGGTACGCGGATCCGACGCGCCCATAGATATATATGTGATTTTAATTGTGAATTTCTCAGGAACTACTGAACGGATTTACACCATTTTAGCAAAAGGCACCAGTCTGAACCAAGGGCTACCTCTTTGCCAAATTTGGGGTAATTCCGTTCAGCAGTTCGGGCTGTAGCTGCGACTAAAGGTTCCTATGGAAAAATGAATGGGGAAAACGCGTTTTGGGACCCCCTTTTTCTCGGCCCCGCTTGACGTATCACCCCGAGACTTTCAGGGTAGGAGCGGACCGGAGCGCCCCAACAAGTTGGAAGCTTTCGCGAAGATTCGTCAACCGGCGCCAACGTTATTGCAAATAGAATGTCGCGGATTTCCTATGGATAATAGGTTGTAACTATAACTATCTACTGGCGACCGCCAGTAGATAATATATATATATATATATATATATATATATATATATATATATATTTATATACGTGTGTGTTTTTGTATATATATATATATATATCACCACCGAACTCCTACGAAAGAAAGAGCAGAGGCCGCAATGGGGGAAACCACGGAAACACCTTTATTCACATGAGCAGCGGCGAATGCATTTCGGCCTAATCGGCCTTCGTCAGCGCCTAAGGTGTTCAGGAGGCATAGCATAGATAGATAGATTTTTTTCCAAACGCCCGCTCCCGAATCCGGTGCAGGCTCCGACACCACTAGGGTTCACCCCGCATGATCATCACCACACAAGATTTTAGATTTCCTTCATGTTCCACGATTTATTAAATTACCACGCAAACGCATTTCAGCAGTTACGCCTTCCTCAGTGCAGGTAAGTATCCGGGTGAAGTCATTACACAACTTAAATGCTGAGTGCCTGCTGCTCATTGGAGGGATTACAAGGCCATAGAATGAGGACTGGCACGATCTCTGCAAAATACAAGTTGATAAAACTTTTTAACCATGTGCAGATTTCAATATTTGTTAATCTACAGTAGATCTAAATACACTGTTCACATGCCGTTCTGAATTCTTACAGTCAAATAAACATTTCCTCTTTAAATGGATCCTGCAAGGATTACACACCCAGTCCGTGTTCGCTCAGCCCTTCATGAATATTTGACCATGCACAGAAAATGCCCTCCACGTCTATTACACCCCTATTGTGGCAAGCCAACACGCTGGAATTTAGAGGAACACATCGGTAAGTGTTGGTACAGTGACCTTGCCTTACTCTCATAATACAGCTCCGACTTGCGCCAGCAGATTGTTTGCTCCTCAAAGTCCCAGCTGAGACAGAGTCTCAGTGTGGCGATTTCAATCCAAAAATAGCAATGTCCAATTCTGCGGTAGAATACCTCTCTCCTCTCTCCCCAATAGCTGAAACTAGCGTGCCGATCGACCCACTGCACTGCCCAGCATCCACTCACTCTGGGCAAGGTGACGATCCAACTAGCACTGCTGGGGGGGCTCCGTGGTGTGTAATGACAAACAGTACTCCCAAAACACCAGCAGCCACAGTGCACCAGACCGAAATATAAGCAAATATACGTTAGGGCCACATTGTGTTTGTAGTAGAGTTTTGGAGTTGTCATGTCTATCCCTAAAGACAAAATGCCACATATCTGCACAGCTATTGAGCTGAGGAAATCTACTACCTACATCTAATGAATGTTTACAAATGTCTAGTAACTAACTTCAACTCCGTGCAAATAGATGACAATACTAATCTCGTTCTATTTTGTTCCATTCTAGGTCCCCATTTAGCTTGAAACAAACAACATGGATGTAAAGACCTCACTTGCACAATTAACTATGTTCTCTGTCTCTCAACAGGTCCATCCACCACTGCACCTGCTCAGAGGTTGGAAACCTAACAGAGTTCCTCTCCCTCATATGACGAAGCCCTCAGTGATGACAACGCTCCTAAAGAGGTTGATGTGGATGATGCTTCTGGCCTATCTGGTCAGCCTGGGTAGACGCCAACAGTGGGGCTCACTGTGCCCACTACAACACCTCCCACCACCGCTCAAACATCACAGCCAACCACTGTACCCCCAACCTGTGCAACTAGCACAGTCGGTACCATCCTGTGCCCCCCAGCCCTGGATTCTTCAATGGCTAACACCACTCCAGTCACGGAGGAACCAGAACCCAGTGGGAGGGTGCAGTCTGCACTAAGGGCACAGAACTGTGGTGGGAGGCGTAGTGGGAGGGTAACTGTGGGCCCACAAAATGAGCCCAATGAGGCCCGGTGAACCAGGCTGCCCCCACCCAAGTCCTGGGAGTCTACCAGGACTCCCAAAGTGTCATGAGCCAGGTATTGGCTGAAATTCGGGAAATGAAGGAGCTGCATAGGGACACATACCGTGACGTAGTAGTTGACATCCACACCAAGGTGGCTGGCATCCATACTGAGGTGGCCGACATCCACAACGAGTCGGCCTCTCTGGTTGGGGTCCTGTGGGACATTAACACCACCCTCTGCAGTACATCCCCACCATCAACATCTGCCGCAGCCACAGGAAGGGAGGCCCTGTTAGAGACACCCATGGCTGCAAGCGCCCCAATCTCAGCAGCTCCAGATCCCCCCTCTGTCCAACCGAGAGGATGTCCACTGAAACAGCCAGGAGCTCAGGATGGAAACACACCCACCACTGCAAGGAAAAAACCTTGCCCCTAACGTCTTCCTGTGTGTGCTACACATTCATTTTGTTGGACTATTCCTGCCCATTTTTCCAAATATGATGCGAGTAGTATGTCGAACTTTGGAGTCATTGCCATTTGGACTCTACTACAATGGTTGACCTTGTTCACGTCATTAAAAGCAAGGTCTCCTATTCTAATTCTCACAGATAACAATGGGAATGTACTACCAGGTGAACTTTTCAATGTCAAAAATAGGTACTTCTGGAAGCATGGATATGTTGCATGTAAACAATGGCCAACTCAAGATCACTACCATGTCACAAAAACACATACATACAAATGTCTGGGCTGAGAACATCTTTATTCCATTGTTCAATTCTTAGGCTGACATGATGTCTGGAAAACATAGCAAATAAGACATGACTCAGTTATTCTGGGTTAGTGATCACATAATCACTTGCAGACTTTCACAACTTGGAAGGATGGGATATATCTGACAATATCCTACACATTAGGCAACAATCAATGACGTCTACTATATCAGCTGGAGCCATATTGCCTACCTCACAAAAGGGATCCTACATCAAATAAAGTTAAAACAGACACGTCAGTACAACAGTTTCTGACCACAGGGTCAATTTAATCCAGGTTGCATCTGGTGAGATGTCACAAACAAATGTCAGTGATGTGCTGCAAGCACTGTGGCCTACAATGAGTAGACATATCAACAGCTACATCCAGTTCATAGACAATGAGGAGTTAGCCAAGGTGAAGGCAGAATAGCATGAATTGGGCACAACACAACATTGTGCTGGATCACATGATGGCACACATATTGAATCAGGACCAACACACCGCAAGGAACAATTCCAATGGAAGCCACGTAACTTCCATCCTATCGCTGTGCAAGCTGGCTTGGTACTGGTTTTGTACACCCAAACTCTGTGACAGACATTCATCGAACAATTCATGTCCACTTCGTACGTCTGAACAGTATCATATACATGCTAATGTCACACTCCGAAATGTCCAAATGAAGATGACATAGTGAAGGGACTAAACAGACCAACACAGAGCGATTAGCTATGGAAACAGACATATGACACACATCACATTGTCAACTTCTAGTGAACACAGTCCAAAACAACATTTACAGCAGAACCCAACTCAAGCAGCAACCACAATCCTTGTCAGGGTGAAGTCACAAGCAAGCCTCATATTACCTATGCTCAACCCTCTGGTGGCTTGGCACAGAGCAGTCAGGCTTAATTGAGAGAAAATATGTAAATGGGTTGAGCAGCACTTCAAACCATAATAATGTGGAAACACAACACAAGAAAACTCCAACCGCAAATAAAACAAATACAGTAAATTTTATCAAATAAAACAAGACCAAAATGAAAACTTTCCAATCAGTAGAACCAAAGATATGCAATTTTGAAGATTTAGGGGCCGATTATGATGCCGGACAGACCCGAGTCCTTCCGGCATCGTTCTAGAACTGGGACCAAACGACCTCCAGTCGTCGGTTCCAGGACAGAAATTAGGATGCGACCGAATGCAATCCTATACTTTGCTATGAGAGCATACATTCCGAATGGAATGTATGCTGTCATAGCAATATGCTAAGGTGCAGTTCATCCCTGCACCCACCGGGTGCAGGGATCAACAGGGGGGGCATGGTGCCCCCTAGGCCGCCATTCGGCGGCCTTGCACCCATGGGGGCCCTGCTGGGGGCCCCCAAAGCTGTTTCCCACTGCATTTTTGTGCTGGAAAAGCCGGCACAAAAAGGCAGTGGGAAACTGCCATCGTAATCCCTCGCCTGGAAAGAGCTGGCCGGGGGATTACTGTGGGTCTTCCGAATGGCGGACGGGCTCTCCGAGCCCGTCGTAAGCCATACGGAAGACTGATTCGGATTCCCTTCCGACCGAGCCCATCGAAATGGCTCGGTCGGAAGGGAATCCGAATTGGTGATTATGATGCGGGCAGGTGGGCTCCGACCAACGGTTGGAGCCCTTCCTGCCTGCATCATAATCGGGCCCCTTAGTTGAAAATAGCACCAAAAAGCACAAAGCGCCATCTGTGGATATCAGGTTGCACCAGACTGAAACAAAGTCACAAGTTCAGTCCGATGACAATGGAAGAGGAGCCGGCTACAGGGAACCAGTTAGGCCCACTGAAAAAAAGTACCTTAAATCCTGGTTGCAGAGCGATGTGAAGTCCTTGCATTGAGTTGTACTGGCTGGCATCAAGAAACCGTAAACATGGAGCCTGCGATGGGCGTTCCTGCGTCAGGGGTGTGGGAGCGCTGGGCCGGTTGACGGCATTAAGATGCGTCACACTGGGTCAGGCTTGCGAAGCTGTCGACCTGCCTTCCACTACCTTTGTCTGCTGAAGAGGGTTGTCCAACTGTTACACTGTTTAACAAATTGGGCTATTAGGTGAGTGGGGTGAGTGTCCCACTCAAGTAATAAACACAATCCTTGACAGGGTGAACCACAAATGTCACTAAATAAATCTGTGCTTAACCCTCTGGTAGCTTGGCACATAAGCAGTCATGCTTAACTTAGAGGACATGTGTAAACTATTTATGCACACTCAAACAGTAATAAAGCAAATAGAATAAATTGTAGTAAATACAATGACACCAAAATGGCAAAAACCCAATCAGTAGTACCGGAGTTATGAATTTTTAGAACATTTTAGGTACAAATAGCACCCAGAAGCACAAAGCACCACTCGCGGTTATCTGGTTGCGCTGAACCAGGTCAAACTCACAAGTTCCGGCCAACTGTGATGGAGCCCATGTCAGATACGGAGATGAGGTTTGTCCCTGTGAAGAGTTTACCTTCTCAAAGCCCAAGACCACACCAGAGCCTTACATTGGTGGGGGGCCGCAAGGAGGTAATTTTCAGCAGTGCGAGGAACGGTTGCTGCTGGAGTTTCGCATTGGCGGTTAATGCAGGCGATCGCTATTTGGAGCGGAGAGCAGGTCATCGTCAGAACTTTGCATTGGTGGGTGAAGCAGTGACTGTTGCTATTGCGAGGAGCCCCTTGCGGTAGCGAAGAGCTCCAAACTTCTGGATTTTTACCTGGAGAGCAGATTTGGTAGATTTAAGGCAGGAGTAGTACACCCTCTGATGCCAGCCAATGGTTTAGGACCTGTAGAGCACCTCATGGGGATCAGGACTCACTCCATCAGAGGCTGAGGCAGGTCCAGTTGGTGCTGGTCAGCTGGGCAGTTTCAGGGAGGCCTCTAGAAGCTTGTAGTGTCCCTGTTTCTCAAACAGGAGGTCAGCCAACTGACCCTTGGAGTTACTTCTGGAAGTCCTGGGTACGAGGCAAGCAGGTCCAGTCTTCCTTGTTCAGACAGCAGGGCAGTCCTTCTTCTGAAGTTTTCCAGTGGTTCACGAGTATTCTGATGAGAGGTTCTGAAGGTGCCATTCTTATACTTGTGCCAGCCTGTGGGTGGGGGATGCCCCCTTTATCTAACCTTCCCTCTTTCCTAGGTT
Organism: Calotriton arnoldi; assembly: GCA_963921515.1. Classification (NCBI taxonomy): domain Eukaryota; kingdom Metazoa; phylum Chordata; class Amphibia; order Caudata; family Salamandridae; genus Calotriton; species Calotriton arnoldi. The sequence goes on along the minus strand of CAWUFW010000540.1, from coordinate 2,973,992 downwards.
TGGCTCCAATTTGTTTGTTTCCTGGGTGAGAGCTGCACTTGTCTGCAGCACGGCAGGTAGCCCTTATAAGTCCGAAAGGGAGTGGGCATAGCCTTGGGGCTACCCTTAGAAGCTCAGGAAGGGCTGAGTACAACCACCCAGGACATCCTACTCATGAGAGTAACACCCTACCCCACACCCAGGGCCCTTTTGTCACCATGTCTGGAAGAAATACACAACACACCACAGGAGAGCCATTCAACGGCAGAAAAGCACATTTGGTTTAGGAAGAAAAATGCTTATTTTCTAAAAGTGGCATTTTAAGAATAGTAACCTAAAATTCAACTTTACCATTAGAGGGCATTTTTTAAATTACAATTCAAATGAGTGGAAGAAGCACTTATCTCTCTGTTCCCAATTTGAAGTTCTCAATTATTAGGTCTAATAAGGTAACCCAATGTTAGTCCATGGAAGTGTTAGCTGGGCTAAAATGAAAAACAACTTCAGGACTTTGCCAACTGTAAGGACATGTAAACCATTTTCTTGTTCACATGTTTTAAATACCATGCACCCTGCCATATGAGCCTTTACGGCCTAACTTATGGGCAACTTATACATATTAAAAAGGAAGGTTTATGCCTGGCAAAAGCTTTATTTTGCCAGGTTGAAATGGCAGTATAAAACTGCACTACAGGCTGCAGGAGAAAGCATGAGATGTTTTGTAATACTACTTTAGTGGGTGGCACAATGGGTGCAGCAGCCCACTTGTAGCACTTAATTTACAGGCCCAGAGTACATGTAGTACAATTTACCAGGGACCTATATCTAAATTATAATGCCAATAAGATGTATACCAATTTATCCATATTTAAGGCTGAGAACACAAGCACTTTATGACTGGTTGCTAGGAGCAAAGTTCACAGAGGCCTAATAACAACAAAATAACTTCAGCAAAAACTAAGGTGGGTGAAGGCAAAATGTCTGGGGGAATACCCCACCAAGGATGTCAGGTCTAGCACATTGCTTCATGAATGTCAGCATATTTCTGGCTAGAGTCATGTCACACCTTGATTATTGCAATAGCCTAAACACTGGACTTAGTGTTTTCGATATACTTATCTCTCAGAACACTACTGACCTGGAAAATGCTGCAAATGTTTGGCTTGAAATGACACAATCACATCACCCCTGCCCTGCCAGCTCTTCACTTGCTCCCAGTAAAACAAACTCTGTCCTTCAGGATACTTTGCCTCATTTACAAGGCTCTCCATGTGAATGCATCAAATTACATTGCAAAACTGTTTGTCATTTACCAACCGACTAGGAACCTCAGGTCTGCCAGAATATGCATCCTGCCCAGGTACAGGAGATATGGTGGCCTGATCTCTTCACACCTTCGAACCTTTCATAGAATGAAATGAGCCCTTACGCAAAAATCGATGTGAGGACGCATTTCACACTAAAATATAGCGCTAAATTACAGATTTGCATTTTACGTTGCTACAGGTTATTTCATGTAATTTTCTCAAAATTTCACATTACTACACAAATGCAAATTATGCGAATTTCACACACCCTCAATAACTACCTCAAGTTCCAAACCTCTTTAATGAGCCACCTTTTTATACATTGAGTTATTAGGGTAATCACAAACCCTCCAGGTTAGCCTTCCTAAATGTTTCCAAAGTCCTGCCTAAGATGGTTTGCACCTCGCCAGCCAGGCTTCAGGACCCGCATCCTTTCATGGCTTCATCACCAAACTGGGAAATATTCAGCAGATCATATCCAGACATCGCCTTCCACTGCTGGAGGATTTATTGGTTCTACAAATCTTCTCTTCACATTTTACTTGTATGAAGACTGAGGAATGGACAGATTTCTGTGCAAAAAGGAGAGAGAGTGCATGAGAAACATAGACGGGGAGAGAGAAAGAGGGTAATAATGAGAGCAAGAGAGGAAGAGAATGATAATGAGAGAGACAGAAAGAGAAAGAAAGAAGGAGGAAGCAAGTATATGAGGTAGAGGCGAGAGAGAGAGACAAAGGATGGAGAAAGGGAGAATAAGAGACAAAGAGACAAAGAGACAGAGTAAGAGAGCGAGAAAGTCAGAGAGAGAGGGTGAACTATGAAGCTTCTTTAAAAGCCCTGAGGATCTCAAGCCTCCTCTCTGAGGCACAACCGACTAATTTTGGGATGGGTTAAATTGGTGATGAAATTTTGGTTTAGAGTGCATTCACAACTAACCAATCAAAGCACCCTACCTAGGAGTTGGACTGTCACTGATGGACTTTATTATAAAACCTAAAGGGGAAAGGCAAATAGAACATTCTCAAAAGTAAGTTGTTGTTTGTTTTTAAAAAGCTGCAGTTCCCCAGGTCTGTCTTCAATACAGATCATCATAAATTAGGAAACACACTTAAAGCTTCATTCCTCGCTTGGATGTTTCTGGCAATTTAGTATCACAAAGAAGCTGTTTAGATGGAGAATTTGCTATCTATAAAAGACAATACCCTGCGACATTTAAGCCATGATGTACTTGTAGTGGTCCAAAATGCACCACTGGACCCACATTAGTCTACCCCAGCCTTTAGCTAAATGGTTTTGTCTCATTTGGCCCACTCACTCCATACGTAGCTGTTGGAACCGGCAGTGTCTGGTTGGCTGAAAGGATGCCCCAGCCAGGCAGAACCTACCTTTCCCGTCAAGAGCATGTGATTACACTCACTGTATAACCCGTGCTTCCCCTTGGGTAGTTGGGCATTGAGCAGTCAGGCTTATATCAGAGGCAATAAGTAAAGGAAAGGCTCAGCAGTCACTCATGATAACTACACCAAGCGTAACAAAAGAGACTTCATACAGTAGAAACATTTATATTCAGCACACATTTTCAATCATTATAACCTGAACATCATATACTTTTTGGGCATAAAACACATTTGGAAACATTACTAGCAGTACTAGGCCCACTCGTATTGTTATTATATCTATACTATGCACACTGTGGACAACCCCCCAATTGAGAGAGAGCACCCTTATCCATTGCACAATATCAACAACCAGTACAGACATGAAAGTAGATCACTTTTTAGCAGCAGCACCACAGGCCAGAGCCATGTGGGTAAACCCAATATCAAATGGGGAGAGGAGTTGGCCTAACGGCTAGGGCGTTCGACCTCGGACCTGGGGAACGGGGTTCGAGTCTCGGTAATGACGCTGAACATCCTGTGATTCTGGGCAAATCACTTAATCTCCCCGTGCCTAACAAAAATGAATGCGTGTCCTCATGTAACGTAACTGGTGCTATGTAAAGCGTTCTGATACCCGATTCGGTTGCGGGTCAAGTTCGCGCTATATAAAACTCTGCAAAAAAAAAAAAAAAAATGTAATGTGCTTTTGGCATACAATCAACAAATGAAGCGGCACCGCCGGCGAGTGTTGTGAATCACAGGTGGTCCATGCACGATCACACACACTCTGCACCACTACGCGGTGCAGCAGGTATCAGCCAGTATGTATGGAACGCTCTTACACACATACACACTCAGCACCCTGGTGAGGTGCCACTGGTACCCAGCAAGTCAATTGTGCACCCCTTGCAGACTAAGTGGCCCAAGCCTTCCTCCACCCTCTAGTTCACCACTATTGTCTATACCCCACGATGGAAGGTAACTAACTCCACCTCCCGGATACTGGGCCGCATGCGGCCAAAGTCACACTTAGGGGGCCGATTACGATGTCGTTTGGAAAGGATCTGGTTAGGATTCGGTATTGCAGAATCGGATTCGGTAGCCTTCTTTCCCAACGAATCGTACGCATTTCCCAACGACCGATTACGATGCCCGGAAACAGTTCAGGCAGTCCGAATCAGTTCCGAAAGGCATTCGGACAGCCCGAGTCTTTCGGAGCCAAATCATACAGCTCTATGGACACGGTTTCCAAATGAGCGATTACGATGACCGATTCGGACAGCCGTTCCAATTCAGTCTGCCCGACACAAAACGGCTGTCGGAATCTGTCTTTGGGGGTCCGTTGCAGGCCACCCTTCACCCGGAGGCGTCTGATTGGGGTCCGTGGGGTCCAAGGGACCCCTCTTCCCAACCATGCACAATGTGGCAGGCACAATGGGGTGCCCACCACAGGGTGCAAGGTTTTCCACAACCACCTTTTTACAATGGGAGCCTGTGTTCTCATTCGGAACACAGGCTCCCATTGAAGTCAATGCGAGTCCGACCAAACGATGTTGGGAAGCATCGTAATCGGTCGTTTGGACTCGCAGGACCCGATTCGTGCAGAAACGATTCTGAGACCGATTCGTTCGGAAAAGATACCGAACGACATCATAATCGGCCCCTTAGTCTGGATCCTCTGGAAGCAGGTGGGAATATGCAGCAGCTTTAATTACAAGTTAGACGTAAACAAGGGGAGTTTAGCAGCCACTCAGGAAGTTTACCAACAGGTCTCAAAACATGAAGGAGCCACTCAGTCTCTTGACCCACTTTTGAACTGCCTCAGAAGCATTCCCTTGATGTCCCTGAAATGTCCGGGAGAACAGGAGGCCCACAAACATACCTTTGGAGAGCACTCTTCAGGGCACCTCACTTCAGCAGGTCCTTGGTGCAGGTAAGCCACTATTTGGACAGTTATCCTCCATGTGCACAACAGAGTCCTCTGGCAGTGTGGAACACGCAGTTCGGTTTCTCTGATCCCATGTCCCCACAAGCCTATCTCACACTTTGCTGAAGGATGGCACCTGTAGTTATACTATTGTGTATCTTTGAAGTTAGGGGTGGTTTAAGGAATTTCCCTTTGAAACACAGATGTGTCACCTAATGTTAAGCCTGTCTGCCATGGGGCCATGGAATGCAGATCTTAATCTTTAGTGGCACCCTGATACGGCCCTTAGAGGCTAAGCGTCCAAACCTCTCCCTCCAATCTATCCCGTTTGGCCTCAAATGGCAGAGGACTGCCATTCTCGTGGGATGTCAATGGTTTATGACTGCCACTTGGGGAATGCACAGATGTGCTCCCCTAACTCTGGTGTCCACTGGAGCCTGGCATCACAGCACATGAGACTCAATGAGTGTAGACATGTCCATATTCCATAAGTGACGTTTCTAAGCGAGTTATGCCAAAACCCCCTTTACCAATGGAAAGAGTGTGGCATGGCAAATCCATTGATAGGAAACATCAGAGGCTGCTCCACTGCAATCCATTATTGCAGTGGGAAGTAATGTCAACCACTTCCCCATATTAACCTATGCGCGAAGTACATTTTGAACTACACGTAGCTATGCAAATTGCGTAGCTGTGTGCTTGACTACAATGTACAATATTTGCCAAAGACATCTTGCATAGTGCAAGTTAAGATAAAATAAATATCTCTGTCTTTATATGCTAAAAATGCATATAGTCATTTCACAAAAGTGAAAACGATAAAATAACAAGCAGTGAGAGTGGTGATGATTTTGGGATCCTCCTAACCTAGGGAGAGAACCAAGCAGATGCCTTGAAAACAAAAAGCACATCTTTTGAACGATTCGGTGGTGGTCCCATCCTCTTAGGACCACCCCAAGCACAGTTATTGGCAAAATTACAATCCCAACCAAAGGCCCTGCAAAGCATTATGGGACGAGATTAGCAGTGGGCAGTGAATATTATAGTATCCAATATCAAAATAATTCTACAAAGAGCTGCAGTTCCACTAGTCGTTACTAGATGTCCCTCACAAGTCAAATGCAAAAGCTTCATGAAAGGGTTTCAATGCTTTTGCATTTGACTCGTGAGGGACATCTAGTAACTCCTAGTGGAACTGCAGCTTGATGTATTAATAATTTCAATGCTTTTGCATTTGACTTGTGAGGGACATCTAGTAACGACTAGTTGAACTGCAGCTATTTGTAGAATTATTTTGATATTGGACACTATAATATTCACTGCCCACTGCTAATCTCGTCCCATAATGCTTTGCAGGGCCTTTGGTTGGGATTGTATTTTTGCCCATAACTGTGCTTGGGGTGGTCCTAGGAGGAAGGGACCACCACTGAATCGTTCACATGATATGCTTTTTGTGTTCAAGGCATCTGCTTGGTCCTCCCCTAGGTTAGGGGGACCCCAAAATCATCACCTCTCTCATTGCTTGATATTTTATTGTCAAAGTTCACTTTTGTGAATTGGTTATATGCTTTTAGCATAGAAAATTGCTTTATCAAAGCATTTCTGGGTGTTTAGTATACTGCTGCTACGCTATGTCAATTAGCACAGTTTTTCATTCTGCTATGTGCAATTTTGTAGCACAAGCTTTGCATGCTCTGTGAGCATAGCGAAATATTATGCCCAGGGTTACTCACTATCTGGGATCACATGCGCTATTACGCACACAGACCTGCATTAGCAGGTTGGACACATAGGCCCCAGCACTAGGGTTGCAAGTGCGCCCATCCCAGTCCGCATAGCTGACTGGACACAGGCTTAACTAATATGTGTGACCATGCTAACGCATCAGCCTGCGATGGCAGGCGGCACACGCATTCAGGGCACCATAGGTGCGGGTACACACATACAGCAGAATACAATGGCAAGCTGCCCATGAGTTTACTCACGATAGCTACCAGTGCGCACCCATTGATCTGCAAGGACAGATCAGCCCAGGCTTCAGAACACTGAATCAACGCCATTTCCCCACACAGGTAGGAAGGGAGCATGCACTTTCACACCGTATTTACAGTGGGAAGGTGCCCAGAGCAAGGAGGCCACGTATGAGAATCAGCAAAACCCAGGCAGAAAAAGCAAAAAAGTTCAGGGAAACCAGAACTGATGAGTATCAGGTCCAACAGCCCATGTGACTTTGGAAATGTGATGTTAATGGCTGGAAACTCCACTCTGAAATGTATTCCATCTCATCCCTACATCTTCTTGTTTGAAAAGACCGATCCCAGAGAAAAAACACCTTCAATAACTTCCATTCATGTGGCGGAGCAGTAAATAAAATTTTCATCACAATTAGACTCTCAAAGTCTCTGGTTGTTATTCACAGAACTCCAGACTGTGTCCATAGACATATTGGTGCCAACCCATGGCATTTTCTGTAGATATCCAAATTGAGGCATTCATGATTTTTGGTGGTACTTTCGGTAGGTCTGTGTTTTTTCAGCCTTTGGTTATGTCTCAAATATTTGACCTTAGTGTTTCCTCATAGTATATAATCCATGCATGCATTTTCCCGTCCTACTTTTTTCATCACCAATAAGCAATTAATCGCTGGTGAAGGATGAGATTACAAGGCCAATTTTAATCTTCTCAAAATACTAATCTCCTTAATATAGTCCCTCAGAAGAGAGCTTTACAACTTTCCTTGTCCCAAGGGCATGATGAAATCTATATTAACAGGCAATTTAGTCGGGGTTTCATATACACTGGTGTGTACGTTGGCCAGGGATTGGAAATTCTTTGTATTCTCTGCAGCACAATCAGAAGCTGCCATGACATAAAACGGTTGTTAATATTGTAAAACAGATTTATAATAGGGATTTATAGAGCTATAATTTAATTTGTAAAGTTTTATGAAGGTGACAAACTAGGGAACTTCGCCTAGTTGTCGAGTCTGACTCCTCTTCCAAACATAATCTGAGGGTGAAATTTTCGACAGAAAAAAGGGTTTTAAGGGAAATTTATTTAGCTAAATGTTTTGCAAGATAATTCATCTGCAAATGTTGGTTTTCTGTCGTTTTCCCTCTTAGCCTATGTTTTGCTGAAGTTTACACTGACATTACTTTTAAAAACAAGGTTAAGATATTGCCAAACCTCACCCTGGCTATTTTCTATACCTATAATACCTTCCTGCCATTAAATTAAACCAGCATGACGGTCCAGCACACAAATTGGCACACAAAATATGTATCTTTTCCTATAGATACAATCTGAAAGAACAAACTGGCCTATACATGAATATGGCAGAATTAGAAATAAAATAATGCATTTCTGTAGATTTTTTGCAAAACAATGAGTTTAGCCTCGTTTGCTACATATATCGAGCTGCGAGATATTTCAAAGTATAGTCGACTGAAATGCATGTCCAAAATCAACAGTGCATTATTTGATTACATATTCCACATTAAAATAATTCTATTATCCCAGTAGTGAATTATTATAAAATGTAACTCATGGAGAGCCACCACCTGAAAATGTGTGGAACCACAATCGCCATTTTGTATCGAGTCAGCCTACCTTCCCCACTCTTTGTATCTATGACTACCTACCTCGAATTGTTCCCACTTCCTTTTATGGAATTCTTCTGTTCATGAATAATTTTTTTTTTTAAATACATTTTGCGTTTTAGTTCCGTAGCGGGTTGTGGGTTTATAGGGGAATAGGTTGGGAAGTAATTTAATTATAATAAATTTAATTATAATTTTTATAAGTTATTAATTTATTTTAATAAAATTTTGGGTTTTTGTTCCGTAGCGGGTTGTGGGTTTATAGGGGAATAGGGTGGGAAGTAATTTAATTATAATTAATTAATTAATATTTTTAATTAATTAATATCTATGTATTTAATATGTTATATTGTTAATTGTGGTAATTTATTTATTATTAATTAGTTATTAATTGGTTATTAATTATTAATAATTAATTGGTAAATATCTTAATTGCGTTATTTTTTAGGAGCGGGTTGTGGGTTTATTGGAGAGTAGGGTGGGAAGTAATTTAATAATTATTAATTAATTTATATTTTTAATTATTTGATATTTATGTATTTAAAATGTTATACTGTTAATTGTGATAAATAATTTAGTGTTAATTATTTATTAATTGGTTATTAATAATTGTTATTTAATTATTAATAATGTTATTTGTGTTATTTTTTAAGAGTGGGTTGTGAGTTGATAGGGAGCAGGCTGGGAAGTAATGTAATTATAATATATTTTATTAAATTTGTTATTATAATATTTATTTTAAGTTGTTTTATAGTGTTAATAGTGTAAATTAATTTATTATTGATTGCTTTTAAATTGCTTGTTAATTTTAATTAATTAATTAATTAATTATTAATTAATTATGTTAATAGTGATATGTTTTACAATATTGGTGGTGTTATTTATAGGGGAATATGGTGGGAGTTCAATTTTTTTTAATTAATTAATTGTTTGATAATTAATTTTAATTATTTTGCTTGAGTGGGAATAGTAAATTATTCACCAATGCAATCCAACACTTTCCCTACTGTTGCACTCGCTGGAGTGGGAATAGTAAATTATTCCCCTCCGCTATCCAACACTTTCCCTACAGTTCTACATGCTGGAGTGGGAATAGTAAATTATTCCTCTCCGCTATCCAACACTTTCCCTACTGTTGTACTTGCTGGAGTGGGAATAGTAAATTATTCCCCTCTGCTATCCAACACTTTCCCTACTGTTGCACTCGCTGGAGTGGGAATAGTAATTTTACCCCTATGCTATCCAACACTTTCCCTACTGATGCACTCACTGGAGTGGGAATAGTAATTGTTACCCTCCGCTATCCAACACTTTCCCTACTGTTGCACTCTTTGGAGTGGGAATAGTAAATTATTCCACTCTGCTATCCAACACTTTCCATACAGTTCTACATGCTGGAGTGGGAATAGTAAATTATTCCCCTCCGCTATCCAACACTTTCCCTACTGTTGTACTTGCTGGAGTGGGAATAGTAAATTATTCCCCTCTGCTATCCAACACTTTCCATACTGTTGCACTCGCTGGAGTGGGAATAGTAAATTTTATACCCTCTGCTATCCACCACTTTCCCTACTGTTGCACTATCTGGAGTGGGAATAGTAAATTTTTCCCCTCCGCTATCCAAAACTTTCCCTACTGTTGCACTCGCTGGAGTGGGAATAGTAATTGTTACCCCTCCGCTATCCAACACTTTCCCTACTGTTGCAGTCTTTGGAGTGGGAATAGTAAATTATTCCACTCCGCTATCCAACACTTTCCCTACAGTTCTACCTGCTGGAGTGGAAATAGTAAATTATTCCCCTCCGCTATCCAACACTTTTCCTACTGTTGTACTTGCTGGAGTGGGAATAGTAATTTTATCCCCTCTGCTATCTAACATTTTCCCTACTGTTGCTGTTAATGTAGTGTCAAATGTAATTGTAAAAGATTATAATATATATTTTTTAATTATTATATATGTATTTTATTTTTATTTCGATTTTACTGGTATATGTATATATATATATGTATTTATAATTTTTAGTATGTTTCTAGCATTTTATAATTTATTATAATAAGTATTTATAAATATTATTAAGTAAATGTATATATTATATTTTATATATGTATGTTTAATTATTTTTAACATTATATTTATTATTTATTATTTTAAACATTTTCAAATAATTCTAACTGCTTTGTTTAATTATATGTACTTTTTACTTTATTTTACATTATTTTTAAGCATTTAAAAACGATATTTTTACAACTATATTTTTGACAACGATATTTTTTTTTCTATATTTTTGTACTTACCATGATGTAGATAGGACTTCGATATTCTGGACAACGATATTTTTGTCCCGATATTTTTGTACCTCGACATTTTTGTTGTCGATATTCTGTCAGTGATCCGTATTATATATCTGGATACAATGACAGAAGCAACAAAATACCAGTCGGGCGGCACATTATGCTAAGCACAGATGTTTAGCTTACGTGTTTTTAAGCCACGCCCTTAATTACATCGGACACGCCACTTAGAGAGATCCTCCAGTATTTTCATCCCACTTGAAGCCTTGAGTGCATCTGCAGTTCAGGGCAGACTACATTATCTGTTTGGACCACGAATGTTGGAAAGTGTGAAGCTCTGATGCAATATGATAGTGGCAACATTTTTATTGCCTGCTTGTGGAAACCCAACTCAATGACCTGAGGTAGATCTGCAGACCATGAAAATACCGCATTGTCCCTCGTCTCTGGTGGGACTTTTGGTGGGTGTTTCTGCCCTGCTACACTTCTCGTATTTTCTAAACTTCAAATAGTATGAGAACTATGGGGGTCATTACGATGGCCTGTCGGTGGCGGGCCCTCCGCCATCGTGCAGCTGTTTCCCCCCGCCAAATTATGATGGCGGGGGGAATCGTTGGTTGAGCGCAGCGGTCATAAAGACCGCCTGCCACGGTTCCGACAGGCGGTCCTTTTCCGACCGCCTGTTGGAACCAAAACATTGCCCAACATTGCGGGGGTGCCTCCAGGGATTATGATCTCCCTTTCCTCCGTTCGTTTTGCAGCGGACAATCCGTAGCAAAACGAATGGCGGAAATGGATTTCGGGCCTGTAGCAGGCCCACCTTAATCCCTGGGCCTGGGGCAAGGGCACTGGGGGCCACCTATGGTGCCCCCCTACATATCCCTGCACCATGTGGCAGGTACGGCATGGTGCCTACCACATAGTGCAGGGATAAGCAAGTGCCTTTTTCTGGGCATTGGGGCGGGGCTGCTGACTGCATCCCCGCCGCAATGTTAGGGATTGGGTCTGCGACCGCCGCAGTGGTGGTCGCATCGTAATGTGGTAGGTGGGTAGGCCGCCTCGTAGGTGGCGGGTCCCACTACTGCAATGATGGCGGTCGGACAAAAGTCCGACCGCCATCGTAATGACCCCCTTTGTCTTCCAGTACCGTTGTCTCGTATTGTTTATTTGCATGAGTCCAGTGCATGCATTGTAAACCTACAGCCTCCTTTAACTCGTTAACTTCTCAGATGGATGTATGTGGTGAACTCTCTCCTACTTCATTTGCTGGCAAATGAGTGTAGTCCAGTAGGTCAACTATGCAAACAGCACTGTCACTGCAGAAAGTGTTGTCCTGTGATTAAGTGCTGGAAGTGGACAAATATAGACATTGATCAATACCTGAGAAACATGTATGTGTGTATGGCGTCTGCTGTTCTACAGCAGAAATGCTAAAGTATTTTAAAGCATGTCCGGTAAACACAGAAAAGAAGTTGGGTGAGATGGAACTAAAAGTCCTGTTGGAGAGTTCTTTAAAGAAGGGGGGCTTTTCCTAAAATAAGCCCAGGAACAAAGAATGCAAGATGGATCTTATTTACAAAAATGCATTTAAGGCAGTCTTAAGACTTTCATGTCTGAATTACAAAGCTTGTCCATGGCTTAAGGCAGCTTTAATCATGAAAGAAAAGCAGGCAAGCCCATCTTTTTCCAAGGATGTTTAAGAGGCTGCTCAAAATATGGCAAGAGCTTACACAATTGTGCCAGTGTCAGCATTATTCCAAGGAAGGTAACTGTTGGACCTGGCCCTTTTTGGCAGGTTCACCCCTGAACTTTTTGCCTTATATGGAACTTGGTGTTAGTAGTTTTAGACCTCTGGGCACTTGGACACTGTGGTCCAGTGCCAAGTGCGTGCGCGCACTGTGCCCATTTAGTGAGATTGACCTGCCGCCCATAGGAATGCATTGAGGATGAGTGTGTCAGTGGTAATTCCTGTTACGAGAGGTGCAGCATGGTCAAGTCTAGTATGCCTGAATTCGGAGAATAAATGCTGCGCAATGGTGTGCGCAGATTTCTTGTGACTGGTGTAGAAATGCCACTTCTAGAAGTTGGCATTTATGTGTGCTCTGTGTCTGCCTGCCTGATGTGGATTACATGTCTGGCTCTGTGAGTGACAGGAGCTGGGAGGTGTGTGTGGCTGCAGGAGGGGCAGGGTGAGTCAGCGCTAGGCTGAATGGGACACCTGAGCTGAGAGTGGTGGGAGGAGAGATCCCCTGACCCTGAATAGGATGTTGCCTGCCCTGTACAATGCTGGCTCCACCCCCTGTGGTGCGTCTGATGTCCCTAGCCTGTCTTGTGAAAGGGAAGAGGAGCTGGGCAAAACAAAGTGCTCCTGAACCAGTTGCATCTGGTTCCCCCATGCCCTACACCTTGTAGACAAAGGAAAATGGTGTATAAAAGAAGGGGCTGTGACCCCATGAAAATGTTCTTACTTGGATCCTGATTCTGGGAGGGCGTGCTGCTGCTGGGGCCCAGGAGGACTGGCCAGGAGGGCTGCCTCCCTGGGCCCCGCTATACCCTGGAACCCTGTTTGCTTAAAACCTTTAGTCCTGGGCCCTGCATTGCCCCTCCATCCAAGGACTGATCCTTCCTTTTTGCCGGCAGGACCTTTGCCTGCTTCGAAGCGCCTGGGAGCGCTTTATCTTAAATTTGCCCCAAGAGAAGGAGCGAGAGGGCTCCGCAGCGCTGAGCTGCTCGTCTCTGTGACAGGGAATCCCCATCTAAGGATTCCCCCGTGATGCCAGTCCGAGCGGGTGCCCACCCCGCAATTGCGTAGTTTTTGGAGCGGGAGCCCACCCCGCATTTGGCAAGCTGAGCGGGTGCCCACCCCGCTTTATGAGTGATTTAAAAGCGGGTGCCCACCCCGCATTGCCCCGACCAACGAAAATCACCGCCGCAGCCCCGGGGCCGCCGAAGGAATCTGTTCCCGGCCGCTGCAGCGCGACTCAGGAAGTCAGGCACGTCTGCCGGGGACATGGGCGGAGCGAGGAGAGGAAGTCCCGCCCGCCGCCAGAGATCCGGTCGGAGCCTCGCAGGCTCGGTGATGAAGTCCCGGGTCCCAGGAGGGGGCCCGGGTGAAGAGGAGGAAGGCAGGCGGGAGCCCACCCCGCCTCCCTGGCAGCTGCAGAGTGCGGCGAGATTTCCAGTGAGGCTCTCATGAGAGAGAGCCCCGCGTGTTGCTGCCCCGGTAGGAGGAGACCGGGAGAAGAGGCCCCGAGAGCCGGGCCGATCCCCACAGAGCCGGTGAGTAATGGCTCTTTGCTGTTGGTGCCCGTCCGAGGCATCGTCTGAGCGGTCCCGCCAGGAGAGCGGGCCGCTCCCACGCCGCTGGCCATGATTATTTTCCGAGCCCCAGGGGCTCCAACGTTTGGCCCCATTATTCCCAGAGCCTGCGTGGCTCCAGCGGGGCAGGTTTTATTTAAGAGCCGCGTGGCTCCAACGAATGGCATATTTTTTGATGAGGGGCCCAGAGGGGCCCGTGAGCATTTTATTTTTAGTACCCCCAGTGAGGGGCTGATCTTCACAGCGGCGCCGCAGCTGCGGGCCGCTGCAACGTCTGTGGCATGTCTATTTTAAGGGCCTGTGGACTCCAACATGGGGCACAGTGATCCTCAGAGCCTAAGCGGCTCCATCGTTTGGTCGAAGTATTTCAGAACCTATGTGGTTCCAACAGGGCAGGCATGTGTTGATATGAGAGCCTGTGCGTGGCTCCACCATGTGCAGATTTATTTAAAGCGCCAGTGCGCTCCACGGTGCTTGGGGGCAAGTTCTTTTAGGGCCTCAAAGAGCCCCAGAGGGCCCCGTGTCTAGGGGGCAGATCGAGGCGCATTGTCGGCGCCTGGGCAGTCCCGCCAGAGAGCGGGCCGCCCCAAAGATGGTGGCATCTGTTGTAGTGCTACCTGGGGTCCAGAGGGCACAGAGGTGCCAGGCACCCCTCCTTTATACAAAGTGCCATGAACGGGGCACCAATGAGAGGGAGTCCCTGAGGGGGACAGCATCGGCACAGTGGTGCCAGGCTTCATTTGGAGACTCACAGCTGCGCAGCACTTAGTGCCAGCTGCACCGTTTAGGCGTAATCCTTTGGGGGCATTATTGTTGATGTGGACAGGAGTAAGATGCACTCCTTGGCCCCTGACTTTCCCAGCTGCCCAGCAAGTAGTGGGCAGCTGCTACGCTTAGGTTTGCGCAGTGCGCACTCCTGACTTTCGCTGCCCCTTGCAGCGCCCCTGAGATTTTGGACACAGGGCATTTGAGCCCCTTTAGAGATGGCCAGTTGGCCAGGGGACAGTTAAGTTTATAGGGCACCAGGTCCTGATCTGATTTATGTGCTAAGGGGATTTTGGGTGCTAGGAAATGTGATTCCTATATTGTGGTTTACGCACCCTGTGTTATACCCCTAGAGGTGTTTCAGGATCATGAGGTTTTGCATCATATATTATGCTTATGATTGTATTCTTACCTAATGCGTTTAGGTTGTGAGCTATTTTCCCCTGAGAGTATTTCCTCAATGGGATTTATGGGCTGAATGTGATTTATAGGGTGCTAGGAAATATAATGTATGTAGCATGATTTACGCACCCTGCTTGATACCTCTAAATGTGTTTTATGATTATGAGGGTGTTTTGCCTATTATGGTTTATGCGGGTGAGGTTGGCGCATAAGGTTTTGCGCCTAATGGGATGCTGTGCATAATGTGGTTTATGTTACAGGCTGGTGCTAAGTACAATGGTTGCCAGTAAATTATTGGTGGTACGTTCCTGATATACCCTACATTTATTATGTGTTCTACACCTATCACTTTTTACTAAGTGAGGGTTCTGACAGTGGTCCACGTGGCCCTGTCATGTGTACATAATCCCCTGTAAATATTGTCCCGTGCCAGTTGGCACAGTGTATTGTATATGCGTACTATGCTAATGTGTTATGATAATACAAAGGCTATTTTTATATATAACCTTGTGTGGAGTTCCTTTGTAGTGTGCCTTGGGTGTGGTGCTGTGTGTGTGTTGCGCAAACGCTTTACACATTGCCTCCGGGATAAGCCTGACTGCTCGTGCCAAGCTACCAAGGGGGTGAGCAGGGGTTATCTTGGGTGTGTAACTTCCTCGCCCTGACTAGAGTGGTGGTTTCTGCTTGGCTTTGGCGCAAGCCTTAGCCAACCAGAAATCCCATTTCTAACATTGGTGGATCAGCGGTGGGATAGGACTTGCGTTTGCGCAGTACCGCAGCGACAACTGGCTGCACTACAAAACTCTGCATTTTAGATAGTCACATGTTGGGGATTATTGGTCTAAGATTTTTTTTTAAGTGTCATTTCATTTTTGAAATATGTGTTCTTGTTGCAGTGTAAGTTTTCTGGAATCCCCAGATGGGTGGGATCCAGTGGTGGCAGCAAAATGTAGTCCAGTGTAGGAAGTCCCATTCCCGGTTCCCATAGTATGGTACCTAGTTCCCGGTTGAGAGGGGTACAGGTTGTGTTTCAGGGGCAGTAAGATGCTGTCTCACCAGTCTTATGGGGAGTGTGGATGAATGTTGTGATGCACTGGACGTTTGAGTAAATGGTGTTAGTGTGTGAGTTCTTTGATTGTAAGGAACTAGCATTGGGGAGTGACCCTAGAAGAATGGTGCAGGTGTCTCGATAACCCTCGCGGTTTAAGATGGTTCAGAGTAGCCCAGTTGGGTACCCTTATTGTGAGGCGGATGTAGGGACTCACATCCTGTCTCACAGGAGGAGGAGTGAGAGTGGGCTGTGTCCCAAAGTGCCCGCACCTCAGTTTCCAGTACTGGTTGGTTCCATGAGGGAGCACCAGGTAGGGGGTCTAGTCTGTCCTGTTGGACCGTTCTTCAAGGTGGTTTTTCCCGTTTTAGGTGAGCTGGGAGTGCCTGTAATCAGACCTCCAGCAGTTCTAGTGTCTGGCAGTACCGCTCCAGTTGGGAGGGTGCAGAGGTCCAGTTTTGAGGGGTGAGAGGGGGAAAGAGTCCCCAGTGGGAACCAGTGGGTCAGGGACCAGCCAGAAGGGCTGAGTCGCCAATGATTGACCATGGTGTGCGCCACTTCTGTCCTGGCACATCTTCACGCCCTGTCAGAGGGACAGGAGGTCGTGAGCTCTGCGCCAGGCAGACTGTCACACGACACGCTAGGGATGTGTCACCCTTGTGAAGTCCTGGTTTTCCAGGCGTCTGACCCAAGAGGTACGTCCCCGGGTTGGGGAGCCAGTAGCCGGTGTTTCCAGATCTGGACTTGCATTTATGATAGCATACATTTTTGAGAGTTTTTTGATCCTATTGCTGATTGATATTGCCCATGATTGTTACAATGGGCAAGCCTATTGCTTATTGATATTGCCGGTGATTGTTACTACCCGCATATATTTTTTTGAGAGTTCTCTTGATTCTATTGTTGATTGATATGGCCGGTGATTGTTACTACCCGCATATATTTTTGAGAGTTCTGTTGATTCTATTGTTGATTGATATTGCCCATGATTGTTACCATGGGCAAGCCTATTGCTTATTGATATTGCCGGTGATTGTTACTACCCGCATATATTTTTTTGAGAGTTCTCTTGATTCTATTGTTGATTGATATGGCCGGTGATTGTTACTACCCGCATATATTTTTGAGAGTTCTGTTGATTCTATTGTTGATTGATATTGCCCATGATTGTTACCATGGGCAAGCCTATTGCTTATTGATATTGCCGGTGATTGTTACTACCCGCATATATTTTTGGAGAGTTCTCTTGATTCGATTGTTGATTGATATTGCCGGTGATTGTTACTACCCGCATATATTTTTGAGAGTTCTTTGATTCTATTATTGATTGATATTCCCCGTGATTGTTACAACGGGCAAGCCTATTTTTTTAATTATATATTTGATATTGCCGGTGATTGTTACCCGCATACATTTTGTTGAGAAGTTTTCTTCTATTTTTATTGAGATTGCCCGTATCTCTGGTCAGCCTGAGGGTGCGGACCCTAGGCTGGAGGATCAGTGGTAGTTTGGAACTACACTGAGAGGGAGAGTGGAGAATGGCTATTGTATGCCAGGGGTTACTGCCCCCCACTCTGTGGATTGACAAGGACCAGTGGCATCTGGGTGGCCTAGGTCCTGGTACTGGCCATGAACAACTAGAAGAGTACCCGTAGGATAGCATAGTTGATCCTGAATTTTTTTCCTTTGTTTTTTTCTTTTCTCCAGAGTTTCAGGGTGGCGTAGAACCGGAGGGTGTCCCTGCCGTGCGGGCCTGTGTCCGTGTTCTATCGCCTCAAGCAGGGAAGCCTCTCACGGTGGTGATTGGTCTACCCTGCGTTTTGGCTGGAAGGGGGTTGTGTTGGACCTGGCCCTTTTTGGCAGGTTCACCCCTGAACTTTTGCCTTATATGGAACTTGGTGTTAGTAGTTTTAGACCTCTGGGCACTTGGACACTGTGGTCCAGTGCCAAGTGCGTGCGCGCACTGTGCCCATTTAGTGAGATTGACCTGCCGCCCATAGGAATGCATTGAGGATGAGTGTGTCAGTGGTAATTCCTGTTACGAGAGGTGCAGCATGGTCAAGTCTAGTATGCCTGAATTCGGAGAATAAATGCTGCGCAATGGTGTGCGCAGATTTCTTGTGACTGGTGTAGAAATGCCACTTCTAGAAGTTGGCATTTATGTGTGCTCTGTGTCTGCCTGCCTGATGTGGATTACATGTCTGGCTCTGTGAGTGACAGGAGCTGGGAGGTGTGTGTGGCTGCAGGAGGGGCAGGGTGAGTCAGCGCTAGGCTGAATGGGACACCTGAGCTGAGAGTGGTGGGAGGAGAGATCCCCTGACCCTGAATAGGATGTTGCCTGCCCTGTACAATGCTGGCTCCACCCCTGTGGTGCGTCTGATGTCCCTAGCCTGTCTTGTGAAAGGGAAGAGGAGCTGGGCAAAACAAAGTGCTCCTGAACCAGTTGCATCTGGTTCCCCCATGCCCTACACCTTGTAGACAAAGGAAAATGGTGTATAAAAGAAGGGGCTGTGACCCCATGAAAATGTTCTTACTTGGATCCTGATTCTGGGAGGGCGTAGCTGCTGCTGGGGCCCAGGAGGACTGGCCAGGAGGGCTGCCTCCTGGGCCCCGCTATACCCTGGAACCCTGTTTGCTTAAAACCTTTAGTCCTGGGCCCTGCATTGCCCCTCCATCCAAGGACTGATCCTTCCTTTTGCCGGCAGGACCTTTGCCTGCTTCGAAGCGCCTGGGAGCGCTTTATCTTAAATTTGCCCCAAGAGAAGGAGCGAGAGGGCTCCGCAGCGCTGAGCTGCTCGTCCTGTGAGAGGGAATCCCCATCTAAGGATTCCCCGTGATGCCAGTCCGAGCGGGTGCCCACCCCGCAATTGCAGTGCTTTTGGAGCGGGAGCCCACCCCGCATTTGGCAAGCTGAGCGGGTGCCCACCCCGCTTTATGAGTGATTTAAAAGCGGGTGCCCACCCCGCATTGCCCCGACCAACGAAAATCACCGCCGCAGCCCCGGGCCGCCGAAGGAATCTGTTCCCGGCCGCTGCAGCGCGACCAGGAAGTCAGGCACGTCTGCCGGGGACATGGGCGGAGCGAGGAGAGGAAGTCCCGCCCGCCGCCAGAGATCCGGTCGGGCCTCGCAGGCTCGGGTGATGAAGTCCCGGGTCCCAGGAGGGGGCCCGGGTGAAGAGGAGGAAGGCAGGCGGGAGCCCACCCCGCCTCCCTGGCAGCTGCAGAGTGCGGCGAGATTTCCAGTGAGGCTCTCATGAGAGAGAGCCCCGCGTGTTGCTGCCCCGGTAGGAGGAGACCGGGAGAAGAGGCCCCGAGAGCCGGGCCGATCCCCACAGAGCCGGTGAGTAATGGCTCTTTGCTGTTGGTGCCCGGTCCGAGGCATCGTCTGAGCGGTCCCGCCAGGAGAGCGGGCCGCTCCCACGCCGCTGGCCATGATTATTTTCCGAGCCCCAGGGGCTCCAACGTTTGGCCCCATTATTCCCAGAGCCTGCGTGGCTCCAGCGGGGGCAGGTTTTATTTAAGAGCCGCGTGGCTCCAACGAATGGCATATTTTTGATGAGGGCCCAGAGGGGCCCGTGAGCATTTTATTTTTAGTACCCCCAGTGAGGGGCTGATCTTCACAGCGGCGCCGCAGTTGCGGGCCGCTGCAACGTCTGTGGCATGTCTATTTTAAGGGCCTGTGGACTCCAACATGGGGCACAGTGATCCTCAGAGCCTAAGCGGCTCCATCGTTTGGCCGAAGTATTTCAGAACCTATGTGGTTCCAACAGGGCAGGCATGTGTTGATATGAGAGCCTGTGCGTGGCTCCACCATGTGCAGATTTATTTAAAGCGCCAGTGCGCTCCACGGTGCTTGGGGGCAAGTTCTTTTAGGGCCTCAAAGAGCTCCCAGAGGGCCCCGTGTCTAGGGGGCAGATCGAGGCGCATTGTCGGCGCCTGGGCAGTCCCGCCAGAGAGCGGGCCGCCCCAAAGATGGTGGCATCTGTTGTAGTGCTACCTGGGGTCCAGAGGGCACAGAGGTGCCAGGCACCCTCCTTTATACAAAGTGCCATGAACGGGGCACCAATGAGAGGGAGTCCCTGAGGGGGACAGAAGCGGCACAGTGGTGCCAGGCTTCATTTGGAGACTCACAGCTGCGCAGCACTTAGTGCCAGCTGCACCGTTTAGGCGTAATCCTTTGGGGGCATTATTGTTGATGTGGACAGGAGTAAGATGCACTCCTTGGCCCCTGACTTTCCCAGCTGCCCAGCAAGTAGTGGGTAGCTGCTACGTTTAGGTTTGCGCAGTGCGCACCCTTGACTTTCGCTGCCCCTTGCAGCGCGCCCTGAGATTTTGGACACAGGGCATTTGAGCCCCTTTAGAGATGGCCAGTTGGCCAGGGGGACAGTTAAGTTTATAGGGCACCAGGTCCTGATCTGATTTATGTGCTAAGGGGATTTTGGGTGCTAGGAAATGTGATTCCTATATTGTGGTTTACGCACCCTGTGTTATACCCCTAGAGGTGTTTCAGGATCATGAGGTTTTGCATCATATATTATGCTTATGATTGTATTCTTACCTAATGCGTTTAGGTTGTGAGCTATTTTCCCCTGAGAGTATTTCCTCAATGGGATTTATGGGCTGAATGTGATTTATAGGGTGCTAGGAAATATAATGTATGTAGCATGATTTACGCACCCTGCTTGATACCTCTAAATGTGTTTTATGATTATGAGGGTGTTTTGCCTATTATGGTTTATGCGGGTGAGGTTGGCGCATAAGGTTTTGCACCTAATGGGATGCTGTGCATAATGTGGTTTATGTTACAGGCTGGTGCTAAGTACAATGGTTGCCAGTAAATTATTGGTGGTACGTTCCTGATATACCCTACATTTATTATGTGTTCTACACCTATCACTTTTTACTAAGTGAGGGTTCTGACAGTGGTCCACGTGGCCCTGTCATGTGTACATAATCCCCTGTAAATATTGTCCCGTGCCAGTTGGCACAGTGTATTGTATATGCGTACTATGCTAATGTGTTATGATAATACAAAGGCTATTTTTATATATAACCTTGTGTGGAGTTCCTTTTGTAGTGTGCCTTGGGTGTGGTGCTGTGTGTGTGTTGCGCAAACGCTTTACACATTGCCTCCGGGATAAGCCTGACTGCTCGTGCCAAGCTACCAAGGGGGTGAGCAGGGGTTATCTTGGGTGTGTAACTTCCTCGCCCTGACTAGAGTGGTGGTTTCTGCTTGGCTTTGGCGCAAGCCTTAGCCAACCAGAAATCCCATTTCTAACAGTAACTATCAATGCATGGATAACCATAACATGAAAAATGGCCATTGTTAAAAATACAATGGCCAGCATTGTCCCAGGAGCGGGCATAATGCCATGGATGCCTAAAATATGCCTTAAATTACCATCTTTATTCCAGGGCCAGAGCTACACCAAGTGCGTTTATCATTATGCATTCCATGCCCACTATAGGTCAAGTATTTCACCTTATTCTTCACAATGAACCTGGTTATCCTCTCTCGCATCCTCTGGTGTTCTAGGCAGTGTGCACTATCCTCATGTAAACTCCAATTTTGACTATGGTGCCACCTGACCACTAATGTGCGCTTCCCTCTATTCCCTTCTATGATGCAATATGTTGTTTTTAGAACACTCTTTTTAAGGTCCTCTGCCCTCTTCTATGGTGCCCATTTTCATTCTGCATGGGTGCCAAGTATGATAGACCTGGTCTTAATGTGGCAACTGGTGCAACTCTTCTGTGGCATTCACTAGTAGGAATAATAGCTATTTAGTAACTTCACTTGTCCTGCCATATATCTATCTCTTTGCACTTTTTCCTGACTTCATCTGTTGTATCATAAGTTGTATGCCAGAATAGTGAGCACAAAAATATTGTGCTACAAAAATATTATAGCCAGGAAATCAACTACCAAACTATCATGAAGGTGTGTGTATATATAATTATGTATATATAGCTAAGTATGCATTTACTATCGTTAACTCCACATTGATGTATCGTGTGTATGTGTGTGTGTGTGCATGCATGTGTGTTTGTGTTTAAGCGTGTGTGTAAATACATATATATATATATAAATAAATATATATACATATATATATATATATATATATATATATATATATATATATATACACTGAAAAAACATAGGTTTCAGGGACGTTATAGTTAGGAATTAGCATTTGAAAAACATTAGAAATTCACTGAAAAACGATGGGTTTCAGGGACGTTATAGTTAGTTGGACATTTCACTCGTACAAAACCAGAGAAATTCGGCCGTTTTAGTTAGTTGAGCTAACTATAACTCACGCCCAGCAATGCACTGCTGATGACATCACATATTACATCACTCATGACATGATCAGTGACATCATTGATAACATCACTGATGACATCTCAAATGACATCACTGATGACATCACTGATGACATTATCCACGTGAAAATTTGATGCACCTCCTCACACCCTAATATAACCTTTGATACACTCTCTCTAAAATAGAGACTATCATTTTTGAAACCATAGACACATCAATACCAGTTAGTACATACTCACTCACTGATGCATATATCTACAGACACATCCACTCATTCACCCATACAGTCACTCATACATGCAGTCACTCATCAATACAGCACTATCATATACACGGATACAGCTATACAGACACCCACACTGTCACTCACCCATAGAGGTACTCAAACACCTACTCAGTCACCCAAAGAATCAATCACACTGCCATTTGCTCACCTATACAGTTATACACACACTACGTCACTTATTCATACAGATACTAACACATACTTACTCTCTTATACAATCACTGGCACAAGCACACACTCATTCATACAGCCACTGTCACAATGACTCACTCTCACATATAGTCATTTATATAGTCAAACAATCGCATATACTGTCTTTCAGATATGTAGTTACTCACACATGTACCACTGAGACATCTAAAAACTCACCAACACACCTATACACACATTCACCCACCAATACTGCCCTTCAGAGAAGCACTCTAGAACCCATACACTCAGTGAATCAGCCACTCACACATCTATGCATGGAGTCACACACCCACCACCCACCCACACAGACACTCAGGCAACCATACAGGTACTCAGGCAACCAATCAATAATCCATATAGACACTCATGTAGCTACTCACTAACCCATGGAGCCGCTTACACACCAACTGACAGACTGATACAGACATTCACACAGTTTAGTCACTAACCCATGCATTCAGTAAGAAACTCACTTATACAGTCAGTCACGCACCCACTAAATCATCCATTCAGACACTCATACACCCACTCATTCTTCAATACACCTTGGTGTATATATATATAAAACATATTTAAACTTTACAGAAACACACAGTCACTGGATGATGTCATCAGTGATGTCATCAGTGATGTCATTTGAGATGTCATCAGTGATGTCATCAGTGATGTCACTGACCATGTCATGAGTGATGTAATATGTGATGTCATCAGCAGTGCATTGTTTTTTTCAGTGAATTTCTAAGGTTTTTTAAATGCTAATTTTTAACTATAACGTAGTCGTGTTTGCAGAGTGGTGCAAAAAGGGGCTTGGGCCTCCGACCAGCGCTCAGGAATTCTGTTGCGTAGGACTTAAAGGAGGTACCAGGAGGGCTACTTGGCCGCCAAAGTCCCTCAGGAGTAAAGGGGACTTCATCCCCCAACCCGTAGTGTGCCAGGAGGCGGGTTTGCAGAGTGGTGGAGAAAGGGGGGCGTGGCCTCCAAAGAACTTTTAGCAATCCCACTGTATGGGACTTACTGGAGGTAACAGGAGGGCTAGTCGGCCCCTAAGGACATCTTTGGGGGCCAACTACCAATCCTATTATCTCCAGTAAGTCCCACACAACAGGATTGCTAAGTTCTCATAGCAGGCCATGCCCCCTTTTCCCACCACTCTGCAAACACACCTCCTGACATGCTCTTGGTTGGGGGATGAAGTCCCCTTCGCTCATGGGGATCTTTAGGGGCCAACTAGCCTACCTGTTACCTCCATTAAGCCCCACACAGTGGGATTGCTGAGAGGTGGAAACAGGCCACGCCCCCTTTCTCCACCACTCTGCAAACGCGCCACCTGGTGCGCTCTTGGTTGGGAGATGAAGTCCCCTTGCCTCCTGAGGGTCCCTGGGGGCCAATTAGCCCTCCTGTTATCTCTAGTAAGCCCCACACAACTGGATTGCTGAGATTGCCTTTTTCCACCACTCTGCAAACACGCCTCCTGGCGCACTGCTGCTCGGGGGATGAAGTCCACTTTAGTCCTTAGGTCCTCAGGACACAAGAGGACCTCATCGCTCCACCAGCAGTGCGCCAAGAGGCGCATTTATGGAGTGGTGTAAAAAGGGGCGTGGCCTCGGATCACCTCTCAGCAATCCCACTGTGTGGGGATTACTGGAGATACCTGGTGGGCTAGTTGGCCCCTAAGGACCCTTAAGGATCTAGGGGACTTCATCCCTCAACTTAGAACGCGCCAGGAGGCGTGTTTGCAGAGTGGTGCAGGGAGGGGGCGGGGCCTCCGGCAAGATGCCGGCTTTTCTTTTAAAAAAAATATTTTTAGATGGGGGGCTGTGTGGCCCCCCTTCTCTTAGTATTTTTTGGGGCCTGGGGACCCCATTCCCCAGGGCCTGAGCCACTTTTTAAACCATTTTTTTTAATAAACGGGAAAGGGGCTGCGCTGCCCCCCTCCTGAGGCCGATTTCAGCACCGGGGACCCCCATCCCCCGGGGCATGGCCACTTTAATAAAAAAAAAAATACCTTTAAAGGAGGGGGACCACGCGGCCACCTCTTGAGATGATTACTGGCCCCGGGGACCCCATCCCCCGGGGTCCTGCATTATTTATTTATTTTTTTTAACTTTCATGCTAAAGGGGATGGGGGCCTCGTGGCTAGCAATCGCCTCAGGAGGGGGGCCACACGGCCACTTCTGGCCCTGGGGACCCCATCTCCCCTGGGCCTGGCCAGCTTTGTTTTTTATTTTTTTATTTTTTGGGAGAGGGGCCGCGTGGCCCCCCTCCTGAGGCCAATTATGGCCCGGGGACCCCATCCCCCGGAACCGGCCCTCATGTTGTGGACCGCGGGGGAGCCCCAATGCCCCCGCGGTCCCAGCCGGCTCCCCGCCTCCTGCGGGAGCCGGCATTGCTTTTGGACAAGGGGAGCTGCTGACATGCAGCTCCCCTTGTCCAAAAGCAATACTGCTTCACTTCATGGAAGCGAGAACAGGTTTTCTGCTCTCGCTTCCATGAAGTGAAGCTGATGTTTGCTATGGCAGGGCAGGAGCCGTGCTCTGGCCCTGCCATAGCAGACTGCAATGTCCCGGGGTGGGCACCCCGGGACATTGCTGGAGCCGGCCCTGGGGGGTGGCGGTCCCCAGGGCCATTGAGGGCTCCAGGAGGGGGGTCGCGCAGCACCCCTCCAACATATTTTAAAGCCCCGGGAAGGTGGTGGTCTCCGGGGTCGGGGTCCGCTTTGGACCCCCGATTTTAAATTACTGTATACCCCAGGGAGGTGGTGGTCCCCGGGCAGTGTGGGGGGGCAGGAGCCCCCCCTGCCCACACTTTATTTTTTTATTTTTTTTACAAAGCCCCGGGGAGGTGGCAGTCCCCGGGGCTGCGGGGGGGGCACGAGGCCCCCCACAATTAAAGTCAAAAGTCCCGGGGAGGTGGCGGTCCCCGGGGCAGCGTGGGGGGCAGGAACCCCCCCACGCATTTCATAGAAAGACGGCCCCTGGGAGGTGGCGGTACCCAGGGCTGTGGGGGGCCACGTGCCCCGCGCATATTATAAATAAAGCCCCGGGGAGGTGGTGGTCCCCGGGGCTGCAGGGGCCCCCACACCATTATTACACATTGCCCCCGGGACCTGGCCCACCCGGAGGCTTTAAGAAAACAAAGTGTGGGAGACCGCACTTCGGTTTTTTTAAATTTTCTCAGCAGGATTCGCGAACCCAGCGCAAATCCTGCTGTTTCAAGTTAAAAGAAAAATGCTTTTTGAGGCCCTCGGGGTCCCTGTGGGACTCGCTGAGCAGGCCTAGAGGGTCAGGGTTTTTCTACCCTGCCCCCTTTTCTTTTTTTTAACCTTTTTTCTACCGAGTCACAAGATGGATGCCAACACTTCCTGGTTTGGAGTGTTGACAGCCAATCAAAATGAAGTTCATGCTCGGGAGGGCTTCCGGATCCACCGTGGTCACCAGATATCGATTTTTTTTATTTTTAAATTTCTCAGGAACTACAGAACGGATTTACACCATTTAAAGCAAGGAGTGCACTATGGACCAAGTGCTACCTCTCTGCCAAATTTGGTGTGATTCTGTTTAGCAGTTCGGGCTATAGCCGCAACAAAAGTTCCTAAGGATATGAACATGGAGAAAACGCGTTTTGGGACCCCCTTTTTATCTCGCCCCCCGCTTGATGAATCACCCCGAAACTTTCAAGACAGAAGCTGACCAGAGCGCCCCATTAGTGTTGAAAATTTCGTGAAGATTCATCAAACGGTGCCAAAGATATTGGCAAATCAAAAACGCTTTTCCTATGGAAACTATGTCCTAACTATAACTACCTACTATATATATATGGTCTGACATAATGGCCTAAACCTCTAACTACACAGTGGCGACCACTGTGTAGTTATAGGTGTCGGCCATTAGGTCAGACCTTCCATCACAGGAAGAGAGTTTTTTGTTTCATTAGTAACTTTGGCGCCGTTTAGCAAATCTTCCCAAAACTTTAAAAAAAAAAGGTTCATCACCTTAGCGCCTTCTTGGAAAGTTTTGAGGTGATCCGTCAAGCAGCGGCCATGAAAAAGGGGATGAGGGAGCAAAATGCTGTTTTCCCTTGTGAATTCCCTAAGGAAAGTTTTAGAAGTGATACAGAAAGAAACAGCTTAATAGAAGTACTCCAAATTTGACAGAATGTTGGACTTTTACTCAGAGGGCGTGCTTTTCATGATTGGGTGTAAATCCGTTCAGTCATATTCAACAAATTTGTAAGAGTGGGCGGAATTTGCGGAGTTGCGTTCCGCGAAATTCCACGAAACGGCAAGAAATCTCCGCGAGCACGCGGAATTTCGCGTGCTCGCGGAGATTTTGCTGCGCCCGTTGAATCCTGCCCTGCATATTTATCCACAAAGATGCCACCATTTTGTGCAATACCTCTACTCAACTGGAGTACTTTCTACTGGCTAATCAGTAAGTGCTACCTCGTTGGGTAAATGTATAGTGCCTTCCCTACACTACAGCTGCGTAAGGGACCAGAAGAATTGTCCCCAGTGACCTGTGTGTCTGTAACTTTGCCACTGCGCCGAAAGCGCCGGGGTCCTTTGAGTAAGCTGTCCATCATAGTGGGGAAAGAGCGGGAAGACGTTGCATACCGCTAGTGTATGTGGGGCGGGGCCAAACAGGCGGGGCTTCTAGGCCCGTTCACATGCCTCTTCTTTATAAAGGGTCAGAGCAGGATCTCAGCGGCAGACGAGGAGAAGGAACCTCCTGGTCACAGGAACTACACGAGGATTGCGCTCGAGAAAATCAAGGATGCAAAGACCTCCATCGGGGATTACAGCTAACTTTTCACGTTGGAAATGGAGAGAAGGCACACCTGCTTAACCACGCTCACGAATTCTACACGAGGATTGAGCTCGGAAAATCAAGGATGCAAAGACCTCTATCAAGGATTACAGCTAACTTTTCACGTTGGAAATGGAAAGAAGGCACACCTGCTTAACCACGCTCACGAATTCTGCACGAGGATTGCGCTCGGGAAAATCAAGGGGGCTGGTTCTGTGAGGAGGGGGGCTGGTTGTGAGAGGAGGGGGCTGGTTCTGTGAGGAGGGGGCTGGCTCTGAGAGGAGGGGGCTGGTTCTGTGAGGAGGAGGGCTGGTTCTGAGAGGAGGGGGCTGGTTCTGAGAGGGGGCTGGTTCTGAGAGGAGGGTGCTGGTTCTGTGAGGAGGGGGCTGGTTCTGAGAGGAGGGGGCTGGTTCTGAGAGGAGGGGAGCTGGTTCTGTGAGGAGGGGGCTGGTTCTGAGAGGAGGGGGCTGGTTCTGTGAGGAGGGGGCTGGTTCTGAGAGAAGAGGGGCTGGTTCTGAGAGGAGGGGGCTGGTTCTGAGAGGAGGGGGGCTGGTTCTGTGAGGAGGGGGGCTGGTTCTGAGAGGAGGGGGCTGGTTCTGTGAGGAGGAGGGTTGGGTCTGAGAGGAGGGGGTGCTGTACCACAATGCAACTGGGTTTGGAAAACAAGAACACACCTCATAAAAGCACACGGCAAGGCAGTACCAAGTGAAGAAGACAAGGTGAAAGATGGGGAAATGCCAGGTTCTGCCACTCCAGTGGAGACAATAAAGTAAGGTGTCTTATTGGCTGCAAGTATGACGAAGGGCAGACAAATAACTATAGCCTGAAAAAAAACTATTTATTGTGCAAGTTCATGTTGGGGTGAATTGTGGTCTTATTATCTGTGTAATCTGCTGGGCAAATGCCTCAGCTCAAAGTTCACTGCATAACGTTCCCAGAGGCTTCATGCAGTGCAGTATCTGCGGTCTGGGGGTTAGAGGTCACATCTAAAAAGTTAGGAGGGCACGCTAGTGGGCTTCCTGTGGCCCAGAAGACTTAAAAAGCACAAGAACAACAATAAAAAAAGATAAATATGAAAAATACATCTATGACCATTAAGTGCTTTCATGCCACAGCGCCCAAATATCTTCAATCCAAGCTCCAAACTCTTGCTCTCTTAGATCAATCACCCAAACATCTCTTGCTGAAAGCTACATGCTTCTCCCCTCAGTCTAAAGGTGGGAGCAGAGCTTCTCTTCCCAAGCATCATCCAATGAAGGCCTTAATTCTCAAGAACTATGCAAGTGTGGTTCATGAGCCAGTCTGCCACAGAGGTGATGCATCCTCAGAGGGGTGATCCTCAATCTTCAGTCTGCTTTCTACATTGCTGGGTGGAGGCGTAGAACTGCACGCGGGCCTTGCTGCACTATCGACTTACTGCAAGAAACTCATTTTAAACACAGGTAGGGCACTCACACTCTTCGTGTGGCCCAGCCACAATCCAAAATGAATGAATAACAGCAGTCTTGCTCTCTTAAATCACCCACACCAGTATTCCTGAAAGCCCCCAGCTTTTGCATCGCTCCACAATTCGGCGAGGGGCTCTCCATCCATGCATCGCCACCCTGGGAAGTCTCTATGCTGATTTGTTTCAAGAAACAGAGTCAAGGCCTGGCTTTTCTACGCGCAGCCTCATTCCATAGTGCATAGAGAGCAGCCGTACTGCACAATGTGCTGCAAAAGTAAAGTTCACCTGTTAGTCAGCTAGACCTGAGATTCGTCATCAGAAGTGGGGGATCCACGCGCTAACCTTTGCTGTCAGCTTCAATGTTTGCAGATAGCAGATCAGGAATCAATTTCACCCTAAGAGACCTGCACCCCTGCTGAGGATGAAACCTAATCAGCCAGTTGCATGGACATGGATTCAATTTAAAGGCAGTGTTGCATTAATTCTGCGAACACATAAGCAATCTAAGCAATTTTTTGTGCCCTCAGCAAAACAACTTTTTGCCATTTGGGCTCTCCCTGTCCTCCAGTAACAGTACCATTTGTGGTGGCCCTAACATAGTACTGCAGCTGTCCCTGAATGCTTGCACACACTGCGAAAAGCTGAAGGCAAAAAACGCGATGAACTCTATAAGTTGTTGGTGTTTGTATCGCTTTGTTCGCCCTAAGTTGGCGGGGGTATGCCCAGACGTGGGTCCCTTGCTCACTTTGCCACTGGATTCAAGCAAGCCTGGCTGATGACGGCTGGAATGCCAGAAACCGGTCCTAGGATGCTTGTTTCCGGTCCAGGTAAGACATGGCTTGGCAGTTCGGGCTGGACTGTTCCCATGAGGCACAGGGTCAGACTGATTTGCATATGGCCATGTCTGAACTGGGGTGGTGGAGTGAGCTAAAGAATGATGATGGATTAAACCCAGATCAGTTGACTGGGGGTGAGTGTTTGATTGGCTCAAACGTTCCGTCCATCATCCCCTTTTGTATCGCTTTGTTCGCCCCTAAGTTGGCGGGGGTATGCCCAGACGTGGGTCCCTTGCTCACTTTGCCACTGGATTCAAGCAAGCCTGGCTGATGACGGCTGGAATGCCAGAAACCGGTCCTAGGATGCTTGTTTCCGGTCCAGGTAAGACATGGCTTGGCAGTTCGGGCTGGACTGTTCCCATGAGGCACAGGGTCAGACTGATTTGCATATGGCCATGTCTGAACTGGGGTGGTGGAGTGAGCTAAAGAATGATGATGGATTAAACCCAGATCAGTTGACTGGGGGTGAGTGTTTGATTGGCTCAAACGCTCCGTCCATCATCCCCTTTGTATCGCTTTGTTCGCCCTAAGTTGGCGGGGGTATGCCCAGACGTGGGTCCCTTGCTCACTTTGCCACTGGATTCAAGCAAGCCTGGCTGATGACGGCTGGAATGCCAGAAACCGGTCCTAGGATGCTTGTTTCCGGTCCAGGTAAGACATGGCTTGGCAGTTCGGGCTGGACTGTTCCCATGAGGCACAGGGTCAGACTGATTTGCATATGGCCATGTCTGAACTGGGGTGGTGGAGTGAGCTAAAGAATGATGATGGATTAAACCCAGATCAGTTGACTGGGGGTGAGTGTTTGATTGGCTCAAACGTTCCGTCCATCATCCCCTTTTGTATCGCTTTGTTCGCCCTAAGTTGGCGGGGGTATGCCCAGACGTGGGTCCCTTGCTCACTTTGCCACTGGATTCAAGCAAGCCTGGCTGATGACGGCTGGAATGCCAGAAACCGGTCCTAGGATGCTTGTTTCCGGTCCAGGTAAGACATGGCTTGGCAGTTCGGGCTGGACTGTTCCCATGAGGCACAGGGTCAGACTGATTTGCATATGGCCATGTCTGAACTGGGGTGGTGGAGTGAGCTAAAGAATGATGATGGATTAAACCCAGATCAGTTGACTGGGGGTGAGTGTTTGATTGGCTCAAACGTTCCGTCCATCATCCCCTTTTGTATCGCTTTGTTCGCCCTAAGTTGGCGGGGGTATGCCCAGACGTGGGTCCCTTGCTCACTTTGCCACTGGATTCAAGCAAGCCTGGCTGATGACGGCTGGAATGCCAGAAACCGGTCCTAGGATGCTTGTTTCCGGTCCAGGTAAGACATGGCTTGGCAGTTCGGGCTGGACTGTTCCCATGAGGCACAGGGTCAGACTGATTTGCATATGGCCATGTCTGAACTGGGGTGGTGGAGTGAGCTAAAGAATGATGATGGATTAAACCCAGATCAGTTGACTGGGGGTGAGTGTTTGATTGGCTCAAACGTTCCGTCCATCATCCCCTTTGTATCGCTTTGTTCGCCCTAAGTTGGCGGGGGTATGCCCAGACGTGGGTCCCTTGCTCACTTTGCCACTGGATTCAAGCAAGCCTGGCTGATGACGGCTGGAATGCCAGAAACCGGTCCTAGGATGCTTGTTTCCGGTCCAGGTAAGACATGGCTTGGCAGTTCGGGCTGGACTGTTCCCATGAGGCACAGGGTCAGACTGATTTGCATATGGCCATGTCTGAACTGGGGTGGTGGAGTGAGCTAAAGAATGATGATGGATTAAACCCAGATCAGTCGACTGGGGGTGAGTGTTTGATTGGCTCAAACGTTCCGTCCATCATCCCCTTTTGTATCGCTTTGTTCGCCCTAAGTTGGCGGGGGTATGCCCAGACGTGGGTCCCTTGCTCACTTTGCCACTGGATTCAAGCAAGCCTGGCTGATGACGGCTGGAATGCCAGAAACCGGTCCTAGGATGCTTGTTTCCGGTCCAGGTAAGACATGGCTTGGCAGTTCGGGCTGGACTGTTCCCATGAGGCACAGGGTCAGACTGATTTGCATATGGCCATGTCTGAACTGGGGTGGTGGAGTGAGCTAAAGAATGATGATGGATTAAACCCAGATCAGTTGACTGGGGGTGAGTGTTTGATTGGCTCAAACGTTCCGTCCATCATCCCCTTTTGTATCGCTTTGTTCGCCCTAAGTTGGCGGGGGTATGCCCAGACGTGGGTCCCTTGCTCACTTTGCCACTGGATTCAAGCAAGCCTGGCTGATGACGGCTGGAATGCCAGAAACCGGTCCTAGGATGCTTGTTTCCGGTCCAGGTAAGACATGGCTTGGCAGTTCGGGCTGGACTGTTCCCATGAGGCACAGGGTCAGACTGATTTGCATATGGCCATGTCTGAACTGGGGTGGTGGAGTGAGCTAAAGAATGATGATGGATTAAACCCAGATCAGTTGACTGGGGGTGAGTGTTTGATTGGCTCAAACGTTCCGTCCATCATCCCCTTTTGTATCGCTTTGTTCGCCCTAAGTTGGCGGGGGTATGCCCAGACGTGGGTCCCTTGCTCACTTTGCCACTGGATTCAAGCAAGCCTGGCTGATGACGGCTGGAATGCCAGAAACCGGTCCTAGGATGCTTGTTTCCGGTCCAGGTAAGACATGGCTTGGCAGTTCGGGCTGGACTGTTCCCATGAGGCACAGGGTCAGACTGATTTGCATATGGCCATGTCTGAACTGGGGTGGTGGAGTGAGCTAAAGAATGATGATGGATTAAACCCAGATCAGTTGACTGGGGGTGAGTGTTTGATTGGCTCAAACGTTCCGTCCATCATCCCCTTTTGTATCGCTTTGTTCGCCCTAAGTTGGCGGGGGTATGCCCAGACGTGGGTCCCTTGCTCACTTTGCCACTGGATTCAAGCAAGCCTGGCTGATGACGGCTGGAATGCCAGAAACCGGTCCTAGGATGCTTGTTTCCGGTCCAGGTAAGACATGGCTTGGCAGTTCGGGCTGGACTGTTCCCATGAGGCACAGGGTCAGACTGATTTGCATATGGCCATGTCTGAACTGGGGTGGTGGAGTGAGCTAAAGAATGATGATGGATTAAACCCAGATCAGTTGACTGGGGGTGAGTGTTTGATTGGCTCAAACGTTCCGTCCATCATCCCCTTTTGTATCGCTTTGTTCGCCCTAAGTTGGCGGGGTATGCCCAGACGTGGGTCCCTTGCTCACTTTGCCACTGGATTCAAGCAAGCCTGGCTGATGACGGCTGGAATGCCAGAAACCGGTCCTAGGATGCTTGTTTCCGGTCCAGGTAAGACATGGCTTGGCAGTTCGGGCTGGACTGTTCCCATGAGGCACAGGGTCAGACTGATTTGCATATGGCCATGTCTGAACTGGGGTGGTGGAGTGAGCTAAAGAATGATGATGGATTAAACCCAGATCAGTTGACTGGGGGTGAGTGTTTGATTGGCTCAAACGTTCCGTCCATCATCCCCTTTTGTATCGCTTTGTTCGCCCTAAGTTGGCGGGGGTATGCCCAGACGTGGGTCCCTTGCTCACTTTGCCACTGGATTCAAGCAAGCCTGGCTGATGACGGCTGGAATGCCAGAAACCGGTCCTAGGATGCTTGTTTCCGGTCCAGGTAAGACATGGCTTGGCAGTTCGGGCTGGACTGTTCCCATGAGGCACAGGGTCAGACTGATTTGCATATGGCCATGTCTGAACTGGGGTGGTGGAGTGAGCTAAAGAATGATGATGGATTAAACCCAGATCAGTTGACTGGGGGTGAGTGTTTGATTGGCTCAAACGTTCCGTCCATCATCCCCTTTTGTATCGCTTTGTTCGCCCTAAGTTGGCGGGGGTATGCCCAGACGTGGGTCCCTTGCTCACTTTGCCACTGGATTCAAGCAAGCCTGGCTGATGACGGCTGGAATGCCAGAAACCGGTCCTAGGATGCTTGTTTCCGGTCCAGGTAAGACATGGCTTGGCAGTTCGGGCTGGACTGTTCCCATGAGGCACAGGGTCAGACTGATTTGCATATGGCCATGTCTGAACTGGGGTGGTGGAGTGAGCTAAAGAATGATGATGGATTAAACCCAGATCAGTTGACTGGGGGTGAGTGTTTGATTGGCTCAAACGTTCCGTCCATCATCCCCTTTTGTATCGAACTCTATAAGTTGTTGGTGTCGAGAGACACTTCAGACGTGAAAAAAAGCATTCGGGCTCAGAAGACTTTCCTTTATCCTACAAGGCAGGTTGCGCTTTCAAGACGGCACTAACACGAGTGATTGCTGGACACATGGGCAAGTTAATCCATATGTCAAAGGCAGAACCTTTTAGGCCAAATTCAACTTTTAATTAACAGCTTTTGAAATGACGGCGTTGTTACTTGGCAATAGTCTATGAACACAAATTACATTTCTCAAACTGAGGACAGCAAAGCGTTCCCAACCTGTAAATGCCGTATTTTTTTTAAAAAGTGCATGGCGGTGTAATTGAAAAGGCTGAGTTATCATGAAGGGAAGGGGCGCTTTCTCACTCTAACTGCTAATAGTTTTGACTGTTGGGACAGCTGTATGTGGTAGGTCGTCATCCCGGTAGCTTTTGCCGTAAGGCACCAGGGATGAATAATGCACAAAGGTACACTTACTGGGAGCATTGTCGGGTTGACATGTTGTTAGTTCGTAAAATCTCACACACCACAACCCTGGAGATGCGCTTGCTTAAGCCTTTTTGCCGGTGTATTTATATATTAAGAATGTAAACCCCAATTTCCTACGCTCAAAGGGCCCGATGTATTGAAAAATTATAAACTCACACACAGGTTGATGCCTCCGACTGTAGTACGTTTAGTGAATTTTATAATAATTGCAACTTTTGTTTGAGTACTCATATGTGAAGGTATTTAACTTCGTAAATTTACATGGCGTACATTTATGCGTGCGTCCCTTCCTAACTGGTTTCATTCTTTTTTCTAAAGGGAAATTTGTGCCCTTTGCAATCAAGGATGCAAAGACCTCCTTCGAGGATAACAGCTAACTTTTCACGTTGGAAATGGAGAGAAGGCACATCTGCTTAACCACGCTCACGAATTCTGCACGAGGATTGCGCTCGGGAAAATCAAGGATGCAAAGACCTCCATCGGGGATTACAGCTAACTTTTCACGTTGGAAATGGAGAGAAGGCACATCTGCTTAACCACACTCACGAATTCTGCACACCTGCCCTGCATATTTATCAACTCGGGCACCTGCTTCAGTGCTTTCTTGCACCCGAATTCCGTTCCGCCGCGGATCGCGGAAGTTTCGACATTTCCGCTGCCCGCGCGGAACGCGGAAATGCCAAAATTTCGCAAGTTCCGCGAGCGGAACGGAATTTGCCGCCCACCCTTACAAATTTGCATTGAAAAAGGTGCTTGGGGAGCTTAAATGGGGTTAGAAAATAGGTATATATAAATGGTTGGTCCAACAGGAGTCCCGCATGACTCCCATGGTATCATAAATCTAAAATATAAGGGTTACTTATTGGCCTGTCAGCCTTTTCGGAACAATCTGATTGGCTTGCCGCAACTTGAAGAAAAATGTTGCGGCAGCCATTCCAGGACATGGGGACTCCGTCCCTGTGTCCTCAATTAGTGAAAAAAATACAGTGGGGAAGGAGAGCAACATACTGATCACCTGGCACTCATTGGGCAATCCAGAGGGACCATGCAGGGCCCAAAAAAAAAACATCAGCGCTCCTGTGAGGTACCACTGTACTCCAGCAGGAGTAATATGGGAGGATTGGTGTGCACAGCCGAAAGCAGTGCTCAGCGAGGGAGTAGGATGAATATGATAAAGAAAAAAAAAAGAAAGTCACTAAGAAAATCAAAGGTAAAGTGACGCTATAGTTAGCTATGGTAATGAGATGTTATCTTATGTTTGAAAAACCTCAGAAACTCACTGAAGTCATATTTAGATATGATAATGAGATTTTAGTATATATTTTTAAAATCCTAGAAATTCGCTGAAAAGACCAAAGGTTAAAGTGACATTATAGGTATGTGTGGCTTAAAGTCACAAGCTACTTTAAATCATATCCCCTATAACCCAGATCAGATGTTCTCAGCCTTCACCTTGTTTAACTGGGAGCACTACTTGCTTCCCAAATGTTTGTGATTTGTAAACGATACACCATATATTTTCAACATGGATAATTGCAAATGCCTTCAAGGTTTATGTTATTTCCATGTTATTTTTTTATTTTATTTTTTGGGAGTTTTATATAGCGTGAACTAGACCCGAGGATAGCAGAGCACTTTACATGAGCACCTATTGCGTTATAGACGGACACATTCATTTTTGTTAGGCAAGGGGAGATTAAGTAATTTGCCCAGAACCACAGGATGTTGAGCGTCCCTTCCGAGACTTGAACCTGGTTCCCCAGCTCCGAGGTTGACCACTCAAGCTGTTAGGCCACATCCTCCCTGCTATTGATCCACACAGGGCCGGTTCTATGATTTTTGGGTCCCTGGGCAGAAAAGGAATATGCGAGGCCCCTCTAAATTGCATAGACGTGATACATTCAGGGCTGTTTACATCTGAATGGATGCCCCCTGCTCCTGTAGCTTCAGCCCTTCCCTCTCAGCCACCTACACGCTCCTCTTAACAGCTCAATCAAGGGCTGAAGGGTTGAGGGTTGCTTATCTCCAGAGGGGGTTAATATTATTGCCCGGGAGCCAAACAGCAGGGCAATAGCATTCCGCTGTGCCTCTGTGTGGGTGTGGAGTGAAGGCCTAATTGCCAGACAAACCTCGGGAATGTGTCTTCTTGCAACTGGGAATGGGGGCCCCCCCTCGGATTCTCCTTGCTACACCATAGCAGTGAGACCAGGGAAGAGGGGTCTCCTATGGTGGTGCACTTGCAAGGTGGCACCTTTCATGCTGTGGTCAGACTCTGTCCCACTGGTGCGGGGCTCCAAGTTTGAGGGCTGACTACGGGGCCCTGGGCAGCTGCCCACACTGCCCATGCCTAGCGCCGGCCCTGGATCCACACATGTATACTCAGCAATTCTTTGATGTAAATGACTATTGTGTTATCAATTATGTCATCAGTAATATCATCAATGATGTCATGAACAGTAGATGGCGAGGTGTAAGTTATATTTAGCTCAGTGAACTATAACTGGTGAATTTCAGTGGTTAGTTTTTGTGCTATTGCAATACCTAACTATATATATATATATATATATAAATTTTGAAAAAAGAGTTGCTCCTCCTGGGAACTCCGCCCGTAGTACGCGCGATGAAGCCGGTAGAGCAATGCCGGCATAAATATGAGTCCACAATTGCAAATAAGCACGCGCTCTCAGATTCCTATTAAAGGTTTTTTAATGTTCAAGGTTACGCGTTTCGGGAGCAAGCTCCCTTGATCACACACTGAACCAAGTGTACACCAAGTGAATACATAGACTCAGTACAGGGAAATGAAATTGACATAGGACTGCACGATACCCAGCTACCTACGTAAAAGTGGCGGCCATATTGGAGTGACTAAATTCAGATTAAAAAGGCAATAATTCCTTAAAGAATAACAGCAGATATGTTATACCAAAAACGAAAATCCATTTCAATACATGGTAAATCAATATCAAATTAAGATGAATAAACATAAATCCACATCATGCTGAAATACAGCTAGCTCAAGACCGGAGGGCATACCGACAGAGCGTGTGAATTACATTGTTTCTGGTCGCCAAGTGGCAAGAGAATTTCAAGTACCATGCAGTTACAGTAGACCAATACTAACGTCAAGTGACATAGTCATACAAATCCTTATACTGTACAATAGTCAAATAGCAAGCGTGACTATAAGTGAAAAAGTAAGAAATTCCCAAGCAGGAAATAGAAAGGCAAAGAGAAAGAGAAAGGATAAATGTTATAAATCGTCTTATCTTTAAAACATTAGTGCTCTAGTCGTGGAGACGAAGAAAAGGTTAGGAGGCCCGTGAAGTGTCCGCAGAATATCGGTGGGCCCCTTCCTTTCCTCCTGTGTAGAAAAATAGAAAACACAAGAATATAAAAAA
Organism: Calotriton arnoldi; assembly: GCA_963921515.1. Classification (NCBI taxonomy): domain Eukaryota; kingdom Metazoa; phylum Chordata; class Amphibia; order Caudata; family Salamandridae; genus Calotriton; species Calotriton arnoldi. Next base: position 2,936,042 of record CAWUFW010000540.1, on the reverse strand, counting down.
CAAGATTAAAAATGTGCAAACATTTTAAACAAATTGCTAGACTGTTCATTAGTTGCTTATATTAACCAAGTTACTTTAAGTCGCATGCAAAAATTGTTTATACAGTCTAACTTATGCAGCTTGCTGATCCGGGAAAACAATATCATAAAAACCTATGTTGGTGTAAGCCAGTTATTCTTCCATAAGGTGCGTTGCTAATTCCTCGTCCAAATTGTGCCCATTCGGGTACCTCGTCTCGAGCTCAAGTATCCATTTAGATTCTTTTTCCTCAATCTGAGCTCCCTGTTCCCCCTCTAAAGCTAGTTGTCACTTGTTCGATAACAAAGTAGCTGAGAAGTGAGCTGTTAGCGAGGTGAAAATCGGCAAAGTGTCTTGCGATAGGATAATGCGGATCCCTATTGTTTATGGCCCTGAGATGTTCTAGGACCCTTTTCTTAGCCATATGTGTCGTGCTGCCAATATATCTTTTGTTACATGGACACACTAAAATATAAATGACATGTGTGGTACTGCATGTCAAAAATTGTGAAATGGTATTTTTCTTCATAGAGTGTGGCACACTGTATTCTTTCACCATATGGCTATTTTTACAAGCTTTACAGTGTCCACAAGGGTAAAACCCTTTGAGATTGTGTGTGGAAGTCTTAGGAGGTATGGTGATATCCCCATGCATAAGCAAGTCCTTCAGGCTACGACCTTTGCGATAACTAATACTCGGTCTGTCGCTAAGGGTGGGGCCCACAATGCTATCACTTTTGAGGATATTCCAATTGTCTTGAAGAATTTTTTGTATTTTCCTTGACTTGTTGTTATAAGTAAGGATAACACGTGTTACTTGGGGCTCAGTTTCCTTGTTTTTCTCCTCTAGTGTACTGGGTCTGTCGATGTCTTTAAGTTTGGAAACTGCTCTCTGGAGTACCCACTCGGGGTAACCACGTTCCCTGAAGCGTTCTAACATAATTTCCTGTTCTGCCAGATAGTTCTCATCCGTATTGCAATTCCTTCTTGCTCTCAGCATCTCTCCATAAGGGATACTCCATTTCAGAGCATCCGGGTGATGACTGAGAGCATGAAGAACGCTATTGCCAGCTGTGTCTTTACGGAACAGTTTAGTTTCAAGGGTGCCATTGACCACCTTAATTTTGACATCCAAAAATTCTATCTCTTCTCTGTTTATATTCTGAGTGAGAGTTATGTTGTACCTATTGTCATTTAGTTTGTCAATGAATTCAAGAGCTTCTTCCTCACTGCCTTCCCATATGAGAAAAAGGTCATCAATGTACCTCAACCAAGCCTTAACTTTATCAAGATACATAGAGAGACTAGTATCCCTCATAATTTCTTCCTCCCACTGTCCCAAGAACAGGCATGCAAAACTTGGGGCAAAGCAAGTACCCATAGAAGTTCCGAGTATCTGTTTAAAAGTTCCCCATTAAACAAAAAGATGTTATTACGTAAACAGAGACCCATCATTTCAATCAACATATTAGTATGATCAAAGTACATGATATTTCTGTCATTAAGATAATTCATGCATGCTCGAATGCCTTGGTCATGGTCTATGATGGATTTAATAGGAATCTGAGAGCGCGTGCTTATTTGCAATTGTGGACTCATATATATATATATATATATATATATATATATATATATACAAATATATATATATATCAATCATTCAGGTACACGTATGAGAACGTAAGTATAGTAAATCCATACATCTATACTTATATACACATATATCTATAGACATATATATCTATACATATATATCTGTACATCTGTACGTAACTATATATATTGACTTTCATTTTGGTAGTTGATATTCGACTAGGATTGTAGCATGAAATTAAAAACTTGTTATTCTGATAGTATGCCCTCGCTCTGTCTTTAGTTTTCTTTACCCTGTTCTGGTGTCTAACTCTTACCTGGGAATGTCAGGTCTGCGCCCTGCAGCTTTCTCATTCTGAGCGGTGCCCTGCAGAGAGATGTCATTACTGCGACAAGAAGATGTGCCCAGGACAGCAGATTTCAGAATTTCACACCTGCCTTTGTACACCACCTACTGCACGGTGCTAATGTGCTCAACACAGTGATGAGCACCCCTTGCCCCCCTCCCTAATCCGCCTTCCCCCCAAGGCGAGCGCGAGAGCTGAAACCAGCGCCCAGGCCCCGTTGACAGCCGGCCGCGGCGCCATCATGCAGATTGCTGTAAATTAGTCCGAGCTGTTCCCATTAGAGCCATGACAGCTTCCCCGCCTGACATGTTCTTTTCACAGACAGGAGCACATCTGAGCCCTGACTCTGATGGACAAGCTTCACTTTTTAGAAAAACCCAACTCTACATTTTATTCTGCCTATCGAGAGTTTATTTTCCTTTCTTCCCTTATCCCTGCAGGAAGGCGCGGTGGCAGGTGCACTCACCTAGGGATATTGGAGTTACTTTTAATCATCAACCTTCCTTGAAAAGCCACTGTTTATAATTATGTTATTTCAATCCGCAGTAAACCATACAGGAGAAAGGTTCCTTCTACATCAGATTACAAGCTTTGACTGTTACATTAGTCAAATATTGATATATTTGCATAATCTGGCATATATTCCCTAAAATTGGGATGGTTCCCTTGCTTCCTTGTTCACACGGGCTCTCCAGACCGAAGCAATTTACTAAATGTTCATCTATTCATATGCAGTTTCTCCGGCGCTATTCATCACTATGGCCATTTCGCAGTCCTAGCAAACAAGATACAGCGTAATTAGAAAGGGGTGGTTAGAGACCAGCTGAATGTAAAACTGTGCCCGGATCTTGCATTCTTGGTTCACCCCCATCCTGGAAATTGCTGTCTAATCAAAGTCTGTTTTAAAAAGAATGAAGGTGGGTTAAAATGGATATCTAAGAATTGGCAGTGCAGGTGCAATGTGGTCACATGATGGCACCAGACCTGCCAACTCACACAGTGCCAGTGTGGGGCACATGATAATGGCTCCCTTCACAGGGCCACATAGTAAGGAGTTGATATCACAGAGTGGCAGGGAAAAAAGATAGAAACCTCAGCACATAATGGGTTTCCAGCTCGTCTTTGAAGGCTCTGAGCAGCCGACGTCCATTAGAAGATGTAAAAACATCCCAAGACACCGGTGCCAAGCAAAGCAAGATTTGTTTTTTTGGGGGGAGGGGATTTGGAGGAGGATGGATGGGGAAGGGGCAGAAGTGCTTCTACAGCAGTTCTCAGCATATTGTCCTGCCCTTCCCCACAAGGTGAAAAATTTGTTTAATTTGGCAAGTCTGTGGCACGGTTCACCCAATCTGTAGAAGGAGGCAGTCAGACAAAATATTCCCAAAAACTAATATCAAGGAACAGAAATATTGAGCTTAAAATATTGTGATGCATAAAAATCGTGTGCAAAAATCATTGAAAAGAATATTGATTTTAAGGTAAGTACTATCGATGTTCAAAAATATCTATGTTGTTAATATCAATGTTAAAAATATCTATGTTGTTAATATCATTTACAAAAGTATTGTTGTTAATAATATCGTTTTTTAATTATTTTTATGTATTTAAGTATATATTTTAATTGTATATGTTATATATTGTATAATTATTGTTAACGTTTTTTAAATATAATTTGTACATTTTTAGTTGTTTTCAAATTTAATTTAATAGTTTATTTGTATTTGTAGTGCCGTGGCAGGTTGTGGGGTTTATAGGGGTACAGGATGGGAAGCAACTTCATTATAAATAATAAGTAATTTTTAAATAATATTATTTATTTAATTTATACTTAATTATGGTAATTGTGTAATTAATTTTTTAATTGCATTACATTTTAGGTGCTGGTTGTGGGGTTTGTAGGGGTGTAGGGTGGGAAGTAATTTAATTAGAATTATTTAATAATAATATTTTTTAATCATTAATAATTATTTAATTGACAATTAATTATGTAAATTGAGTAATTAAGACAATATTTAAGTATATGTGAGGTGTGGGTTGTTGTGTTTGTAGGAGTAAAGGGCGGGAAGGTAATTAAATATAATTACTTTATTATTAGTTAACTGATATTAATTCCTTAATTGATAATTAATTAAGTAAATTATGTAATTAAGATTTGTTTTAAATATATATTAAGAGCGCGTTGTTGGGTTTGTAGTGATAAAGGGTAGGAATTTTGGTATATATAATTATTTTATTATCATTTAAGTACTTTTATTTGTTTAATTGATATTTAATTATATAAAATGTGTAGTTATAATACTAAGGAATGTTTTATGTGTGTGTTGTTTACTTTGTAGAGGTATAGGGTAGGGAGTTATATAAGTAATAATAGGCATATAAATAGTTTTTTAATGTTTTATTTATTATGTTATGTCTGAATTGAGTTACTCTTTTTCATTGCAAATAACATTATATTTGTTAATTGTTATAATTGTGAAAATATAAAGGCCCATTACGATACCCGGCGTAAAAAAATCCGGCAGGCATGAAAGCGGCAAAAATCCGCCCGCACACACCGTCTGAACACCGACCACGCCATTACGAATACACAAACCGGAAACCGCCATCGGCGGAAAACCACACAAGATACCGCCCGCCCTCGTCCGAGTCGGAGTCAAACCGCCCGCCACGGACGGAAACACGCACGACAACACAAAACCGCCCGCCCTCACGGCCGACACACCGCACGTGAAATTACGATCGCACCGCCATGAGCGCGGGTAAACCACAAATATACCGCCCGCCAGCGCAAACAACGCCGATGAGAATTGACACGGCAGAAGCCATGGCGCCCACGTCCCTGCACAGAAACCATCCGCTGACAAAAACAATCGCACACAACATGGCCAACAAGTCCACACAGCAAGGCACGCACAAATACACAAGCACAGTACACATCCCGAAAACACCCCCTGGACAAACAAAAATACAAAGGCCAGAACACCAGACACAACACACCTGAAAACAACAGACCATGAGGACACACCCACATAGGTAAGTACAAAAGCAGCACTCCCACAGACCACAACCCCTTGCAACATTGCAAACTAGAGAGGAGAGGAGAGGACACAGTGACACAGCAAGGACAGCAGCACACCACAGAAACGCACACATCACCACCACCACCACCACCACCAAACACCGGCACCACAAACCCCTGCACATTACACAACACACACCGCACCAGCACCACAAACACCATGGCACCACAAAGAATGCCCAAGTTCACGCCCATTGAGCTGACGGTCATGGTCGACGAGATCATCAAGGTGCACCCACAAATCTATGGGAACCTGGTCCAGCACACACCACTAGCCACCAGAAACAGAATGTGGAACCGGATCGTAGACCAGGTCAATGCAGTCGGGACCCTGCCCAGGAACAGAGTTGAAATCAACAAACGGTGGAATGACGTCAAGAGCCTGGTCAAGAAGAAGGAGAGCAAGAACAGAGAGCTGGCTGCCGTCACTGGCGGAGGGAATCCCGCGCTCTTCAAGACCTTCAAAGCGTGGGAGGAGAAGGTGCGAGTCATTATACATCCTGAGATCCTCGCCGGATTAGCAGGGGGAGTGGAGGCTGGTAAGTACAAACTAATGTATACCAGCACACCGCTATGTACTCACATGCACTACCACCATGCCACAGCTCCCAGGGACAAACACCCCCATGTCCAGCACACAATACACAACACATCACACACACATGCAACAGACACCACCACACACAGCCCAAACCTAACAACTGTAAGATACGTGGGGGCATGTGTACACTCAGCCAGCCACGTAACCACCAACAGGTCCCCAAGCATGCCAGAAGCGCCACAACGAGCACCCACCACACCCATGTGTCCGCCATAGCTGCACTAACCGACAAGTAACAGGTAAGTGGCAGGAACACAAAGTGCAGTGGGTGGGAGGGTGGACAGCTCAAGTACAACACACACCAGGCCCCTAGTCCCACAGCACAGCAAGGAGGAGCATCCCCACACCCCACACCCACGTGTCAGCCACCGCAGTGCACACCGACAGCCGAAAGGTAGACATCACGGTCCACAACAATCGGTGTCAGTGGGTGTCCAGCCATCACCACGACCCACAACACCACCCCCACCCCCACAGACCTGCAACATGGAGCACCCCCGCTTAGAACCATGTGGCATCCAGTACAGTGCACGCACGAACAACCTGCAGGTGGGAAACTGGACAGGGCTGGATTACTGGAGGCATGAGGACCGTAACACGACCAACACATGGGACATGTCACGTAGCAGACGAACACGCAGCACCGCCCACCGTCACGAACAAGTGAACAATGTGCACACGGACATGAACCACAGACTCACACCCCACATGACCCATCACAGACGCAGCAACACCCAAGGAGCCACGCCTGCATGCACAAGCCACACTGAATATAGTACCACACGGCAGCCACTGTGCAACCCATCACACACAACCGAAACACCATTGAAGTCCTGTCCATGTAGCCCCTACTGCCTGTCAACTACACACCCCACAACTACGCCTATGTAAGACAAACAACACTAGACGCAACAGAGCGGAACAACATAAATGCACACGAACACCACTGAACCCATCAAACACACAGACACACCATACACATACAACATACCATCCATCCCATCCGTCAGCCCCAGTCTCATGAAAGGCATGTCATCCGAACAGCTGCCACACATACAGCAGTCACGCTAAGATACATGCCCATGACCAACCATGTGCCAGAAGTCAATGAAGCGCACGCCACACTGTGAGCAACAACACACAACATGGGCCACACTCCCCGAGCACTGCAGTGATGCACATGGCACAGGGCAGCACGCACACCAAGGAGATGGGACAACTGCAATACGTCGGGTGGCACACAACCATCACACACTCATAACGATGCGTCCAATGCCATGTCCAGTAATCACAACAGACAGCAAATATGCAGGGTATGTCAGGCATGCACACACCTCAGACCATGCACTGTCATGCTGCCACAACACATGTCACGTTCGGCACCCATGGCTCACAGCATGTAGCCCAAAAGCATATCCCATCCCAAATGCGTTTCTGGGGCATGACCCCATGTTGCCATATGCGTTCCTAAGCTGTTCCATTTGCACCCCAAAAGCATATTCCATCCCAAATGCGTTCCTGGGGCATGACCCCCATGTTGCCAAATGCGTTCCTAAGCTGCTCCATATGCACCCCAAAAGCAAAGTACAAACCAGACCCAGGATGGGCCAGGAGCCCGCATACACCAGAGTCACAATAAGTAGGAGCACAGCAACACACCCATCGGCATAGCCAATCCGTCCCATGCCACATGTGCACAGCACACAGTCCCATTGCCAAGCACACACAACAACAGATTGTACAGCCACACACCCGCCTCCGGGACACACGTGCACGAGAGTGCATGAACGGAGAATGTCAGACAACCAATACAGACTTCGCCAGGTGCAACACAATAACAAATCTCATTCTCTCCACAGGTGACGAACTGCTGGATGCTGGGGATGGAGACAGCAGCCAGCACAGCCAGCCTACAAGCCCCCAACGAGGACACACGGATGTGGAGGATCTGTCCTCCTCTTCGGACACGGACCACCAAGCAGGCCCATCTAGTGTGGCAGGGCCCAGCCGCTCCCAGGACCCTCCTACCCACCAACCCATCATCCAGGGCTGCTGAACATTCCCAGCCCCCTGCTGCCACTGTCGCTGCGGCCACACCCACGGTCATTGCGGCCACACCCACGGGCATTGCGGCCACACCCACGGTCATTGCGGCCACACCCACGGTCATTGCGGCCACTACCACTGCCGCAACCGCCACCACGTCTTCGCTGGCCCCAGCCCCAGCGCAGGTGGTGGCCCGGACGACTGGATCCACCCTGGGAGCCAGGGTGAGGACCGTGGTGAGCAATGTGGCTAGTGGGCAGGGCCGGTGGCAGCAGGACTGGTAGGAGGAGCAGGGTCAGGGAAACGCCAGCCTCCCTGGGAGCCATGCCCTGCCTCAAATGGCCAGAGTCCTTGGGGCCTATGAAGAGGCCCAAGGACAATGGGCCAGGTCAGCTACAGACACGCGTGAGGTGCTGGGGGTGCTGAGGTCCATGGACGCCCGTATGGGCCAAATCGTGGACCTCATGGGCCAGCTGGTGGTGGCGGTGAGGTCACAGCCAGGGACAGCAGCTCCCCTCCGCCACCACCTGCCGGGGCGCAGGGTCGAGCAGCAGTGTCCAGTTCCCTGCGTCCACAGCCAGTGAGCACACCTCAACCACCAGCAGGTCGCAAGCAGGCACCCCCTCGCAAACGTGGAAGGGGCCGTCCGAAGTGGAAACAGATCTCCCGGGAGGACTTCGCACGCTCCAGACGCAAGTGAGGCAGCCAGCCAGCCTTCCTTGACCACCCACTGCATTGACTTGGACTACGATCCCACTCCACACAGCCATCTGGATGGCATGTGTGTGTTGGACTATGGACATAGAACCAGTGGGTACACCCTGAGCATCACGCAGCCATGACCGACAGCTCATTGTCACTGCACGCACCACTTTTGTCATCACCTTACACACAATCACATGTCACAGTTTGAAATAAATGCACCTCTTCCACTAACTGCTGTCTGTGCCCTGTGTTTTAATTGTACGGAATACAACGGCCACCTTGAGCGGAACGGCACCTGATGCGTGGCATGGCAATGGAACCGGAGGGCCTGTAGGGACCTAGGGGTGGGAGACAGAACAGGAGCACATTCAATGAGTGTGTCACACACCCATCACACAGTACATGTCAACAACTACAAGCAATGTACACACATCGCACAGAGCAATAGGGCACAATGCCACAGCCACCATCAGTGGCATACTAACCTGGGCATGGAGCGTTGACACACAGCACGCAGTGAACAAAAGGCCACCCTGACACAGCACACACACACCTGCACAAATACAGACACATCAGCCGTCGTACATGGACACTCACCGTTAAGTGAAGTAGCGGGCGGCGAGCTGCTGGCGCGCATTCCCAGCTTCCTCCTCTCCGCTGTCCTCCTCACTCGAGCTGTCCTGGTCTGCGGGCTGGGGCCCTGGTTGATCTCCGTCATCCACAATGAGGGGGATCTGCTTCCGAATGGCCAGATTGTGCAGCATGCAGCACGCCACCACTATCTGGCACACCTTCTGTGGGGAGTACGCCAGCGCACTCCCGGTGCGGTCCAGGCACCTGAACCTGGACTTGAGGAGGCCAAAGGTACGCTTGACCACACGTCTGGTCCTCCCATGTGCCTCATTGTAGCGATCGTCTGCTGGGGTGCGAGGATTCCTCAATGGACTGAGCAGCCATGCCCCATTCGGGTACGCAGAGTCACCTGGGTGTGAGGGACACAGAGAACCATTGCTATTCCAACTGGACAGGGGACAGCATCGCACAACCAGCACGCTACACCACTCCACATACTCACCGACAATACAGCCACGATCCTGTTGCAGATTGGACATCAGTTGTGGCAAGATGCTGTTGCGCATTACGTGTGCGTCATGGGCCGAGCCTGGGAACTTTGCACACACGTGGGTTATCACCATGTCCGCAAGGCACACCACTCTGCACATTCAGGGAGTGCGTGTGCTTCCTGTTGCGGTACAGGTGCTCAGTGGCCTGTGGTGGAACAAGGCCAACATGTGTGCAATCAATGGCACCAACGACGTGTGGGATCCTGCCAAGGGCATAGAATGCACCCTTCACTGCCGCCAATTCACGAGCCCTGGGGAATCTGATGTACCTGTTTCGGTACAGCATCATGGCTGCCAGTACATCCCTCAGCACCTTGCTGAACATGGGCTGGTACATCCCTCCTCCACTGCCCACTGTGTGCTGGAATGACCCAATGGCGAAGAAATGCATGGCGGCCATCACCTTAGCCGTGGGGGTGAATGCTGTCGGATACACCCTGCGGGGACGGAGATGGGGTTCCAACATGGCACACAGTCGATGCAGGGTTGGCCTGTCCAGCCGAAACTTCCTTATGACCTCAGTATCCTCCATGTCCGCCAGCAATTGGTATGGGCGGTCAATGTTCGGTCTCCGCCTAGGGAAGATAGCAGTGGACACATGTCAAAGTAACACAACACATAGCAATTTCGCATTCACATCACTGACATGACTGAGCAAGCACATGAGTCACAGCCCAGCTGTCAAGCAGGGACGGCACGGCCACAATACACTTACACAGGTCTCCCACCAATGGCAATGGCTAGTGATGCAAACCACTGCCATGGTCATGCACATGGGGATCTAGGCCCCAATGACTTGCGGGGCGTGCTGATGGGGACTGACTGCATATTCGTCAAGCGGCAACGCCACGGCAACATGAATGTCTGCTGAGCATGGCACTGCTTCCGAGGCTGGATGAGTATGGCACACGACGACGACGATGTGGGCACAGGCTGAGCGGCCAAAACAAGTGGGACCTGTGGCACGAGGGTATATGAGACAGTAGTAGGTGTCAGCACTGCACCCTATGTACAGCACTGTACGGATCACACCTCCCGAAACATTGACAGGTGTCCACATTGACAGCCCCATGCCAAGACGGCTGTGTGCTTGCAGTCACACGTCACAGGTGAGAGGTTACATTGCACGTGCCAGGTGGCAGACGTACATAGTGGGAGCTATCATGTGTGTGCATGTGTCTCCTGTTCAGGATCCACCAGATGGGCGCTGACTCTGTACTGACCATTGGACACAGCATGTTCCGTGGAAGGCTTGTGTGTGTGGGATGGAGGCACTGGATGTGCCTCCGTTGGGTGGGGGCCATGCACAGGGCGGGTACGTCGATGATTGCGCATTGTTGGTCACGGTGGGTGCACCCACTAAGATGTGTTGCCCTGTGTACAATTCCTATGTCCGCATGATGATGGACTGTAGATGTGGGCAGACTACACATTGGTCGATGTGCTGTCCATGTGCATGTGCCTTCACACCAGGCACAGCTGCCCCTGCACATGTGACCCCTGCTGGACTCGCTGCTGGGTCTGTGGAGCTGATGCACCTTCTGTGCGTGGGGCGGACAGCTCACCTCACTTCCTCATTGCGCATGTCATGACTTTGCCGCAGGTGACATGGATCATGGAGGGCCCACATGTACGTGTGGGTAGGCTACACATGTTTGTTCACTGGTCGCCACCCCCAGTCAGTGTTTCGAATGGGAAGGTTGTTGTGCTGGTGGTATATTCGATGTGGCGGATGGGCGGGCCTAGGTGCGGGCTTACATTCCGGACATGGGGGTAGTTGGATTGGCGACTAGTTGCAGTACACACGGGACACGTCTCTTCCTTTCCACATCTGGGTCATCCCTTGTACTCACTGACAGTGATACAGTCATCTTCGCCCCAGCCCTCATGTCCTCCCCTCGCTCCCCAATATGCATGTGCACCTGCGAGGCTAGCGCTTGCACAGGCAGCCCCAAGCTCGCACCAGAGAGGGCAAGGAGTGTATGTGTGGGTCCAGTTGCACGAGTGGGCTGTCTCAGGGTATGATGTGTGGCGGGACGCCGTCCACCTGCGTGGTGCCCCAAATGGAGACCCGGCCTGCATGGACTATGCATCACAGTCTTCGCCTTCCGGATCCGCCACCTGCGACACCCAGTGGCAGTGGCTGCCCTTGCGGCCAGGCCGCGTCCGTCTGTGACTGATGGCCCACACATTCACTCTTTGGCCTCTCTGGGGAGGGCTCGGGGGTGGTGGCGCACGCGCTTGCACTTAGTCGCAATGGCATGTGGCGTGGTTGGTATAATGGGTAATGGATGGGATGGTGCGAGCCACCTCCCGTGACGTCAGTGCTGCTCGTGCTGAGGTGCGTCCCCCCTACACTTCCATTTGACTTGTGCCATGTTACACGTTGAGGTTCTATTGCCTGCGTGATATGACCAGGAGGAGCGCGAGGAGACCTCTCACACACCATGCTCCACTGCCATCCCGTGCCCTGTATCGCCTGTGCGGATTGACTATGTTGGGGTTACACCTGGTCGACTGGGGCTGTGTGTGCCTTGTCAAGGGGCATGGCGGGCGCACAACAGGATCCAGCTAGTCCACGGAGGGTGGGCTGACGTGTGCGCCTGGTTCCGCATTGTTCGTGTGCCCGGCTGCTGTGCACACACGTATTCACTTCCCCCGACAGGTGTCCTCTCACAATGCCCAGGGAAGCGGTGGTGTACTGTTCATGACCCTCCCAACACGGCGTGCTCCAACTTGGCATGTGCGCATCTACCCGTCGCACCCACCCACCTGAGCACTGCGTCCATACGACTTCACACGACACATGTGTGTCTTCCACAGTAGTGCTATTCATTTGCGTTGACATCCAATACCAGTGGACTACATGGTCATGTCACGACTGCCGTGTACTTCACATACTCTCATCCTCTCTCATTCGTACTTGTGAAATGAGTCAGCGGAGACAGTTTTGGTTTCAAACATTATATTGAGTCTTCTGTCCTCTGTGATGCAGTATAGTGGACACTACTGGCAGCGGAATACATGTTGAGGATATACTGAGCATGATTACAAATGGGATAGGGTGTGGGGTTACATGTGATTGGCTGTTGCATGTGGGATGTGGGCTTCAGAGTTACATCTGCTTGGCCAAGGCTGTGCTAATGTACATTTACGTATAGCTGCGGAGCTGCGGACTTTGACACAGACGGTATACAAGTAGCCTACCAGACCGCTTGGCATCATGGGCACAGTCCATCTCAGTTCCATGTGACAGGTTTGCTGCGGTTGTTCCTCATGCACGCGTGCATGTGAGATGACATCAGGGCATGTGCTTGCGTGCATGCAGCGGCGTGCCACTTGTTGTTGCAATGTGGTGGTTACTGGACATGTCACAGTCACTGGGGTCGTGTTGTTGTTGTTTGCACTTGTCGTCCGTGCAAAGGTCCTGGTATGGGATTCCCGGGCGGGGGTGGGAGGGGTGCAGCACCCACAGACTCCAGGCGACCTATTCATGTCCACTGAGCGGTGTGTGTGTCCATGGGCGCTGGATCCATGTCGTGTCCTGGTTGTTCGTGCAGTTCCGTCCATGTGGGTGCGATACACAGACCCCATGCCACTGCCTCCCACGATGCATGCAGTGTTCCTGGATGTGATGGGGAACAGTGTGCATGTCCCGGTCATATCCGATGTCATGGCAATGTCGTTGATGGTGTGGTAATTGTTGCCGGTCGTTTGGTATGGCTGTTGTGGTGGTGACTGGCCAGTCCGTGCGGAAGCTAAGCATGGGTGCGGGGTTGGACATCATAGGTCAATCGGGGAACCTGCGTTGGGGTCCGACGAATTTACAGGTTGTCAGGTATGCGATGCCGCCCAGCAGGGCTTCCATGTCATTGGTGGTGTTTATGTTTGCCAGCCAATGTAGCGGATGGTGGCTGTCAAGGTGTTGTTCGTAAGTTGTCCCTTGGAGGACCATGATGGGGCATGCTGGGTGACATTCGATGTAGCTGTGCTCGATGATCCGTCGTGTGGAGGCACAGTGGTCCCATTTCAGTGCGGGTGCGATGTTGGCCACATACGCCATGCCCCCATAGGCAGAGCAGGCCCTGTCGTGGTGCGTCCAGAGGGAGGAATAGTGCTAGCAGGTCCGCCTTTAGACATGCCGGGTTGGAGAGACACATCTCCACGGGATGCTGGTAGGGACACCTCCGACAGTAGAAGACGGGTATGACGCAGCTGAACAATGTGATGCGGTAAGTCAGTCGGTAACTGACGTTCAGCAGGGACAGGAGTTCGCATCCCAATATATGTATCAGGTTGGTTTTGTACAGCTTGACCTGTCCGGCGTAGTTGGGTAGGTGTGTTGCGGTTGCCATTTTGCAGCGGTGCGTTGTGGTGGCGTGCTCCGGCTGTGTGTGCAGTCTGCAATGTGCACGCTCCGAGGTTGCTGTGAGCTCTGTGTAGTCGTAGGGAGACAGGACTTGTGTTCTGTTGGCTTGTGCGGAGGACACGGGCCCTCATCCCACATGCTTCTCAGACAGTTCAAGGTCAGTGATGTGTGACTCCTTCCAATTAACTTGCATGGGGCCGACATGGGGGAGTGTTTGCTTTATTCTTTCCCGTCCGTTGTGTTCTTCTGTGATATGCGCTATCTGCCCTGTGGTCGGTCTCCTCTGCATGCCTGTGTTGGTCTTTTATTGGACAATGGCTGTATTCACCGGCTTCTTTCGTAGGGCTGTGGTTTCGGAGTTGGAATGGAAGGTCATTCAGTGCTGTCTGCTCTCCCTTGTGTGGGCGGCAGGCTGCCTTTCCGCTCTGCGTTGGGCCTTGTGTGTGAGTGTTATTCTTGGGCCACCTGTTGTCGGTCCCCGGGCTCTTTGGTGTTCCGTTTTGTATGTCTTGTTCATATGTGCAGGGTGGTATGGGTGTTTCAGTGTGGTACTGGCGTTCCTCTTCCCGAAGGGGCCCTGCTTCTCCTAGTTGGTGTTGCCGCCGCAGTGTGCTTCGCCAAGTTTGTTGCACTGGGGTGTGTCCTGCTGTTGCGTGACTTCACTGACATGTGTGCGTCGGTTGTGTGACGTTGGGTGTTGTCCGTGAATTGGGCGTTGGGGACATGTCTGTGGCAGGCCTGTCACGTGTCATGTGCGTTCGGGGTGGGGCTGGTGTGTGTGCTGCTTGGTTGTGTCCCTGTGTCTGTGTGCGACACATGCATGGCGCTGCGGTTGGCCTCTGCGTTGTGCGCATGTGTGGCAGCGTCATCGCCGCTTTGGGGCCATGACGGGGTGGTTGGTTCCTAGTCCCAGGTGGTGTGTACACATGTGTTACGAGATGTTACAATTTGGCCTGTGTGTCATATGTGGGTGCTATGGTAGATGTGTCGTGTACACGCGGGGGTGGGGGGTTGTCCGCTTTTTCCGCCCTTGCACTGTGTGCGCTGTTTGCGTGCACTTGTTGTATGTGTGCCTACCTGCGTCTTCGCGGTACGTTGCGTCCTTGGTGGTGCATCAGATAGAGCATAGGGAGGGCCTGCAGTGCTGGATTCATGCTCGGGGGTGCCGCTTCTTCGGTGTCCGTGCTCGGCGTTCGTGTTACCGCTTCGGTTTGACGTACGGTGTCTCTTAGCCGTGGGTTCAGTTTGTGTGCGGCATCGTAATTTGTACGCCGGGCGGTACGTGTTTCGTCGGACGGTGTGTGTCAATTGTGCTGCGCCGCTACGTGTACGGGCGCACTTTGATGGCGGACGGTGTCGCTGGCTTGCCGGCGGTGTTTGGCTGACTTTTCGCATCGTAATCGGGCGGGCGTGTGGACTGCTGCGTGCAGGCGGTGACTGGTGGTTTTTGCATCCGCCAGCACGGCGGTAGTGCTTCCGCCCGACATCCTAATGGGCCCCATAGTTTGGTATTTTAATTATATTATTATTATTGGTTTTAATTTAAAATATTTAGTAAACATTGTATTAAATATGTACTTTGTTTCATTAAAAAAATATATATATACTTATTTTAAATTTAAATATTTATATTTGTTGTTATTTAACGTAGTTGTTAAAAAAAATATTTATTTGAAGTGAACTACTTTATTTCAAGTGTTGCACAGACTGGAGTGAGAATAGTAAATGTTACCCCTCCGCTATCCAACGCTTTCTCTACTGTTGCACAGACTGAAGTGGGAATAGTAAATTTTACCCCTCCTGAGTCCAACCATTACTCTACTGTTGCACGGACTGGAGTGGGAATAGTACATTTTACCCCTCCTAAATCCAACACTTTCCTTACTATTGCACAGACTGAAGTGGAAATAGTAAATTTTACCCCTCCTGAGTCCAACGATTTCCCTACTGTTGCACCAACTGGAGTGGGAATAGTAAATGTTACCTCTCTGTAATATAACACTTTCCCTTCTGTTGCAACGACTGGAGTGGTATAGTAATTTGAACCCCTCCTGAGACCATTGCTTTCCCTACTGTTGCACCGACTGGAGTGGGAATAATACATTTTACCCCTCCGCAATCCAACAGTTTCCCTACTGTTGCACAGACTGGAGTGGGAATAGTAAATGTTAACCCTCTTGAGCCCAACGCTTTCCCTACTGTTGCACAGACTGGAGGGGGATTAGTAAATTTTATCCCTCCTGAGTCCAACGATTTCCATAAAGTTGCAGATATTGGAGTGGGAACAGTATATGTATTATTCCTACAATTTTATATTTTTGTTGATATTGTTTAAATGTATATTATTATGATGTTAAACATCATAAGACTGCCAGCATAACGCTACGCTACGCTACTTTGCTAAAAGGCCTGCATTTGTATGCTAGTATTGTTTTTTAGAACTGTTTTTAAAAAATATTAGGACTTTGATGTCTTTTTAGAACGGGGAACGGGAACGGGCACGCTGTGTTAGTTTACCTGCTGTGCACCATCGCTCTACCGGCACTTGCATTCGCGCTTTGCTGACCGAGGTGTGCTGGTGTGCTTCCGCCTGTAAGAGCGGGCCACCGAGACGACGCCATCTTGGTCAGTGCGCTAGTTGTTTTCCCTGATCACCACACGCCTCCCTATTTAGGAAGGGTGATGCAAGCGCGCTCATTTTAAACATCGTAAGACTGCCAGCATAACGCTACGCTACGCTACTTTGCTAAAACGCCTGCATTTGTATGCTAGTATTGTTTTTTAGAACTGTTTTTAAAAAATATTAGGACTTTGATGTCTTTTTAGAACGGGGAACGGGAACGGGCACGCTGTGTTAGTTTACCTGCTGTGCACCATCGCTCTACCGGCACTTGCATTCGCGCTTTGCTGACCGAGGTGTGCTGGTGTGCTTCCGCCTGTAAGAGCGGGCCACCGAGACGATGCCATCTTGGTCAGCGCGCTAGTTGATTTCCCTGATCACCACACGCCTCCCTATTTAGGAAGGGTGATGTAAGCGCGCTCATTTTAAACATCGTAAGACTGCCAGCATAACGCTACGCTATTTTGCTAAAACGCCTGCATTTGTATGCTAGTATTGTTTTTTAGAACTGTTTTTAAAAAATATTAGGACTTTGATGTTTTTTTAGAACGGGGAACGGGAACGGTCACGCTGTGTTAGTTTACCTGCTGTACACCATCGCTCTACCGGCACTTGCATTCGCGCTTTGCTGACCGAGGTGTGCTGGTGTGCTTCCGCCTGTAAGAGCGGGCCACCGAGACGACGCCATCTTGGTCAGCGCGCTAGTTGTTTTCCCTGATCACCACACGCCTCCCTATTTAGGAAGGGTGATGCAAGCGCGCTCATTTTAAACATCGTAAGACTGCCAGCATAACGCTACGCTACGCTACTTTGCTAAAACGCCTGCATTTGTATGCTAGTATTGTTTTTTAGAACTGTTTTTTAAAAATATTAGGACTTTGATGTCTTTTTAGAACGGGGAACAGGCACGCTGTGTTAGTTTACCTGCTGTGCACCATCGCTCTACCGGCACTTGCATTCGCGCTTTGCTGACCAAGGTGTGCTGGTGTGCTTCCGCCTGTAAGAGCGGGCCACCGAGACGACGCCATCTTGGTCAGCGCGCTAGTTGTTTTCCCTGATCACCACACGCCTCCCTATTTAGGAAAAATGATGCAAGCGCGCATCGCGCGCACGCAGCGGGCGCGCCGGTGGCGCGCCAGAGGCAAGCCCGTCCGCGCTCTGTCCACGCTCAGCGCCAGCCACGCTGTCAGTTGTGTACCAGGGCATGCTCGATTATGCTTTTCAAGGGAGCAACTCATACATATAGGTGAGAGGGATACTAAGGGGACACAGAAAGCGGTTAATAAAGACAATCATGCCATAACTGACCAGCTTCAGGGCAGACTGAACTGTGGCCTGATAAATAGTAGATCCCTAGTTAAACACTATCAGTTAAACACTATCAGGAGGTGGCAACTATGTTGGAATGCCTTGACTTAGATGTGTTGTTTTTAACCGAAACATGGACCAGCGCCGACTCCGTGGTAGAGCTAGGATTCGCATGCCCAGAGGGATATAAAATGTTCCACAAACCCAGACTGGTGGGGAGAGGCGGGGGGGTAGGGGTGATCTTTAAAGATAAATGGGAGTTTACCCCTTTACACATTGATGATGTCGAGGGTATTGAACTTCTAGGTTTCTCACTACAAGAGGCAAGAGGAAAAGTGCTGACAGGAATAGTTTGTTACAGGCCCCCCGGACAACACACCCAATACCAAGCCCTAATTGACACCTTGGTCAATATGACCCTGACACACTCAAGAATGATCATATTGGGCGATTTCAATCTCTGGGACAATGGGATCCTTGGCCCCTCACTGAGAGATCTGGAACAAGCCTGCGAAAGTCTCAATCTGCACCAATTAGTACTTCAGTCAACCCATCAAGGAGGGCACATCCTAGACCTCTTATTTGCAAATCAGAATGAAACAGAAGTAATTGAAGTGCTACCTCAATGCTGGACCGAGCACTCCTTAATCCATTTTAGGATCACGCTGCCCAGTCTGGCTAATAATACAAATCAGTCAGTAACCTTCTGGAAGGGAAGAGAATGGGCTAAGTTACTAAAAACAGAAAATATCCGACATTTCCAGAACACAATTTATTTATGTCCAGTAAATCAGTGGATGAAAATTATCAAATTTATTGTGACTACATAAAGGGCACCTTAGATGAGATTGCCCCAGTAAAAAGGCTGAAGAATAGAAAAAAACCCTCAGCTCCTTGGTATAACGAAGAGCTAAAACTAATGAGGAAAAACGTAAACGAGCTGAAAGGATGTGGAGAAGGTCATATGAGGAAGCGGACAAAGAAACGCTGAAATCATTACAGGCCTTATACAAGGTAGCAATCTTAAGGGCCAAAGCAGAGTATTATGCAAAAACAATTCTGCAGGCACCTAATAGCACAAAAACGCTCTTCACCATCATAAAAGACCTATCCAATCCAGCGTGTACGGGCAATAAAGTAACTGCGACACAAAAACTCTGCGATAATATTGCTACCCACTTTGACGAAAAAATTAACAAGATAGTCAGTGGTTTAAACTCCAACAATGATAGTAGCCTCAACGAGGAAAAGGAACCTCCCATGAGATTAGCAACAGAGCAACAGAAAGAGGCACTCAAGGATTATCCGCCACCCGCTTTAGAGCGCTTTGAAATTCCCACTGTGGATATATTTAACAACCTAGCCCAAAGCGTTTCTTCCGGGTTCCCTTTGGACCCTCTTCCGCAGGCGATTTGGAAAGAGTTCCAGCTGGATCTATTTCCATGGCTACGGCAGATTTGCTGTCAGTCATTAGAAAAGGGAACAGTCCCAGAAGGCTGGAAGCAGGCGGTAGTAACCCCGTTGCTCAAAAAGCCGTCACTCGACCCTAAGTGTCCATCGAGCTTTAGACCAATATCTCTTCTCCCGTATCCAGTAAAAATTCTGGAGCGGGCAGTTAGTAAGTCTCTGTCCCTCTATCTGGAAGAAAATCAATTACTAGATAAGGATCAATTCGGTTTCCGACCAGGGCATGGAACGGAAACAGCCTTAGCAACAGTCCTGGATAACCTAAGAATGCGAGCCGACAATGGTAATCTGTCCGTACTGGTATTACTGGACATGTCGGCCGCATTCGACACAGTAAATCACAGGATCCTGCTGAAAAGACTAGAGAACATCGGAGTGAAAGGACAGGCTTTAAAGTGGCTGCAATCGTATCTGACGGGCAGGCAACAGGTGGTAACTATCCCACCGTTTACCTCTCCCAAGACCCCTGTGCGACATGGGGTGCCACAGGGCTCAGCAATCAGCCCAATTCTATTTAATATTTATCTGCGCCCTTTAATCCCAATTATTAAGTCTTTCGGCATCGACCTAGTCAATTATGCAGACGATACGCAACTGGTGTTCTCTCTAGGAGGAAACCAGGCAGTATCTATTGAGAAATTTCAGGAGTGCATGCTCAAGACCTCCAGCTGGCTCAGGAAAAACTCCTTACAATTTAATGGAGAAAAAACTGAGATAGTATACTGCTCTGCGACCAAAATAGCTCCGCCTTATCCAGCCGAATTTAGACTCACCCCTATGGATAAACCACTGATTTGTGCCAGTACAGTGCGTAACCTGGGGGTTTTAATGGATGACAATCTCCAACTGGAATCACAAATTAATAAAACAGTCGGCACCTGCTTCTCCTTGCTAAGAGCACTGCGCCAGATCCTCCCACTCCTGCCCGCCACCTCCAGACCTTTGGTGTTGAGGAGTCTAATACTGAGTAGGTTGGACTATTGTAACTCCCTGTATTTGGGAGCACCACAATCAGCACTGCGGAAACTACAGAGGATTCAGTCTATAGCAGCCAAACTGGCTTTAAATAGGCAGCGTAGGTCCTCTACATCTCTAGCTCTAAGAGACCTCCATTGGTTGCCCATAAATGAGAGAATTCATTTTAAATCTCTCTGTATAGTGTTCAAAGCAGTACATGGCCTAGGTCCAATACCCATGCAGGAGAAATTCACTTGGTATACTCCAGGGAGAAATTTACGCTCATCAGGCATGTATTTGGTAACCACCACCAGATTTAGGAAGACCAGGACAGGTGGCAGAGCCTTTGGGGTAGCAGCCTCACGACTCTGGAATGACCTTCCCCTGAATATTAGGCAAATGAAATCTTTGCTCCCATTTAGAAAAAGCCTAAAGACATGGCTCTTCCCTAAGAATTAGCATTACGAGCATACCGTATAGACTATCTTTATGCACAATGTCATCTGGGCAAGTCACAGCACCAGGATACCCGTAGGTGACAGTTTTGCGCTATATAAATTTAAGAAATAAATAAATAAAAATATGTAGCATTATATTATTTGTATTTATTAATGTTTGTAACATGTAATATATTTTCAGTAAATTGAAATGTTATAATTTGTTTACTTTTTTATTTGTAATTATATTGGTATGTTTTTTAGAATTTATTTTTTACAGTTTGCAATTTATTATGCATATATATATATATATATATATATATATATATATATATATATATATATATATATATATATATATATATATATATATTATCTACTGGTGGTCGCCAGTAGATAGTTATAGTTAGGACCTATTTTCCATAGGAAATCCGCAACATTCTATTTGAAATAACGTTGGCGCCGGTTGACGAATCTTCGCGAAAGTTTCCAACTTGTTGGGGCGCTCCAGTCCGCTCCTATCCTGAAAGTCTCGGGGGATTCGTCAAGCGGGGGCCGAGAAAAAGGGGGTCCCAAAACACGTTTTCCCATTCATTTTTCCGTAGGAACCTTTAGTCGCAGCTACAGCCCGAACTGCTGAACGGAATTACACCAAATTTGGCAAATAGGTAGCCCTTGGTTCAGTGTCGTGCCTTTTGCTTAAATGGTGTAAATCCGTTCAGTAGTTCCTGAGAAAATCAAAAGTAAAGTCACATATATATCTATGGCCGAGTAGGGTCCGCGTACCCTCCCGATCACGAGCTGCATGCTAATTGGCTGTCAAGTGGCTGTCAACACTCCAAACCAGGAAGTGTTGGCAGCCATTTTATGCCTCGGTAGAACCGAGGCACAGAAACAAGTGCGCAAAATGCACAAAGGGGGCAGGGTAGAAACACCCTGACCCCCTAGGTCTGCTCAGGGGGTCCCACAAGGACCCCCTGGGCAGAAAAAAGCATTTTTTTTTTTTAAAAATCGGCGGGATGCGCGGATCCCGCCGAGAAAAAAAAAAGAAACAAGTGCGCAAAATGCACCAAGGGGGCAGGGTAGAAACACCCTGACCCCCTAGGTCTGCTCAGGGGGTCCCACAAGGACCGCCTAAGCAGGAAAAAGCATTTTTTTTTTTTAAATCGGCGGGATGCGCTTAGGGTGCGCGGATCCCGCCGATAAAAAAAAAAAACGAAGCGCGGTCTCCCGCGCTTCGTTGTTAATTGTACCCCGGGTGGACCAAGTCCCGGGGGCATGCGGGGTTTTTTGAAATTAATGTATGGGGGGCCTCAAAAACCCCCCCAAGCCCCGGGGACCGCCACCCCCCGGGGCTTTAAAAAAAATGGTGCGGGAGGGCTCTCGGCCCTCCCGCAGCCCCGGGGACCGCCACCCCCCGGGACTTCTTTTTTTTAAATAGAAAGTACCTGTGTGGGGGGTCTCCAGCCCCCCCACATTCCCCGGGGACCGCCACCTCCCCGGGGCACTAAAGATTTAAATATGGGGGTCCGTTACGGACCCCCAGAGCCCCGGGGACCACCACCTCCCTGTGGCTTTCAAGATGGTGGGAGGGGGGCCGCGCGGCCCCCCTCCTGGAGCCAGTGATGGCCCTGGGGACCGCCACCCCACAGGGCCGGCTCCTGCAGTGTCCCGGGGTGCCCACCCCCGGGACACTGTAGTTTGCTATGGCAGGGCGGGAGCCTCGCGGCTCCCGCCCTGCCATAGCAAACTGCTTTGTTTTGAGAGAGAGCAGGAAACCTGCTCTCTCTTCCAAAACCAAAGACAATTGCTTTTCCACACGGGGAGCTGCATCTTAGCAGCTCCCCATGTGGAAAAGCAATGCCGGCTCCCGAGGGACGCGGGGAGCCGGCGGGACCGTGGGGGGATTGGGGACCCCCCCACGGTCCCCAACGGAGAGGGCCAGCCCCGGGGGATGGGGTCCCCGGGGCAAGTAGTGGCCCGGGAGGGGGGCCATGTGGCCCCCCTCCCCAAAATTTAATTTAAAAAAAATAAATAAATAAATAAAACAAAGGCCGGCCCCGGGGGATGGGGTCCCCGGGGCCATAAGTGGCCTGAGGAGGGGGGCAACGCAGCCCCCCTCCATAACTTTTTTTTTTTTTTTAAAAGAAGGCCATGCCCCGGGGGATGGGGTCCAAATTTTTATTTTATTTTTTAAATTAGGGGGCAGGCCCTGGGGGATGGGGTCCCCAGGGCCAATAAATTAGAAAAGAAGGGGGGCCACACAGCCCCACTTCTTAAAAAAAAAAAAAAGACCGGTATCGCAGCGAGGCCACGCCCTCCTTGTAGCACTATGCAAACGCGCCCTGGCGCGTTTGCAGATGGGGAACGATTCCCCTTGAATACTGGGGGTCCCTGGGGCCAACTAGCCCACCAGGAACCTCCAGTATGCGCCAGGGGCTGCGTTGCAGAGAGGTGTACAGAGGCCACGCCCCTTTTACACCTCTCTGCAACGCAGCTCTGTGGCGCTTTTGGAGGTACATGGTGGGCTAGTTGGACTCCAGGGACCCTCAGGATTCAAGGGGACTTAATCCCCCAACTTAAAACGCGCCACGGGGCGCGTTTGCACAGTGGTGAAGGGAGGGGGCGGGGCTTCAGGTGACATGTGTTCAAACAGGCCCCGTGGCGCTTTTAAGATGGGGAATTAAATCCCCTTCAATCCTGAGGGTCCCTGAGGCCAACTAGCCCACCAGGTACGTCCAGAAAGCGCCACAGAGCTGCGTTGCAGAGAGGTGTAAAAGGGCGTGGCCTCTGTACACCTCTCTGCAACGCAGCCCCTGGTGCATACTGGAGGTACAGGGTGGGCTAGTTGGACTCCAGGGACCCTCATGATTCAATGAGACTTAATCCCCCAACTTAAAACGCGCCACGGGGCGCGTTTGCACAGTGGTGAAGGGAGGGGGCGGGGCTTGAGGTGACATGTGTGCAAACAGGCCCTGTGGCGTGTTTTAAGTTGGGGGATTGAGTCCCCTTCAGTCCTGAGGGTCCCTGGAGTCCAACTAGCCCACCAGGTACCTTCAGTAAGCACAACAGAGTTGCGTTGCAGAGAGGTGAAAAAGGTGCTTGGCCTCGGAACGCCTCTCTGCAACTCAGCTCTGTGGTCCTAACTGTAGGTACCTGGGGGGCTAGTTGGGCCCCAGGGACACTGAGGATTCAAGGGGACTTAATCCCGCAACTTAAAACGCGCCACAGGTCACGTTTGCACACATGTCACCTCAGGCCCCCCCTCCCTTCACCACTATGCAAACGCGCCCTGTAGCGCATTTTAAGAGGTAGTTTTAATCCCCCTGCCCAATTATGTACTAGGGACTTACAGAGGAGGTCATGCTAATCACAGGGGTACCCCAACGCATAGTGTTCCCTAGTGTATGTAGGTGTTTTAACTGTATTCTAAGTGTGTTTTAGCATAGCACTGGCTCTGGTTAGTCAGAGTCAGTTACCAGCAGTACACGTTGGAAAAAGTTGTGGGCACAGGATGATTTTGGAACAAGCCTCTTTCTGCTCCTCTGTTGGTTCTTTCTGCACATCTTTTGGTTCTTCCTGCACTTTTCTTCGTCTTTGTGGACTTCTGTTGCTTCTTTCTGCATTTCTTTTGCTTCTTTCAGGGCGTTTTTCTTCTTTCTTCACATCTCCTACCTCTGTAGGCATAGTTACAAACTAGCATTTAAAAAACCTTTGAAATTCACTGAAAAAACCATAGGTTTCAGGCATGTTATAGTTAGAAATTAGCATTTAAAAACCTTTGAAATTCACTGAAAAAACCATAGGTTTCAGACACGTTATAGTTAGAAATTAGCATTTAAAAACCTTTGAAATTCACAGAAAAACCATAGGTTTTAGGGACAGTTATAGTTAGTTGGACATTGCACTCGTACAAAACCCGTGAAATTCCCCGTTATAGTTAGTTCAGCTAACTATAACTCGCGCCCCCGCAATGCACTGCTGATGACGTCACATATTACATCACTCATGACATGGTCAGTGACATCACTGATGACATCACTGATGACATCTCAAATGACATCACTGATGACATCACTGATGACATCATCCACGTGATAATCTGATGCACCTCCTCACACCCTAATATAACCTTTGATACACCCACTCTAAATTACAGACTGCCAATCGCAAAACCATAGAAACTCCAACACCAATAACTACATACCCCCTCACTGATTCTTAGGTCTACACACATATCCACTCACTCACCCGTACAGTCACTCATACTTATGGTCACTCAGTACAGGACTATCATATGCACTCATACTCCTATATAGACACTCAAACAACGCCACTCATCCATAGAGGTACTCACACACCTAGTCAGTCATGCAAATAATTAAACACACTGCCATTTACTCACCTATACAGTTATACACACACCAGCTCACTTACTCATACAAATACTAGCACATTCTTACGCTCTTATACAATCACTGATACAAGCACACACTCATCCATACAGTCACTCTCACAATCACACACTCTCGCTTATAGCTATTTATATACTCCAACACACATATATACTGCCTTTCACATATGTAGTTACTCACACATGTACCACTGGGACATACATTCACTCACTAACACACTCTTACACACACTTACCCACCCATACAGTCTATCACAGATGCACTCTTGAAACCATCCACCCAGTGAATCACCCACTCACACATCTATGCACAGAGTCGCACACACCCCACCCACACAAACACTCAGGCACCCATACAGATTCTCAGACAACCAATCAATAACTCATATAGACACTCACGTAGCTATTCACAAACCCATGCAGCCACTTACACAGCAACAGACAGACGGATACAGACATTCACCCAGTTTAGTCACTAACCCATGCATTCAGTAAGATACGTTTAATCACTCACTTATAGAGTTAGTCACGCACCTACCAAATCATCCATACAGACACTTATACACCCACTCATTCTTCAATACGCCTTTCCCTATATATATTAAAAATATTTAAACTTTACAGAAACACACAGTCACTGGATGATGTCATCAGTGATGTCATTTGAGATGTCATCAGTGATCTCATCAGTGATGTCACTGACCATGTCATGAGTGATGTAATATGTGACGTCATCAGCAGTGCATTCCGGGGGCGCGAGTTATAGTTAGCTGAACTAACTATAACGGGGGAATTTGATGGGTTTTGTACGAGTGCAATGTCCAACTAACTATAACTGTCCCTAAAACCTATGGTTTTTTCAGTGAATATATATATATATATATATATATATATATATATGCAAAAAGAGTTGCCTCTAGGTGGGATGCACTCCCAGGTGGAAATTACGACAAAGCAAGGGCACACGCCATGAACAAAGTCCTTTTCTGGTTTCCTGCCAGATGCGTTTCGGGCCAACGCCCTCTTCAGTGGCAGACCATGTGACGTGACGGCGTGCGGCAACCACCAGTAAATCCCCGTAATAATTATGCTCAGGTGAACCACCTGAAGCAATGCTTCCTGGGACTGGTGGTTCAGTAAAACCCAAGTGGGTTGCCGCCGGCACTCACATTCAAAAATGTTTTTAAAAGGATTGCCGATGTTCGCGCCGGCACCCCTGCATATAACAGGCACCTCCTGTTCCACAGTTAGCTGCCCCAATAAAGCAGCCGCGAACCCGCAAGTGTTTCGCGGTGGTGCAATCCCGCAACCAGTCAGGCCGCTATACAAAATGCAAAAAGAGTTGCCTCTAGGTGGGATGCACTCCCAGGTGGAAATTACGCCAAAGCAAGGGCACACGCCATGAACAAAGTCCTTTTCTGGTTTCCTGCCAGACGCGTTTCGGGCCAACGCCCTCTTCAGTGACAGACCATGTGACGTGACGGCGTGTGGCAACCACCAGTAAATCCCCGTAATAATTATGCTCAGGTGAACCACCTGAAGCAATGCTTCCTGGGACTGGTGGTTCAGTAAAACCCAAGTGGGTCGCCGCCGGCACTCACATTCAAAAATGTCTTTAAAAGGATTGCTGATGTTCGCGCCGGCACCCCTGCATATAAAAGGCACCTCCTGTTCCACAGTTAGCTGCCCCAATAAAGCAGCCGCGGACCCGCAAGTATTTCACGGTGGTGCAATCCCGCGACCAGGCAGGCCGCTATACAAAATGCAAAAAGAGTTGCCTCTAGGTGGGATGCACTCCCAGGTGGAAATTACGCCAAAGCAAGGGCACACGCCATGAACAAAGTCCTTTTCTGGTTTCCTGCCAGACGCGTTTCGGGCCAACGCCCTCTTTATATATATATGTTGTTAAAGTTTTTAAAGTGTACAAAAAATTAGTAAATTATAACCTAAGTTATCATTATTATTTTAATAATAGTTTTAAATTATATATGTTTAAATAAACCTATTTGCAACTGTTTCCAAGACAGCTACTTGCCGCCTTGCAATGCTGGTGCCTAATGCGGCATGGAAACCGCCCACAACTCCACACTTTGCGTTTCTCTCCATGCGGAAAACATCAGACGGCACTCCAGCGCCTTTGAATTCTGGTTTATTCACTGGTTGATGTTTAAATAAACATACACATATATATGAGTTTTTTTGTTACAAAAGTATAAAATGAATATGTAATTTAAAAAAATATATATATTTAATTTAAAAAAATATATATATTTAATTTACATTATATAACTGTTTAATGTTAATATTTTTAATGTTTACAGTGTTTAACTATGTTTATATAAAATAAAATTATTTTTGTGTTCAAAATAATTGTATAACAATATTTTTTTCCAATATTTTTGTTATTTACATTATAAGTATAGGATAATGATATTTTTTGTGCTTGATCTTTCTGCACAATATTTATGTCCCATGATATTTCAGGTTTCAATATTTTGTCAGTGTACCGGATACATGGAGGCAGGAAGGTAGGATAGAGAGACCAAAGAAGTTATTTTTCCTCCGTTGCCTCCCTTACTGTGGATAAAACTTGAATCCTTTATATGCCATCCTCATTCTATGCCCATTGCTTTTATTTTATCTCTCTCTTCACTGAATTGACCTGTTTCTATTTCTCTGCTTGTAAGAAATGGATTTACTGGTTGTTGGGGGGGCTACTCAAGCAGCAACCAGGGTGAAGTCAAAAGCAAACTCCAAATTAACCTGTGCTCAACCCTCTAATAACTTGGCCCGGAGCAGTCAGGATTAACTTAGAAGCAATGTGTAAAGAATTCATGCAGCACTTCAAACAGTAAGAGTACATTTTAATAAATGAAACAAGACCAAAACAACAAAACCCCAATAAGTAGAACCGGAGTTATGCAATTTTAAAGATTTGAGTGAAAATAACAACAAAAAACAAAAAGTTCTGTGGAGATCTCACTGTGCTGGACTGGGACAAAGTCACAAGTTCATACCGACCACGATGGGACGAGGGCCATCAACAGGGACCCAGTTATGCCCATTGAACAAGAGTACCTTAAACCCTGGTTGCAGAGCGTTGCGAAGTCCACATCAAGAATGAATGACAATGCCAGGTCCTGCCTAGTCATCGAGGAGGCTGTTGATGAGAGAGGGCTTGCGATGTGAAGGCCTTTATCGAAGATGTATCGCACGTTGGCTGGTTCCAAGGAAGCTGAGGGGCTAGAATTGCGAAGCACTGCGTCATCATAAGGGCTGCCGTCGACCAGGGGCTTGCAAAGAGAGGGCCTGCATTGGGGATGCGTCGCACAGTGGTGGTTCTGATGAGACTGTGGGCTGCGAAGGCGATGCAAAAACCTTGTGCTGGGAGAGCCTTGCAGCAGAGACAATACGTCGGATCTGCTCTGCGTTGCGCTGCACAGCAGAGGAGATGCGTCAGTTCTACTGGATCCACAGACAGGCTGGTAGAGAAGCATCAGGCCCACTTCCAAGGGTCCAGTACTGGGGTGGCACCATTTGGCAGGATAGGACTCACAGTTACAGAGTCCAGGTGCTGGTTACAAGAGACTAGCCCTTGGAGTCACTCTAGAGGTCCTGGGTACCGGTTGCATGTCCGGTCCTTCTAACCCAGGTAAGAGGGCAGCAGGGTAGCAGTCCAGCAGAGTGGCAGAGTCGCAGTCCTTTCAGCAGCACAGCAGTCCTTCTTCCTGGCAGAGTCGTCCACTGGTCCAGAAGTGTACTGAAGAGTTAGTATCTGAGGTCCAATATTTATACCGAGTACCTTCTTTGAAGTGGCAGGTTTCCTGCCTCCTCTGCCCTGGCTCCAGACTAACTACAGGGGGAAAACAATCATTTGTGTTAAAGCAGGACACAGCCTATTCAGGTGTGAGTAGGGCTATGCCCAGATTCACCCTCCCGTCCTGCCAGTGATGGCACATCTAGGCACACCTCATCTCTTCATTGTGTGTGGCTGTCTAGGAGGAATACACAAAGACCAACTACCAACTATACCTAGATATGTGACCAGTGCTTAATTTGTAAAATAATAAGTGCCGGGGCTCAAAGTTTTGCTCAGAAGTCGTGCCAGTGCTGCAGAAGGTCATGGTGCCGAAAACGAAATCTGAGTAGTCTTGAGTGCCCTTTATGCATCTTTAGCCATCACCAGACACTCCCTGCCCCTCTATCTCACACCTACACATTGTTCGTTGCCTCTGCTTCCTCCCTTGGTAACTTTAGTTACACCTTTCTCTTCGTCCTCCAATCCCCTTTTTGTGTTTTTCTCTCTTTTGTTGTGGGTCAAAGTGTGATGAGACAAAATAAGTGATAGTGCCCAAAAATAAATGCTGGTGGCCCCACCTGCAACCACCAGCTCAAATTAAGCAGTGATCTTACTTCATGGTTCACATCCAAAAGCACAACCTGGATTCCAAGGGCCCTGGAAAACCAAACAATGAAAATGGGTCCTCAGTACACTGGTTGGATAGTTAAATATAGATAAAATGTGGGTGCATTGGGCTGCAAAACACTTTGCCTCCAGTGCCACTGCACTTACTGCACTATGGATAGCTAGACCCTGTCTACCTCACCTTCCAGATCCATTAGAGGTTGTGCTCTATGGCTTCTACTGGAAGTCGGGGGCCTTGTTATTCATTCGTTTGGCAGCCACTTGCGTTTTCAGCTGACATGCACTGGCTCACATCTCCTGAGTCAGAGATGCCAGTGTTAGTTTCCACCATGAGAAACAGCTGAGCAGCTGCATGCTATCATTATGAAGAAGTGCTGTTGCTTCTGTCTACTACAATTCTTAACAACCCATCAGCAAGTCTGAACCAAGCACGTTCAAAGCAAGCCTCTAGATAGCCAAGTTATCTCCTGTGCATCAGCAACCAGGAGCAACAACATTTCACTTTAATTGTTGGTGAGAAAGATTAATGTGCAGGGGTTGGAGTTAGGCAGGGAGGGGATGGGGCACCACGAAAGCCGGTGACACCTGTTTCACCATGTTCTTCCTATTTAAAACCTCAAAATGAAAAAGTTACGATGCACGCTGTTTAAATTAGTTTTTCATCCGGGTTGTGCAACTTTGCCAAGTGCCAAATGTTGGTTACCTTACCTGCCCAGTGAGGGAGGGGTGATGGCTGATCACAGCAGGCAGGTCACGCTCGGAGGGTTCATGCTCTGCCTCTAATCTTCTGAGTACAGGCCAGGCGGGCATCTAAAGTTAAGCTTGGCACGCCGTGCCTGCTGCCTAGTTGCTCCCTGCAGTGCTGCCACTGCCAGACTCATGCAGCACAGCAATTGCCGGTGCTGTGTGCTGGCAGTTTTTTAGGTCGAGCCTATAGCGGCAGCACACATGCGCTGCTCGCTTTACGAGGCATGCAGTATTCAGTACGGAGTGGAAGCTTCGTGGAAGCTCCGCCCACTCTCTGCCCATTGGCTTGTGTCTTTGTCCTCCGTAAATGCGTTCTTCTGATCCATTTTGAGGCTTGTTAGTCCCTCCTTATGACGGCTATGTCGTCATTTATCACCTCCCATGGCTACTGGCCCCTTTACTTCGAGTGTTACTCAGTCCGTCGACTGTGAGCACTCCTTTGTGCCCCCTTACGTGTACCTGACTGATGCCGTAGGTACTCGGCAAACTGCTGTTAAACGATTGTTTAAGACTGAATTAATGTTTGCTCGCTTCGCTGGAGTGTGTCTTCGCTGTGGAGTGTGTTCCTACTAGGAACAGGGAACGGCCGGTGTGTTGTGCAGAGTTGCTGCTGTGTATATACTGCGACTAACTTCCAGCCGTGGCACCCGCCGGCAGATAACGGGCCGCCGCACTGCAGCTCCGGGCTGCCCTCCATAAGCTCCAGGGACGACGAGACCAGTGCTCCCTATTCACTCTCTACTCATGCAATCGTGTGCCTTCTTGGAGTGGGGACTGTGACATTAAAATGTGAAGTACCTGACTCACGACCCTACGTGCTTGCATGGTCAAGTATCCATCCAGTGCCATATTATTTATATATTAATTATATATTTTTTTAACTTTGCAGAAGCGCTTAAGTACGTTTTTCAACCGCCGTATTAGTGTAACAATGCAAGTTTCGGCAGTAGTGGAATATATTCTTGATCGCAGACTTTTTCCTGGAGACTACTTAAAATGTACATGATTCCTGTGTTTCGTCACCGCTTGACCATGGGGTAATAAGACTAGTTTGGTACGAGTTGCTTCTATTTTAAGTGCCATTTTCTTGAAAGTGTATGAGTGTTACCGCAAAAAATGGTTTTAGTTTAACTGCTTCGTGGCAGATCACATGAATAAAACACTCGTATTGCATTTGGTTTCTCTTCGTGTACCGGACATCTTGATGGTGTTGTGATGCATGATTTGTTGAGTCTGCCTGAGGTGGCATAATACCGCGAAGTTTTTTGTCGAATATCCCTGCTTAATACTTTAGTGCTCTAAAGTAGTCGACTCGGTACCCCAGTCACTAGCTCGTATTTTACCCACACGTCATTGCTGTCGTGTGGGATTAATGACCTAGGCGTGTCGTTTTTTTGTGTTGACCGTCGAGTCCTGTTCTTTAAATCCATAAGATTTCTACATGGGGGGGGGGGGTAAATCTACAAACCTATTCCTTAAACTGGTCTGATCTGTGCAGCCGTTGCACACATTAGTCCGTTGCAAATATGCGAGGCTGCAGTGTTGGGTTCGTCGCAGGTTCTCGTGTCACGTGGCCTTAATTGGGCTAAAGGTCCTTTTGTGGATGAAGGGTCGTGGCTTTCAGGGCTGCAACACGAGAATGTTTCCAGCCAGTATAGATAAGTTAATTCGCAGACCAGGTATATATTTTTTTATTGTTCAGTGCCACAAGTGAGATATTGGACAGTATCACTTGTTGTAGTGCTATGTCACTGTTTCGGATTTCCAGTGTACGCTGCTTGGTAGTGCGTATACAAAGGGCGGTGGTGCTTGTGGTAATGCTTTGGTTAGCAGGTGTATCATTCATACTTTAAGAAGCTACGTCGGAGGCTTTAGATTCACGTTGGGGTCGCTCTGTCTGGAAATATGCTGTCTTATGATGGTAACTGCATTAGACAAATGCCTTTACCCGAACGAGAAGTGCTGGTCCGCAATATTTAAATTACAGTGATGTGATGGGCCTTCTGGCTGGCTGGGTCAAATCGGTATACTAACTTCATTGGAACAGGGAGGTTGCTAATACTAAGTTGCTCGGTGAAGTTCTGTCATGCCAGTTGAGGCTTGGGGAAACTTTAAAATGGTCGCTGTTCTAATTACATAAATTTGCAATGTTTTCTTGGCGAAGAATTGAAGTTTTGTTGGTTGAATGTCGGCGCAATAACACACCGTAGCGCCGTGCAGTTATTCTGCTCAATCTGCCCCATGTATTTTATTGTAGGTCAAGGTATTGTGAGTGGCAAGGCTGATAAGGAACGGCGCTGTCTTCAACTAACCTACTGTAGTAATGCTTTAGAACGCGTGTATCCGCATTTCTGAAACCCGAAATGGTTGTAATGGCGCGGCTTGTGGAGAGTAGAACAAATGCACATGATGAGCGCTGTTGCTTTCCTGCAGCTACACGAGGTCTGTCAGAGTGGCTTAATTTGTTTCTTAGCATCCGTTTATGCCACTGCAGCTCAAGGCATCGATTTTTCCTTAGCACCCCTCCATATTTGCGAACTCTTGCCTTTTTCGCTTCCCTTTTCTCTAACAGGATTCCTTGCTAGAGCTATCTCAAATAAGGCTGTATGACAATAAAAGGGCTTTTCCCGCGGCAGAGACCTTATGCGCCTAGCATTGGCCTGCACTAGATAGGCTGCTCTCCTGTACGACTAAGCCTTCCATCGTTCAGCTAACTCCTTCCGGAAGTGCCAAATCAAGTCGACTATAGTTTACTTAAAATGGCTTTGCTTGCCAACTTTGGCTTACGAGAGACTCTCAAAGCTTCTCTCTCGGAGTCTAGACACCTAAGATGCTACATACATATTTACGCTAGTACCAGGTTTAAATAGCGATTGTGTACCCGTTTTCTGTTTATTAAAAAAATGAGCTGCTTTAAAACCGTGCTTCCGTTTTCGGTGTATTAAACTAGGCTGTCTATACTCTATTGCTGATGTGGTCAAGTGGTCTCAATGACATACATGCTTGGATTTAAAATTAATTACTTAGTCTGATTTTTACCGACTAAGATGCCTATTTTTAACAATTTCAAGGATTTCAAGCCATGATGTCAAAATAGTTTTAGCCTATTGCCCGACAACAGTACCGGGGATAGGTACCAGGGTCCTGTCTGGTTTAAATCGTTGGCAATTCATATAGCTAGTGAGTAAAATACTTCTGTGTAACAAATTTAAACTTTCTATTAAAGTGACTGGACAGCGGTTAAACCGGGCCTGAGTTTAAGGAACTTAAGGTGTTGGTACAGACTATCTGAAACTTTGCTTGTAGCTTCATTAGTGTTTTAGTATAGGAATTTTTCTACAATCTGTTGCAGCTTGCCTCAAATTTTCCATTGATTAGGATATGCCATGGTTGACGGTTACTTGTTTGGTGCAAGGGGGTTGGTTACAAATGTTTGGCTATTTTCTATGTCCTGTGATACTTTCACTGAGCAGTAGTAGGCAGGGAGGTTGAAGGATGTCCAGTGATGAAGTAGTACTGGTGCCATAGTAAGGGGCAAATCTGAAAGATGTGTATGAATCCTTTATTAAGCTTAACAAAGCAATTAACTGTTGTGCACCTTTATTTTGAATCTAAAAATGCACCTTTGCTAAGCAGGGTATTTGGGCCTTAAATTTAGGCAAGTAATATATAGCTACATAAAGATGGGCTAAGGATCAACATGGATAGCATAAACATTTTGGATGCAGTGTCATTCTAACAAATTACTCGGGTTTGCTGTTCTGGCGCTAGTTGGAAGCATTTTAATGCCCTATGATTTGAGACAGTGCAAGTTTATGATTTAATATCTCTGAACTAATAAAATAATTCTGCTTCAAATGGATCGACTGATTTGACAGAACAATCTGGATTCCAGGACAAAACTGTCTGACATCTATGTGACCAAATAAATTCTGTCCCAATGTTTTAGTGTCACCATTATAGATCATTTTAGTCCTGATGACCCTGCTCTAAATGCCTATGTCGACCTGTCAAAACGTCCACAAATAACATATGTGGACTGTTCATTTTGATGGATGTAAACACTTGCTTCACAAGTGTGGACTTCAAAACATTCTATTTTCGCGATCAGCCACATTTATATATGTTGTACAAAAAACACAAATGCACTTTTCATTCACTTTGTATTACTTTCACTGTGCCATCACTGTTTAGGAGCACCTTTTTATATTTACTTTGTAAGTTAATATATTCATAAATGAGAGAAACGCATAACAAACGTACTCATTTGAGAGGGTTTTCTTCTTTCCCTAAAATAAAACTATAATCCTGCCTGCTGCTTACCATTGGTTTTGCACCTCCATCGGTCTTATGTTGCTTTTCATTGTTTGGCACTCTGATACATCACTTCAGAGTGAAAAACAGAAGCACCGGCCAATTACAGTTTTCTTATGCTGTAGCTGTTTATTTTGTTCCTTTGGGGACTACTTCAATAAAGCAAGAGTGATGCTTTAAACATGCGCCGCCATAAAATGCAGGCTGTCTGTCGCTTCCCCGCTCCCTGCTGACAGCATCTCTGCTGGGGACGCTGCCTTATCTAAGCCCTGCCTTTCCAAACTCTCCCCTATACATTTTTTTTTAGGTCGAGCATTCAAGACCTCTTGTATATACTTTAGTATATACTTATATGTGTATGTACTTTGTGGGGTCTGGAGATAAGCCCTAGGCCGTGTCTGCTTCCGCTTAGGAACTTTTTTTCTTTTCAACTGCCTCTTTTTAACTGTCTTGATAGAAAACGACCTGTAGAGGTCAGTAAAATACCAGAATTGCTTTCTGCTGAGGGACTTTATTTTTTTAATTTTTCTGGCAACTGCCTCTAACTTTCTTGATAGAAAACGACCAGCAGAGGTCAGTAAAATACCAGAATCACTTAAGCATTCTCTAGATTCCAGTCCATAGAAATTGTCTTCCACAAGCACCCGTAGACAATAATATTTTTTTCAAATCTTGTATTTTCAGGGATATGACCACCAAAGGCCCTTATTTTATATTAAAAACAGAGCTTTGGACTATACCATTTCGCGCTGAAAGGCAATATTTCTCTCCATGTGTTCCCATACCTGGCGTGTCACGCAGTTTGGTGCTTACTTTCCCTCCATGTTAAAGAACAGTAGATATTTCAGCACCCAGGCTAATGTGCTGCATAGCTAAATACATATAAGTTCCCAAAGGCGATACCGATTGCATTGCAAATGCTTGTTATACAGTGCTACCAGTGCCAGTGCAGAGCAACATGTACATTGCACACCGATGTCAGGCAGGGCCTGCAGTTGGTGGTGGGCACAGGCCACAAAGTGTAAAAGGCAGAATAAATAACTGTCTGGCCTGCTTCAGCTGGTTTCAATTTCAGGTCAGTGTGTGCGAGCTGTTAAAGTATGCTGTACACTTTTAGTTTCTCCGATGTGAACAGACTTTCCCATCCTGCCTCGCCCCCATCTCACCCATCAGCCTGCCCTCAACCACATAAATAATCCAATTGGAATAATGACGCTCCTTAGTGAAAGGCAGGCCTGCGCTGCTGACATCACTAAAGTGATGCAGTCATCATGCCTGGACCTGGGTGGGCCATCCTCTAGAGACATAACAGGCAGACATTCAAGAACAGGACAAGTACATTTATTTTTAATAATTAGGGGCCCACCGCCCAGGGGAGAACAGTCCAATAGACCCGGTGCTGTAAATTAAGTGCTGGTGCTAAGCACTGGAAACCACTCGCACAAATTAAGCACTTCATGTGACCCAGATACAGGCTACAGGCACTATATGATTAAGGCAGGAAATACCAACTTTCTAATAGTGGCATTTATAAAATTGCAATTCAAATCTGACTTTAACATGAAAGAGGATTTTTCAGTAAAATTTTAAAGACACCTAACATGAACTGTTTACTTGTTCCCATTTAGAAGATATGCAATACTGAAAAACAAATTTAGGACATGTGAAACTTAAAAGTACAGGTCCTACTTTTTCACAACAGTGCACCCTGCCTTGTGGGCTGTTAAGGCCTTCCCTATGTATGCACACTTATATGTACTAAAAATGAAATTTTGGGACTGGCAGACGG
This sequence comes from Calotriton arnoldi, assembly GCA_963921515.1. Lineage (NCBI taxonomy): Eukaryota > Metazoa > Chordata > Amphibia > Caudata > Salamandridae > Calotriton > Calotriton arnoldi. The sequence goes on along the minus strand of CAWUFW010000540.1, from coordinate 2,899,681 downwards.
TTCATTTTGTCGGGTCAAAAGTGCAGTTTAAAACTGCACACACATACAGCAATGGCAGGCTTGAGGCAGGTTTGTAGGGCTACTTGAGTGGGTGGCACAACAAGTGGTGCAGGCCCATGAGTAGCATTTAAGTTACTGTAGGAAGCTGGCTCTGTATATACTATACCAAAGTGAGGTATAGTGTGCACAGAGTCCAGTGGATCCCCAAAGGTAGGCAGAGGTAAAGTCAGATAGCACCTCACTCTCTATTTGTGGTCGTGTGGTCGAGCAGTACGGCAGTATCAGAGGACAGTGTTAAGCATTTGTTGTACCCACTCAATCAGCAAATGATTTCACACACTCAAAGACTGAACTTCAGACCAACTGGTTTTGTATAAAAATATTCTTTTAGTTATTTTATTTCCTAGAACCAAGCAAGCCTGGCACAGGTAAGTTGATAAATACTTTGCAGTTAATATATAGTTTGGAATGCAGTTGTAAATGTACTTTGAAATGGTTACAGTTTGAATTACTGGTAATGCAATACTGTGAAATGCTGTACATATACTTTGTATCGATTTTGCAATAAGAATTACAAGTAAGTTACTTTTACGTTACTTTTGAGATTACTTTTAGATTACTTTTTCTACTCAGTGTGATATGCCTAGATATCACACTGGGACATTTCCTAGAGAAAAGGTAAGTAAAGTCAGTTTTGCACAATTGTTATTTTTCAGGTTTCCATACAAATCAACTCCACACTTGGAACATTTTTCAGAAAAAAACCAATCAATAGGTTCCTATGGAGAGAAATGAAGTTAACGGTTACCAGGTAAGTAATCGGTCTTTGGAGTTGAGCTTCTGGGGTTAGAAGAAGGGTTCCCCCAGGGTCAAGGATGCACTCTCGTTACACCCTCAGCGGCACTAGGGCGGCGGGGTGCAGAGTGCTGAGGCCCAATGTTATCCAATGGGGGGTATGGGGCCTCCGGTTGGTGGCTGCTGGCAAGCAGGCCACTGGGTTGTGGGAGCAAAGCTCCTGGACTTTAGCTCAGGGCAAATGGGGAAACAGTGTAGCACCAAAGGTGCACCCTCAGAGGTACTAGGGCGGCCCAGGTGCAGGGTGCTGTTTCGACGTTGGGCGCCCTGTTGGTTTCAATGGGGGACCTCCGGTTTGCAAAGGCACTGCAGGCTCGGGGACGAAGGTCTTCTGGGTGCGATCACCACTTCGAGAGGTAAGTTGGGAAGTTAGGGGTTGGTTAGGTACTGTTGGTTTGGGCACACAAGGCCGTGGGGCGTCGGGTGCAGGGGTGCCTTTTGGGGTCGGATCTTCTTACCAGCTCCTGGTCGCGGTTGGGGGGACCTTCTGGATTTAGGCTGCAGGCATCAGCTGGAGGCTTGAGGCAGGTCAGGGGTTGCCGGATCTTGGGTCAGGATCGCTGGGGTGACCTCCTCGTGGTGTTTGCCCACTCGAGCTCGGGCCGTGGACTGCGGGTGCAGAGTGGGGCAGATCCACGGTGTTCGGCCGGAGCCATAGGTTGCAGATGAACAAATCTGGTGTTCACGGGAGACAGAGTCTTTGTAGTTGAAAGCAGGCAGGTCCTCTGGGGTTTTCGAGGTTGCTGGCTGCAGGACACACCTGGATTTCGCAGGAGCAGTTTCGAGGGGGAGACAGGCCGGAAGGGCTGGGGCCAAGTCAGTGGGCGTCTTCCTCTTGTTAGCTGCTGCACGGCTGTTCGGTCCTTCTTCTTCTTCTTGCAGGTTCTTGTCTGAGGAAGCAAGGTTCAGGGGTGCCCCTAAATGCTAGATTTAGGGGCGTTACAGGTAGGTAAAAGGCAGGGACCAATGGGTCCCTGGGATTTCACCGTGTCACACTGGGGTCACACTTTCGTTAAAACGCATGACAACACTATGCGAGAAATGCATTTTAACTCCAGGTAATAAATTGATTTAAGGATATGTGTGGCGACTGACCTAATGTTTCCTTTATAAATTACAGATATTATGCCCCTGATGAAGGGCTGTGGCCCGAAATGCATTGGGCAACCAGGTGCACACAAATAATGAGTTGAATTTGAATTTTCTAATCATGAAGATGAAATGATTACAAGGAATTAAGGACATAAAAAAGTTTCAGATTAATCTCAAGCTACAAAAGTGGAATAAACTTGATTTGAAAAATCGTTTTTTGAACACTTGTTGAATTTACTACTTGTTTTATTCGAGTGCTAGTGGGGGACGCCCCTCTTTTTGTTGAGGACCGCGCAATTATTGGTGATGTCATTCCTTTCACTCAGAAGGATTAACCCACCAGCACCACCCACTTTCTTCACATTGAGTAATCAGATCACACCGGAGTGCGTTAGACTACAAAACTATACTGCTATATTATTCTACTCTGAGTGACCAGTCAAACGCACCCACACAATGTCATACGAGGACATAGCCAGAACCACCGATCAAAGAGCAGATACATTTGCATTCACACTTGATGAAACTCAAAGGATCTATTCTTTAATCGAGGAAACAACAAACGTCAGTCAAAGCACAGGATCAATCCAGTCTAATATAAAACAACTTCTGTATATCTCAAAGAAAATTTTAAATCAACGACTACATGCTAGTACGCTCATTAAGTATCACAAAGTGCAAAGAATACCGAGGGGTCTACGTATCTCACTAAAATCCACACTCTGCAAGAATAACAACAAATTCACGGAAAAATGGCAAGCCATTTTAAACAAATGCTCATTAGATCTCATATTGTTAATAGTCGAAGAATTGGCAAAAGTATTGGAAGATCTCAGCAAAGAAACTCAACAACTCAAACAGGAACTAAGTGACATGATGTCTAAGGATGAGATGGACAAGACGTTAGAAGACCTCAATCTAAAACTAGATACATACACTAAGAAAATTAATGAGAGAAAAATCAGGAAATTTCGCCGAGACACCATGGATTATAAATTAGGGGAGGTGTACAGTTGGGCGGACATATACGCTCAGAGACGACAACAAAAACCTAATTATGGAAGATTTTCGGACACGGATGCTTCCTCGTCAGACGATACACAACGGAGTGAACACAGATCGAAAGAAAGAACGCATTATAAAGCACAACAACCGAGCGAAACAAACAGAGGAAACATTGAGGACGCAGGTCCATCTTCATCATCAACAACAACAGACAACCGTCCTTTTTTAGAGAAAGGCCCAAGGCCACCCGACGAGGCAGGAGGGGATCCTGTAAAAAACAAACAACCAGTAGCCAAGGGCACTCGTAGCCAAAGAATCTTGTGATCAATATTTCTAAGCAACAATTGAATACGTTTCAGATAGAAACTCTCCAAAAAGGTAGCTCATTTGTACCAACTCATCGCTCGCACTGTTTAGACACAGAAATCAGCATGTACAAATTTATGCGGACCATCCGTCTACGACATTTTTTTTCTAATGTCATCCAAGAGCCAACTTAACCAAAAGCTAACACATTACTCGGCTAAGATCCAAAAGCACTTACCTGGCCCCAGTGAGCCATAAAGTTCTAGATGCTTTTGAAACAGTCATAAAAAAGGAGCTACATAACATTTACAAGCAACCAAAATCGAAAGCTACGAACATCACTCAAAAGAAAGACAAGCCTTGATACAAATTGCTTCAAACACTGAAATCACTATTTGTCAAGCCGACAAGGGAGGAGCTATGGTCATTTTGGACACCAGCTACTACATGGATAAAGTTGAGGAACATGTAAGTGACACCAATACTTATACACTCATTGATTTCGACCCTACGGGCGAATTACAAAAAATCTTACACAACATTCTAAATCAATATTTGGACAACGGGAGCATCTCTATTGAAGACAAAGATTATTTACTCAAAAAGAATCCCGCAGTACCATACCTATACATAATCCCCAAAATTCACAAGCACGCCACAAAACCTCCTTTCAGACCAATAGTATCGACGGTAAATTCTATTCATGAACCAGTAGGGAAATATCTCGATAAACATCTGCAACCTCTAGTTCAAAGCATGACAGCCTACATCAAAGACACAACAAACTTTCTTAATATATTGGAATCTGTTAAAACAAGAATTACCAACCACACCATCCTGTGCACTATTGATGTAAAATCCTTGTACACTTCCATTCCTCATAATCTTGGCATCGCTGCAGTAGAATCTTTCTTGATCACCAGTAAAAAAGAGGACTCTTTGAAAGTTTTTCTAATGGAATTATTGCATTTTACTTTATATCATTCATATTTCAAATGGCAAGATAAGTATTATATACAGGCATCGGGTACTTCGATGGGCAATTGTGCCGCCCCCACATATGCTAATTTGTTTATGTATCGATTTGAACTAGACAACATCCTAAATCAAGAGGTATGGAAAAAACACCTGATTACATACAAGAGATACATAGACGACATTTTCATCTTATGGGAGGGACCCGAACACACACTCCTGAAAGCTATTGAAAACCTCAACAAGGTCGATCAGAGAATTGAATTTACCGCATCAATCAGTGCTCACCAAGTTACATTCCTGGATACAAGTATTATCAAACACAATGGAAAACTGAATACCCAAGTTTACACAAAACCGACTGACCGGAACAACCTATTACACTTTCATTCATTTCACCAACCATCACTGAAGAGACACTTGCCATACTCTCAATTACTCCGCCTCAAAAGAATCTCGTCCACTGATGAACAATACAAAAAGAGTGCAGAGGTGTGCATCAATAAATTTAAGGATAGAGGATATCCAGAATTGATAGTACAGGAAGCGATGACCAAAGCAGATACCAAAACGAGAGAGGAGTTACTATGACCTACAAATACAGAGGATGATACCAACAGAATGGTATTTGTATCTAAATACTCAACAGAAAGCCTTCGTATAAAGAAAATCATTTTGAAATACTGGCCGATGTAAAAACAGAGACAGATTTTAATGGGATCTTTGAGTCACCACCAAGATTCGCTTACCAAAGAACTCGAAATTTGAAACAACCACTTAAGCTACCTAAGAATACTCCAGATAAGTTTAAAGAAACTTTACCCTGCTTGAATTGCGGTAACTGCAATGCCATTACAAAAGGTAACACTATTAGACACCCTCACATGGGAATTTCAATCAAATTGAAGTTACAGCTACTTGTAATAGTGAAAATCTCATATACTTGTTGAAGTGTCCCTGTGGACTAGCGTATGTTGGTAAAACTGAACGCAAAATGCGAGTACGTATGAATGAACACAAAAGCAATATACGTACAGGAAACCAGAAGTCACCTGTGGCAGTGCACTTTAACACCTTTAAGCACAATATCAGCCAACTACGTTTTTGTGTTTTAGAACTAGTTACACCCATTCAGGGACGTGATAACACCAAGCATCTTTTACAGCGCGAAACTCATTGGATGTATTTTCTCAATACAGTAAACCCCATGGGACTAAATGAGAAACTGGAATTTAGTTGTTTTCTTTGAGAAATTCATTGTAGAGACATTCACTTGTGGATACTTATAATGCATTTATGTATGTCATGTTTATGCACATTTATAACAGTTTTCTTTTGTTCAGTTTTTAAATACATTGACAACCTGTGAAATATCAGAAGAAGACCGATTAGAAACACGAGTATCACCATGCGAGTTAGGTGTAATCTTTGGTATGATCACACTGTGTAGGATTCACCACTGTATAGAATGCTTTGTTTTAATATAAGGTATTTTGTTGGTAAACCCATCTGCAACTGTTCGCCAACCGAGAGACATACACCGTTGAAATACCACAAAATTTTCAATTTTTAAACATCACGTGACTCTGGGACACGTATCACTAAAAAACTACGAATTCTTTTATTTTCATACACCACGTGACACCTTGACGTATCACGTTCTATACAACGGCGCTTCGGTTAATGGCACCCGTTATCTCGCGATCACCATCAGCGGACGCACCAAGCACTTTTGTGAAAGCCGACTTGCGATCACCTCGGGTAAGAGGCTGGAAATTGCCAGTATTATTCTTTACTTTGTACTCAATACACAGCTGTACCAGAATGGTTTTTTGTAATACCATTACTTATTATTTAGGAAAGAGCTGTGACGTGGTTAAGGCCGTGATATTGAGGAACTCTCACCGCCAACACTTTTTTCAAGTAAACACCATGTACTATATCCGCTCACTACCCAAAATTATTAGCAACACAGCGTTGTCTCTAAGCACGTATCCACAATTTTCTTTTCTCAGGTCGGCCCGTGAGAACTCTTTGTCTTTTAGATAAAACCCACGCTATATATATACTGGGTAAGTGCACACTAGACGGCTTGACGTTTACACATTTTAACACGAGTTTCACAGCATGTTCACCACAACCGCCCGTAAGAACTGGACACATGACACCACAGGGAAAATTACTATGTCACCCGGAGCACGCGTTATAGATCTTAGGTTACATTCGTTTGTGATTATATTTACTGGGACGAGACCGGTTCATCGAACACGTGCATTTTGAGAATGCCGCTCGGAATTTCTATTTCTCTTCATTGGGATTTCACTGTGTCACACTGGGGTCACACTTTCGTTAAAACGCATGACAACACTATGGGAGAAATGCATTTTAACTCCAGGTAATAAATTGATTTAAGGATATGTGTGGTGACTGACCTAATGTTTCCTTTAACAATTACAGATATTATGCCCCTGATGAAGGGCTGTGGCCCGAAATGCATTGGGCAACCAGGTGCACACAAATAATGAGTTGAATTTGAATTTTCTAATCATGAAGATGAAATGATTACAAGGAAATAAGGACATAAAAAAGTTTCTGATTAGTCTCAAGCTACAAAAGTGGAATAAACTTGATTTGAAAAATCGTTTTTTGAACACTTGTTGAATTTACTACTTGTTTTATTCGAGTGCTAATGGGGGACGCCCCTCTTTTTGTTGAGGACCGCGCAATTATTGTTGATGTTGATGCAGCGCGTACAATAAAACTATTCTCCTCCTAGGTCACTTATCGGTCATCCAGGGGCAAACTATATTTTCTCACATCCACATGACGATGGGGCCCATAAACATCGCCTATCACACACACACACACACACCTGGATTTCCTTTATACCTTTACGAAATTCTGTACTCCTAGGAGAAACATGAGAATTAAATGGAAAACACCATTTATGTACCACTGGAAGGAGCCGGGATATCTTATTACCTTAACCTATTGCTTTCTTTTAGTTATTTCTTAAGATATTCCTGCTCATTGTTTTGTCGATGAATCATTCATGTAAGAAATTAGTTCATAGTGATTAAGACCAGCTAAACCACAATAACTAATTACTAGTGTCACAATCATTTAGTAAAATAACCACTGAGTCGTTTGATTTAAGAATCTTAAATTTTATATAATTTTAAAAGCATGAGAAAGAATTTAGACTTTTTATTCAATTATTCATTCATTGTTAATTCAAATATTTATTACGCAAAATCAATTTTATTGCAGAAAGGAAATTTTATCATGAAGCAAAACCCTAATTACCTGCCTATCTTCCTTAATTTAGCCTAAGGATTTCTAACCTAAGCTTATGAATTAAAAATATCTTGATTCTCATACTCAACTGGAAAAATAAGACAGCAACAGAAACTTCAGCTCATCAGCATCAGCTACCTGCAACCCGTCTCATCTAACAGTCTTTCAGCATCTCCCGCTCAGTAAATGCATCGATCTGGACCACCAAGCACTGGAAGCCACCAACACCGACTCTGACTGCGACTCTCCAACTCCGACTGTGACTGTGAACCCCTCCCACTAAGAGTAGGCCCTCTTATACCCTAATTCTAACTTTGCTAACTAATTGTTGCAACATTAATAACACGCTTTTCTTTCATTGGTCCATTCATTTCATCTATTCATTCTTTAATCAAGTTCTCTCGGATCCAACTGGTCCTTGGAATGTATATGATCATTTCCTTTCTCACAGTTCAAGACATGTTTCCATCCGCTTCGATCAGTACATTTGTAACTTCTTTCGATACATTCGAGAACTCTGCAGGCATTGTCCTTTCTCCTAAAATGGTTTCCCACGGTTCTTTGCTGATCACCACGGCACACTATCAGTTCAATTAGGTCACATCAGCCTTGACCATTCTCGCATCCTAGCCTCTCAGCAACATCACGAGGTTAGCTTTTCTCCAACTTTTTCTCCCTTGTCACGTGTTTCCCCGCACATGCGCACTTCATTAACCGGCAGCCATTTTATATCGCCACTCGTTTATACTTAGAAGCACTATTTTGAAATAAACAAAACATAATTAAAATAGAGAAACATAGCCTTTTCGTTTCCCTCCCGTCATCTACGTACCCCAATTAGTTATTACCTAGCAGAAAGCAACATTTAAGCTGTTCCTTACTTACCATCACTATTGTTTTTGCAATGACACGTTTATATTCTATGAAGCACAAATCATGCATTTATTATAAAATTAGTACGCAATTATTTTTATGTTATAATTAGACACACAGACATTCGTTAATAGATTATTCAGCACATATACTTGCGTATTACCCTTCCCCCACGTACAGTGTTGATTAATACGTTTAAACGAACATTTTATTAATTATTTATAAAATTTGTTAGGGGTTAAAAAAATTTATTTTCTCTGCTCCATCAACTCCCCCTTTGGTGATTTTTAAATCACCACATAAAACCCAAGTTATAGTTCTTTTTCAGGCAGCATATGTCTTTCATCCTTTTGCTTTTTGTTAGTTACACATCTGTTTCCCATTCATCTTGTCTTCTTGTCTCCTTATACATGCTTTCTTTCATTTTCTCTAACTCAATTTCACCCATTTCTCTCTCTCTCTCTTTCATTATTCTGTTATTTCTTTTTATCTTATTTTGTCTTATTTTTCTTTTTATACATGTTATTACAATTTTCAACACCATGGCTAACAATATTACTACAGTTGCTATTATTATAACTTTCCCTATCATTAGTCTACTCATTCTGGTTAACCAATTTGCTACGGAAGAAAACCCTCTACCAAGTTTTCCCAAGACACTTTCAACCTCCAGTGGAACTAGTTCTTTGTGCAAATTTGTAATATTTGTAATATACTTCTGTATATTTTCACTTTTATCAGGAATGTAAGTGCAACAATGTTGGACTTTCAGCATTCCACAGACTCCACCCTCTTTTGCCAAAAGAATATCAAGGGCAAGCCGATTTTGCATCACCATAGCTCTCATGGCAACCATTTCGGTATTTACCATCAAGAACCCTCCCGCAGTATCTGTAGACAAATGATCTACTACTGTGGATAACTTCCGAATTTTAAATTCATTCAAAGATATTCCCACTGCTGGTATCAATGCTCCAAAAATATCACCTACAATTTCTGAAAAACGTTCCCTCTTTCTACGTGTAAAGCTATTAATCATCTTGTATGTTCCTTTTTCTTCTCTGTCCATATGAAAGATTTTTGGAAAGACCAGGCCTACATAGCAAGTTCCATACCAATGGTCCGGTAACCTGTAATAAGCTCTATTCCCACAAATATAATAGATACCTGGAAATATTGGATCTTTTCCACCTTTGAATCCCCAACCTCCCAAAATTTGATAATTGTCATGGCAGATACTGGAACCTACAAAGTAATTGTCATAGACTGTCTTATTTCTCCTAATACACAACTTTCCTGTTTGCGGCCAATCTAATGTCATTGCTGCATTTATCTTTTTCCCTTCATGATTTCCTTCCTCAAACGTCCATAGATGTGTTCCTTCCTCTTTTATTGCTTCTTTTTGAAATTTCATTCTTCTTTCTTCAACCATTTCTAAAAATACCTTTTCTTCTTTCTTTAATTCACAGGTAAGGTTGTTATTAACTATTTCTTCTAAGGTTAATTTTCTATGTTCTAGAAAGAATTCTCCTAAAACTTTTGCTTGTTTTACTTTGTTAAGTTCTGGTACTACCGGAACGTTTGCAAAAATCTTATCTATATCAGTATAATAAGACTCTAATCTACCTGTTTTATAAAATAAACTTGCTATTACACTACAGGTTATTCCATAAGTTAGAGGTAGGTGATGATAAGTCACACCTTCTGACACTGATGCAGGCAACTGCATACAAACATAACAATCTCTCACATCCATTGTCTCTACATATTCGTACAACAATTTTGTAAAAACATTTTTAGAAAAGTCTGTTACTGACTTATCCTTATGTAATTCTGCACTACTTCTTAAAATAACTGGTTCTTTAATATTAGTTTCTTTTTCTGGTTTAGTATCATTCTTCGCTTCTATTACAGCTAAACTAATAGGAATTGTGATTGCTAAAACTATCCATACGGTCATTAATAAACCCGTACAAAAGCAGCACATTTTACACCATCTTTTTACAAACTCACATTTATCTCTTCTATCCCTAGTATTTTCCATTTTGCTTTTATCTTTTTGTTAAGTTTCAGAAAATTGTGTCACTACACCTCAGAAATGACTTAGATGCCACTCTGCTTTCAAAAAGTCTTTGCTTGGTACTTTCTTTTAATTCTCTCCAGAATTCTTTCGTTGTCACATCCGGTGATTTGTTATATCCAGTAAAATTGTCATGTCCGGCAGAAGCACTATAAGTCTTCACTTCAGGTTTGTTGCATCTCACCTTTACCCATTCGATTTCTTAGTCTCGGGTTCTCGTGAGTGTTTCCTTCTTCTTTGTAATCCGTCAGTGCGATATATAGCCACTCAGGTGACTTGTACTTTGCATTCACTTTCTTCGTTCTTTTAGACTTTTGCAGTCGTTTTCCACTTGGCTTTTCTTGTCCCTTTTGGCTTGTTATTTCATTCACTTGTTCAGCACTTTTTTCTCCTGTTCTTATTATTCTATATCTCAATTTTCTTATATAGTTGCTGGGCCAATTATCTCCTTTTCTTGGCCTTTTGGCTTCACCTTCCTTTTCTTCTCTTTCTGATTTCCAATTTCTTTTTCTTGATTCAGTTTTTGTTTTCTCCTCTTCTCCACTCTCTTCAGATTCGGTTTCAACTTTTTCACTATTGTCTCTTATTTTGAAGCTTATGATCTCGTCGTCTCTTACTGGTGGATCTGTTTTCTCCTTCTTGTGTTCCCTTATTACTGTCCCTCCTCGGTGTTCTTCCGATTTGGTATTTTCCTCACTCTCTACTTCTAAATTTCCCTAATCTTTTGTTTCGCTATCTGTCCCTATTGCTCCTCGGGGTTCTTCTCGATTCTCTAACTTTTTGTGTACTTCTTTCCCTACTTCGTCTATTAATATTATTTCTGAAGGATTTCCACCATAACTTGTACTTGGTTGCTCATCTAGATCATTTTCTTGTTCATTTTCTTCTCTAATTGGTTTATATCCCCAAGTTCTCCTTCGAAATTCTTCACAGTTTGCAACTGAATCATCAGATCCTGAACTTGTGTCAGATATTTCCAGATGTCGACTTACAGGTCGATCTTCAGGTTCTGGAATTTCTGAATTTCTTCCTTCTTCTTCTTCCTCCTCTTCTTCTCTAGAGGTGCTTGCAGTTGGGGTTTCCAGATGTCGACTTTCAGGTCGATCTTCAAGTTCTGGCACCCTTTCTCTTATTCCTGTTGTCCCAGTCGTTAAACTCTTATCCCACACTTCCAGACGTCGACTCACATGTCGATCAGTAGGTTCTTGAACTCTGATTGTGTGGCTGGCATGGACCCAGTTCTTCACTCCTGCACACCTGTCGTTGTCACTAGGATTACCTGTCGTGGCTCGTCCCAGCGAGGAACTAGACAGTTTCTTCTCCTGTAGATTTTTATGCGGACCCAGTCTCCTGGATTCAAGTCGTGGGCTGGTTTTCTTTCAAGAGTGGTCGCATCCGGTCCAACCTGATGAAACACAGAACGCACCACATCAGCCAGTCCCTTGCAATAATCCAGTACTAGATCATCAGTTATAGTCAATAACTTGTTGACAGGTACTTGTGCTTGTCTCATTGCTCGTCCCATGATCATCTCATGAGGACTAAGTCCAGTTTTCTTTTCAGGGATGCTTCTGATGGTCATCAGAACAAGGGGCAGTGCATCTGGCCATTTGAGTCCTGTAGCTTGACACATTTTTCCTAATCGGTTCTTAATTGTTCCATTAATTTGCTCTACTACCCCAGAAGCCTCTGGTCTGTATGCACAATGTAGTTTTTGTTTAATACTCAATGCTTCACAAATCAATTGGATCAACTCATTTTGAAAATGTGTTCCTCTATCTGTCTCAACCGTGACTGGAAAACCATACCTTGGAATGAACTCTCGCAGCATAAGTTTTGCTACCGTTGTTCCATCATTCCTTCTAGTGGGGTATGCCTCCACCCAACGAGAAAACAAACAGACGACCACTAGAACATATTTTAGTCTGTTACAAGGGGGCATTTCGATAAAGTCCAATTGCATTCTAGTGAACGGACCTCCTTCTCGTCCTATTGTTCCTAGACTCACTATTGTCTTTCTTCCTGGATTAAACTGCTGACAAATAAGACATCTTTGACAAAGACTTTCAGCTATCGCTCTGAATTTTGGGTTATACCAGGTTTGTCTGAAAAGTCTGATCATTGCATCTCTCCCAATATGAGCTTGTCCATGGTACATCCGTGCCATGTCTGCAATCATGCTATCAGGCATAACTGGTCTTTCATCTCTGTATACCCACACACCATTGTTTTCCTGTCTTCTACATCCTGCTTTTATCCAGTAATCTTTTTCCTCATCATTTGCAGCTTCCTGTAACTGTCTCACCTCATCCCATGTCTCGACGGTGTTAGTAAAAAGCAAAGGAGAAGAGATATGCTCCCTTTCTCTATTCTTATTTAGGGATACCATGTTCTCTGCACAATATCTGGCAATCTCGTCCGCATAATTATTTCCAACAGCTATGTAATCTTCGTTTTTCTTATGTGCCTTGCACTTTACTACAGCTATTTGTTTAGGCAGCTGTATCGCCTCAAGCAGTTTTTTAACAAAATCTCCATTTCTGATAGGTGTTCCTGCAGACGTCAAGAAACCTCTTTGTGACCAAATCTGACCGAAGTCATGCACAATACCGAAACCATACTGGCTATCGGTCACAATCGTAACTCGCACATTTCTTCCCAATTTACATGCTTGAATCAAAGCAATCAGTTCCGCAACTTGTGCAGACCTTATTCCTTTCAGACAAGACGCTTCCATCACAGTTGCCACTGTGCACACTGCATAAGCTGCGCTTAAAACTCCTTCTTTCGTTCTCAAACATGAGCCATCCACAAACATGACATAATCTGATTCCTTTAAAGGTTCATCTTTTATGTCAGCTCTTGGTTTTGTGCAATATTCCAGCACATTCAGACAATCATGATCTACTTCGTCTTGTTCAATTATACTCTCTTCATCTGGCAATGATGTTGAAGGATTCACATTCATGCATCTATCTATGGTCACATTTTCAGCACTCAAGATTACTTTTTCGTACTTAGTCAGCCGACTATGTGTCATGTACTGTGTTTTTGTTCTTGTCAAAAGAATTTCTACTGAATGGGGAACATATACTCTCAGTGGATACCCCATCACTATACCTTCACTTTGTTCCAGACTTACACAAGTAGCAGCAACTGCTTTCAGACATCCGGGCAACGCTTTTGCTATAGGATCTAAAACAGCTGAAAAATAAGCAATTGGTCTCTTCATTGTTCCATGTTTTTGTACCAGTACTGAAAACGCACATCCATCTCTTTCACTGCAGTACAATTCAAAGTCCTTCTCATAATCAGGCATGCCTAAAGCAGGGGCCTCACACAATTTCTTTTTCAACTCTTTGAAAGATTTCATTTCTTCGTTATTTAACTCAAAAGGGTCTCTTACATCTTTCTTGGTCAATTTTTGTAATGGTTTTGCAATCAAGGAGAAACCACTTATCCATTGTCGGCAATATCCAACCATTCCCAGAAACATTCTTACCTCTCTTTGCGTCATTGGTGCTCTCATTCCTTGAATCATTCTTACTCTTTCTGTCGCTATCTTTCGCACTCCTTTCTCAATTTTATGCCCTAAATATTGAACTTCTTTTTGGCAAAATTGCAATTTTGAAGGGGACACTTTATGTCCTCTTTTCTCTAGATGGTTCAGTAAAGCAATTGTATCACTTACACATGCTTCTTTTGTTTTCGATGCCACCAACAGGTCATCGATATACTGCACCATCACTGACTTTTCTGGCATTTTCAAATCTTCCAGAGATTTCTTTAAAATCTGATTAAAGATTGAGGGGCTTTCTGTATACCCCTGAGGAATTCGGCACCATGCCAAAATACGCTCTCCGAACCGGAACGCAAATAATGGCTGGCTATCTGGATGCAAAGGAATAGAGAAAAATGCGTGACACAAATCTATCACTGTGTACCACTCAGCTTCGTGTGGAATTTGATATAGAATTACTGCAGGGTTTGGCACTATTGGACAACAAGGCACAACTATTTTGTTGATCTTTCTCAAATCCTGTACTATTCTATATGTTCCGTTTGGCTTTTTCAGTCCCATAATAGGTGAATTACATGGACTGCTCATTATTTCTTTTAGAATTCCCTGTTCGATCATTTTATTTATTACAGGAGTTATTCCTTCAATTATTTCTGGAGTTAACTTGTACTGTGGCGTATTCGGGTAAGTTGTTCCTTCTTTTACTGTTACTTTTACTGGATCAACTTCTTTCATTAATCCAATATCTTCTCCTGTAAAATCCCACACATTTTCTTTCACTGCAATTTTTAGTTCTTCTGGAAGTTTTTCTGCATCAAATGCAGGAAACAAACCATTCATTTCAGGTTCCTGATTCATCAAAGTTACTTTATACAATACATCTTCATCTGAGGTCTGAAATCCAATTCCATCTGGTGTACAATAAATTGTGCAATTCATCTTGCACAAGAGGTCACGACCTAAAAGATTTACAGGACTACAATCGCACACTACAAATCTATGCATTTTGCTAAAAGAACCAATTTTTACTTCCACTAATTCAGTAAGTGGTGTTTTAATCTGCTGATTTGCTACTCCTACTACTTGGATGTATTCACCTGAGAGAGGAAGGTTTGGAATTTCCACTGATCTAACAGTAGAACGGGTAGCTCCAGTATCGACAAGGAATGTTACATTTGCACCATTCACTTCTCCATCCACAAAGGGACCAGACTGATCTACCTCTAGAGTTGCGCCAAGTACGCACTCTTTTCCCTCTCCTGGGCACCGTCATAAACTTTCATCCCACGTCTCATCCTCACTCTGTCGCAACCAATACTGAGAAATGTTAGCTGCTCGCGGCAACTGTGTTACCTGCTCTCCTCCGTAGAATCCTGTTTCTGTACTGTATCTTTGCTGGTTAACAGTGTTGGGAAGTGGTGGTTGTGGCACCTGACTTTGTTGAACAACTACCTCATTCTGCACCTGTGGAGTTAATGATTGATTTTCCGGTTTAGGTTTAGGTGGGAACTTACACTCGTTTCTCCAATGCCCTAATTTTCCGCAATTATGACAGGGCCATTTCTTCTTTGCCTCCTCTAGACTCACTTGACCTTTCCCTTTACCTATGTTAGGTCGCGTTTTATTCTGTCCTGTTTCATTCCCACTATTATTATCTAATTGAGCTTCTTGTTTTTCTGCCACTTTCACCTGTGCCCACATTGCCTTCTCTTTCAATTTACGCTGTCTACTTTCAATATCATCACTGCAATACTTAGCATACCTCAGTACCTCGTCTACTGTGCCATTCTGCCAATTAATCATATGCTGTTTAATCATTTCACTAATCTCTGGTTTCAACCCAAACACAAATCTGTACACAAAATGACTCATATCTTTTTCACTTAATTCCTCATATCCACTATACTGTTTGAAAACCAACAACAACCTTTCATAGTATGCATGTACAGACTCTTTACTTTCCTGTGTAGTTCTATCAATTTTCACCCAATCTGTTTGTTTAGGAGGAATCTTATTTTTCAAAAAGGTAATCACCTTATCATACTTCTTCATCACCTCAGGACCTGGAGCTCCTGTCTTAGGATCTCTTGGATATTCTGTAGTTGGCCAGTCAACTGTAATTTTACACTCTGACCACAAATCAGTTGGTACCACTATGTCAAATAATCCATCTAAATCTATCCACAACACCTTTGAAACCTTTACAAACCTCTCTACTTGTCGGTACCATTCAACTGGTTTCTCTCTTAGCTTCGGAAAGTCATTTGTGAATGACAGTATATCCTGCCTAGTCCAGGGAACATGCACATAACTACCACCTGGAGTTTCTCTCATAGGGTATTCTCTGGCAACAGGTTCTTTTTCAGTTATCATAAAAGCCAAAGAAGCTTTGTCTGTAGTTTTCTCATTCTTTTTTGTCCATCTAACCTTCCATCTGTCCACATCACCCCATTTTCTCAGTAACACAATTAACTCTTTTATCTGTGTCAGCCTTCCTGCCGTGTTCAAATTTTCAATATCTTTTTCACAAAAGTCTACTCTATAGGGTTTCTGCAATGTTTTCACTTTCGCAAAGTCTATTCCAATTTCACTGGCTACCTCTTCTAGTTTGTCATGTAAATTCTTTGCTCTCCATGTAATACTTTTGCACAGAAACATTATTTCATCATCCTGGTAATTTTTTATCTTTTCTGTACCAATCGTTCCTAGAATTAATTCTTCCATGTCAATTTTTAACCTAATTACATCTAATGGTTTTTCTTCTGGTTCTTTTATTTTAAATGCCTTCATCCACTCATTTAACTCATCAGGAGTCGGACCTATGGGTGTATTATTTAGTTCTATCCAATTACCACTCTTTTCAGGAGTCTCTGTTGCAGATTCTGTTACCATATGCATTTTCCTACCATTGCACTCATTCACAGTCAAATTTGTAGGTGGACTTGGTCTGTAAGTACTAGCCAAATTACTTGTACTTGCACTTGGTTCCATCCTTTCTTTTTCTGTCTGAAATTGTGAACTCATGGGAATCACTAAAGATCGTTCATCAATTTTCTGATTCTCAAAAACTGGTATTACTGGACCTATTGTTACAGGTACAGTCACCGCTTCCATATTTTTAGTTAATTCTCTAATTTTCTCAGTTAGTTCTTTTGTTGTCCTTGCTAATTCGCTTGCATTGTCACTTTCTATTCCTTCATTTTGTGAAGTTCTTATTTGATCTTGTGACCTATTTATTTCAATTCTTTTTACCGGACTTTTATTTCGCATAGTCTCTATTAGCGGCGCATTTGGTGTCACCACTGTAGAACTCTGCTGATACGGAGGTGGATTTCTATTTAAAATATCTTCCAGCAATTCATCATCCGTTTCGCTCTCATGCATATATTTCTCCCTCTCCATATGTTTCTTTTTCTCAGTACGTTTTCTCTTAGTCTCTTCCTCAACTGTAAAAGCCGGAAACAAACCTCCTGTCATGTTAGCACATCTCCATCGTTTTATTCTATCCTCATGATTTATTCCCCACATTCTTCCAGGCATAAACTCATGATCTCTTAAACCTCTGAATCTCTCTCGCTCATACATCTCATCCTCCCATTCTGTCAACGCTTCAAACTGTGTCGGTCTAGGTCTAGGTTCTAGATTTGTCATCTTTTCTCGCAAATTTCGCAAAACCGCTACACTAAATGAACCATTCTCAGGGAAAGCTAATGCACCATCATTCTTCGTATACTTTGCCCAATTTTCCAACCATATGCATGTATGATATCCATATTTCAGCATCATATGTGAAGCTGCTGATTTCGGCGGAGGAATTACTTGTCCCTCTCTAGTCACAACCTTTTTGTCTTTCTTAAAGAAATTCTTTAATTTTGTCGTCCATGACGTTCTCTCCCTTTCATACTCGTAATACGGCATGTTTTCGATTGGGGTTTCTCTTCAAATCAACACTGTTCCGTGTACGGAACTTTAACCAATCACAGCGCGACTCACACTAACGCACCAATCAGAACGATTCCCTTCGTCCGCGGACCAACCAATCCTAGCGCGGCACTTTTCTACGTCACTCTTGACTCTGTGTTCACGTGACTAGCGCACTATCCAATCCTAGCGCGGCACTGTCGATGTCACTCCTGCTCTTTTACCCCTCCTTTACAAAAAATTTATCGGCAATTTTCTTTTCACTGTTTTCTTCGTTAGTTACAACAATTAAAACAATTCCATAGTCTGATTCGCTAAACAAAAGTGACAGCTTTGTCCTTTTACACAAGAATCCTGTATTTCCAGTAGGCAGCGCTTACCTCTACCCTACCACAGAATTATTAACTCTCGCCGATAAAGTAGCACTTCCCTCTACCTTACCCTTCTTTCAAGCAAACAATTAACTCGTTTCTCTGGGGATAAGACACATGTGGAGACTAGGCTCCTGAGAATTAAGGCCAAAGTTTCACAAGAAAACGTGATTTGCTATTTCAGTTACACACCTTTCGTACAGAAAATCCCTAACATAACACAACCTGTGTTATTACCAAAAATGAATTCAGACCATGTACCAAATTCCATGTGACTTCTCTTGCCACACGTGTTCCACTTCCTACATCCCAGAAGCGTGAAAACTCACATATAACATAACACGACTCAACATATAGTATTAGTCATAATAAAAAAAATAAAAATCAATAATCAATAATCACTAAACTAATCTATAGAAAACCATAACTCTGCTACCAAGAAATCTGATGCAGCGCGTACAATAAAACTATTCTCCTCCTAGGTCACTTATCGGTCATCCAGGGGCAAACTATATTTTCTCACATGACGATGGGGCCCATAAACATCGCCTATCACACACACACAGACACACCTGGATTTCCTTTATACCTTTACGAAATTCTGTACTCCTAGGAGAAACATGAGAATTAAATGGAAAACACCATTTATGTACCGCTGGAAGGAGCCGGGATATCTTGTTACCTTAACCTATTGCTTTCTTTTAGTTATTTCTTAAGATATTCCTGCTCATTGTTTTGTCGATGAATCATTCATGTAAGAAATTAGTTCATAGTGATTAAGACCAGCTAAATCACAATAACTAATTACTAGTGTCACAATCATTTAGTAAAATAACCACTGAGTCGTTTGATTTAAGAATCTTAAATTTTATATAATTTTAAAAGCATGAGAAAGAATTTAGACTTTTTATTCAATTATTCATTCATTGTTAATTCAAATATTTATTACGCAAAATCAATTTTATTGCAGAAAGGAAATTTTATCATGAAGCAAAACCCTAATTACCTGCCTATCTTCCCTAATTTAGCCTAAGGATTTCTAACCTAAGCTTATGAATTAAAAATATCTTGATTCTCATACTCAACTGGAAAAATAAGACAGCAACAGAAACTTCAGCTCGTCAGCATCAGCTACCTGCAACCCGTCTCATCTAACAGTCTTTCAGCATCTCCCGCTCAGTAAATGGATCGATCTGGACCACCAAGCACTGGAAGCCACCAACACCAACACCGACTCTGACTGCGACTCTCCAACTCCGACTGTGACTGTGAACCCCTCCCACTAAGAGTAGGCCCTCTTACACCCTAATTCTAACTTTGCTAACTAATTGTTGCAACATTAATAACACGCTTTTCTTTCATTGGTCCATTCATTTCATCTATTCATTCTTTAATCAAGTTCTCTCGGATCCAACTGGTCCTTGGAATGTATATGATCATTTCCTTTCTCACAGTTCAAGACATGTTTCCATCCGCTTCGATCAGTACATTTGTAACTTCTTTCGATACATTCGAGAACTCTGCAGGCATTGTCCTTTCTCTTAAAATGGTTTCCCACGGTTCCTTGCTGATTACCACGGCACACTATCAGTTCAATTAGGTCACATCAGCCTTGACCATTCTCGCATCCTAGCCTCTCAGCAACATCACGAGGTTAGCTTTTCTCCAACTTTTTCTCCCTTGTCACGTGTTTCCCCGCACATGCGCACTTCATTAACCGGCAGCCATTTTATATCGCCACTCGTTTATACTTAGAAGCACTATTTTGAAATAAACAAAACATAATTAAAATAGAGAAACATAGCCTTTTCGTTTCCCACCCGTCATCTACGTACCCCAATTAGTTATTACCTAGCAGAAAGCAACATTTAAGCTGTTCCTTACTTACCATCACTATTGTTTTTGCAACGACACGTTTATATTCTATGAAGCACAAATCATGCATTTATTATAAAATTAGTACGCAATTATTTTTATGTTATAATTAGACACACAGACATTCGTTAATAGATTATTCAGCACATATACTTGCGTATTACCCTTCCCCCACGTACAGTGTTGATTAATACGTTTAAACGAACATTTTATTAATTATTTATAAAATTTGTTAGGGGTTAAACATTTTTATTTTCTCTGCTCCATCAATGTCATTCCTTTCACTCAGAAGGATTAACCCACCAGCACCACCCACTTTCTTCACATTGAGTAATCAGATCACACCGTAGTGCGTTAGACTACAAAACTATACTGCTATACACCCCCTATTATGCCACCCTCCAGTAGGAGGGGGGCATGAGCCTGTCCCTGGTTGGCTGAGTCCCCCCATCTTCAAGATGGCGTGGACTGAGAGTTGTGCTTCACCTCGCCTCCCCCACCTGAGGGGTGGAGTTGGCAGAGGTGGCCACACCTCTCTTCCTCACTTGTTTTTCTCACCGGTTCTCCCGCCCAAAGTGGGGGTCAGACCCAGTGGGAACCAGTTGCTGAGAGCAGCAAGTGGCCTGGGGAAGCTCACAGAGGCGGCAAGCCTTTGAAGCTTCCCCTTCGTGAACCCTGCCCATCCTGGGGGAGGAGACTTGGCACCTCGTCCCAGGATGTGCATTGTTTCAGGCCCCAGAGAGCAGCAGGCTCTCGACCCAGGGGTCCAGAAACATGTCTGGTGGTGGCAGCTGAAAGCATCCACTCAGCCTGGACACTAGGGGTGGGTTAGTTTTCAGGAGGCATCTCTAAGATGCCCTCTGTGTGCATTTTTCATTAAATCCCACACTGGCATCAGTGTGGGTTTAATGTGCTGAGAAGTTTGATACCAAACTTCTCAGTTTTCAGTGTAGCCATTATGGTGCTGTGGAGTTCGTAATGACAAACTCCCAGCACCATATACTCTTAATGGCAGCACTGCACTTACAATGTCTAAGAATGGACTTAGACACTGTAGGGGTACAGGGCTCATGCACCTGTACCCTCACCACTGATATAGTGCACCCAGCTAGAGGGGTGACTGATCTATGCCAGGGCAGTGGGTTGTAGGCATGGCACACAGGGATGTGTGCCATGTCGACTCTTCACTTTGTTCTGCACCAAAACACGCATCCTGCAAAAGCAGTGTGTGTGTGTAAAGGTACAGGGCCTCTAAGGGTGTCACAATAAGTGCTGCAGCCCTTAGAGGTCTTCCCTGGTCACAGTGCCCTGGGTACCAGTGGTACCATTTACCAGGGGCTGACCTGTGGCCAGAGATGCCAATTGGGTTAGTTTTGGGGAGAGAACACAGGCCCTGGGAACCTGATTGGCAGGGACCCTAGGCACATCAAGTCAAAGTGCATCAGTAGTCTGGCAAAAAGTGGGGGGGTTACTGCAACAGAAACCCACTTTCCTACAGTTACAGGCTCTGGTTACATGGAGTACCACTTTAATAGGGCCTTATAAGTAAATTTAATATGCCAATAGAGGATAAGCCAATGTCACCATGTTTTAAGGAGTGAGCACACGCATGTTAACATCGGTTATCAGTGGTAAAGTGCACAGGGTCCTAAGGCCAACAAAATGAGATCAGAAAATATGGGGGAGTAAAGCAAAAGGTTTGCAAGGAGGCCACACTAAGGCTGACAGGTCTCATACTACTGGTATTTCTTCTCTGAGGCATGAATAAATGCTGTGTATAATGTGAAATCCTTCGCTGCTGGCTTTGTAAGTGCTGGGGAAAGAAGTAGCAAAAAGGGATTGATTTCTATATAGAATGTGTATACGAGATATAGAATGTGAGAAACAGCATAACAATAGAGTGTCTTTTTCAGATGTAAAGTAGTCTCTTGTGCATTCCAATGAAAGACTATCCTGGAGGGCGGAATGTTACAACAAAAAGCCAAATGAATGAGAAGAGACAGGAATATTCCCCTGGGTGCAATGTCAAGCCAGATCTTAGAAAGTAAGCAGACTGGAAGAAGAGACAAGCATTGGCATAGCCAATAGGTCTCGCCTTTGGGACCGTATAAGTGGTTAGTCATGCTGCACATTATCCTGGGTGCTCTGCCGCTGTGCAGAAATATTGATCAGAGTCACGGTGTGGGACGGTTGATGGTTCATTCATAGAGCAAAGGAAATGCAGACAACGGGAGGGGGGCGGGAGCATGGTGAACACGGCGGGAAGGGGGGCAGTTTATCTGTGGTATTTTCCTGTCCAAAGATACAGCTATGATAGACACGTTCCAACGTATTGTACATCTGTCAGGTAGCTGTAAATGTTTCTGCGGGTGGCAATTAAAAAAAAAAAGCGCGGATGCAAAAAGCACGAAAGTGAAAGCTAATAAGACAAGCCCGACCGCGCGAAAGCTAAACGAAAAACAACCTTTGAAATCTGACCCGAAACAGATGGCACACTGCGAGCCGCTGCTCGTAACCGCAAACCGTAGGCCGTGGGCGGATACATTTCCTAGGAAAGGTGGGACATGCACCCGCCTTTGCCCAATTGCGTGCTGTCTTCGCACGCAAAGCCCAATAGGAAAAATGCAACAAACAAAAACCACACGCACGAGCGTGTGAAAAGTGCTGAGTGATTCCAAGAGGTCGTTTTCCTAGAGCAGCGCATGCGCACTGCGCTGGGCTCGACCTAAAAAGATTGATTTGCATATGGCTAGGTCCAAACTGGGGTGCCATAGTGAGCAAAAGAAAAATGGATTAAACCCAGATCTTTTGACTGGGGGTAAGTGATTGAAAAGTTTCAGCACTTTGTCCATCATTTTGTTGCATTAGCTATGTTTGCCCTAAGTGGCCAAGGGTAATCCCAGACGTGGGTCCCTTGCTTGCTGTGCCACTGGATTCAAGCTAGCCTGGCTAATATAGGGTGATATCCCGCAACCAGTCCCAGGAGGCTTGTTTACGGTCCACGGATGACCTGGTCTGGCAGTTCTGGCTGGAATGTTCCCATGAGGAGCAAGGTCTAGACTGATTTGCATATGGCTGGTTCCAAACTGGGGTGTCATAGTGAGCAAAAGAACAGATGGATTAAACATAGATCTCTTGACTGGGGGTGAGTGGATAAAAGGTTTCACTACTCTGTCCATCGTCTTGCTGTGTTTGCTATCTAACCAGAATTCTTCATTTTTACCCTTAAGTATGTGGTGCTTGTAGTTAGACCAGTATGCTCAGGTGGGAAAACTACACGTTGACACTGGTCTGTTGCCAAACTTGTCATGTACCTTAAAGCACGCCATGCGGGCTGATGGCCCTCGGTTGTATATCACTTTCTGTCCTTGGCTTTTGGCCGACTCAGCCCCAGCTCTCCTAGCCTTTCAGAGACACTGGCTTGTTCAGAAAGCACCTGGACCTAAAGGTCAGATCTCATCAGCACTAATCCCCATTCGCACACAATTTCTTTTCCGAGTCAGGCTTTCTTTTGCCATGAAGCCAAAGACACATACACACGAAAGAAGGGGCATATCTACAAGGGCTTTATCTCCGCTTTTTTGGCTTTTAAAGCCAAAAAAGCTGAGATAAAATTATCGCCCTATTAACAAGAGGGTGCTAACATGCATTGGCGCATGTTAGCACCCTTTTACCCGACGTCTCCCTTTGCATCTCTAATGAGATGCAAAGTGGGCGTCACTGGGCAGTACAACCTTGTAAATATCGCTGATGTGCATATCGCGATATTTACAAGGCTGCCAACGCATTTTAGCAGACGTTAGTTTTGGGCAAAAACCGCTGTTTTCGCCGAAAACTAAAGTCTGCTAAAATGCAGACTTAGGCATACCTATTATGGGGGTGGATTGTGCTGATACGACCACAGGGTCGTATCAGCAAGAGTTATCGCCGCTTTGCAGGGAACATCGCTGGGAAACCAGCGATGTTCCCTGCAAACGGCGATTTCCCCGCTATCGCTGGTAATTATATCGCCCTGGGAAAAAGCATTGTAGATAACGCGCTACCAGGGCGATATAATCAAGCGATAGACGGCGATAAGTAGAAAAGCGCTAAGCGCGCTTTGCGTTGACTTATCGCCGTCCTCGTAGATATGCCCCGAAGTTGGGCCAAAACACTCAGACAAAATAAACAATTCATCACTCAACTCTCTCACGTGGTCTGACGTGGCAAATAAACCAAAAGATTGTTTTAAAGTAAATGAACGACCTTTCCCAACAATATTCTGAACTAGCAAATGGCAAACCTACAATACAATGAAAAAGAAAGTTTGCATGCTAATTTAAAAAATATGAACTTTACAACCTCAAAGTTCACCATTACATCTCATTTGTGAAAACTACTCTCATCCGCGGTGCATCACATTTCATACAGATATTAACATTCTTTGAATCAGCAGAAATTTTACAGAGATTAATCTTCGTGGGCCTGCACGACCAGCAAGTAGATTTTAAATTGCAAGCAGCAAGTCAATTTGAAATTGCTTCACAAGTAGCTATATTCGCTTTCCACATCCTAACATGATGCTGTATGGTTTTGTTACAACATGCCAAGTTGCAATAAAAGAGTAGCACCTTTTATTCCCTTAATGGACTCGATTGACAAAGTCCGCCAATGAGGGAATATAATTCGGCATTTGAATATTTCTCGCAAAGGTGCAAAAGCGACTTAGCTTTGAGAAACTGCACAGCAGGATCGTAGTTCTCCTAAATAGTGGCAGATGGGCGTAAATAGACACAGGGGCGGTGCGTCCATTGGGGCGCTGGGGCGTTGCCCCACCTGGCCACATGGCCCCAAGTCGCACCGCACGCAAGCAAAATAGCAAACTTTAAAGTACTCGCGAGTCGCGAGTCGCTCCGCTCAGGCAGGCATTCAATCGGCGCTGAAGGGGGGTGGGGGCGTGGCTGGCTGCGGCAGCAAGGAGGGTGACTGACAGCAGCGCTTACTAAAGCACAGCTGCAATAGTGCGCATACTCGATTTTGGGCTGGTCATTTTTATGACCAGCCCGAACATGCGCACTACAGCCACCTACTAAGGACCAGGAGAGCGAGGGGGGAGTCGGGACCCGAGAGGCCGAGGGTTGCTTCATGCAGCAACCCCCGGTCTCTAATGGGCGGGGCATCGCCGTGCCCTATCCAATCCTGGCGCTGCTAATGCAGGGCCAGGATTGGCTGCCTGAGACACCGCGCAGCCTGAGGGGCCAGGGCTGTTGTTCAGAAGGCGCGGGACCGGCCCAGGACAGAGCAGAACAGAAGGCACCAAGCAGCCCCCCGGCCCAGGAACAGAGGCGGCGCGGACCAGGTAAGTTGTGTTTTTTTATTGTAAACTCCCCCCCTCACCACCACCACCACGAGTATTGCGAGCCGCAACTGCCCCTGACGCCCATAAGTGTTAAGTAATACTTGCATTAATTTAGTGAGACCCAAGACAGAATTCAGCTTGTGATGAACGGTAAATCAGAGGTCTGCACTGGTAACACACGCCCTGCCAGCATTAGTCTATTATCACGTGTGAGAGCTCTATAAACATTCAAACTGAGCAGGAGTCTGTGAGATTCAAGCACGAGCAGGGTGCCTCATATAGTTAGAACATGCCTGTCTTAAGCTTTTCCAGAGTGACGTCAGAGTCTCGTAGCAATTCGTATGTTTAGTAACAGTTAACACTCTGGCCAGAAAGTAAGTGGCTTGCAGTGTCTTGAAGACTGCTCTTTGAGAGCGGTGACCACAGTATTGTATCACAAGTATCCCCGCCCTGCCCTGTGAGGAAGAGGCAGTAACACAGATGCGCACAGACAGGGGCCCGTGAGGTAAAGTCCAAATGCTTTCAATTACCGACCTCCTGTGTGACGCAGCTCGAAATGCACACACTGCGCACTTAAACACGCACAGCTACTGCTTCCAGATGGCGCGTCGGGCACGGCCAGGCCTCGAGAGCGCTCTTCAACACCAAGGCCCCAGTCAGCGAGATCAGAAAACGAGTTTTGTTAGTTGGTTCGAGCTGAGAATGTTTGGAAAGCATGATAATTACATGAAGGAAGGTGCGGTCAGGTCACGCATGCATGACCCGCCCCACCCCATGTCCTCACTAAATGGAGAATAGTTAAGCGAGTGTCCCAGAAATCAATGGTCAAGAATGTCACTGGGCAGCCAGATCATGAGATACGTGTGCAGGGCTAGGAAGTCATGAGTCTTGGCCTGGAGTGACCCATTCATCCTCACTCTGGCTCAGCCAGAATCCTGCTCCCCTGACCTCGTCTGCTTGCGGCAAAAGTCACCCATCTTGTAACTAAGGCCGAGACGTATCATACTTTCAGGCAGCGTAATGCAACAAGCCACCTTGCTGCGCTGCGCAAAAGGGTAGGGATGCGCTGTATTTAACATTATACAGTGCATTCCTGTCCTTTCCTTGCACTGACGCACAATGTGCTGCCTTGTGCTGACGCAGGCACCCTTGCGTCATGGCTGAAGGGTGCATGCATTGTAGACAAGATTGTTTTTATGCAGGAACAGGGGCTAAGCTTGGTCAGTAAGATGGGGGCGGGGTCGGTGAGCTTCAGATTTTCCAACAATCATGCTGGCATATAATGTTTAAATACAGTGTATGACAAGCAGGCAGCTTGAGAGGGGTCTGAGGGGCAGTGGAAAGGGAAAGGAATGTGGATTGGTGGGAGCGCTATGAGCGAAAATACAATAGTTTGTAAAATAACCAATATTTTTGAGGACTTTCAAAACAGAGATGGCGAGGGTGAGTGTGTGTTTTTGTCTGTGTGTATGGAACAATTTCTGGTGGAATCCGACAGACATCTCACCATACCCGACTGAAAGCACCTCGACCCAACTATTTGTTGGAAAATACAATTTCTAGGGGGGTGTAACACCCCAAAGCCCTCCCCCCTGTCGGAAGCTAAGCCCCTGTGCAGGAAGGAACACCTTCCTGCACAAAATCAATACTCAGAGGCATTTTCCTCTTTTACATAGAAAACAAGGAGAAATAAAGACATTTCTCCTCTTTATGCCTCCCCTGGGGAGGCGCAGCATTTTGATGCATTCCCAGGTCTAACACTAAGGATAATCTGGGAATGCGCAAAAATCATGAGCACCCATGCTTCACCCATTTAACGCCTTCCTGGGGCAGAGTAACTCAGCGTAGCGATTTGAGCTGCCTTGCGCTACTCCAGATTTATCAAGCCATGTAGGGCCACGTAAGGAGGCCTTGTGTGGCTCGATAAATCTGACTTTAGTGTTCCGTCGCCCTTGACCCCCTTGTGTGGCAACACTATGATAAATATGGGGCGTGACTGTCTTCATCTGAGCATGTATTTCTTTATGTTAGCATTTATTTATTTAGTGAAATGCAGTCAGGGTAGGAGGTTGTATTTCGGCCGGGACTGTACTGTCACCACTTGTCCAGTGTCTTCGTGTCTATGCACGGGGTAGGAGGGTGTATTTCCACATTGTATTATCATCACCACATTACTAGTGAACTTCTGTGTCTGCACAGGGCAGGAGGTTGTATTTTGGCACTGTAGTCACCACTTCACTAGTGACCTTCTAACTGTATTTCAAAATGATGTCATCACCAAGTCACTAGTGAACGTCTGACTATCTATGACGGGGTAGGAGGTTGTATTTCGGCACTGTACTGTCCCCATATCACTAGGGACCTTCTAACTCTCTGAGCACAGGGTAAGAGGTTGCATTTCATCATGGTACTATCACCGCATCACTAGTGAACTTCTGACTGTCTATGCACAAAGGTATGAGTTTGCATTTCATTATGGTATTGTCACCACTTAACTAGTCACCTTCTGACTGTCGATGCATGGGGTAGGAGGTTGCATTTCGGCACTATACTGTTACCACTTCACTACTAACCTTTTGAATCTGTCTATGCACAGGTTAGGAGGTTGTAGTTTGCCACAGTACTGTCACCTCTTCACTAGTGACCTTCTGACTGTTTATGCATGGGGTAGGACGTTGTATTTCGGCACAGTAGTGTCACCACTTCACTAGCGACCTTCTGACTGTCCGTGCACAGGCTGCGAGGCTGTATTTCGGCACAGTACTGTCACCACTTCACTAGCGACCTTCTAGCTGTCCATGTATGTACAGGCTGTATTTCGACACGGTTCTGTCACCACTTCACTAGCGACCTTCTAGCTGTCCATGTATGTACAGGCTGTATTTTGAAACAGTACTGTCACAGTCTAGCTGTTGTGACATCTGAACAAACTGATGCAAAATCCAGTCCAGTGACATGAAATGATAAAGTTTGTTGAAATACCTGTACATATTCAACAGACCCTATCAAAACTGTTATTCACTGAAAAATAGCCCTGTATTACATGGAAGCCCAGCAACACTATTTTATTAACACATTTATTATTTTTGTATGTATGTATGTGGGTATTTATAAAGCACAAACCTAACCAGGCACAACTGAGCACTGTACAACTAGTAAAGTTAGAGAGCACTATTAGGATTTTTATATGTTTTTTTCAGGAGTGTGTTTTCTAGAAGGGCAGGGAGGGTATTGATGTCAGTGGCTGGGTTGGTGATATTGGGTGAGATCTTAGTTTGTCCTATAACTTGGGCATACAGAAATACTTGAAGGGTCTGATGGTTTCTATTTCTGTCTTGGAATGACCTTGGTGTGTTGTTTGGGCTTGATGTAAAGTGAAGTGGCAACGTGGCCAGTCTACCCCAAGAATATGTGACCTTGCATTGGCTGATGATGTCGAGAAGGACATGGTTGAAGATGTCGCCCTGCACAACTAGCAGACTTCTCCAATAAAAATAGTTTTTTTAGCTCAAACTGATTAAAGGTTATTAAAGAGCGCAATGGCAGACTCTTTACAAGTGTTAACTGATGTCCTTTCAGCTGGTGGCCGATTGCAGTGTTCAGGTGTTAAACTGGTACTAGTGAGGTGCAATTTTGTCCTGCCCGTATTTCTAGGTGCAGAAATGACAATCCTAATACAAACTGCTGGTCTCCCCCGTTAGTACAAGAAGGAGAGCATATTTTTCCAAAGTTAATGCTGCATGCAGTGCAAGAAACTGGGCAAGCATACATTTTAAAGGGCTAAAGTTGTCATGCAGAACAATTTACATATTACAGTAACTGTTGAACAAATTAATGCAAGAAGATACAGGGCAGTTTTTAATGTGTTTAATATTTCAAGACTATACGTTCCCACTGCTTAATAAGCCTTGCTTTATCGCTGCATTCATTTGCTTTAAAATGCACCATTTGCCAATCTTTTTTAAATTTCTTTCTCAGGAGAGGGACTCTCCCTAGACCCCAGGTTTGTCCATTGAACTTGTTCACATCGCTAACTAGTGTTTTCTATTGGAAAGGGTAGAGCCAAAGCAGTCTTGCTTAGTACCCTAGCCCTCTTCAGAAGTCAGACTTGCTTGGCAACCCAGAAATTCTCTGAAATAATGTATGAGTTTTCTTTTATGAATGCCTAGAAGAACTGAATTTTTAGTCCATTTATCACAGAAATAGTGCTGAAAATCGCACCAAAAAGATGGCAATTTAAAAAAAAAATATCTTCACGGGGGGAGAACCCCCCCGAACCCCCCTTATTGCCGTCGGGCTCGCTCGCTGCGCTCGCTCGCATACGTTCATTCATTCTGCATACACCTCACCAGTTTCAAATTACACCAGCCGCCACTGCGTGGGACCTCCAAACTCTTAAGATGTGAATTGCTTTACAATGCTAAGATTAGAAACGTGTATATTACAGATTTATTTTAGATACGCCCATCATATCCTTGAAAAGGAGATTATTTTGTAGACAATGGGGTTAGAGTACACATGTCCTTGAAAATGTCCTTCTTCTACCCCCAAAATACTTGTTCATCAAAACTGGGTTTTAAATGTGGCAACTCTGTTTCCCCCCACAATCACCTAGCAGGTCTCTTTGAGTGCAGATTGTGTATAGAGTGGATGAGTCATGTATGACTTCTCCCCCTTATGTCTCTCGCTCAGTGCATCTCTCGAAAATTCTGAAGCCATTTAATGTATGATTTCCAAATTGACTTGTCTCTCTTTTGGCCAACTTGTCCTTTCGGTCTCAAACGTTTCGTCTAAAAGCTCTCACCGCGATTATGCGAAACTGGCCCTCGACCGTTCTCGGTAGCGAGGCCCTGGAATGAATGGGCACGCAGTTTAAACTTCCATGAGTGAGGAGGGCGGGAATGGCAGTCTGCCTGTTTATGCCAGGCAATGTACACTCATTCCATTCTGTCTCATTAGAAACTGCTGATATTGAGGTCAAAGGTGATTGTTTATTTTGAATCTGGATAATGCTGTTTTTTTTGTATTTTTTTACAATTCGGTCTTTTCTATAGGTCTTTGGTCAGTGACATCCGGTTCTGTCTTTCAGCACAGTCGGGTGGAAGCAAGCATTGTCTTAGTCCATGCAATGTTGTGTGGTGATATTTTATGCCAGTCCAGTCATGCTAGGTACAACTTGTTATGCCATGTTATGTTTTGTTATCTTAGCCGAGTAGTTGGAGGTTATTATGTCTATGTTCAGCACTACTGTTCGAAGGACTTAAAAACTCTATTAAAAAACAAAAACGTTGTGTTATGTTAATACAGTAGTGCTTCACACAGTATTGTGTATGATTATAGAATTGGCTTATGTTGTCATGGTAGTATAACCATACTTCATACGTGATGTTATGTTATCTTTATCTATGTTATGTTAGTGCAGCCATACTTCATGCATGACGTCATGTTATACATTAGCCATGCTGCAAAGTTGATGGGCCGCCATGTTATGGCTGATACAGCCTGTTCTATGTTGTGTTTTAAGTTATTCCAGTTGTATGTGTTACAACATGGGTGGTGTTTCATGCCAGACTTTCTTAATGCCAACAACAGTCCGGTTGAACCCAGTAAACTGCCCGCATTTGTACAAGTGATCTCATATAGTGCATAGAAGTGGCATTATCCATCCAACCATATCAACCTAGCGTATTTTTGTGACGTGCATATCTACTTCATGGAGTCTGAGTATAATTTGGTCATTTGGTTTCAGAGAATAACCCTGGTCAGTAGTAAGGTTTGTTCACTTCCATATATTTTATGGAGAAATCCAAATCAGAGGCAGAATTATCCAAACAGAGTAAGTCTCTCTCTTTCTCGAGTTCAAGGGGACTCGGATTTCGTCCCAGCATCTTGGACGAAAACAACTCCTGAAGGAACTTTTCCCTGGTGCCGATAAAATTCTACGCACGCACTTCACAAGACGCGGTGTCTTAAAGAGACAAAGAACCCTTCCTTAGCAAGTCTAAATAATGTGTTTTTTTGCTTACGTAACCATAACATTTTCACCACATAAAAATAATTTTCCATGAAAGAGCAATATTTCAAAGCATCCGCCACAGAACTTCTCTGCGTCACTTAAAAGTTATTCTGTTATGTCTTTTTATGTAGGGGTATGTTATGTTTACTTGAGTCAAGATGCGTTTGCACCATGCCATGTATTGGGTTGGGTTGTGATTCGCGTCCTTGGATTTTGAGTTGCGTTGTGTTATGTAGGATTTGCAGCACATCCGTTTGGAAATGCTAGCATCTGAAGAAAAGCTAGTGAGCTGTACTATCTTTAAGTGAGCAGCTGTCAATTGTGCAGCAGGTGCAGACGCACTGAGATCTTAGCGTCCCAATAAATCCCAACTACATCTACAATTTACTACCCAGCTAAAGCTGGTGATGTACATGCTCGCATTACAACCTAAATCATCGTTGCTACGCCACTGCTCTTCTTTGAAATCATTTTATTTTTCAATAAAACTGAAGGGTATACGCATTTAAGACACGCATCTTTCTTGCACTGACACGACGAAGAACTCAATGGAGGGCTTACCTCATGTTTGGCATGCTCAAAGTCTTGTGTTGTATACTCTTCCTTCTCCCTTAAAGTCTTGTTTTCAGGACAGCGCCGCACCTGGACGGACAAAGATCCTCCTCTGTGAAGCGCCCACCGGAAGTCGCCGGGACCCGAAGTGCGCAGAGCGACGAGCAGCACCGAACAACGGAGCCGAAGCGACGGGCTGCGAGCTGACTGGGACACTGGTGCGAGCCCAGCGCGGCCACCTGGTTTTACTTAGCGCTCCTCTGTGATTCTGCATCAAACCAATTGGGGGAGGAATGCTAAAAATGAACACTTCGTTTTCTAAGTCTGCTCAACAATGCATATGGGGGCCCCAGTCTGGGGACGTCTGGTTTAATTCACCAGCTGGCCCAGACGGACCACTACAATCTTGAGGAGCCTGCCAAGAATAGGCGGGATAGCATACGTCCCAAGGGAAAACAAGCACGTGCGTGCAAGAGCCATCTGTTTCCAATTAACGCGAACGCGATAATTGGAAACAGATGGCATTAATGCTCGCTCCCGAGCATCCTAGGCCAGGGAACAAAGAAGGCGGGACAATCACCCGCCTTGGACCAATTGCGTGCTGTCTTTTTAAGAAAGACGCATGCACAGGCCAATTGCGGGTGTTCTCTGGTGTTTTGAACTCTGAACACACGCACGAGCGTGTGTTCAGAGTTCAAAAGCCCTTACTAAATGCCTCGCAGAGCAGCGCATGCGTGCTGGCTCAGGCAAGACCTAAAAAACTACGAGTATGTTAAGATAGAAAGTCCCTGACCCCAATGTCATGTGCTAGCATACTCCTTATGTGCCATGAGTCAATAGACATGCTCTGGAGTTCTAGACTTCGGGCCTCATCACGATGCGGTTCGGACCACAACCAACGGCTTGTCGGTTGTGATTCGAAACGTATCTACTGCTGCCGTCCGACCAATGAATTACGATGCGTGCGGTCGGAGGCAGTAGTCGGAGTGACTGACCGACGCCTTCCGTCGGTTGGTCGGAAACTCCTCATAAACCCTTAATGATGGTGTTTCCGTCGCCAGGATTATGATGTCGGTTTCTGACAGCCTTAGGGTGCCTGCCACACGGTGCAGGAATGTTCAGGCATGCAGGCCCAGATGCAGAGGGCCAGGGAGGAAGGGGGCCCCCAATGGCTTTTTCTGACAGCCTTTCCATGTCAGAAAGGCCGACATGGAAAGGCTGTCAGAAAAAAGTTATGTTCGGTAACTCCCATTTCTCAATGGGAGCTTGTGCTGCGGGCAGTTTCTGCCCACCACACAAGCTCCCATTGAGAAATGGGAGTTTACAACCGCATTATGGGCCTGATTATGATGTTGGTCGGAGAGCCTCCGACTGACAGTCGGATTCCCCTAGACCGTGTGGGTAGCCATCCGCCGACTCGGTCCGATGCTCACGGTCGGAAGGGGAACCGTTCGGTCATTCCAAATCAGTTCTGACCGGAATTCGGAGAATTCAGGTCAGTCGGAGCCGATTCGTACAACTCAATGGACAGCATTTCTGACCGACCGATTACGATGTCTGATTCCAACAGCATTTCCGATTCAGTCTGACCGACACGAAAAGGCTGTCGGAAACTGACTTTGGGGGCCTCTAGCAGGCCCCCCTTCATCCTGAGTCCTCTGGTTTGGGGTCGAGGGGGTACCCAAGGGACCCCCCTGTAAAACCATGCACAGTGTCGCAGGCACCATGGGGTACCTGCGACATGGTGCACAGTTTTCTGAGACACCCATTTTCCCCATAGGAGCCTGTGTTATCAGTTGGAGCACAGGCTCCCATTGAAGTCAATGGGAGTCCTTCCGAACGGTGTTCAGAAGCATCATAATCGGTCGGGTGGAGCCGCCGACCACAAGTTGGTCGGAACCGAATCCGACCAGCAGTCAAGGAGTTTAGTTTCCAATTCACCGCAATGATGCCCTATGTACGGTCGGTTTGTAATTCGGTGTGCGGAACTCCCGACCTATTGTCGGGCGGTTCCGCCTCTGAAATGGTGTCGGTCGGAGGCAACTCAGACCGACATCGGAATAAGGGCCTATGTTGGATGGTTTAAGTTTAAGGGGCCACTGAAAGTGGCACTCCTTTTTTCAAAGGTGACTATAGTCTCCATGATCAACGCATGATCTCACTAGGCTTGGGTGACATTTAAATTACACTGGCTTAATTTGTGTAATTTTGAAATTTCGCTACTTCACGTAATTATATGCAATTTACAGTAAACATTTACAGCAAATGCATGGAACACAAGTGGCTCTTGTTAGTGGTGATTTTGAACAAATGCGTCCTTGCGACAACAATTGAAGCCAGGACGCATTTCACTCTAAAATATAGAGCAAAATGACAGATTCGCATTTTACGTAGTTAGACATCATTTTGCCAAAATCTCATAATTACATGAAAGCAAATAAAGGGAATTTTACACGTCCCTAGATTTGACTAACAGTAATCAGTTGTAACAACTTTTTAAACAAGAAATAGTAACCTGTCTTTTAAGGATTGTCCGATGAGCCTTAAGAAATACTCCATTTTAAGGGTTTATGCTTTGTTTAAATTTTCAGGGGTTCTTTTTAATTTGTAATGAATAGATGAGCATAACCCTGAGCACTGCTATTTCACTAAATATTAAAACAAGCACTGCCAAATCCAAAAGACTTGGCCTCGACTGTGCCTTTTTTTTTGCAATATTGAATGCAGTATAAATTAAATGAAAGAATAATAATGTATGTATGTTTTAGGTTTCACATGGAATGATACGTGCACCAGTATTAGGTTTGGTGTATAATGGTGCTGGCACCATTTTGGTGAACATACTGGACCTTAATACGATGTCGGTCGGGGTTTCCTCTGATCTACACCGTCGCGGTCTCGGGACCGACTGACCTCTGGTCGGCGGTCCTGACACCGAAATTACAATGCAACAGCGCATGTTGCGGTCACATATTCCCATTTTTAAATGGAAGCTTGTCCTTCGGCCGTAAATAGGCCATAGCACAAGCTTCCATAGAGAAATGGGAGATTGTGTTCTTCCCTGCCCCGCGTGGCAGGTACCTCAAGGTGCCTGCTACATGGTGCAGGGATCAACGGAGGGCACCACAGGTGCCCCTGGGCCCCCAACCGGAGGGCGCAAGGAGAAGGGGGCCTCACTAGGGGCCCCCAAACTCGCTTTCCGACAGGCTTTACATGTCAGAAAGCCCGGCATGAAAAGCCTGTGGGGAACCAAGCATCGCAATCCCAACGGCGGAAACGCCATCCATTTGGGATTAGGGGCCGGTCTCCAACTGGCCGACGGTCTGCTTGAGCCCATCGGAATCCAGCTGGAATGACTGGCCTGTTTCAAATCCGACCACCTAGATTGTAATTAGGCGGTTGGAAGTGAAACCGACGATGAGTGTCTTAAAGTGTCAGGTCAGAGGCTTTCCGACACTCATCATAATAGGCCCCATTGTGTTTCTTTTTTTTTAAACTTATCTTTTATTGATTTTCACAAAAATAGAAATATTGTATCCGTCAAGTCTCATCATGAACATTGCGTTCTTACTTGAACAAAATAATCGAAAACATCTCCCACCCTCCCGCCACCCCTTTCGGGCTCAAGCTAACATTTGCATACATGGCATGTGTTTATCACCCATGCGGACACAGTGATACATATCTTTGCATATAAAGTTCATTACATGAGCAATACACATTCAGTTTAAATTATTCTACATCGTACATTGTCTACAACATCTGACAGTACTTGCAGTCCTGGCCTATGCATTCTGACGCTATTCTTGTAATTCTTTGGCCACAAACTCCTCCACCATTGCATTCCAGTCAAGCGAGATAGGTACCTTTCGC
The DNA here is from genome assembly GCA_963921515.1 of Calotriton arnoldi. Taxonomy (NCBI): domain Eukaryota; kingdom Metazoa; phylum Chordata; class Amphibia; order Caudata; family Salamandridae; genus Calotriton; species Calotriton arnoldi. The sequence goes on along the minus strand of CAWUFW010000540.1, from coordinate 2,863,732 downwards.
ATCCCTTTCTGTTCTTCTCTTTGTAACTCCGCTCCCTCCGCCCTTCCCCAACGCACCACCTCATTATACCAGTCTAACAATTTGGGCGGCCTGGTAGCTTTCCACCTCGTGGTTATATTTCTTTTTGCCAAGATCAGTGCAAGGTTCACGAATCTGCGGGCAGGATCTCCCTTCTTCCCCTTGGGACCTAGACCTAATATGCAGCAGTCCAGTGACCGAATGTTCCCCGTCGGTGCCACACTATTCACTAGGTCCTGCACAGATGACCAATAGTGCAGTAGTCTCGGGCAGTCCCACAACATATGTAATAAACCAGCATTTGGGGAATGGCAGCGGGGACAATCACCTGATACCTCTGGGAACATTCTGCTGAGCTTGTGGGGGGTTAAATACGCATGGTGCACAATCATGAGCTGGATAAATTTAAACTTCGGGTTTCTAGAGACCTTACACGGGTGTTCTAACAACATCCCCCATTCCTTATCCATGAGTGTATGGCCAATATCCGTGTCCCACCTATCTCGAGTCAACTGCAGTGACGCAGACGTGTGTGTGCGGATACCCCGGTACAGCCACTTCGTCAAGTGACCGCCATCACCCATCAAGTATTGCATATGTGTTAGTGCATGGGTCTGCGGCTCGTCCCCTCCCGGGGTCCAAACCGTTTTGATATAGCGAGAAATGTGTGCATGTAGCAGAAACAATCTATCTGTCACCCCCGCCTCCTGCACGAATGTATCATGGTTCATCAATGTGCCATTGGTGAAGAAAGTGCCTATCGTGGATACTCCCGTCTCTGCCCATCCCTCTATATGTCTAAGTGTCACCCTTCCCGATGGAAGTGGAAGACCCATCAGGGGTATGTTTGGGGCATAGGGCGCCGTTGTTTTAGTATAACGCGTGGCCCTCTTCCAATACCATCGGAATTTTGCTGCCTGGTAGCAGTAGTACATGCAGTTCCCCACGGTCCCATGCCTGGGGGGTCATGGATATTTCTCTCAGGTTGCGGCCTGCTATCCAGTATGCCAACCACTGCAGCTGGCCTGCATAGCAATAAGCTCTCATGTCAGGGACTCCCATAGCCCCTTGCTTTGTGGCTAATTGTAGCTTAGAAAGCCCTATGCACCTACGTCCCAAACCCCATATTAATTCCACTAGCAGGGTGTCCAGTAATTTAAACGTTTGCAGTGGAATCATAACGGGCAGATTAACGAAATAATATAACAGCCTTGGTAGCATCACCATTTTAGCTATGGCTGCCCCCCCAGCTACCGATATCGGTAAGGAAGTCCAGAACCTTATTTGCTTTCGAAGTGATGTTATAGAGCGAGTCAAATTATCATCCAAAATATCCTCCACGTCCCGGTATATTTGAATACCCAGATATTTAAAAGTAACCGTCGCGGTCTGAAACTTCCAACAACCGAATCGAATTGGTTTGGTCCTGGCTACGTCAGTAAAAGAAGGCGTAGGACTTGTTCTCATTTATTGTAAGTCCCGAAAGTTTCTGGAACACCGAAAAAGCTCAGGCATAGGGTCATAGACCTCGTCTAGGTTGTTAATAAATAAAATGATGTCATCTGCATATGCCGAAACCACATGCAGCTCCTCATTTATACGTATCCCCCTGTGGCCTGCCATTACACGTAACTTGTGCAGTAGAGGTTCCAGCGCTAAAATGAATAATAAGGGCGAGAGCGGGCAACCCTGTCTAGTACCCCTCGCTACCTGGTATTGGCTTGAAATGTGGGTCCCCGTGCGAGCCCTTGCCGTTGGATTCGTATATAACAGTCTCACCCAGTTCATGTACTCCGGCGGAATCCCAAATTGAGGCAGCGCAGTCAGCATATATTCCCAGTGTAGTGAGTCAAACGCTTGCCGCATATCCAAAGAAATGCAGCCCGCGGATCAGCATCCGTAGGCACCTGTGACATTACCATATGAAGCCTCCGGATATTGAGCGCCATACTCCTATTCGGTACAAATCCACACTGATCAGTGTGTATCAATCTGGGGGAATATTGCAATAGCCTAGTTGTTAGTAGCTTACTTAAAATCTTGTAATCCGTATTAAGGAGCGATAGGGGTCTATAACTCGCCATGTCTCTGCTGTCTCTTCCTGGTTTCAGCAAGGAGACCACCGTCGCCTGCACAGTAGTGAGGGGGAGGGAGCCATCCTCTAGTGCCACCCAGTACACTTCCTGCAGTCGGGGAACCAACAACTCAGAATACACTGCATAGAATTCAATGGGCAAGCCGTCATTACCCAGCGATTTGTTACGGGGAAGGGCATTTATCGCTGCTTTGAGTTCCATGTGTGTGACTGGCCTCTTTAAGTCTGCTGCTTGTTCATCGCTTAATGTAGGGAGCTGCAATCCCTCAAAAAACGCCTCGTATTCCCCCTCCTCTACCCTGTCCGGGGACGTATACAGTTGCTCATAGTACCGCCGAAAAACGGCGTTAATTTCCAACTGGGTGCACCTCACCTCACCGCCCGGGATAGCTATTTCAAGAATGGGAGACACTGGAGGTGCATCTTTAATTATCCTAGCAAGCAAGGGGCCCGCTCTATCCGCATTCACATGCTGTTTCTGTGTGTATAATCTATCATCTAGAACGCGGAGTTCTTCCAACAGCTCTGCGTGTGTTACATGCAGTTCCTGCAACTCTGTTTTGCTCGCGTCATTCGTTACCGCTTCCTGTTCCAGCTTGCCCAGCCTATCCTCTACGTCCGTAAGCTTGTCAAGAAGGGTCGCACGTACACCCACTTTTGTACTGATCGCCACCCCCCGTATCACTGTTTTAAAGGCGTCCCATTCAATCTGTGGTGTGCTCGCTGTATCCGTGTTCTCAGTAAAATATTGGGTTATGGCCATGGAGAGAGCATTGCGGAACACCGAGTCTTCCAGCAATGATGGGTTTAATCTCCATGACGGGATGGGCGTCAGGACCTTCCCCCAGAGGAATGTGGCCTCTACCGGGTTATGATCTGAGTACGTTTTGCCCAAGTGTGTGGTGTCCATAACAGTGTCCAATAACTTCTGCGAGCAAAATATTCGATCTATTTGAGTGTGTAGGCCATGCGGTGCGGAAAAAAAGGAGTATTCTCTGTCTACGGGGTGTTTCTCCCTCCAAATGTCTCCCACTCCCCATCCTCCTGCTCATGCCTGAAGCGCGTCTGCCTGCTTCCTACACCCCGCCCCCTGCAGGGGAGGGTGTGATCTGTCCAGTTCTAAATCCAGCACTGCATTAAAATCACCTCCCAAGATCCATGGATACCCTTCCCAGCCCACCAATGCAGTACTAAGAATTGCCAGAAATTTGTCCTGTTCCGTGTTCGGGGCATAAATACTCCCTACTACTATGTGGTCCTCGTCTAACAAGCCATGCAACAGCACATATCTCCCATTTGAGTCTGCCCTTTGTTCTAGAAGCTTGAAGGGGGTGCCATTCCTGAACCATACCGCCGCCCCTCGGGCAAATGCGGAGTAAGAAGTAGAAAACAACTGTCCCCTCCATTTCTTAAGGAGCTTAGTAGCTTCCGCCTGTATTAGATGTGTTTCTTGTAAAAAGACTATCTGTGCCTTCCTACGGTTTAATTGTGCCAGAATTCTATGTAGTTTGTGTATCGACCCCATACCTCTTACGTTCCAGGATGTATATTTATATCTATTAGGTTGCGCCATCAGATTTCCGAACATACAAACTGTTCATCATATAGTTCCCCGTACACTGAGCACCCCGCATAGCACATGTAGCCGAGCCCATAACCCCCATTAAACTTCCCAATACTAGGTTCCCCCACTCAACATAAGAGGACCAAACCAATAAAACAAACTCAACAAGAACTCCATAGTTTCCATAACTAAGTGCAGTTGCCTTAGGGGTAGTGGCCACCACCCGTCTCATAGCACCTTCCATGCAACACTCAAAAGTCAGTGGCCTTAGAGCCCCCACCAACACCCTTTTTTTGTGTGATAATCATTATTGTAGACATCTCGACCAACCAACACGCCAACATTGCATAGATAATCACATAATTGGCATATTCAGCATAAATTGTATACATATATATACTCATCTGACAGTCCACTTCAGCAGCAGGAAAAGAGCACCTCCGTCACCCCAGATAATCATTGGCAGTCTGAGGGGTGACCAGGATCGGCCCCATTGTGTTTAATACATACTTCCTACATCTAGAAAGGGGCTTCAGGCCAGGTCTCTCACTATTGGCATGAGACATTGTTAAACACATCTTGTGTCATCCCACAGTAGTATTTTATACTCATGTCTTTCTATCAGCTTATATATGTCATTTTGCTTTATGTGTAATGCATGAGGAACTATTTTATATCTGAAAAGCGGACTCAGTCATCACACATTTAATTATTTATCATTTATAGATTGTAAGTAGAAAGCAAACCTTTTTCTTTTGTACTGTGGCAGGATTTTTTTCATTTACCTTTGACACCGGCAAACTAGAAGACATGAGTGCCTGCACAAATCAAGATGTAAAAGGCTGGTCTTCTCAGCAACCAACCTATGACCAGGAAAGCTGCAATTTACTTTACAGTGAGAGATGTCCTCAAAGGATTTAACAATTGCTTGAAAGCTGAAGTTTCACTATATAGCCAAAAGATGTCCTCACAGAAGAATCCAATGGAAATGGAAAGCTGCATTTGCCTCATATTTACTGAGAGATGTCCTCACAGAAGATGGAGGACTGCAGCTGTAAAAAAGGGAAGACATGTAGGCTCACATCAAATTATATTGTAAGGGGAAGAGAGTACTAGAGGTGCGCTAAACAGTCTCATAAAAGATTAATGCAAAAAAAGGCAATAGGTGGCATAAAATTCAGAGGGTGGCAGCACTTTCTGAGTGTTAAAGTTCTTCTAGGATGAACACTTAAGGCCCGATTACAAGTCGGGCAGCCCGAGGATCATCAGATTCGTGGTGGCGCACCGGCAGTGGTCCAGCCACCGCTGCACCAGCGGTACGACCACCCCATTACGAGTTGGGCGGTCAGACCGTCCTGGCACCACTGACGCCGTTAGGGAACAGTCATTCCATGGAGGTGGCGTGGCGGTCAGAGGCTGCAATATGCTCAGCTGGCGGTTCCATAGAGGTTCCTAATCCATGTACACCATGGCAGAGAGGAAGCAAAGGGGGCCGTACAGAGCCGCCTGACCCTCCTTCGCATGTGGATGCACACAGGGGGGCAAACATGTGCCCCCCTTTGTGCATGCACACCAGTTCCTGCACGGCATGGGCTTTCGAGTCCATGCCGTCCAGGGACATTGTTGTATAGTCCCATTGCGGTGCCTTTTTCAAAAGCACTGCCGCCTTTGAAAGAGGCACCGACGCGGACCACCAGCCTGCCCGCCTGCCAGACCACTTTTAACTCGTAATCTGTCGGGCAGGCGTCAGTGAGTCTCGGCAGTGCAGGAATGCGGCGGTGGCATACCGCCTGCTCCCGCACCACCGAAACTCGTAATCGGGCCATTTATGTTCATCCAATTCAACTTTTTCCCTGCATTATTTAATGTGCAATCTTTTATTGATACCTACACACAGGCATAGCAGAACCACACCAAAAAGAAAATAAACCTGACCATCTTGCACTATTCATAAAAAGACTTTGAACAAGTGAGTTATGCAATCTCAACATTTATTCTGTGTAAATGCAAAACCATACTTGCACAATACAAAACAAGGGCATGAGCACGCACTAACAAAGTTGACATCTTGAGAAAAGGCATACAGCACTGCCCTGCATGTAGGTCCAAATTTTCCACAGACTCGGATTAGTGCTGGCAAGCTGAAGTATCTCTATGGAGTATACAGATTTCTTCATTAGATAGTAAAATGGAGATGGAAAGCTTGTTTCACTGCATTGCAAACATTTTTCCTCAGAGGAGAATACAAGAGTGCCTGGAACCTGAAGATATACTATACTATAAACAGAGGTCTTCATTAAGCCTGGGCGGAGTTCACGGAGTTCCGCTAAGCGGAACTCCACGAAGTGCAAAAAAAAACCCGCCGCGCTACGCGGAGCTCCGCGAGCATCAGAGTGCGTTAGATAAATGACGTTCGGGATGATTTTCAGTGCAAGGTGCTTGTCCGCACTGTGCAATCATCGCAAACGGCACCATGCACAGGGCAAGTGGGCGCTGCTTCCTTTCTGCCGCTCGAATAGATTTTTACTCGAGCAACAGCTTTCTCAACGCGAACGGACGGTTTGTCAACGCAAGCGGTCGCGAGCATACGCGACCACTCGCAATGAGAAATCTGACCGCCCGCGTTGAGAAATCTCACCGGGAGGTTGATTTTCCACACTCGTGCTCGCCAACTTGATGTTGACGATCGCGGACGAGGAAAAATCTCACCGGGAGGTGGATTTTCCTCGCTCGCGCCCGCCAACTTGACGTTGACAAATGCAAGCGAGGAAAAAAACTCCACTCCGCTACGCGAAGCAGAGTTTTTTGGAACTCCGCAAGCTCCACGTAACCCGGAGTGCGGAAAACTCTGCAAACTCCGTGAGCGGAGGTCACCGCCCAGACTTAGTCCTCACAGAAGAGTGCCTTGAAGATGGAACGCTGTAGTTACACTATACGACCAACAGAGGTCGTCACATAAGAGTACAATGTTGATGGAAAGCTGCAGTTGAATTGAATTGAATTGAAATTAAATTTATAAAGCGCAGCTAATGCCCAGAGGCGTCTTGGCGCTATAGACAAACTGAGAACAAAAGGAACATTAGTACAGGTAGCGATCAGGTACGTTCCTTCAGGTGGTCTGTGTGAAAAGCCACGTTTTCAGACCTTTCCTGAAGCTCATCAAGGAGGGTGCTGTTTTTAGGGTAATAGGTAATGTATTCCACAGCGTTGCTGCTGATCTAAAAAGGCTCTTACCTCCCCAAGTGGCCTTCTTGAAGGGGGTGGTTGCCATGTTCCTGGCCATTCCTGACCGCAAGGTTCTATTGGGGACATACCATTTTAGTTTGTTCCTAAATTGTATTGGTCCTTGGTTGTGTAATGATTTAAAAGCCAGGCAAAGGACTTTAAATTTACATCTCTGCCTGACTGGAAGCCAGTGTAATTTTTTATGGCTTCTCTCGCCGATACATTTTGGGAATTTTAAAATAAGACGTGCTGCCGCGTTTTGTACTATCTGCAGCCTGTTAATTAGGCCTGAATTAATGGTAAGATAGAGACTATTGCAATAATCTAGACGGGAGAGGACCAAAGCCAGAGTCACTGTTTTTAGGAGTTCCTCTGGTATATATTTCTTAATTTTGTTGATTAATCTTATAGCACAAAAGGAAATGGATGTGACTTTACTGACTTGGTCCTTGAATTTGAGTTCTTTATCAATAATGATGCCCAAATCCTTAATTTTAGTGGAGGGTACAGGCAGCGCATCAAGTACTGGTGGCCACCAGTCAGGTGTCCAGAGTTTATTACCAAAAATGATAACCTCCGTCTTAGAAGCGTTCAACTTCAAACAGTTGCCATCCATCCAGTCACTCACATTCTTCATACAGATCTTAAAAGCCTCGCCCGGGTACTTTCCTCCATTTGTTAAAGACACCACAATCTGTGTGTCATCGGCATAGGAAGCTAGGGCGAACCCTGCTTCTTTTATTATCAAGGCTAACGGCGCAACATATAGATTAAAAAGCGTGGGGCTCAGGGCAGAGCCCTGAGGGACTCCACATGGTAGGGAGAACTGTTTGGAGGTTGCTGACCCCATTGCTACATTTAATTGCCGATTGGTTAGGAATGATTTTAAGAGTTTGAGTGCGGTGCCTTTTATGCCTGCTTCCTGCAGACGGTCAGCCAGGATCTCATGGCTGACCGTATCAAAGGCCGCCGAGAGGTCAAGCAGCACCAGCGCGGCTGTTCCTCCTCCGTCTAAGATTACACGGATATCTTCTGTGGCTGTAATTAGGGCCGACTCAGTGCTATGATGCTTCCTGAAGCCGTGTTGTGTTTCATACAATAGTGAGTTGGATTCAATATGTTCAGTGATTTGTTTGTTCATTGATTTTTCAGTGCATTTGGCAGCAAAAGGGAGCCTTGCAATAGGACGATAGTTACCGGGTACTGAGCTATCGAGATTATCTTTTTTTAAAAGGGGGAGAATGGAGGTGCGTTTCCATTGAGCGGGAAAAATACCACTGGCGAATACTGTATTAATGATAAAGACCAGATATGCTGCCAGTTGTGCGGGTATCAGGTGCATTATGTTAGGCGGGCAGGGGTCGTATGGAGAGCCCGACTTAATTGATAAGATGAGGTCTATTAGTTGGTCGTCGGAAGGATTCCTGAATTCGAGAAGGTTGGCTATATCTTTCTTAAGGCTAAGTGTATGCTTGCTCTGAATGTTGATGCTAGCAAATTTATCGTAGATGTTAGTCACCTCCTTTTGAAAGGAATTCGCTAGTAAGTTACAGAAATCCTGATTTGATTCCATATGACTGACCTTATTAGGTTTGACCAGCTTGTTGATAACCGAAAATAGGGTTTTATTGGTATCACAGGCATTTTTTATGTGTTCGGTAAAATAGTCTGTTTTGGCTTTTATGATGTCTTTTTTATGTTTTGCAAGTTTAACTTTATATGCGATTTTCTCCTCTGCCATATAATTTCTTCTCCATCTTTGTTCCTGTCTACGACATTCCTGTCTGGATAATCTCAAGTTCTCATTGTACCAGGGTTGGGGCAATTTCCTTTTTATTGCTTTACTGGAGATGGGGGTTATTGTATCCAATGCCGTGTTAAGCCAGCGAGAGAGAATTTCGATGTTGTGATCTGCTGCTGCATCCTGCTCCAGTTGGCAAGGGGTAGCGGCAATCGCCTTAGCAAGTACATCTGGCTGGATTTTATGCCAGGCTCTACTGGTAGTATGTTGTACAGTTGGTCTGTACTTTACTGATGTTATGGCCATCATTGACCAGTTGACCACCCAATGGTCTGACCAGGTTAATGGAAGGGATGGAGATATCACAAGATTCTCCCAGTTGGAGAATATGCCATCCAGCATATGGCCGGCTTTGTGTGTCGGACCTTTGCTAACTAGAGGCAGTCCAAATGAGTCCATTAGGTAAATAAGTTTTAATGAATTTGGATCTTCTATGTTTTCTAAGTGGAAGTTAAAATCTCCCAACACCATAAATTTTTCATTAATGATTAAGGCTTCCATAATGGAGCAGATTTTATCTATGAAGCTATTCCTGTCTCCAGGAGGTCGATACACCAGAATTCCTTTGAGGGCAAGTGAGTCAGATGGTTCAATGGAGAAGGTCATAGCTTCGAAATCTACTGTATGTAGTGGTTCGAATCTGGCCTTATAATTATCTCGATATAAAATCGCCAGGCCCCCACCCCTTTTAAGTTGTCTGTCTGATCTAAAAATGGCGTAACCAGGAGGTGTAGCTGCAACTATGTCGGGGCCAGAGCTATTGTCTGCCCACGTCTCTGTTAGAAAAGCTACATCTATGTTTAGTGTCAAGGCAAGATCATGGAACTCTAGTTGATGTTTCACCAGAGATCTGGTATTTAGGAGTAGACAGTTGATTATATTTTTACTTATTGGGAGGGACTGGGTTAAGTCTGTGGACATCGGTGTCATGGTACCCGAGAATGTCATACTTTCGGGTGACCAACTGACTGTGTCAGTGGTATCACATTGTCTTAAGGCCAATAGTTCCTCACGGGAATAACTGATGGTGTTGGTGGGTTCTAAAGTACCAGAGCCAGGGGTTCTGGTGCTAGGCGTGGTCGAGGCGCGGACGGGCGCAGACGAGCTTGCCTTTGGCGCGCCGGTGGCGTGCCCGCTGCGCGCTCGCGCCATTTCCTTCCCTTATAGTGCCCGGCCTGGTAGGTAGCGGAAAAACTAGACCGCTAACCTAACCAAGATGGCGGTTCTACGTGGCCCTGCCAGGAAGTGAGTCACCTCAGAGAGAAGACTGTTCCCCGGGATCCCCGGGATCTCCCTCCACAACAAACAGCCCGCTAATGACTTCAGTGGACCGGGGGGATCACAGGGCGCCAAGGTGCTGTTCCACTTCTTTAAGGTGGGTGCTGTGTGCGCTAGTCAAGTGCAATATAACAAGTGCAGTTGCACTGCACTACCAACAGAGGTCCTCATGGAAGAGTACAATTGAGATGGAAAGCTGAAGATGCACTATACTACCAACAAAGGTCCTCACAGAAGAGTGCCTTGAAGATGGAATGCTGCAGTTGCACTATACTACCTCCAGAGGTCCTCAAATAAGAGTACAATGTGGATGGAAAGCTGTAGTTGTGCTATACTACCAATAGAGCAAACACAACAAGATGCTGGATGGAGTGCTGAAACCATTTAAACACTCACCCCCAGTAAAGAGACCTGGGTTAAATCCATTGTTCTTTTGCTTAGCATGTCACCCCAGTTTGGACCCAGCAATATGCAAATCAGTCTTGACCCTGATTCCCATGGGGTCTATTCAGCCTGAACTGCCAGGCCAGGTCCTCCCTCGACTGTAAACGAGAATCCTGGGACTGGTTTCGGGGTATCACCCCTCATAAGCCAGGCTAGCTTGAATCCAGTGGCACAGCAAGCAAGGGACCCACATCTGGGCATGCCCCTGGCCACTCAGGGCGAACAATGCAAACACAAGGAGATGATGGACGTAGCGCTGAAACTTTTCAAACACTCACCCCACTGGGGGTGACTGTTTGATTTGTTCTGCATTCTGTCCATCATTTGTGTTTTTATTTTTTTGCTTTAGACTGCCAATAGCGGTCCTCACAGAAGAGTACAATGGGGATGGAAAGTAGCAGTTTTGCTATACTACCAACAGAGGACCTCGCAGAAGAGTGCCTTGATGATGGAAAGCTGCAGTTGCACTACACTACCAACAGATGTCCTCACAGAAGAGTACAATTGAGATGAAAAGCTGCCATTTTGCTATACCACCATCAGAGGTCCTCGCAGAAAAATGCCTTGATGATGGAAAGCTGCAGTTGTGTTATAGAACCAACAGAGGCCCTCACAGAAGTGTGCAATGGAGATGGAAAACTGCAGTTGTACTATACTCCTAACAGAGGGCCTCAGAGAGGGATGCAATAGAGATAAAAAGCTACAGTTGTACCATACTACAAACAGAAGTCTTTACAGAATAATAAAATGGAGATAGAAAAAGTATTGCCCTCTGCTATCAACGTAGGCCCCTCACAGAAGAATAAAAATGGAGCTGGAACACTGTTGTTGTGCTATAGTACCAACAGTGGCCCTAGCAGAAGTGTGCAATTACATTAGTGTACTTCCTGGGTGTGTACTTATGTCTTGGAAAAGCGAAAGTCACAACGTTGACATCTTCAAAAAATAGGCACAGCACTGCTTTACACCTAGTTCCATGTTTTCCTCAAACAAGTGAAATTAACAAACATATTAACTTCTGCAAGATCACATTTGACATGGACTTTCTTTTTAGGAATTAGAAAATGCACCACAATGCAAAATGGCAATTGCACATCTATTCCAGGATGACTCTAACATCCTGGAATGTGTGCACCATGTAAATGCAACACTAGTGTATTGGAAAGAATTTCAAGGGCAGCAAAGCTGTTGAAGTTCATCAAGTTGTTAATAGAGGCGTCAATTTAGAAATTTGCATAAATTCTCTAATGCCTTGTGCTAATTTTTCCAAAAGATAAATATACCAAAACTGGTTGATAGTGATGAGTCAACATTGCAAATTACAATAAATGTGTTGAGTGTTATTGGAACAGTTGATGACACCCTACTATATATGGGGACTAACGCAGTCACTGAAAGTGAAGGTATCCAACGGCTGAAGTGGACTGGCCTATTGACCTATACTTAGTGCTGCGGTGAGAGGGAGCATTATTTCAGTGTCATTTGAACAGAACAATGGGGAAAGATTGTTGATCAAGAGCATAGATATAATTTATATATATCCTAGTGGCTGTCGCCACTAGGTAGTTAGGTTTTCTTTTCCATGGAAAGAGCATTTTTTGGTCTGCTAATAACGTTGGCCCCATTTGATGAATCTTCACAAAACATTTAAAGAAAGAGTTCATCCACCTCAGCTCCTTCCTGGAAAGTTTCAGTGTGATCCATCGAGCGGCGGTCGGGAAGAAAGGGAGATCCACAGAATTCTTTAAGACAGGCTACAGTAGAAACTGTTGAACTGGATGAGACCAAATCAGTAGTGTTTGAGAAATAAAGGGTCAAAAATAATTGTACATTTTGGAAGTTGGGTCCACAAGTGACTCAGAGACTCTTGGGGGCGCTCCAGTTTGAAAATACAGCATTCTGATTGGCCCTGGGAGCTATATTTCCCCTGGGCTATCTTTCTCTCGCAGGAGTGAGACTCCTGCAAGAGTAAGCGCTCTGATTGGCTGCCAGCAACAAGAAAAATGTTGCTGGCAGACATTACAGCCAGGAGGACTTAGTCCCTTGACTTGAAGTTCTAAAAAAAAAGATATATAAGGCAGGGTAGAGATACCCTGACCTCTTGGGGCCTATGAGGGAACCCAGAGCGACCCCCCTGGGGTCAAAAAAGAAAAAAAGCAGCAACAAATGCGGGGATCCCGCAAGACTCTTGCAGGATCGAAATTTAAAAAAAATGGTGGGCAGGCCGCATTTTAAATACCTTTTGCCCAAGGGAGCCTATCCCTGGGGCTGATTTCATATAGGGGAGTGGGGGCCTCAAGAGGCATCAGGAAGCCGACCCTGCAGCTGACATTACTTTTTATGGGGAGGGGGGCTGTGTGTGCCTAAAGGCCCTTGGGAGCCCACCCTCAGGGCCAATTCATTTAAGGCCCCCTCTCTGAGCCATTAATGGCCCCAGGGACCCCATCCCCTGGGCCGGCTCAGATGTTATGTCCCAGGAAGCCCACCCTGTGTTTGCACTTGCTTGGTGGGAGTATTTTCAAGATTACTGCCAAACGGGAGCAAACACCAAGTCCGCACCTAGTGAACGGGACCTTCAAAAATGTGAGCAGACTTTTCATCTGTTTCCCTGTTCACAAGTGAAGCGGGCAGGGAAACAGATGAAAATATTGCTCCCACCCCCAGGGAGTAGCATTATTAGCTGCTCACTGCTGGTGCAAGCAATGCCAGCTCCCGCCGTATGCGGGGAGTCAGCTGCAGTGCGGGGGCCTTTGGGCTCCCCCCGTGGCCCCAACGACAGGGCACTCACCTTATGTTACAACAGGCCCTGGGGTATTGGGTCCCTGGGGTCAAAATCAGCCAGGAGAGAGGGGCAGCGTTCCCCTCTCTTCCTTCAAAATGCTGTCAGGCCCCAGGGAAAGAGGTCCCCAGGCCTGAAATCGTCCCAGGGAGGGGGCGATGTGCCCCCTTCAACATGCTGTTGAGCTCTGGGGGAAGTGGTCCCCAGGTCGAATTTGGCCCAGGGAGGGAGGCAACTTGCCCCACCCCCAATAAATGATGCTGGAGGATAACATAACATAACATAACATGTATTTGTAAAGCGCAAGTTCACCCAGAAAGGTATCTTGTTGGTGAATAATAGATGTTTATTGTTACCCAACTCAATGGTACTCATTTTATCAACCTTAGAATAATGAAAGGCTGAGTGGACCTGCTGGAATTTGAACTTGTGACCATGAGGTCAAACACAAGCCCTTACAGTGGAAGCATTAGCCTACTAGGCCACCAGACCCGGGTAGGGGAGCCGGGTGCCCCATCCCCATAATAAATTATTCTGGAGGATGGGGTCCCAGGGCTGAAATCAGCCCAGGAGGGGGGCTGCATGCCCCTCTCACCCTATAATTAACGCTGGCCCTGGGGATGAGGTCCACCAGGCTGAAGTCAGCCCAGGCAGGGCGGAAGCATGTCCCCTGCCTCCTGAAAGTAATGCCGGGCCCTGGGGGATGGGATTTCCGAGAACGAAGTTGGCCCGGGTAGTGGGGCAGAGTGCCCCCTCCCTATGAAAATTACTCTGGGCTCCGGGAGATAGGGTCCAAATGGCTGAAATCTGCCCTGGGAGGTGGACCACACTCGTCCCCCTCCTCTTTAGCAAACAGAGTGGCCCTGGGGGATGGGTTCCCAGGGTCTAACAAGGCACTGGGAGGGGGGTCATATGCCCCTCCTCCCCTTTATTTGAATAAATGGACCCAGGGGATGGGTTCCCCAGGGGCCCATAAAGGCTCGAGGTTGGCTGTGCGGGCCCCCTCTCCTTAAACAAATACACGACCTTGGGGGATGGGTCCCCAGGGCCAAAATCAGCCTTGGAGGGGGGCTGCGTGCCGCTCTCCTCCTAAACATAACGCTGGGCCCGGGAATGGGGTCCCCAGGAGCGAATTCAGCCTTGACAGGGGCGCAGCATGCCCCCCAGGGGATGGGGTCCCCGAGGCCAAAGTTGGCTCGAGAAGGGGGGCTGAATGCCTCCCACTACATGCAAATTACCGTAGGCCCTGGCAGATGTGGTCCCCACGGCCAAATTGGGCTCCATGTGCTCTCCTTCCCCTAAAAATGATGCCAGACCCCAGAAGATTCCAAGGGCTTAAATCTGCCCAGGGATGGGACCCATACTCGCCCCCTCCTCTTTAGTTAACAGAGTGGCCCTGGAGGATGGGTTCCCATGGCACGGGGCGGGGGGCCAAATGGCCCCCTCCCCTTTATTTAAATAAATGGCCCCAAGGGGTGGGCTCCCCCGGGGCCGATAACCGCTCGAGGGGGGGAGTGCTGACCCCCTCTCCTTATGAAAATGCACAGCATCGTGGGATGGGGTTCCCAGAACCTAACAAGGCTTAGGGAGTAGGGGTACCTGGCCCTCTCTCCTTTAATTAAAAGACTAACGGCCCTGGGGGATGGGGTTCCCAAAGGCCAGGTCCGTGGCTAACCCCCAAATGCGCGCCCCCTTTGGGCATGCGCAGCATAGGAGTGGCTGTATGGTAGGGCGGTTGGCGACAGTGCATGGTGGGGGATGCATTTCCATATGGTAATTAAGTATTACTTTACATTAAAAAACCCTGGAAATTCACTGAAAAACCCCAGAAGTTAAAGCAATGTTATAGTTAGGTGTGATAAAAAAGATCTGTCTTTGTTAAAAACCTTAGAAATTCACTGAAAAAAACAAAGGTTAAAGTAACGTTATAGGTAGGTAAATTTATCAGTGACAACATTAACGTTTTGAACTGAAAAAAACACAGAAATTCACCAGTGACAGCTAGCAGCACTGATGACATATCAAATGACATCATTGATGGCATCACTGATGACATCACAGATGTCATCATCCAAGCTTTGTTTTCTCTCATATTGCTTTATAAATTACTATGGCATTAGAGGCCTGACCGTAAGTACAAAATAGCTCAGGAGAATATCAGCCATCATTACTGCCATCATTGAAACAACTTCTTTAGGTGTAGAAAGCATGCGTTATGTGCAACATTGACCTTATACCATACACTTTACAGTTAGCATAGTACACATTAACAATCAACCTTGGATATATAGGAAACCCTCATTGAGTACAGTGTTCAATCTGTATACAACTGTTCACAGAAAGGCAAGTTCCTAAAAATAGTAAATATCAGTTCCAAAACAAATGACCTACTATGGACAGCTTTTATCTGTATCAAACACTGAAGCTCACCGAACCTACATTGAGAAATGATGTTGAACTCAGTAGCGAACTGGGTATTGTAAACAGTGCTTACGCTATGGAGAGAGTTTACTCTATACCACGTTCTTAGGAAAACAGTCAAACCTTCAGGAGAAACACGCCACTGAGCATTAAAAATATCTACTAAGAACAGTGTACACTCTATGCAACAGTTGTCTAAAAAGACACTATCTGCTAAAAATAACCAAGATGCAAAGGTGCTAAACATCCTACTACCTGCACCCTTCATACTGTCATGAACACTTTGCAGATAGCACATCTTCTCAAGAAAAACAATCACACATACATAGGTTAGTACCTGGTGTACACAGCGTTCAATGTAATGTAGAAATGGTCATGCTGACACGATTCTGTCTAAAAACTTAAGACTGCTTGCAAAAGTCTTACAAAAGAATCTTACTCCTGTTGAAAACATTTTCTGTAGAACCAAAAACATGTGTGGAACATAATGAACACAAGTTAACTGTCACCTGCACACAGAGTTACTCTTGAATACAAAGATTTCAAATGTGTTCAATACCTCTGCATACCTATAGTGAATTAGGAACAGCAGTGTTTTGTAAACCCTTACACACATTAGCTGGATCCAGGCTGTACAAAATTGGTAGACAAGTAATTTGGTACTTACCAGCCACTATGGAAACTATAAAACAAACTAGCACACTCATTGCATTATGTGTTTTTTAATAGTTTAAAGAATTACGTTGTCACGTAAAATTTCACTTAACTATAACATTCCTTTAACCTTTTTTTCAGAAAATGTATAGTTTTGTTTATGATAAAGTAATATTGTATTACCATATGTAAAGCGAACCCCCCACTGTACACTGTCTTTGGCCATGTACAGCTGGGAGTTGGCTGCAGGCAGCCAATCCCATGCCACGCATGACCTTTGGCCGTGTGCTGCATGGGTTTGCATTGAAGAGTAGCTCTGTGTGCAGGTGACAGTTGACTTGTGTTCATTATGTTCCACACAAGTTTTTTGGTACTGCAGAAAAGGTTTCCAGCAGGGCAAAGATTCTACATACTACATACTAAGCATTATAAGCAGCCTTGAGTTATAAGACAGAATCGTGTCAGCATGACAATTTGCACTTAACATAGAAGACTGTGTGCACCAGGTGAATATGGCACATTACAACGCGATCTAATACATCGCGTGCCATTACAACGCGGTCGTTACAACGACCGCGTTGTTAGTACGCGATGTATTACATCGCAAGTCTTTACAATGACTTCCACTAGGGGGTGCACTAGACTTAGGAATAGTATTATTTACTATTCCTACTCCAGTCTGCGCAACAGTCGGGAAGGTGTTGGAAATTTATTTCAATACCTCAGCGCCCCTAGTGGAATTCATTGTAAAGACTTGCGATGTCATTACATCACAGTACTAACAACGCGATCGTTGTAACGACCGCGTTAGTAAAGTATCGCGGTGTAATGACCGCGTTATAAGGTTGTTTCCGCACCGGGTACTAGCTTATGTAAATGTGCTTATTTTGCTTTAGAAGATGGACTATCTGTAAAACTTTCACCACAGTATGAAGACTGCAGGTAGTATGATCTTTAGCAATTTCAAATCTTGGTTATTTTAAGTGAATTGTTGCGTTTTGGAAAGATTTTGCATAGAGAGTACACTGTGCTTAGGATATACTCTGTGGTATATTTCACACGAGAGTTTCACTGTCTGCAAACAGTGTGGTACAGAGTAAACTCTCTCCTTAGAGTGAATACTGTTTACAGTATCCACTTGTCAACTGATATCAACTTCACTTCTCAATGTAGGTTTGTGACTGTCAGAGGTTCGATACAGATAAAATTTGTCTGTAGTAAGGCATTGGTTTTGGAGAAGACATTCAGTATTTTTAGGAACTTGCCTGTCTCTAAACAGTTGTATACAGATTGAACACCTTATGCAATGAGGGTTTCCTATATATCTTTGGTTGATGTTAATGTGAACTATGCTACCTGTGCAATGTATGGTAGAGGGTCGATGTTGCACATAACGCATGCTTCATGTATGGTAGAGGGTCGATGTTGCACATAACACATGCTTCCTAAAACTAAGGGAGTTGTATTTGTGATGGCACTAATGATGCCACATATTGTCCTGAGCTATTTTGTACTCACTTTCAGGCCTCTAATACCATACTAGTTTATAGAGCTCTATGTGTAAAAACTAAGCTAGGATGACGTCATCAGTGTGATGTTAACAAAGATGTCATCAGTGATGTCATAAATTATGTCATAGTGCATGTCATGAGTGATGTAATATGTGAGGTCATAAGCAATGCATGGCGGGTGCAAGGTATATTTAAACCTGCTAACTCTAACTGGTAAATTTCTGGGGGGTTTTCAGTTGAAAACATTACATTGTCACAGAAAATCTCAGGAGGGTAGAAAAAGACTACAAGCATTTGTGAGGAGATGGGGTGGCTGAATAGTCTGAGGGAGGGCACTGCACCAATGGAGTAATATATCATCTTTTTATAACACTCCGCTTTCCACCCCAGAGAGGATTAAAGGGGAATAAAAAACACAGTGCAGCTCATGCAACACACAAACATTGAAAACATAGGGAGCAAGAGGTCCCTGAGTCCCATAATAGGGAATGCTTATGCGGAGATGCCTAGAGTGTTCATGAGATACGTGATGTACTTTCAGGTTTAGAGATTGGACAGTTGATTTCAGTGCTGTGTGTGGCACTGAGATAAGCCAGAAGCCAGGACTGGAAAGCAAAGTGGGGAGAAAGGGTGGTGTCTAAAAGGAGAAGTGGATATTGGGATTTACCAGCCAGCCCATCCTTTAAAGAAAATTGAGCACTTTCAAAATACACAAGATTTGTAGACAAGCATGGGGCGCCTCATTCTACTTCTGGTTTCTTTAATAATTTTATATTCTGAATTAAATCCCAGACTCTTATCAGTGCTCAGAAGTAGCTTAAAATAATTCTTTGAGCAGTTCTCTGTGAGGCACATTTAAGGTATTGAAGCTAATAGCTTGGGTTGAATGTGAAGAAAGCCTTTTGAAAGTATTTAAGAATTTAAAAGTATGTGCTAAACAGAACACAGCAATAATGCTAGCATTTCTAGATTACATTTACAGAAGACTACTTATGTAGAGCCTATAGTACACCCGACGTTGATAGTATTTACCATGGATTATTTACCAATCTGTGAGAAGTTGCACATTCATTCTATGCACTAAATTATTATTCTAGATCCACGTTGTGACTCGGCCCCTGAGTGTTCCTGATCTTTGCACTCTCGTGGAAGCTGTGATGATGACATCACTGTTACACATATTGTCATTTGTGAGGCAAGTCGTTCTGAATTTAATTTGTATTTCACTCTCGAATAAATACTAATAAATATACATCTACATGAACATGTTGAAATATTGAATTGCTCATGTTTATAAACCTATTTGACTAATTTTTTTTTTTAAAGTAATGTGATTTGGTATCAGATTCGCATGCACGTTTTACTCTATTCCATTAAAGATTAAATCTGAGTAACCCCCTACAACCCACTACATAACAACCATTGACATAATGTTTGCGTACATATTTGTCACTTTTGAACGTGCCCTAAACGGTCTCCCTCAGCTAGGAATAGACAGGCTTTCTGTCCACATGAGGTCATGGCGTCCCCTGAGAAATACCTATGCAATAACTATCCTGTAATGACTAGAATAGAGCATGCCACTTTACACTTAGGGCATATGTGCTTTGCTTACAAAGGAAGTAATATCAGGGCTGCTACCTATTTTCCCTCATTGAGGACATTATCCGTGAAAACCAAGAGATTCTACGGCATCCTTATATTTGTTCATCCCTAAAGTGCCCTTCTGCTTGTCTGATTCTCTACTGAGTTGTATATCAGAATATCATGTATAGAAATATCCTCTAACATAACTTTTGTCTTAAATATTGTTTACAAGAATATTATCCTAATGGGTGCAGATTATAAATGTTGTTTACAAGAATATCATCCTACTGGGTGTAGTTTGTTTGTGTAATTAACTCCAGTGGGGTGATACTTATGTCAGCCCATATTCTGAGAAGGATTTTCGTGCACCATGCCCTCTAACCAGGGGGCAGATTTACAAGCCCCTTGCGCCACTTTTGCGTCACTTTTCCCATGTTAAAAATGACGCAAAAGTGGCGCAAGGGGCTTGTAAATCTGCCCCCAGGTATTTACTGAGCCACTACGATTTAGGTCATTGGAGATGAATGAAACTCAATTGAAAGATACGCTGAGACAATCATGGAGTCTAGTGAATTGTGGAAATGGTGGATATGATGATGACACTGATAAGGACAAGAAATGTTAAGAAGGGGAAACATTCCGAAGAACTGGAACTGCGATAAAATGATGATAAAAGCAATAATGTGTCATACTTTATGCTTGTCCTGAAGAAGGTGGAGTGAATGATCTGAAACACTGCACAGAAAGAGGCAGCTGTTGACACTAGGAATATTATTTTGAAGGAAGAAGTATTTCCAGTTATATTTTAATGGTTATCTAACAGTCTTTTTATGATTTGATTTTGTACATGTTTGTTGAGTGGGGTTAGTCGAAACGGTGCTGTCTAGCAGAGTGTTGCCTTACAAAACAAATAATGTAGGGGCATATTATCAACGATTCGCGTTGAACATCGGCAATCGCGCTTAGCGCGATTTTGAATATCGCCGTATATTGCAGGTTCACATCACTGTGTTAGCGGCGTATTTGCAACGATTTCCAAACAGGCGATGTGAAATCCGGCGATATACGGCGATTTTCATCAATATCGCCTGAAAACCAGCGATATTACAACTGCGCTGATGGACATGTTAATAGGGAGAGGTGGATGTAACCTTACAATCCACCTCCCATTATGCACATGGCTAAGTCGAAATATTTGTAGACGTTAGTTTTCCCCGATATCCGTGGTTAGCGTGGCTTTTTTCTTCCCTACGCGAGTACTGGCTCGGCTTGAAAATACCGTGATGTGCGGTTAGCGAATATTTTCATGTTGTTCCCTGAAAGGTACTTTGCATCTCATTAGCGATGCGAAGCGAGGCGATACCAAAACGGCTGCTAACATGCGCTAATGCATGTTAGCGCCGCCTTGTTAATAGGGCGATGAAATTATCGCCGCATTAGCGGCAAAAAGTGCCTCTAAAGCGGCGATAATGCCCTTGTAAATATGCCCCGTAGTTTTAGAAAAAAAATAGCCTTCAAGTGATGTCTATGGGTAGTGAAATACAATGCAAGATGCAAGATATATATTGAATATCAACTGCAATTGATTAGACATTTTGTGTAGACAACAGCACATAATGATTTGCTGTTTTGTCTTTTAAGCAGTTACAATATTCTTCCAACAAGACAAGCATTGCGTTTTGTCACGACACCCTCTGTTGCCAATACTGGCTCTTGGCACTACCCACAGTCCTGGAAGCATCTAAATGAGGGCATGGTTTTGATAACGTCCTGTGTTGATCTGATTAAAAGTTAACAAGTATTATAGAGAGTGGCCTCAAGTAGACGAAGGGGGATGTTAAATGCCCATCCAGGATCAGGCTGCTATTGTCAATGCCTCTTCTGCCCCCTGACTTTAGCAGTGGTGCAGGAAGGGGGACAGGGGCCCTAATGCAATGCAGGAAAATAAACCCCGCCTCTTTGATTGGGCAGTAAAAAGCACCCATTCTTAGGGTGCAGTGGGTCTCTCTGTTCCCAGGGCCATGGTGCTGATAAAGGTAGTTTTGGTTGATGAATAATGTTTGTTTAATAACATGAATGTTTTTCACCAAAAACGAGAAGGCTGCATTTTACATAACTGTGGCTTCTTTGCATTGAGCAGAATAGGCCTAAATTAGGTCCAGCACAATCTTGTACTCGTTCGTGTCCACGTTTTTACCTATGCCTGTCTCTACATGCAATAGAAAGTGCAGAAATAAAATACTTTGCTTCCATGTTGTTCTTGCTGAACTCAGGAGCCTTCTCCAGCGGAAGTAGAACTTTCCCAGGTCAATTCCTGCCTGCTATAGCAAGCCTATTCATAATATGAGTCTTTCATTGTTTGTATGGAACAGGGGGGCATATTAGCAAGGGCGGTATCGCCGCTTTAGCTGCACTTTTTGCCGCTAAAGCAGCGATATTTCTATCGCCCTATTAGCAAGCTGTCGCTAACAGCTGTTAGCGACAGCTTTATGGCGAACGCGACCGTTTTGGTGCCGCTTTGCATGTCAGCGATAATTATCGCTAATGACATGCAAAGTAGGCGTTCCCAACTAAAAGCAACTGCAAACAGTCGCAAACACAACTTCCCCCTATTAGCAATACCCGCGAAGCGATAAAAAAAGTCACGCTAACCGCGATTATCGCTGGAATTTAACACCTGATAAAAACCTTGACTTAACCATCTTGTCAATGGGAGGTGGATTGTAAGGTTAAGTCCTCACCTGCCTATTAGCATGCTTTTCATTAGCGCAGTGAATTTATCGCTGGATTTCTCGCGCTATTGCTGGGTTTCGCCGCTATTGCTGGATTTTTTATCGCCTTGGAGATAAGCGTTGATAATAACGCGTTATCTCCGCGATGAAATCCAGCGATAGCCGGCGATAAAAAAAACAGTGCTAAGCGCGCTTTGCGATAATTATCGCAAATCCTTGGTAATATGCCCCATGATTTTTAGTGTCACATCCAATTATATGAAGTCAAATGTGTGCTCATAGAATATTCATTTAGAGGATGGTGCTAGGGTGGTGTTAGATGATGCTGAATTAATTATGTAGTCTGATTTGTTAAACCTGTGTAAAAAGGTGATCATCTTATGCTGACAATGCGATGTTCACTGTTATTCACTGATTTTCACTGCACATGCAGCACTAATGAAATCTAAGCTCATGGACACGTGCTGCAGCAAAATGGTCTATGCAGACGATCCATTCACACTACCTCTGAACACAACATATCTCCCTCCTTGTAAAGCACTGGAAGCGCAGCACACAACAGGCATGTTTCTTCTTAACCGTATTAAATGTTCTGAGTAAGTGAGTGATTGAGCATACAAGAACACATACTTCCAAGGCATTCTGGAGCTAAGACTGCCAGGCTGAAAAAGAGGGGCATGATCTTTAGCAAAAGGGATGAGTCTTCAAGGCTTTGTCAAAGCATAGAAATTATAAATCTGTTGAAGAGCATTGGGGAGACAGTTCCAGAAACAAGGAACGAGAGTCGAGAAATCGTCCCTAAAAGGAACTTGCCTCCTGCAAGGATCCATCAGGAAAAACAGGGCTCTAGAAAGCAAGAAACTGGATGGAACCCAACAACAAAGTACAAAGCAAATGCCCTTGAGGTCGAGACCATAATGTGAATAGTGTGCAAAATACAGACCGATGAAATCGATCCTCTGGCTACTGACAGCCCCTGTGAACATTGTTAGTTTGTAGATTTATATAGCACAGCTTATCGCCCTGAGG
This sequence comes from Calotriton arnoldi, assembly GCA_963921515.1. Classification (NCBI taxonomy): domain Eukaryota; kingdom Metazoa; phylum Chordata; class Amphibia; order Caudata; family Salamandridae; genus Calotriton; species Calotriton arnoldi. Next base: position 2,840,594 of record CAWUFW010000540.1, on the reverse strand, counting down.
GTATCCAGGTGCTATCCATGGGCAGAGGGGAGATTAGGTGATTTGCCCAGTATCACAGGATGTTGCACCAATGCCGAAACTCAAACCCGGATCCCCATCTGCCGAGTCGGCAGCTCTGGCCACTGCGCCACATCCTCTTGCCAGCTTCCAACATTTGAAAAGTCCGCAATTCGTACTGCCATGTTCTGGAGGATATGACATGCGTTGTTATCATAACTCTGTTAAACATATGTCCTATTTCCAAATGCCACCTTTTCTATATCGATTTTCAGTCGACTCCCTCCAGTAAATCTTCCCTCTTTTACCATCACAAGGCAGCGGCGAAGGGGTTAACTCATCGAGACTCTCACACAAGAAAAATAGACCAATAGGTAAGTCAACAAAAGTCAACATACAAATAAAATACTATAATAGTAACCAAAACGTAGGATCAAAGTCTGAAGGCTGAACTAGATGCATCAGCAATATTGCTCAACAGAGTGGTCCCATTGACAATAAATCTCAGCCATACAAGTTTGCCGATACTCGTGGTGGATGGAAGCGTCACAGGGCAAGTCTCTGTCAGGGTATCCTGAGACTGCAGGGCATGCCCTCTTGCAAAATACACAACATAATCTGGGCTGACCGGCAAACAACAACAAATCTTGATATTTTCATAAAAGGGGACAGAAATAGGTTGTTTCAGAGTCACAGAACTATGCTTGGGATAATGGAACTTTAGTAGGCAGGGTCTGAGTCATCCTACCACCTGAGTATCCATGAGCTGGGGACCGACTAGCTTTAGTGTCTCACTTACACTCCTACTCACTCACAGAGGAACAAGTGATTAGACACCCCCGAACACAACACTCCCGACCCTATCAGGAATCGCGGTTGCAGGACACACCGTTTCCCTCTCACTCTGTTACCAGTCCACAATAAGATTTGACAGAGACATCAGAAAAGTTTAAAATGTTTATATTAACTATTATGCTCTAGTATGCAGTATACATGCCACAACAAGTAGAAAAATGCCTAACACAAATACAGTTAGCATAGCAAGTAGTTCGTGTTGGAAAGTGGATTATTAGTAGGGGCAAATGTATATCTGCCACTGGCAATAAGGCCACTAATACATGATAGGACTCAGCATAGGTCTGAGAAAATTATTCCCATGCTCAACCCTTGGTAGCTTGGCTGCGAGCAGGCAGGCTTAACTTCAAAGACAGGTATGTAAAGCATTTAAAAACACCAATTCAGTAAATAATTAAGACACAATGCACAATAAAAATCCAACACCAATTTATAACAATAGGAAATATTTGTATCTTTAAAATGACACCAAAACGACAAAAATCCAATGTAGGGAACCGGAGGTATGAATTTTTAAAGATTTATCACTTTATAGCACTTAGAAACCTATAGCACCATATTGGGATATCTGGTCGCGATAGACCGGCTCAAAGTCAAAGTTTCAGGCCGACTGCGATGGAGCCCTGAGTGGCTACCCCTCGCTGTAGGTCCCGGTTACAGTTTTTACCTTCGGACTTAGAAACTTTTCTGGAGCTTTTTCTTGTGGGGTCCCTCGGTGCTCTTCACCAGGCCGGATTCGGTGAGGGTTCGCCGGCCTCGGATTTCTTCTACTCCCGGTCAAACTCTGGAAGTCGGACCTATGGAGCTTTCAGCGGGACGAACCTGGATGGCTTGGCCGGCTCGCGGTTGAAGGCAGGCGGCTTGGCTGACCAGGTTGAGTCGGTCCCCCTATGGAGCTTTTTTCCAAAGTTGCTCCAAAGTTCTCCAAACTCCTGGAACTTCTTCCTGAAGTTCCCCAAAGGGTCCCAAAGTGTCTCAAACTCACTCCAAGGGTCTGGAAGCTCCAAGATGGTCCTTGAAAGTTGAGGACTTCAGTTCCCACAATCCACTTGGACAAAACCCTTACAAATCCACTGGTAGTTTTCCAGGTTGAGGATTCTTGGTGGTGATGATCCAGGTGAGCTCTGTTAACCTGTAGCTTGCAGGGAGTCCACTCTTTACTCTTTTTCACAGCAAGGTAGTCCACAGGGCTGTAGTTCCAGATGGTGCAGTCTTCAGAGGGCAGGCCTTAGAAATTGCACATCAAACTTCTCAGCATGGCACAACGTCTTGCTTTCTTAAGTTTCAAGCAGCAGATCTGAGAGGCTCTGCCCTTCTCAGATACTTATTCCAAGTTCTCTGGGTCAAGCAGGAGGTCACTCCTGACCAATGGGGGCAGGGTAACTCCCCAAAGATATGACCACATCCTGTAGAGTGTGGCATTATTTTGTCCCAGAGTGCATCAAATCTTCCAAATTCATAATGGCTGATTTTCCAGCAGGGAGTTAAGAGCTGGCTAAACACACCCCTAGGATGGCTATTTCCATAGTCTCTCCCCCTTGCATCTGCTCATTCCTTCCTTAAGCCTAGCATCTGGCTTGGGGTCAAAAGTTTAGAGTTGTAAATGACACTGGTTTCTTCCCTCCCCTTTGAAGACCATGGTTTACGACTCCCCCCCCTGCCCTGGCATTCCTGTGGAACAGCACACTGCCCTCCCAGAAGAGCTGGGTAACCCCTGGGGCTCTTTATCACCTCTTCAAAGCAGCCTGGCTAATCCACTTAACTCTGACCAATCAGGACAGACCCCTGGAAGGCTGAATCTGGACCTACAAACAAGAAAGTCTTATAACTTCTTGTCTGTACATTTTAGGAGAAATTCAACAATATCATATTGTTGGATTTATCACTACCATTCTGGGAAGTCTTTGAATGGAAGTTCTATCATTCTCCTATCAGGAGTTATTAGTTAATAACTTCTTGCCATGTTAACCTATGTGGCATGGGATTTGCAATGGGAAAAATGACTTGGGCCATTTTTCCAGCACCAGGACTTACAAAAACATATTTTATAAGTACTCCGCCTATATCTACAGGACCCCCACCCCATGGAACACCTAGGGGAGATTTTAGGGGTTCTGAATCTGTAGAAATATTGCAGATCCTCCCTCCACAGTGCTCCTAGCATCAAAGTCGAATTTGGGCAGCACTTTATCACAATGTGGGGAGTGAAATGTGAAATTTCACTTAACCCAGGGCATATAAAACTCATTTTATAAGGGTCCACCTTATAAATACCTGACCCCCCACCCCTGGGACACCTAGGGGAGACCCTGGGGGTTCCTAATATGCCAAAACATTGTAGGTTATCCATTTTTAAGTGCCCCAAACACCAAAGTCGAGTTTGGGCACAATTTACTTTTTAAAAGCAGTCATGGAACCCAGGGCTGCTTTTAAACTGACCTCAGGCTTCAGCAGTGCACACATGCAAGTGCAGAAAAGGCTGCTGGCCTCTAAACTGCCATGCCCTACTATATACTAGGGACTGATAGGTAGTTTCAATCCCCCTGCCCTATTATGTACTAGGGTCTTATAGGGTAGGTCATGCCAATCACAGGGGTACCCCAACCCATAGTGTACCCTAGTGTATGTAGGTGTTTTCACTGTATTCTAAATGTGTCTCTTTCAGCATAGCACTGGCCCTGGGCCTGGTTAGGCAGAGCCCAGGGTCAGTCAGAGTCAGTTACCACCAGTACCAGTCAGCAAAAAGTTGGGGGTGCCCAGGGCACAGGATGACTTTGCAACATAGCCCCCCCAAACGAAAGGTGATGGGTTACTAACCTACACCCTGGTAGTCCTCATCAGCTAAGTGGAAAAACCTGGAAAGTCCATCTGCATTTGCATGGGCAACCCCAGGTCTGTGTTCCACTGTAAAGTCCATTCCCTGTAGGGAAATGGACCACCTTAACAGCTTGGGATTCTCCCCTCTCATCTGCATGAGCCATCTGAGAGGCCTGTGGTCAGTTTGAACACGAAAGTGAGTCCCAAACAAATATGGTCTCAACTTTTTCAGGGACCAAACCACAGCAAAAGCCTCTCTCTCAATGGCACTCCACCTCTGCTCTCTGGGAAGAAGTCTCCTGCTAATAAAGGCAACTGGCTGATCAAGGCCCTCTTCATTTAGCTGTGACAACACTGCCCCAATCCCTTGCTCTGAAGCATCTGTCTGAACCACAAATTCTTTTGTGTAATCAGGGGCCAGCAGCACTGGTGCTGAACACATAGCAGCTTTCAGAGTGTCAAAAGCCTTCTGACACTCTGGGGTTCAATCCACCTTTTTGGGCCTCTTCTTAGAAGTGAGTTCTGTTAGGGGCCCCACAATGGTCCCATAATTTTGAACAAACCTTCTATAATACCCTGTCAGTCCAAGGAATGCCCTGACCTGAGTCTGGGTAACAGGAGCTGTCCAATCCAAAATAGTTTGGATTTTAGCTTGGAGAGGCTGTACATGGCCCCCACCTACCAGGTGGCCCAGGTACACCACAGAACTCTGCCCTATTTGGCACTTACTTGCCTTAATAGTCAGGCCTGCCTGCTGCATGGCCTGAAGCACTTCCCTTAGGTGGCTTAAGTGATCCCCCCAGGTAGAACTGTATACAGCTATATCATCCAGATAAGCTGCACTGAACTGTTCCAACCCAGACAAGACCCTGTTCACCAACCTTTGGAAGGTGGCAGGTGCATTCTTTAAGCCAAAGGGCATTACCTTGAACTGATAATGTCCCTCTGGTGTGGAAAATGCTGACCTCTCCTTTGCTCCATCAGTGAGGGCAATCTGCCAGTAACCTGAAGTCAAATCAAAAGTACTCAGGTACTTAGCAGCCCCTAACCTGTCAATGAGCTCATCAGCTCTAGGTATAGGGTGAGCGTCAGTCTTTGTGACTGCATTTAATCCTCTGTAGTCCACACAGAACCTTAACTCCTTGGGTCCCCCCTGAGGATTAGGTTTAGGTACCAGCACCACTGGACTGGCACATGGACTCTCAGACGGTTCAATTACCCCCAATTCCAGCATCTTAGCAACCTCAGCTTTAATGCTGGCTCTGACATGGTCAGACAACCTGTACAGTTTATTTTTGACAGGTAGGCTGTCACCAGTGTCAATGTGGTGCACACACCACTCAGTGATGCCTGGGGTCAAAGAGAACAGGCCAGCAAACTGCTCCAGCACTTGCTTACAGTCTCTGTGCTGCTGGTCTGTCAACTTGGGAGAGAGTACAACCCCCTCCACTGACCCATCTTGCACATTAGTGGAGAGGAGGTCGGGCACAGGCTCAGTTTCCTCCTCCACACCCTCATCAGTGACCAGTAACATGGTCATGTCTGCCCTGTCATGGTGGGGTTTCAATCTATTCACATGCAGGACCCTATGAGGGTTCCTGGGGGTGCCAAGGTCAACCAAATAGGTAACCTCACCCTTCTTTTCTAAGATTGGATAGGGCCCACTCCACTTGTCATGGAGGGCCCTGGGAGCCACAGGCTCCAACACCCACACCAGTTGTCCTGGAGTATACTCAGGCATAGTAGCCTTCTGATCATACCAGTGCTTCATGAGCTCCTGGCTGGCCTCCAGTTTCCTATTTGCCTTGTACATGTACTCTGCCATTCTAGATCTCAGGCCTAGCACATAGTCAAGCACATTGTCCTTTGCTTCTTTAAGAGGCTTCTCTAAAGACTCTCTCAGCAGGCTCAATGGCCCCCTCACAGGGTGTCCAAACAACAACTCAAAGGGACTGAAACCAACCCCTTTCTGTGGCACCTCCCTGTAGGCAAACAGTAAGCATGGGAGGAGAACATCCCATCTCCTCCTGAGTTTCTCTGACAACCCATTTATCATGCCCTTCAGGGTTTTGTTGAATCTCTCAACAAGACCATTTGCTTGTGGGTGATAGGGGGTGGTGAACTTGTAGTTGACACCACACTCATCCCACATAGCAGTCAGATAGCTGGACAGGAAGTTTGTGCCCCTATCTGATACCACCTCTTTCGGAAAACCCACTCTGGTGAACACACCAAGCAGTGCTCTAGCCACTGCAGGAGCATCAATGGTTCTAAGAGGGATTGCTTCAGGGTACCTAGTGGCATGGTCCACTACCACTAAGATATACCTATTCCCTGATGCAGTAGGTGGGTCCAGGGGACCAACAATGTCCATCCCCACCCTTTCAAAAGGAACCCCAACCACTGGCAGTGGTATTAGGGGAGCCTTTGTCTTGCCCCCTGCCTTGCCACTGGCCTGACAGGTGACACAGGAGCTGCAAAACTCCTTTACCTTTTCAGACATATGGGGCCAGTAGAAATGGTTCACCAACCGGTTCCATGTCTTTGTCTGTCCCAAATGTCCTGCCAAGGGGATATCATGACCCAAAGTCAGGATGAACTCTCTGTACTTCTGGGGCACCACCAACCTCCTGGTGGCCCCCTCCTTGAGGTTTCTGGCCTCAGTATAAAGCAGTCCATCTTCCCAGTAGAGTTCTGTGAAACCCACTGTCATCCCCCTCCTCTTGCTTAGAGGCAATCCGCCTCAAGCTCTCAAGGGTGGGACAGTCTCTCTGTCCCTTACTGAACTCCTCTCTGGAGGGTCCACCTGCTCCTGTCAGTTCTGCCAAATCTGACAGCTCTGGCAGGGATGGAGTCCCTCCCTCAGAGGCTAGATCCTCCCCATCAGGGTTAGATTCTTCCTGCACCTCTGGAGTTCCCTGGGCTGGCTCACCAGGCCCAGTACCCTTGTCCTTGGATGCTTGGCCCTTTGTTCCAGGGTCCAAGTGTCCAGCCCCTCCCTTCTGGCTAGTCTGTGACCTAGTCACAGCACATACCCACTCAGGGAGCTCCAATATTTTCATATGGAGTCCTCTCTCCACCTCTGACCACACAGAGGCTTCAAGATCATTGCCCAGTAAACACTGGACTGGGAGCACCTTTGACACAGCTACCTTCATAGGGCCTGTCACACCTCCCCATTCCAAATCCACCACAGCCATAGGATGGAGTTTGGTAGTGCTGTCTGCATAAGTCACCTGGTGAAACTCACCAGGTACCACCCTCTCTGGAGGCACCAGCTCATCCAGGACCATAGTTACACTAGCCCCAGTGTCTCTGATAGCCTCAACCTCAGTCCCATTCACTTTAGGCCTCTGCCTGTACTTGTCCATGTTTGGAGGTAAGGCAGCAAGGGTTGCAATATTCACCCCACCCAGGGACACTAAGGTTGCTTCCACCACCTGACTACCCCTCTCTGGGGCACCACTCCCCACCTCTACACTTACACTGGCAATCCCTGTGGATGGCCCCTTAGGGGGGAGCTTCTTGGCGCAGACAGCATCTCCCTGTTTGTGCCCTGGCTGGTTACAGTCAAAGCACTTACCCACCTTTGAGGGATCAAAGAACCTACCATTCTTTCCATGATACCCCCTCCCTTTGAATTTGGGTTGGCTCGGGGCCCCCCTCCTTGTTCAGGTTTTTGTGGGTCTTTGGAGGACTCCTTCTGTTTTTGACCTTCTTTCCCTTGGGCTTTCATCTGGGGAGGGACCTGTCCTCCTTTCTTCTGGTCACTCCCCTGGTGCTGAATGGAAACCCGGGTTCTCACCCACTCATCAGCTGCTTCTCCCAGCTCTCTGGGGTCTGTCAGCTTAGAGTCCACTAGATACTGGCGTAACTTCTCTTCTGCACAATGAGTCAAAATATGTTCTTTCAAAAACAAATTATACAATCCCTCATATGTGTCAACTTTGTTACCAACAATCCAGCCTTCCAGTGCCTTCACTGAAACGTCCACAAAGTCTACCCAAGACTTTGAACTCAATTTCTGGGTGCCTCTAAACTTCACCCTGTACTGCTCTGGAGTCAGACCAAATCTCTTGACTAAGCATGCCTTCATCTGCTGGTATGATTCTGCATCCTCTCCCTTCAGGGTCAGGAGCCTATCCCTCCCAGCTACTGGAATCAACTCCCACAGGAGTGCACCCCAATACTTAGAGTGGACCCTACTCATTCTAAGGGCCCTCTCAAAAGCTGCTAGCCACCTGTCAATGTCATCCCCCTCAGTGTACTTGGGCACTATACCCTTGGGAAGTTTGGGATCAAATCCACCACCCCTGGACATCTCAAAATCTTCATCATTTTCACTGCCACCATTTCTTTTGAACACCTCCTCCCTCTCCCATTTCTTCTTAGCCAATTCCAATTTCTCCTTCTCCAAGGCTATCAAAGCTGATTGAGTCTCAAGCTGTCTCTCTGCAAGGGACAGTGGTGGTTCCTGAGTAAGGGGCCCTTCCCCACTCCCACCATCTGGAATCATATGGCTAACACTAGAGAAAATGGAAGAGGCATCATCCTCACCCTCCTCTTGGATGAGGTTGGGGGGACACCCTCTATCCCCCTTGACTCTCCTCAGCTACCCCAGCCCAGGCCTTTAGGGACTCAATCAACCCTGCCTTCCTAAGCTTCTTGGAAGCAGGCAGCCCCCTAAGCCTACACTGTACCCTAAGATCAGCCATCTTGAACTGGGACAGTTTAGCCAGGTCCAGCTCCATGGTTCCCTAGTTTTTGGTCACAACAACTAGGCACAACAGACTTAGAACAATTTGGAAAAATCAAAACAATGGATTAAAAACAGTTTAGTCCAAATTCCAAAAATCAAACTCAAAAGTTTTGTTCTAAGGCAATTTAGAGGATTTTTATAATCTCAATTCACTTTACTGAAAGGTGTACTCTTTAAACACAAGTCCTCATCCACACCGCTGAGCACCAAATGTTGGAAAGTGGATTATTAGTAGGGGCAAATGTATATCTGCCACTGGCAATAAGGCCACTAACACATGATAGGACTCAGCATAGATCTTAGAAAATTTTCCCATGCTCAACCCTTGGTAGCTTGGCTGCGAGCAGGCAGGCTTAACTTCAAAGACAGGTATGGAAAGCATTTAAAAACACCAATTCAGTAAATAATTAAGACACAATGCATAATAAAAATCCAACACCAATTTATAAAAATAGGAAATATTTTTATCTTTAAAATGACACCAAAACGACAAAACTCCAATGTAGGGAACTGGAGATATGAATTTTTAAAGATTTATCACTTTATAGCACTTAGAAACCTATAGCAACATATTGGGATATCTGGTCGCGATAGACCGGCTCAAAGTCAAAGTTTCAGGCCGACCGCGATGGAGCCCTGAGCGGCTACCCCTCGCGGTAGGTCCCGGTCACAGTTTTTACCTTTGGACTTAGAAACTTTTCTGGAGCTTTTTCTCGTGGGGTCCCTCGATGCTCTTCACCAGGCCGGATTCGGTGAGGGTTCGCCGGCCTCGGATTTCTTCTACTCCCGGTCAAACTTTGGAAGTCGGACCTACGGAGCTTTCAGCGGGACGAACCTGGATGACTTGGCCGACTCGCGGTTGAAGGCAGGCGGCTTGGCAGACCAGGTTGAGTCGGTCCCCTAATGGAGCTTTTTTCCAAAGTTGCTCCAAAGTTCTCCAAACTCCTGGAACTTCTTCCTGAAGTTCCCCAAAGGGTCCCAAAGTGTCTCAAACTCACTCCAAGGGTCTGGAAGCTCCAAGATGGTCCTTGAAAGTTGAGGACTTCAGTTCCCACAATCCACTTGGACAAAACCCTTACAAATCCACTAGTAGTTTTCCAGGTTGAGGATTCTTGGTGGTGATGATCCAGATGAGCTCTGTTAACCTGTAGCTTGCAGGGAGTCCACTCTTTACTCTTTTTCACAGCAAGGTAGTCCACAGGGCTGTAGTTCCAGATGGTGCAGTCCTCAGAGGGCAGGCCTTAGAAATTGCACATCAAACTTCTCAGCATGGCACAACGTCTTGCTTTCTTAAGTTTCAAGCAGCAGATCTGAGAGGCTCTGCCCCTCTCAGATACTTATTCCAAGTTCTCTGGGTCAAGCAGGAGGTCACTCCTGACCAATGGGGGCAGGGTAACTCCCCAAAGATATGACCACATCCTGTAGAGTGTGGCATTATTTTGTCCCAGAGTGCATCAAATCTTCCAAATTCATAATGGCTGATTTTCCAGCAGGGAGTTAAGAGCTGGCTAAACACACCCCTAGGATGGCTATTTCCATAGACTCTCCCCCTTGCATCTGCTCATTCCTTCCTTAAGCCTAGCATCTGGCTTGGGGTCAAAAGTTTAGAGTTGTAAATGACACTGGTTTCTTCCCTCTCCTTTGAAGACCATGGTTTACGACTCCTCCCCCTGCCCTGGCATTCCTGTGTAACAGCACACTGCCCTCCCAGAAGAGCTGGGTAACCCCAGGGGCTCTTTATCACCTCTTCAAAGCAGCCTGGCTAATCCACTTAACTCTGACCAATCAGGACAGACCCCTGGAAGGCTGAATCTGGACCTACAAACAAGAAAGTCTTATAACTTCTTGTCTGTACATTTTAGGAGAAATTCAACAATATCATATTGTTGGATTTATCACTACCATTCTGGGAAGTCTTTGAATGGAAGTTCTATCATTCTCCTATCAGGAGTTATTAGTTAATAACTTCTTGCCATGTTAACCTATGTGGCATGGGATTTGAAATGGGAAAAATGACTTGGACCATTTTTCCAGCACCAGGACTTCCAAAAACATATTTTATAAGTACTCCGCCTATATCTGCAGGACCCCCACCCCATGGAACACCTAGGGGAGATTTTAGGGGTTCTGAATCTGTAGAAATATTGCAGATCCTCCCTCCACAGTGCTCCTAGCATCCAAGTCGAATTTGGGCAGCACTTTATCACAATGTGGGGAGTGAAATGTGAAATTTCACTGAACCCAGAGCATATAAAACTCATTTTATAATGGTCCACTTTATAAATACCTGATCCCCCACCCCTGGGACACCTAGGGGAGACCCTGGGGGTTCCTAATATGCCAAAACATTGTAGGTTATCCATTTTTAAGTGCCCCAAACACCAAAGTCGAGTTTGGGCACAATTTACTTTTTAAATGCAGTCATGGAACCAAGGGCTGCTTTTAAACTGACCTCAGGCTTCAGCAGTGCACACATGCAAGTGCAGAAAAGGCTGCTGGCCTCTAAACTGCCATGCCCTACTATATACTAGGGACTGATAGGTAGTTTCAACCCCCCTGCCCTATTATGTACTAGGGTCTTATAGGGTAGGTCATGCCAATCACAGGGGTACCCCAACCCATAGTGTACCCTAGTGTATGTAGGTGTTTTCACTGTATTCTAAGTGGTTTCAGCATAGCACTGGCCCTGGGCCTGGTTAGGCAAAGCCCAGGGTCAGTCAGAGTCAGTTACCACCAGTACCAGTCAGCAAAAAGTTGGGGGGTGCCCAGGGCACAGGTTGACTTTGCAACAGTTCGTAAATCGTAAAAGGTGCTGTCATTATATACGACAGTGTAGCCTAACCTCCCTCCCCTTCTGTAGAAGCAAAATGATTATATATTAGAAGATCTCTGGGTGTAAGCAGCAGACCCCATACCTCAGTCTAAAGATGGAAGATCTACATTACAGGTGCTGTCACAGTCCCTTCTCCGGAAAGATCCATTTTCAAGTGTGTGTTACCCACCCGTGTATACCTATATGACCAAAGTACATGTTCCCAAACAACAGCTGCATCTGCATGTTTTATCTAGGTGCTAGGGCCTGACCAGAACAGACTAACAAGGGGCATTGTTGTTCGACCTTGTCTGCAGTGTTCAGACTAAATCCCAGGAAAGAACAGAACGCAAAACTAACAGCATGTTCTGTGTGAAAGTTGCAGTGTGGCACAAGGCAAAATACGTTTGTGTAGTAACGTGCGCAAACCAGAAGACAGTCTGCCATGGGCTCATGCTAACATAGGGAAAACGACAATGGCCACATGTACCACGTGACAAGGTGACCAATTAAGAGACCCAACCTAGCCCTTGCAAATCAGCACCAAGCCATCAACCTAGAAGAGAAAGCCTCATCGACAAGGCTCTGTTAAAGGAACTGGTAGAAGTAGAGAGAGAAATAGAAAGAGGACGCATGGTGGATCTATGCATGGGGAACAATTGAGGACAGGAGACACTACAGCAGAGTAGAAGTTATCTTAGCTCAGATTCACAGAAGAGGCAAAACAAGCATTTGATGGAAAAAGCAACACTCAGTAGAAAATCTGTAAGTCATGTATCCAAGTTCAAAGCTCAGAGTGCCACAATGATTGACATCACCACTAGTGGCTTAAGAGGTGGCGGCTCCTCAGCTACATTTGTCTTGCCCCTCCTTGCTTGTCCACCATTACCATGGCTCATATTAAATGGAATGTGCATGAGTGCAGCTGAAAGGCCCACGAGTTGCAAGGGAGGAAGGCAAGCAACACTGCAGGAGCTAAGTATGTTATGGACACCATACAGGTAGAAGAGCATAAACTGGAAGCTAAAGGATTTCCTTGTATTGTAGTGTATTGCAGACCAGGGGCATGATTTAGATTTTGGAGTACGGATTTGGCTGCATTAGGGCAACAGAGTAAAATACTCTGATTTAGAGATGTCCACCAGCCCAACGGACATCTCTTACATAGGTAGGAATCCCCTGTCCAGGTGATTCCTGTCTATGTTTTTAGACATTTGGCGGAGGACCCTGTCAACATGACGGTACTGTTCGTCAAACTTTTAACATGTTTTTTTATTTTCATAAAACAAAATTCCAAAGCAGAATTTTATTTTTGTAACTAAAAGAAATTATGAATCCCTTAACATGAGGGTTTTCTCCCATGGTGTGGGGGTCATGTAAAAGTTTTTACTTTGACTTACCACCATGTTTTCGATGACAGCATGAAAAGCGAAACTTGCCATTTGACCGCACACTTTAAATCGGGCAGTCAAATGGCAAAACCTCCGATGGCCTTTAATTCATTGGGTCGTAGGAGGATTATGGTAACAACGGAAACAGAGTAGTCTCCATTGCTAACTTTCTGAAGGTCCACCTGTCTCTGTAAATGAGATGGTCGGACATTCAGTTTGAGTGGAAAAGAAACTCCATCACTATACCCTCTCCTCCAAACTCTAAATCAAGCCCCATGTTTATATTTTTCATTCTTACTGGTGAATAGGGCTGCAAAGTTCTGTTGCAGCATGGCTCGGTGTGCATTAATCTCTGTAAAAGATTACAGCCAAAACCTTGCAGTCCCACACTCTGGCCTGCCATGTTAATGCTCAGTGCTGCAAAAGTGTTTAAAATGGCTAGAAAAGGGGGAAGATTATGCTTAAACAGGCATTGCTTCCCCTTCTCGTAGCAAAGAGATGTATGACAATAAACTGGCTAATAGATGGAGTAGGGATCTGAGGGAATGTTTTTTGGCAAACAAGTTCCACACTATAAGAATGCGAACTGATAGTAAGCAGTGCTTAATTTGTGGGGGTGTTTGCTGGTGCTGGACACTGGCATTTATTTCTAAACACCAGCATTTATTTCTTTGACACTCTTCCACATGATGGCGCTGTCTGTCTTCTTATTACTATCAGCAGTGCTTTTTACCATTCCATATGCTTTACAAACATAATGAAAACAGCCTATCTAGGCCAGCCTTCCAGCTTGATACGGCATGGAAACGTCGAAAATGTCACAGTTGTATGAGTGCGATGGTTAGTAGGTAGCGCTGGAACAGTTATTTGGCAGACCTGGCAGAAGCAGTGTGTGGTGTGAGTCTCTCAGGCCTCCTGGTAAATAGCTTGAGCTCTATTACATTGTTTACAGTTTAAGCACTGATTATAAGGTGCAGGAAGACTTACTATTATGAAGAGAAATGCATGAAGTGTTGCATGATGGGGACCATATCCATGAGGTTTTTAGTGAGAGGGAACACTACTAATCGTACAGGAAATGGAACAAATACAGGGAACAAATGAACCCACATGCTATACTCTTAATAGATTAACTTGGATAATATTCAGCAGCTGTTCGGTTATGGGCTATTATATGTTTGCATCCCCCTAATTCACAAACAAAACCCATTTTCTTTAGGAAACAATACTGGCTTCAGTGGGTAGAAGTTTGAATTAGGTAGCTGTAACACAAAAAGAGGTAAAGATCAGTGGATAGCTACAAGTCTTGTCAGATTCACTCTCTTCATAGCTGCCAGGTGGTGGTCCCTATCTTTGCCTTGTGTGATGCCTCTGCCAGACCTGACTTCCTAGCCAAAAGAACATAGTTTTTTTGGATAGAGAGTCCCTCTTTTGCCATTTTCCTAATGTGCAGAAAATCTCCAGCATGCAAAGTCCTGTGGTCTAAAAATCTGGGGATAACAGAATGTGTAAGAAATAGAAATTATATTGGACCACTTAGGAGCTCTGCTCTTTAATAGCAGTGAGTTAGTTAGTCAGCATTCTCTGCAAGCTCTCCTGCAGTACTACCAGTGCTGTAAAATGGTTGTTGTGTTTTTTTTAAAGATTGGAATAGCTTTCATGGACGTCATTTAGGGGTTGCACATGCAACCCCTGGCTTACATCTCATTACGAAACCACTACATAGAAGAGGGACTGTGTAAGAAAAGAATGCTGGTTTAAAAATTAATATTCAGGGAATCACACATAGATGTTAAAACTGCCCTCACACACAGAAATCTGTGTCATGCTTCATCATAGGGCTGCTAACACACCCCCGCGCCAACCAACGCTGGGGGTGGAGCAATAGGGAAGGGGAAGACAATACAACACAAAATGGAATCTGGCAAAAGGACGTAGGGATCAAAAGTGAAAATAAAAGCATAAACAGTAAATTTAAAACTGGCTACAGGGAGTCCCTAATCTCAATTTAATATCGGGTACCCTGTCCAGAAATACATAAACGGTCACACCCGGACCTGTGGATGGTAGTATGGTAAACCTATGATGAGTTACCATCCCTCCACTATGCAAAAAATGTCGACATGTTTCAGCCAGAGAAGTCAAATCGCCCGGCTTTCATCAGGACTTCACTATTGAATGACCACAAAGGTACTCACCCTACCACTATTAGTCAGAGATGGAGGGGAAACCAAATCTGTAGAGTAACTTACTCCGAACACTTTGAGGTAGAGCGTCTTGCTCTCCAAAATGGAACCTACAAGGAACCAAAACAAACACAAATAAAATAAAAACAACACTGTGCTGTGCTCAGTGTGCTATACATAGAGCCCACTTTCAATAATATGTGACCCCCTGTAATAAAATTAAATGTAATAAAAGCATTCAAAATAGGGTGCGAAAAAAGCCAGCTCAGAGTCGTAACAATCTGTAAACTGAGCCCAGCCAAGTGCTTTGATATCTGCGTAAAGCCCTGAAAACTGCGCTGAATTCGCATGTAGAAGCTAGTGCCAGGATAGTACTGGTCTAGTTAAAAACAAGAATAAATGCTGGGAGAACAAAAGAACACCATCAAACATTCTGTGAGGCTTACCGAGTTCATATAAAATCTAAACTTGAACTGGCGGGGGAGCGAGAACAGCTCCCTATAGTCACACTCTGTTGGAAATACAAATACATAAGCAGGAGAAGAAACGCTATTAAGCAATATTAAGTGGCGTAATCACCAGGTTAAACACACCACCTTAGAAAGTTCAAGGAGGGTAACAGTAAAAGAAAAAGAGAACGGTTAAAAAACATGAGAGGAAAGGAAAAAATGCGGGCCGCCAGTATCCAGCCAAGCAATTACATCACCCCCTCGTACAGTTAAAGCAATGTTAATGATAGTATCCTGCCCAAATAATAGACTACCAAACAGAACTCCGCCATATAAGAAAGCCCCAACATGCCGGGTGCTCGTGTACACACACAAGTATCCAGCCAGATGATTTATGGCCCCCAAAGAACCTCATCCTCGAGGGTTTGCATATAAATGACCAAAAACTACTTCAAGTTCAAAGACACCTATTATCTTCAGACCCATGGGACATCCATGGGCAGTGTTTTTGCCCCTAGCCTCGCGGGACTTTACATGGCAGCATTCGAGGACCAATACATCTATGCCGCCGAAAGTGCTTGGATTAACAACATCAAACTACGGCGATGCTATATTGATGATGTCCTCCTTATCTGGGAGGGCAATAGACAATCCACAGAGGATTTTTTGGTATGGCTTAATAGCCGGAATCCTTTGCTCCTTTTCACGTCGACTATCACCAAGGAGGAGCTTCCTTTTCTGGACCTCACTATTTTTCCAAAGGAAGGAGGGTTGAAAACCAAAATGTTCCACAAACCAACTGATAGGAACAGTCTCCTATCCTTTGAGAGCTATCATCCAAAATCCCTCCGAGAAAATTTACCGGTGGGCCAATTTTTGCGGCTTTGACGAAATTGTTCTGACAAGGAGGAGTTTAAATCAGAAGCTAGTACACTGCAACAAAAACTACTGCAACGGAAATACCCCTGACGGACAATTAGGAGGGAACAAAAGAGAGCGAGCAATTGCCATCGGGAAACACTTCTGGAACACGTGGCACCAACATCTACAAACAGAACTATATGTGTCACTACCTTTAACACAGCTTCCAGTAAGATCCAGAAGATTATCCTGCAGAAGTGGAGAATTTTAAACTCTAATGGGTTACAACTGGAGAAGCCTCTGTTCTCCTATAAGAGAGGACGTAACATTAAAGATATGTTGGTCCATACTAGACCAAGGGACCCGGATATGAGACCGGGTCAGACAGATGTGAGTGAATCAACATGGACCCTTCCACGGGTTACTGGACATACCCGTTGTGGGTCATGTGAAGTATGCCACCTCACTACTAATACCAAATCTATTGACGTCAGCCTTACTTACCCCTGGGAGCAGCGGAGGCACACAAATTGTAATTCTACCTATGTCATTTATATAATGAGATGCCCCTGTAACCTGTTGTACATTGGGATGACTACGAGAAAAGTCAAAACTAGGATCATGGAACACCGGTCAACCATCAGGTGCCAGAGAACATGTAGTCGCCTTACTAATCATTATAAGGAGAAGAATCATTCACCAGAAGATCTATTCTGGACGGTCCTGGACAAACCAACTCTGGGAGCCTCTGTTAGGAACCCAGGGAATGCCCTCTTTATCAGGGAACAGAAATGGATCTATCGGACCCATAGTCACATAGGGGGTCTAAACGACGAAATTCCCTGGAACAGCCTTAATAAACTCTAGGGCACCTATCAGAGGGTCTGTACTAAATGTTTGGGACCATATTTCAGTATATGTCTCTCCAAATGACAACAACTAGGGTGCATGTTACATTATAGCTGTTGTCTACAGGCATTATTAACTGGTTTCGGAAGATCGACCCCTTTGCTCCTCTGTTTTTGCCCATTTGTTTGGCTAAGACACATAGTGATACATATATGTATAGATATGTTTATATATATATATACTGATCATTCATAAGTGAATTTGGCTACATTTTTTCTTCTCCCTCTTTGTTGCATACATACATATATATATATGCGCTCTTGTTGCAGGCGCGGTTGCCTCTCGACCAATGAATGCCCCGCATTCCTCACTACCAATATGGCAGTCGTTTCTTCCTTTCTAGCCTTTTGCAGAATCCGTCCTCTCTTTGTTTTTGAGTGCGTGACGGAGGGCGCGCCCGTGATGACGTCACTGGGGGCGTGGCTGCTTGTGGTAAGAGGCCCGGGGAGTTTCGCTTTCTCCAACCTACACGGCGCAGGGAGAGACGATCAAATTGGTCACAGCTTACCTTGATGAAGTAAGGGGCACATCACGAGACGTTAGTCCCATGAGTGGGGATTATATGCAAACCCTCGAGGATGAGGTTCTTTGGGGGCCATAAATCATCTGGCTGGATACTTGTGTGTGTACACGAGCACCCGGCATGTTGGGGCTTTCTTATATGGCGGAGTTCTGATTGGTAGTCTATTATTTGGGCAGGATACTATCATTAACATTGCTTTAACTGTACGAGGGGGTGATGTAATTGCTTGGCTGGATACTGGCGGCCCACATTTTTTCCTTTCCTCTCATGTTTTTTAACCGTTCTCTTTTTCTTTTACTGTTACCCTCCTTGAACTTTCTAAGGTGGTGTGTTTAACCTGGTGATTACGCCACTTAATATTGCTTAATGGCGTTTCTTCTCCTGCTTATGTATTTGTATTTCCAACAGAGTGTGACTATAGTGAGCTGTTCTCGCTCCCCCGCCAGTTCAAGTTTAGATTTTATATGAACTCGGTAAGCCTCACAGAATGTTTGATGGTGTTCTTTTGATCTCCCAGCATTTATTCTTGTTTTTAACTAGACCAGTACTATCCTGGCACTAGCTTCTACATGCGAATTCAGCGCAGTTTTCAGGGCTTTACGCAGATATCAAAGCACTTGGCTGGGCTCAGTTTACAGATTGTTACAACTCTGAGCTGGCTTTTTCGCGCCCTATTTTGAATGCTTTTATTACATTTAATTTTATTACAGGGGGGTCACATATTATTGAAAGTGGGCACTATGTATAGCACAATGAGCACAGCACAGTGTTGTTTTTATTTTATTTGTTTTTGTTTTGGTTCCTTGTAGGTTCCATTTTGGAGAGCAAGACGCTCTACCTCAAAGTGTTCAGAGTAAGTTACTCTACAGATTTGGTTTCCCCTCCATCTCTGACTCATGGTGGTAGGGTGAGTACCTTTGGGGTCATTCAATAGTGAAGTCCTGATGAAAGCCGGGCGATTTGACTTCTCTGGCTGAAACATGTCGACATTTTTTGCATAGTGGAGGGGATGGTAACTCATCATAGGTTTACCATACTACCATCCACAGGTCCGGGTGTGACCGTTTATGTATTTCTGGACAGGGTACCCGATATTAAATTGAGATTAGGGACTCCCTGTAGCCAGTTTTAAACTCACTGTTTATGCTTTTATTTTCACTTTTGATCCCTACGTCCTTTTGCCAGATTCCATTTTGTGTTGTATTGTCTTCCCCTTCCATATTGCTCCACCCCCAGCGTTGGTTGGCGCAGGGGTGTGTTAGCAGCCCTATGATGAAGCATGACACAGATTTCTGTGTGTGAGGGCAGTTTTAACATCTATGTGTGATTCCCTGAATATTAATTTTTAAACCAGCATTCTTTTCTTACACAGTCCCTCTTCTTTGTAGTGGTTTCATAGTTGTTGATGGAGGTCGAAGTGGGACTTTATCCTTCTACCCCTCTTTTTTGTGATATATATGTATAGAACGGCCGTTGAGCCGTAGGGGTTGTTTCTTGTTTATTATCTTGTTGAGGCACTGCTCCTGCCACACTGAGAAGGGTGAAACCTACACAATTTAGTTGAGTAGGATCATGGCAGTTGAACAGGGTCTGTCCTTCGGGGATGATGTTTTAACAGAAATCCTCGAAGGTCCGTCTTTGCTGGGAGACACCACCATCAAACAGGTCCTGACTCAAGGCGAAGGGTGGGACACCCTTTTAGAATTAAAGAGGACTCATGTTAAGACCATCCTGCATGGGGCAATTTTAACAGAATACCTGAGGGGTAATGCCGCACCCAGGGGTCTTTTGGTGACTAATGAGCCCTTGATTTTTCTGGAAGACCCTGTCTTCCGAAAAGACTGGTCCTTGATAGCCTGGAAATGTACGAGGGATTGGCTGATCCTTGTTATAAATACAGCTAAACGGACGGCTGATGCCCTCTACATTAAAATCCAGGCTAATGAACAAGGTATCAAAACGAGTATCCTCCTGGCTACCTTCAAAAAGAAATTGGAGGAGACGAACCAAGAAATTGGGGAATATAAGGATTACCTGTTGAGATCTAAGGTGGATAAACTTCAAAAAGACTTGAAAAAGTTCTCCAGGGATAAGGTCTATCCCTATATTACGGAAGAATATATCCAGAATAAAGTAGATTCTCAGAGGAAAGGCCAGTATAATGATGGTAGGTCCTCTGAGCGGTCTAGCACTAGTAGCGAGGACAGTGATTATGTAAGGAGACCACGAAGGAGAGGCAGAGGGAGGGGGTTCAATGGAGGCCTCCGTCCACACCCAAACCCCGTGTACCCTAACTATCCAGTCAACAATTTTGGTTGGCCCCCCATGTACCAACAACACTTTCCAGGGATGCAGATGGGCCCAGTGTCACAGTTCCCCCCGATGCCTAACCCTCCTTTTTTAGGGAGAGGCCGAGGGAGAGGCAGAGGCAAACAGAAGGGAGGAATGGGGGTCCAATGGGAGGAGCTAGAACAGAGGGTCACCAGGAGCATGGCGAAGGATCCGATGCCGGGCACGAGCAGGGAATGATCTCCCTGGTGATGAACCTGACTGATACCCAGCTTACAGACACTCAAGTGGCAGTGCTTAATAAAGGCCTAGGTTTTGTACCCACTAATACCCCGGATGCCTTCAGGATCCGACAAGAACTTGTTTTTTTTTCCCGTAACATAAGATTGAGGGTTTTCTTTGGTGACCGGGAAAATGGGAGGGAAGAAGACTTGACATCAAGAGGGGACACCTCCTTTCGTCCCAGGTCCAGATTTACCCCGGCAGCAGGGTCACTTCCCATTGAGGTGCAGACATTTGAACAGGCAGTGATTCATGAAATAGAAGCACTCACAGAGAACAACAGTCCCACCTTTAGGAACCTAACAAGAGCAGAAAAACGAGCCCTTGAGGAACTGAGAGACAACCAAGATCTGGTGATAAAGCCGGCGGACAAGGGGGGAGCAACTGTTGTGCAGAGTAAGACCGCCTATGACACAGAATGCCTGAGACTCCTTTCTGATAGGAGAAATTATTGCATTTTGAGAAGGGATCCGACAGAAGATATTAAGAAGGAGATTATGTCCACAGTGGAAGAGGCAGTACATAATGACTGGATCACGGAGTCAGAGGGGAATTCCCTTTGCCTAGCGGATCCTGTGACACCTTATTTTTACACCTTACCTAAGGTGCACAAACCTGTGAGGCCTCCCCGGGTAGACCTATTGTGTCAGGCATTGGCTCGCTTCTCGAGCCACTTTCACAATTTTGTGACTTCTTTTTTAAACCTGTGGTTCAATCGAGACGGGCATACTTGAAGGACACTACGGATGTCCTGCTCCTCCTCCTCCTTTCGATGTGGAGAAAGAATTCCTGGTGGGACTTGACGTGGAATCCTTATACACCAACATACCGCAATTGGAGACCTTACGCGTGGTGGAGGAGACTTTATACTCATTGGATTGGAATTATTGCACACCTAGACCTTTCATTTTACATCTAGCAGAAATTGCCTTGACCAAAAACTACTTCAAGTTCAAAGACACCTATTATCTTCAGACCCATGGGACATCCATGGGCAGTGTTTTTGCCCCTAGCCTCGCGGGACTTTACATGGCAGCATTCGAGGACCAATAAATCTATGCCGCCGAAAGTGCTTGGATTAACAACATCAAACTATGGCGACGCTATATTGATGATGTCCTCCTTATCTGGGAGGGCAATAGACAATCCATAGAGGATTTTTTGGTATGGCTTAATAGCCGGAATCCTTTGCTCCTTTTCACGTCGACTATCACCAAGGAGGAGCTTCCTTTTCTGGACCTCACTATTTTTCCAAAGGAAGGAGGGTTGAAAACCAAAATATTCCACAAACCAACTGATAGGAACAGTCTCCTATCCTTTGAGAGCTATCATCCAAAATCCCTCTGAGAAAATTTAGCGGTGGGCCAATTTTTGCGGCTCCGACGAAATTGTTCTGTCAAGGAGGAGTTTAAATCAGAAGCTAGTACACTGCAACAAAAACTACTGCAACGGAAATACCCCTGATGGACAATTAGGAGGGAACAAAAGAGAGCGAGCAATTGCCATCGGGAAACACTTCTGGAACACGTGGCACCAACATCTACAAACAGAACTATATGTGTCACTACCTTTAACACGGCTTCCAGTAAGATCCAGAAGATTATCCTGCAGAAGTGGAGAATTTTAAACTCTAATGGGTTACAACTGGAGAAGCCTCTGTTCTCCTTTAAGAGAGGACGTAACATGAAAGATATTTTGGTCCATACTAGACCAAGGGACCCGGATATGAGACCGGGTCAGACAGATGTGAGTGAATCAACATGGACCCTTCCACGGGTTACTGGACATACCCGTTGTGGGTCATGTGAAGTATGCCACCTCACTACTAATACCAAATCTATTGACGTCAGCCTTACTTACCCCTGGGAGCAGCGGAGGCACACAAATTGTAATTCTACCTATGTCATTTATATGATGAGATGCCCCTGTAACCTGTTGTACATTGGGATAACTACGAGAAAAGTCAAAACTAGGATCATGGAACACCGGTCAACCATCAGGTGCCAGAGAACATGTAGTCGCCTTACTAATCATTATAAGGAGAAGAATCATTCACCAGAAGATCTATTCTGGACGGTCCTGGACAAACCAACTCTGGGAGCCTCTGTTAGGAACCCAGGGAATGCCCTCTTTATCAGGGAACAGAAATGGATCTATCGGACCCATAGTCACATAGGGGGTCTAAACGACGAAATTCCCTGGAACAGCCTTAATAACCTCTAGGGCACCTATCAGAGGGTCTGTACTAAATGTTTGGGACCATATTTCAGTATATGTCTCTCCAAATGACAACAACTAGGGTGCATGTTACATTATAGCTGTTGTCTACAGGCATTATTAACTGGTTTCGGAAGATCGACCCTTTTGCTCCTCTGTTTTTGCCCGTTTGTTTGGCTAAGACACATAGTGATACATATATGTATAGATATGTTTATATATATATATACTGATCATTCATAAGTGAATTTGGCTACATTTTTTCTTCTGCCTTTTTGTTGCATACATACATATATATATATATATGCGCTCTTGTTGCAGGCGCGGTTGCCTCTCGACCAATGAATGCCCCGCATTCCTCACTACCAATATGGCAGTCGTTTCTTACTTTCTAGCCTTTTGCAGAATCCGTCCTCTCTTTGTTTTTGAGTGCGTGACGGAGGGTGCGCCCGTGATGACGTCACTGGGGGCGTGGCTGCTTGTGGTAAGAGGCCCGGGGAGTTTCGCTTTCTCCAACCTACACGGCGCAGGGAGAGACGATCAAATTGGTCACAGCTTACCTTGATGAAGTAAGGGGCCCATCACGAGACGTTAGTCCCATGAGTGGGGATTATATGCAAACCCTCGAGGATGAGGTTCTTTGGGGGCCATAAATCATCTGGCTGGATACTTGTGTGTGTACACGAGCACCCGGCATGTTGGGGCTTTCTTATATGGCGGAGTTCTGTTTGGTAGTCTATTATTTGGGCAGGATACTATCATTAACATTGCTTTAACTGTACGAGGGGGTGATGTAATTGCTTGGCTGGATACTGGCGGCCCGCATTTTTCCTTTCCTCTCATGTTTTTTAACCGTTCTCTTTTTCTTTTACTGTTACCCTCCTTGAACTTTCTAAGGTGGTGTGTTTAACCTGGTGATTACGCCACTTAATATTGCTTAATAGCGTTTCTTCTCCTGCTTATGTATTTGTATTTCCAACAGAATGTGACTATAGGGAGCTGTTCTCGCTCCCCGCCAGTTCAAGTTTAGATTTTATATGAACTCGGTAAGCCTCACAGAATGTTTGATGGTGTTCTTTTGTTCTCCCAGCATTTATTCTTGTTTTTAACTAGACCAGTACTATCCTGGCACTAGCTTCTACATGCGAATTCAGCGCAGTTTTCAGGGCTTTACGCAGATATCAAAGCACTTGGCTGGGCTCAGTTTACAGATTGTTACGACTCTGAGCTGGCTTTTTCGCGCCCTATTTTGAATGCTTTTATTACATTTAATTTTATTACAGGGGGGTCACATATTATTGAAAGTGGGCACTATGTATAGCACAATGAGCACAGCACAGTGTTGTTTTTATTTTATTTGTTTTTGTTTTGGTTCCTTGTAGGTTCCATTTTGGAGAGCAAGACGCTCTACCTCAAAGTGTTCGGAGTAAGTTACTCTACAGATTTGGTTTCCCCTCCATCTCTGACTCATGGTGGTAGGGTGAGTACCTTTGGGGGCATTCAATAGTGAAGTCCTGATGAAAGCCGGGCGATTTGACTTCTCTGGCTGAAACATGTCGACATTTTTTGCATAGTGGAGGGGATGGTAACTCATCATAGGTTTACCATACTACCATCCACAGGTCCGGGTGTGACCGTTTATGTATTTCTGGACAGGGTACCCGATATTAAATTGAGATTAGGGACTCCCTGTAGCCAGTTTTAAATTCACTGTTTATGCTTTTATTTTCACTTTTGATCTCTACGTCCTTTTGCCAGATTCCATTTTGTGTTGTATTGTCTTCCCCTTCCCTATTGCTCCACCCCCAGCGTTGGTTGGCGCGGGGGTGTGTTAGCAGCCCTATGATGAAGCATGACACAGATTTCTGTGTGTGAGGGCAGTTTTAACATCTATGTGTGATTCCCTGAATATTAATTTTTAAACCAGCATTCTTTTCTTACACAGTAAGTAGTGGTTTCATAGTTGTTGATGGAGGTCGAAGTGGGACTTTATCCTTCTACCCCTCTTTTTTGTGATTTACATCTCATTACCCCTGGCACTGCCTTTGCAACCCCTGGTCTCAGAGGTGGCAAAATGAGTAACAAGAACACAGAGATGACTCCACCCTCTGTGTTTTCTACATTTTTAGTACGCTAATAGTGAATAAAGGTTCTCTAAAAATGCTTTAAAAGTATGATGTGTGGATGCTTATGGGTGAGAGTGAGTGTTTTTGTGAGAGAGCATGTTTATGTATAAGCATGTGTCTCTGTATGTGTGAGCATCTGTGTGCGAATTGAGTGAGTAACAGGTAGTCAGTGAGAATGAGTGATACTGAATGTCAGTAAGTGAGTATGAGTGTGTCAGAGTGAGGGAGAAACACTGAGGCAGAGTGAGAGTGAATGCAAGTGAGTGAGAGTGGGTGTGTGAGATGGAATAAGAATGAGTGCAAGGGAGTGTTAGGGCGTGTGAGAAAGAATGAGTGAAAGTGAGTGAGTCAGACTGAGTGAGAATAAGTGAGAGTGAATGAGAATAAAGGAATGAGAGCAAGAGTGAGTGCAAGGCAGTGTACGTATGAGTGAATCAGAGTAAGGGTGAAGGAGTGAGAGTGAATAAGTAAGGGTGAATGAGTGAAAATGAGTGAGTGAGGGTAACATTGAGCACAGGAGAGTGAGTGAGAATGAATTAGTAGATACAATTGAGTGAGAATGAGTGAGAGTGAACAGGTGAAACTAATTGTGAGTGAGTGAATGTAAATGAGCATGAGTGAGAATGTGGAATATTAGCTTGAACGCCTGCCTTTTGCCCCGGCATACCAAAGGTAATACGCTGCTTAGAGAGGCATCCATTGCAAAACACTGGTGCTGGCATACAGTAGGCAATTCTTAACATCACAAACACCTGTGACAAAATAATGGCACTGATGTACTAGAGGTAATACCTGACATATGGGACATCCATTGCAAAATGCTGGTGCTGGCATACTGGCGGTAATTCTTGGCACATCAAGGCCCCTCCGTCTCT
The DNA here is from genome assembly GCA_963921515.1 of Calotriton arnoldi. Classification (NCBI taxonomy): domain Eukaryota; kingdom Metazoa; phylum Chordata; class Amphibia; order Caudata; family Salamandridae; genus Calotriton; species Calotriton arnoldi. The sequence continues at coordinate 2,815,246 of CAWUFW010000540.1, read as the reverse complement.
GGACATCTGATGATTCCATGCAAACCTGGGAGAACTCTAAGATCCTGTAATACACTACGGGTCGTGATCCCACCCATCAAAAGGGCTAAGAGTGGAGGAAGACCCCTAAGGTATAATATAGCTAAACTCTGGAACACGCTGCCCTCACCCTCTAGACAGTTGATAATGAACTGTCTTTTAGAAAACGGCTTTAAATTCTGTTTGAGAATTAACTCCCATGGACTCTACTACGACAGTCCACATTCACAACTAACGCTGGGATGCCAACATGCGCTTAACAAATCTCAATAATAATAATAATAATAATAATAATAGGCATCCAAGGTAAAATGCAGGTCCTGACATACTCGTGGTAATTCCAGGAATACAGGGTACCTGTGAAAAAATGCTGGCGCTGACATACTTCATAAATTTGTGGCATATGGGCCACCCTTCAAACACACAGAAAGTGTTAATTCTTAGCATCATGGTCACCCATTGTAAAATACTGGAATTTACATTTTAAATGCAATTCTTGGCATATGGGGCACCAAGGCAAATTGCTGGTGCTAGCACATTGGAGAGTTTTGTGGCATGAAGGAGGACAGCTGAGGCATACAGGAGAGGGGAAACAATGACCAAATGCTGGCCCTGACACATCTGAGGCAAAATTTGACATTAGAGTCACCCATTGTACATGGATAACATTAAAAGCAAATTCTGGGACTGGTATCTCGTATGCAATTTTTGGCATAAGGGGGCACCCATGGCATATGGTAGGGTAGCATTGACAGGTGTAGACATCGCAGTTTTCAAGCAGTTGTTTATCAAAGTCCTGATTTCACCACCCAACATTGAACCTACTGCAGCAAGATTTCAAAATTCAATTGTATTTATCTTGCATTTTGGTAAATAAATTGTATCTTCAAGCCCTCTGGTAGAGCTTAAAGCTTTCCTTTTTGCACTAATATCATCCAAATAAACAAGACAACAGATTCTAGCACAATAACAGATTTTTAATAGGTGAGGTCTCAGAGCTTTCATGTTTCCCCAGGTCATGTGTAAGTGGCTCATCCTTTCACGGTTATTGGTTTGCATTTGCAATAACCAGAGATATCTTTAAATACCAGCAACCAAAGTAAAACATAGACCTGCATTTGCAATAAGCAAAAAAAAACTATAAACCCCAGATTACCAAGAAGGACCCAGGACTGAATAAGGCATTTAGGCCTAAATAGGACAGGTTTGTCTAATAAATCAAACAATAGAGTTTTTTGTACAGCAGACATGCTGAACTTGCACATTTGAAGGTACTCTCATGTGTGATAATGAAGAAAATGGCGGCTCAATGATTTAAATTATTTGCCCACAATCATATCATATGAAACCAGTTTATGGGTCAAGAGCATTACAAATAGGTCGAATAGATTATTTAAGTCACTAGACCTGCAGGTCTAGAAACATTTGTATGATTTTTCGAGGCCTAAATGGGGCTGCAATCCAAATACAGCATAACTAGGAAATAATTATCAAAAGAAGACATCAGCTATTAGGAGCTGCCTATCTGCAGGCCAAATGTTTCTTCACTGACACTTGTCCTGAATTGGCTATGCACCTTTACTTTGGGGCTGTTTTTAAGTATGTTCCTGCTTCAAACCAGAGCTTTTAACCTGTCCTATTTAGGCCACATATAGTATACACATTACCCCTGACTTACCTCTTAGTTCATTAGCAGCATTTCATCACGGTGGGACATCTCAAATCATGTTTAAAAACTATCACTTTTAATAAATACATAACTAAAGCATAAAGTGGTAACACAATGTCATTTGTAATCAGCAGATTTTACATTGAAATGGCCACAACCTTTCCCACTGACTTGCAGCTTTACTGATAAATCTATAGAGTGTACAAACAATAATGTTTGGAAATAGAGTTTCTGCAAATAAGTGTCACTTGCACATCACCAAGTAAAGTGTTCTGGTTTGTTTTGCTCCTATTTAACTCTGTTTGTATCACACTTCTTAATTACAAAAAAATGTGCTTTTGTAATTCCTGATATATTTTAAAATATTTGCAATATTAATTTACAGGATATTTATTTAAATGTTATGTGTTAGAGAAAAACTACTGACATTTTCAGACAGCTCACTTGACAAAACCTCTAACTCTAGTAAGAGAGAGAAAAATAAACCTCATTTTCCAATCAGCAATTAGTTAAAAGACAAACTGACATTTGACCTCTTTCTTTGAACAGACAGCAAATGTGTCAAAGATAAAAACAAGATTTAATGGCATCTTTATTGCTGATTCATGTTCTGAATGAACAGAACACCTGTTCCTTTCCAGCCCGAGTTTACTCACCAGATGGGACTAGTAGGTGCTAAAAATAGCTCCACCTGATACAATTGTGCTTGCAATTGTGAGTGGGCCAGGATTTTTCGAAGCCTGCATTAGTGTATACACATAATAATAACATGGTGTGATAAACCCTTGAGAGCAAACTGATTAGTACCTTCAGATTTGCCAAGTTGCTTAGTGGCTTGTGTGATACCTTCAGCCAGTTCTGGATGTTTAGCCAACAGCATGATGGGTTCTGCAGTTTGGTGTCACTCTTACCACTACAGGAAGGGTTTTACAAATATCAGCGTACAAAGTGTACAGCTGGAATACTTTAGGCCATTCACAAAACAGTAAAAAATAACTACCAGTCCCAGCACGTAAAATGTAGTTGGCCAAAATAAAACACTATTGGTTAACCTGTTCCATGCCATGGACGTAACAGTTACGTGCATTGCTGCAGCGCTGGTGTGCCATGGACGTAACCGTTAAATCCTAAGCACACCACCGCATAATCCCTCTGCTGTTTTCAGCAGAGGGATTTCCTTTCTTTTTTATTGGCCTCAGGAGGTGTGGAAGAGCTTCCCCAACCTCATGAGGCATTTTCTTTTCATATGTAATGAAGGTCGCATGCATGGCGCGCTGATGTCATTACTAAACTGAAACTAAAATGAGCCGATTGGCTTGTTTTAGTTTCAGTGCTTCGGTGCTCGTGGGGCTATCTCAGCCCCCTAGCACGGAATCACACAGGAGAGGTACCATTGGAAAGGGGATAATCTCCCCTTTCCAATGATACCCCTCCCTACTGGATCCCTGCTTGGGGATGACCCCAGGAGGGCAATCCTCAAGCAGGGATCCACCCACTAGGCAACAGGGAGGGGGGAGCAGCACCTTGGGCAAGGGCTTTTGCTCCCCCCATAGTATTATGGCCAAAGTGAGTCTTTCTGCCCCCCTGGGAGGCAGATGGGCGCAGTAGCCCCTAATCTGCCCCCCCAGGGGGGGGGGGGGCAGAAAGCACACTAGACACTAGATTATTTTTTTTAATGCTTAGGGGTGGGGGGTGCCCCAAATGGGCACTATAATGCGCCCACCCCTAAGAAAATATAGGTAAGAAACCATTGGGGGATTCACACAAGCTACACCTCCCTGGACCCCCCCGGGTGTCTAGTTTTCAGAAATGTCTGGGTTTGGTAGGTTTCCCTAGATGGCCGCCTAGCCCGGGACCGAAAACCCAGGTGCCCCCTTGCAAAACCGGGTCGTTTTGTGATGCATAATTTTGATGTCTCCACAATACATTTTGGGCCCTTCCCTGTCGCGGTTACTTGGCCCATCCACACAGGTGAGGTACCATTTTTATAGGGAGACCTGGGGGAATGCTGGGCGGTAGGAATTTTGTGTCGGCCTGGTGATCCCACAACTTTACCACACAAAAATGGGAGGAAAATGTTATTTTCTAAGCCAAATTTGAGGTTTTGCAGGGGATTCTGGGTAAGAAAACATTGGGGGTTCCATGCAAGCTACACCTCACTGGACTCTCCGGGTGTCCAGTTTTCAAAGCCCGGGCCCAAAAACTTGGATGACTCCCTTTCTAAAACCAGGTTACTTCGTGATAAATAATTTTGTCTCCACAATACGTTTTGGGCCATTTCCTGTTGCAGGCACTAGACCTACCCACACAAGTAAGGTACCACTTTTATCCGCAGACTTGGGAGAATGCTGTGGGTGGAAGTTTGTGACTACCCGCAGATTCCAGAACTTCCTATCACAGAAATGTGAGGAAAATGTGTTTTTGTGGACAAAGTTTTAGGTTTGCAAGGGATTCTGGGTAAAAGAACCTGGTGAGAGCCACACAAGTCCCCCCATCCTGGATTCCTCTGGGTGTTTAGTTTTAAAAAATGTACTGGTTTGCTAGGTTTTCCCTAGGTGCCGGCTGAGCTACGGCCCAAAATCCACAGCTAGGCACATTGCAAAAAAAAGTTTGGTTTTCACTGGAAAAATGTGATGTGTCCACGTTGCGTTTTGGGCCGTGTTCTGTCGCGGGCACTAGGCTTACCCACATAAGTGAGGTACCATTTTTATTGGCAGACTTGTGGGAATACTGGGTAGATGGAAGTTTGTGGCTCCCCACAGATTCCAGAACTTTCCATCACAGAAATGTGAGGAAAATGTGTTTTATTGAACAAAGTTTGAGGTTTGCAAGGGATTCTGGGTAGAAGAACCTGGCGCAAGCCACACAATTCCCCCCAACTAGGATTCCTCTGGGTGTCTAGTGTTAAAAAATGTACAGGTTGGCTAGGTTTCCCCAGGTGCCGGCTGAGCTAGGGCCAAAAATACACAGCTAGGCACATTGCAAAAAAAGGGTACGCTTTCACTGGAAAAATGTGATGTGTCCATGCTGCATTTTGTGCCATTTCCTGTCGCGGGCACTAGGTCTACCCACACAAGTGAGGCACCATTTTCATTGGCAGACATGGGGGACTGCTGGGTGGGTAGACGTTTGTTGCTCTCCACAGATTCCAGAACTTTCCATCACAGAAATGTGAGGAAAATGAGTTTTTTTGGACAAAGTTTGAGGTTTGCAAGGGTTTCTGGGTAAAATGACCTGGTGAGAGCCACACAATTCCCCCCATCCTGGGTTCCCTTGGGTGTCTAGTTTTCAAAAATGTACAGGTTTGCTAGGTTTCCCTCGGTGCCGCCTGAGCTAGGGCCCAAAATCCACAGCTAGGCACACTGCAAAAAAAGGGTCTGTTTTCACTGGAAAAATGTGTCCACGTTGCGTTTTGGGCCGTTTACTGTCTCGGGCACTAGGCCTACCCACACAAATGAAGTACCATTTTTATCGGCAGACATTGGGGGAATGCTGGGTGGGTGGAGGTTTGTGTCTATCCACAGATTACAGAACTTTCCATCACAGAAATGTGAGGAAAATGTGGGTTTTTTGGACAAAGTTTGAGGTTTGCAAGGGATTCTGGGTAAAAGAACCTGGTGAGAGCCACACAAGTCCCCCCATCCTGGATTGCTCTGGGTGTCTAGTTTTAAAAAATGTACAGGTTTGCTAGGTTTCCCTAGGTGCCGGCTGTGCTACGGCCCAAAATCCACAGCTAGGCACATTGCAAAAAAGGTTCAGTTTTCACTGGAAAAATGTGATGTGTCCACGTTGCGTTTTGGGCCGTTTCCTGTTGCGGGCACCAGGCCTACCCACACAAGTGAAGTACATTTTTATTGGCAGACTTGGGGAATGCTGGGTGGGTGGACGTTTGTGGCTCCCCACAGGTTCCAGAACTTTCCATCACAGAAATGTGAGGAAAATGAACTAGGGGCCAAAATCCACAGCTCTGCACATTGCAAAAAAAGGGTCTGTTTTCACTAGAAAAATGTTATGTGTACCCATTGCGTTTTGGGCTGTTTCCTGTTGCGGACACTAAGCCTACCCACACAAGTTAGGTACCATTTTTATCGGCAGACTTGGGGAATGCTGGGTGAGTGGAAGTTTGTGGCTCCCTGCAGATTCCAGAACTTTCCATCACAGAAATGTGAGGAAAATGTATTTTTGTTATATAAAGTTTGGGGTTTGCAAGGCATTCTGGGTAACAGAACCTGGTGAGAGCCACGCAAGTACCCCCATCCTGGATTCCCCTTGGTGTCTAGTTTTCAAAAATGTACAGGTTTGCTAGGTTTCCCTAGGTGCCGGCTGGTCTAGGACCCAAAATCCACAGCTAGGCACATTGCAAAAAAAGGGTCTGTTTTCTGGAAAAATGTGATTTGTCCACGTTGCGTTTTTGGCCGTTTCCTGTCGCGAGCACTAGGCCTACCCACACAAGTGAGGTAGGTTTTCCTAGCTGGCCCAGGACCAAAACCGCAGGTGCCCCCGTGCAAAACCAGGTCGTTTTGTGATACATAATTTTGATGTCTCTACAATACGTTTTAGGCCCTTCCTTGTACGGGTACTTGGCCCACCCACACAAGTGAGATACCATTTTTATCAAGAGACCTGGGGAAATGCTGGGTGGTAGGAAATTTGTCTTTGCCTGGTGATCCCACAACGTTACCACACAGAAATGTAAAGAAAATGTGATTGTTTAAGCTAAATTTGTGGTTTGCAGGGGATTCTGGGTGAGAAAACATTGGGGGATCCACACAAGCTACACCTCCCTGGACTCCCCTGGGTGTCTAGTTTTCAAAAATGTCTGGGTTTAGTAGGTTTCCCTAGATGGCCGTCGAGCCTGGGCCCAAAAACGTGGAAGACTCCCTTAGTTTCGTGCTAAATAATTTTGATGTCTCCACAATAAGTTGTGGGCCATTTCCTGTTGCAGGCACTAGGCCTACCCACACAAGTGAGGTACCATTTTTATCGGCAGACTTGGGGGAATGCTAGGTGGATGGAAGTTTGTGGCTACCCCCAGATTTCAGGACTTTCCATCACAGAAATGTGAAGAAAATGTGTTTTTTGGACAAAGTTTGAGGTTTGCAATGGATTCTGGGTAAAATAACCTAGTGAGAGCCACACAAGTCCCCCATCCTGGATTCCTCTGAGTGTCTAGTTTTAAAAAATGTACAGGTTTGCTAGATTTCCCTAGGTGCCGGCTGTGCTAGGGCCCAAAATCCACAGTTAGGCACATTGCGAAAAAAGGGTCAGTTTTCATTGGAAAAATGTGATGTGTCCACGTTGCATTTTGGGCAGTTTCCTGTTGGAGACACTAGGCCTACCCATACAAGTGAGGAACCATTTTTATCGAGAGACTCAGGGAAATATAGAATAGGAGAACAAGTGTTATTACTATTTGTCTTTCTATGCATTTCTGCCTTCCAAATGAAAGACAGCGTGTAAAAAAGAAGTAATTTTGAACAATGCCCTCTAATTCACATGTCAATATGGGTACCCACAAGTTCAGAGGTGCACAAATAACCACTGCTTCTAAACTCCAAATTTTGTTCCAATTTCAGAAATACATAGGTTTCCTTGATACCGATTTTTCACTCGTTATATTTTACCAAATGAAATACTGTATACTCGGTTCTCAATGAAAAAACATTGCAAGGTGCAACTCAGTTATTGGCTCTGGGTACCTGGGGTTCTTGGTGAACCTACAAGCCTCATATAACCACACAAACAGAAGGGTCCCGCGGACATACCGGTATATAGCTTTCATAAATCTACCATTGTGAAAATGTAGGCACAAATAGCTGAATTTTTCAACTAAATTCCAATATTCTTTTATTTCAACTGTTACTTTCCATAGGAAAACCTTGAAGAATCTACACAAATGACCCCTTGTTAAATTCAAAATGTTGCCTACTTTTCCGAAATGTATGGCTTTCTGGGATCTATTATTGGTTTCAACCCCATCTCTACCACTAACTGGAAAGAGGTTGAAAGCACAAAAATTAGGAAAAATAGGATATGTCCCAGTAAAATGCCAAACCTGTGCAAAAAAGATTGGTTTTCCGACAAAAGTTTGCCTGTTCCTGAAAGCTAGGAAGATGGTGATTTTAGCACCACAAACACTTTGTTGATACCATCTGTAGGGAAGAAAACAGATGCTTTCTTCTGCAGCACTTTTATAAAAAAATTCCCCCAAAAACCGAAATTTAGCTATATTTTGCCTAATTTCTCAGTCCTCTCCAGAGGAATCCACAAACCCCTGGTACCTTTAGAATCCTCAGGATGTTGGAAGAAAAGGACACAAATTTGGCTTGGATACCTTATGTGGACAAAACGTTATGGGGGCCTAAGAGTGAACTACCCCAAATATTGAAAAAGTGCGTGGCACGGGGGGAGGGGAGGAGGCCTGGCAGTGAAGGGGTTAAATATGTCACGCATGACATTTAGAGCCTTATTTAGTAGCAAAGTAGTGTCCATCAGAATGGCAGAAGACATTACCTCTGAAATTCCAAGGGTACTTCATCTGCCAAATTCAAAGATGGCAGCCGGCCTGGTAGTCATCTCTGTACATTCAAAGGAACCGTCATGACAGTGGTTCCTTTCAATGTACTAAAAAGTTTGGTGGACAATGACCACCAGTTTTAACAGCCGTTCAACAAACTTTTACAAGGGTTTTTTACAGAAACAAACTCCCAGAGTGGAAAAACAAATGACCCCCCCCCGCCACACCCTGAAAGTATTCTCCTATGATGTGGGGGTCATTAGTGTATTTTCCTGTATCTCATCGCCAGGCTTTAACTGGCGCTGAAGGACAGGAAAAAACACATTACACTGTCCACTCGATATAGGGTAGGAGATATAATGTCTGTAGGAAGGTGGAATCTGACTGCATGGTTGCCCCCATTTTTTTCCTGGTGTTTTGCTGGTTTTCGACTTAGTTTGGCTGGGATCCTGCTATTCAAGACCCCAGCCTATCTGCTTACTTAATGTCCTTCCTCTGAGGGCCCCTACTCCATCGGGCTGTTGAATAAACTATTCTGTAGTCTGAGGCAAAAAGGGGTTCCGGTGACAGCGGCACAATACTTAAGATCCACCCTTTCTAAATAAGGTCGTAGGACTGAGGGTTTGGTGGGCAGGGTACTCTGTCACGTCTGCAACAAAGTACCCTCTCAACCAAACTGGAGATCAGACCCTAAGTCACTTAGCAGCTGGTCTTCTTGAAAGTGTTTGTGGAAGGATTCAAAGTGAGTATGATTTGCTCTTAGCAATGAAGGATTAAGTTATAGTTTATGGGTAAAGCAAGCTGTTGCATTGTATAGTATTGTATTGTATTGCAACATTTATATAGCACTTCTTACCTCTTGTGGGGCACTGAAGCACTTACCTACATGGGTAGCACACAACACCATGTAGGGTCTGTGGTTGGAAGGATGTTGTTTTTGTTTTGATCCTATGTGGGAATTGTTTTCATGTTGTCCGTGATGACCACAGAGGTGCGGCTACTGTGTTATATGGACACATCGCTTAGCAATGTGATGGATGAAGATGTGTGAGGAACAGGCAAGCAGGTTATGGTTTTCAGTAAACTGGCAGCTTTGAGCAGCTCTGACGGTCCCTCTATGGTATTTCTTATTTTCATAGTCCACTTAGCTCGCTACTGCACTGGTTTGATCATTCTGAGATATCTTGTTTAAACAATACCAAAAAAGAGAGCAATGGGCAATAAGGCTATACAACAGTCGCACCAATATATTGTCAATCTTGTCAGTAACACAATTGGAAAACGCTCAACTGTTTGTGATCCTATTGCCCATAAACCACCACATACATAAACTTGACCAACATGAGGCAGGAGCGTTTGAATTTGATTGCATGGACATACTGTAAATACTGTTGATGATGGAAATATTGCAAAGGAAATTGAAGTGATGACAATGAAATTATATCTTCTTCAACTTTGAAGAATAATACTTGTTGTATATAACAAACGCTCCTGCCTCAGGTTGATCATATCTTGTTTAAAGTTTATGGTCCAGAGCAGGAATAGGCTTGAGGTAGACACGGACCAGAGATCTGCTGGGCTGCTCTTTGTTACAATCATCCTACATCTGATTGTCATTGTACGATGCCAAAAGAAGTCCTAGTATGCAGACAGTTGGGACTCGCAGTGGTGGACTGTTGGACCTGGCCCTTTTTGGCAGGTTCACCCCTGAACTTTTTGCCTTTTTCCTGGCATGGTGTTAGTGGTTTTAGGCCTCTGGGCACTTGGACACAGTGGTCCAGTGCCAAGTGCGTGCGCTCTCTGTGTGTGTGTAGTAAGCTTGGCCTGTCCTCCCATAGGAATGCATGGGGGATAATGTGCCTGTGGTAATTCCTGGTATGAAAGGTGCAGTGTGGTCAAGTCTAGTATGTATGAATTCGTGAGAATAAATGCTGCGCAATGGTGTGCACAGATTTATTGTGACTGGTGTAGAAATGCCACTTTTAGAAGTTGGCCTTTATGTGTGCTCTGAGTCTGCCTGCCTGATGTGGATTGCATGTCTAGCTCTGTGAGTGACAGGGGCTGGGAGGTGTGTGTGGCTCCAGGAGGGGCAGGGTGAGTCAGCGCTGGGCTGAATGGGACACCTGAGCTGAGAGTGGTGGGAGGAGAGATCCCCTGACCCTGAATAGGATGTTGCCTGCCCTGTACAATGCTGGCTCCACCTCCTGTGGTGCGTCTGATGTCCCTAGCCTGTCTTGTGAAAGGGAAGAGGAGCTGGGCAAAACAAAGTGCTCCAAAACTTCCCTGAACCAGTTGCATCTGGTTCCCCCATGCCCTGCACCCTAACACAAAGGAAAATGGTGTATAAAAGTAGGGGCTGTGACCCCATAAAGTTGTTCAGTTCTTGTTCTTGTGCTGATCCTGCAGGGCGTGCTGCTGCTGGGGCCCATGAGGACTTGCCAGGAGGGCTGCCTCCCTGGGCCCAGCTATGCCCTGGGACCTTTTGCTTTATTTTTCTATTCCAGGACTTTAGGCAACCTTTTAGTGCCAGCGCTGTCTGTTAATTTGCCCAGCTGATGGGAAGCGTGGGCTTCGCAGCGCCGAGCTGCCTTTCGCCATGAGGGAATCCCCAGCGTAGGGATTCCCCCGAGATTGCTGGCCTCACGGGTGCCCACCCCGCTTATTTTTTTATTATGGCCATTGCGGGTGCCCACCCCGCTTATATCTTGTTTTTACCTGCGGGTGCCCACCCCGCGTTTCACCACCGCGGCCCGAGCCGTTTTCAAAGCCTTCTCCGGGCCGCTCTCGGCGCGACCCGGAAGTCAGGCAACCTTGCCTGCGACGTGGGCGGGGCCGGCGGCAGGACCGGAAGTGATGGCGGTGCCGGTGCGGGGCTCCCATGAGCCGAGGGGAGCCCCGGTGTGCAGAGCAAGGGAGAACGGGAGCCCACCCCGCCTCCTGGCGCACCACAGAAAAGTCCCGGGTCCCAGGAGGGGGTCCCGGGTGAAGAGTAAAGGCGGCCGAGGCCGCCGAAGGCAGCGCGGGGCTCCCAGGAATGGAGGGAAGCCCCGCGCCACGAGAGAAATGCTCCCGGAGCCTCGCAGGCTCCACCGAGAAGTCCCGGGTCCCAGGTGGGGGCCCGGGTGAAGGGAAGCAGGGAGCAGCACCGGTCCCGATGGCAGAGAGGAGAACGGAGCCGACAGGAGGAGAGAGGTCCTGCCCAGCAGTCTCCGGTGAGTGGAGACTCCGGGTTGTCCATCGCCGGCTCAGGAGAGGAGCAGATACCAGCCCAGGTGAGTGGGGCTGCAGTTCTCACTCGGTGGTTAGGGGAGGTTTTGAGCGGCCCCGTCTGGCAGCGGGCCGCTCCAACGCGGGGTATTTTTGCTTCAGAGTCTGTGTGGCTCCAACGAGGGGGCAATATTATTAAAGTTGTAGGCCCTGAGGGCCCTCGGCGAGGGAGCGCATTTCGAGGCACATTGTCGGTGCCTGAGTGGTCCCGCCAGAGAGCGGGCCACTCCAACGTGGGGGGCATGTTTGTTTTCAGAGGGGCCCGTGTTTCCCTTTGTGTGGTGATATTCCGCACAGTTGCCCCGAGAGTGAGCCAGGCATCTTTCATTGTTCACAGTTGCCCCGCTTGACAGTGGGCAACTGCAACGTGTTGGGCATATGTGTTCAAAGGGCACAGTGAGTGCCAGTGATGTTCCCAGCTGCCCAGCAATTAATGGGCTGCTGCCACGTTTAGGCCTGCGCAGATTGCGCACCCTTGACTTTCGCTGCTTAGGCAGCGCGCCCCGGAACTTTTGGGACATAGGGCATTTGAGCCCCTCTTTGAGATGGCCAGTTGGCCAGGGGGGACTATTAGGATTGTAGGGCGCCAGGCCCTAACGTGATTGATGCCTCTGCTATGGGTTTTTTCTGTGAGGTTATGTGCTAATGTGATTTGTGTCCTAATATGTGGTGCTAGGAAATGTGATGCCTTTACTATGATCTACGCACCCTGTTGATACCTCTAATGTACTTTCATGATTATGAGGTTTTGCATAATGTTTTATGCTTGTGAGGTTATTACTTCCTAATGCGTTTAGGTTGTGTGTTATTTTCCCCTGAGATTATTTCCTAATGTGATTTATACTTAGGATGTTATTGTCTAATGCGTTTAGACTGGAGAGATAATTGCATAATGGGTTTATGCTGGTGAGGTTGGCGCATAAGGTTTTGCGCCTAATGTGATACTGTGCATAATGTGGTTTATGTTACAGGCTGATGCTGAGTACAGTGGTTACCAGTGATTACTGGTTGTACGTTCATGATATGTTCTGCATTTATTATCTTTAATAAGTGATGGTTCTGACAGTGGTCCACGTGGCCCTGTCATGTGTACATAATCCCCTGTAAATATTGTCCCGTGCCAGTTGGCACAGTATATTGTATGTGAGTACTATTCTAATGTGTTTATGATAATACAAAGGCTATTTTTATATATAACCTTGTGTGGAGTTCCTTTTGTGGTGTGCCTTGGGTGTTGTGCTGTGTGTGTGTTGCGCAAACGCTTTACACATTGCCTCCGGGATAAGCCTGACTGCTCGTGCCATGCTACCAAGGGGGTGAGCAGGGGTTATCTTGGGTGTGTAACTCTCTTGCCCTGACTAGAGTGGTGGTCTCTGCCTGGCTTTGGCGCAAGCCTCAGCCAACCAGAGATCCCATTTCTAACATTGGTGATCAGCGGTGGGATAGGACTTGCGTTTGCAGTACCACGGCTGCACTACAAAACTCTGCATTTTAGGTAGTCACATGTTGGGGATTATTGGTCTAAGATTGTTTTAAGTGTCATTTCATTTTTGAAATATGTGTTCTTGTTGCAGTGTGAGTTTTCTGGATTCACCAGTAAGGGTGGGATCCAGTGGTGGCAGCGAAGTGTGTGTCCAGTGCATGAAGTCCTCCGTCCCGTTCCCAGAGTATGGTACTTGGTGCTCAGTGAGAGGGGTGCAGGTTGAGATTCAGGGACAGTAAGGAACTGTCTCACCGGTCTGGGGGGGGGGGGTGTGTGGATGAGTGATGTGCTGCTGGACGCTGGGGTGAGTTCTCTGAAATAAGGATCTTGCTGAATAATTGAGTGTGAGTTCTCTGAAATAAGGAACTTGCATTGGGGGGCAACCTTGAGGGATGGTGCAGGTGTCTCCTAACTCCGCGTGGCGGAGATGGTTCAAACTGAACCCAACTAGGAACCGTTATAGTGAGGAGGTTGGGAACCTAGTCTGTCCTGTTGGACTGTTCTGTATGGGGGACCGCCCCGTGGTAGAGGATCTGAAGAAGCATTGGGGAGTAATTCCAATAAGAGTGGCTCAGGTGTCTTCCGTGGTGGAAGAGGTTCAGTGTAGCCCAGCTAGGTCCCATTGTAGCGGGAGGGGTGTAGGGGCTCACGTCCTGTCTCAGAGGAGAAGGAGTGAGTGTGCCCGAAACCCAGTCCCAGGGCCTGGATGGTTTCTTCAGGGAACACCAGGTTGGGGGCCTAGGCTGTACTTGTAGGCCATTTGAGGAGGATCTTCTAGTCTCTAGAGGACGTGGAGCGTCTGTAACCAGAGCTCCAGCAGTCCTGGTGCTAGGCAGCACCGTTCCTAAGTGGAGGGTGCAGAAGTCCGGTTTCGAGGGTTGAGAGGGGGAAAGAGTCCCCAGTGGGGACCAGTGGGTCAGGGGCCAGCCAGAAGGGCTGAGTCGCCAATGATTGACCATGGTGTGCGCCACTTCTGTCCTGGCACATCTTCACGCACTGTCAGAAGGACAGGAGGTCGTGAGCTCTGCGCCAGGTAGACTGTCACACGACACGCTAGGGATGTGTCACCCTTGTGAAGTCCTGGTTTTCCAGGCATCTGACCCAAGAGGTACATCCCTGGGTTGGGGAGCCAGTAGCCGGTGTTTCCGGATCTGGATGGCAGGGCGACTGTAGTCAGTGTCCTGGCTTGTTTGCCTTCTAGGGAGTACCACTCCAGTTGGGAGGGTATCGCAGTCTGGAAGGGGGTGCAGAGGGAGGGAGTCCTCGCCTCTGACCCCGGTGCAGCCGGTGAATATGGATCCCAGGTGGTAGACCAGTTGATGGAGAGAGGTCCTGAACTGGTGGGAGAGTGGTGTTCTGGTGGGTGCTTCCCCTGGGAGGGTGCGGAAGCCAAGAAGTAGAGGTAGAGAGGTGTGGTGCAGCGGCCAGGGCAGCTGACTTCGGAGTACAGGGCTCACAGTTCGATTCCCGGCTCCGGCGGCAGCTCAGCTCAGCACCATGTGACTCTGGGCAATAGCTCACTTAATTTCCACGACGGCCCCCAGCGCCTTGAGACCCGTAAGGGTGAGTAGTTCGCGCTTTACAAATACGGATTTAGATTTAGATTTAGATTTAGGTAGGGTGAGGCATTCTTGCCCGTGATCTCTGGTCAGCCTGAGGGTGCGGACCCTAGGTTGAAGGATCGGTGGTAGTTGGAACTACACTGAGAGGGAGAGTGGAGAATGGCTATTGTATGCCAGGGGTTACTGCCCCCCACTCTGTGGATTGACAAGGACCAGTGGCATCTGGGTGGCCTAGGTCCTGGTCCTGGCCATGAACAACTAGAAGAGTACCCGTAGGATAGCATAGTTGATCCTAAAAAAAATTTTCTTTGTTTTTTTTTCTTTTCTCCAGAGTTTCAGGGTGGCGTAGAACCGAAGGGTGTCCCTGCCGTGCGGGCCCGTGTCCGTGTTCTATCGCCCCAAGCAGGGAAGCCCATCACGGTGGTGATTGGTCTACCCTGCGTTTTGGCTGGAAGGGGTTGTGTTGGACCTGGCCCTTTTTGGCAGGTTCACCCCTGAACTTTTGCCTTTTCCCTGACATGGTGTTAGTGGTTTTAGGCCTCTGGGCACTTGGACACAGTGGTCCAGTGCCAAGTGCGTGCGCTCTCTGTGTGTGTGTAGTAAGCTTGGCCTGTCCTCCCATAGGAATGCATGGGGGATAGTGTGCCTGTGGTAATTCCTGGTATGAAAGGTGCAGTGTGGTCAAGTCTAGTATGTATGAATTCGTGAGAATAAATGCTGCGCAATGGTGTGCGCAGATTTATTGTGACTGGTGTAGAAATGCCACTTTTAGAAGTTGGCCTTTATGTGTGCTCTGAGTCTGCCTGCCTGATGTGGATTGCATGTCTAGCTCTGTGAGTGACAGGGGCTGGGAGGTGTGTGTGGCTCCAGGAGGGGCAGGGTGAGTCAGCGCTGGGCTGAATGGGACACCTGAGCTGAGAGTGGTGGGAGGAGAGATCCCCTGACCCTGAATAGGATGTTGCCTGCCCTGTACAATGCTGGCTCCACCTCCTGTGGTGCATCTGATGTCCCTAGCCTGTCTTGTGAAAGGGAAGAGGAGCTGGGCAAAACAAAGTGCTCCAAAACTTCCCTGAACCAGTTGCATCTGGTTCCCCCATGCCCTGCACCCTAACACAAAGGAAAATGGTGTATAAAAGTAGGGGCTGTGACCCCATAAAGTTGTTCAGTTCTTGTTCTTGTGCTGATCCTGCAGGGCGTGCTGCTGCTGGGGCCCAGGAGGACTTGCCAGGAGGGCTGCCTCCCTGGGCCCAGCTATGCCCTGGGACCTTTTGCTTTATTTTTCTATTCCAGGACTTTAGGCAACCTTTTAGTGCCAGCGCTGTCTGTTAATTTGCCCAGCTGATGGGAAGCGTGGGCTTCGCAGCGCCGAGCTGCCTTTCGCCATGAGGGAATCCCCAGCGTAGGGATTCCCCCGAGATTGCTGGCCTCACGGGTGCCCACCCTGCTTTTTTTTGTTATTATGGCCATTGCGGGTGCCCACCCCGCTTATATCTTGTTTTTACCTGCGGGTGCCCACCCCGCGTTTCACCACCGCGGCCCGAGCCGTTTTCAAAGCCTTCTCCGGGCCGCTCTCGGCGCGACCCGGAAGTCAGGCAATCTTGCCTGCGACGTGGGCGGGGCCGGCGGCAGGACCGGAAGTGATGGCGGTGCCGGTGCGGGGCTCCCATGAGCCGAGGGAGCCCGGTGTGCAGAGCAAGGGAGAACGGGAGCCCACCCCGCCTCCCGGCGCACCACAGAAAAGTCCCGGGTCCCAGGAGGGGGGGCCCGGGTGAAGAGTAAAGGCGGCCGAGGCCGCCGAAGGCAGCGCGGGGCTCCCAGGAATGGAGGGAAGCCCCGCGCCACGAGAGAAATGCTCCCGGAGGCTCGCAGGATCCACCGAGAAGTCCCGGGTCCCAGGTGGGGGCCCGGGTGAAGGGAAGCAGGGAGCAGCACCGGTCCCAATGGCAGAGAGGAGAACGGAGCCGACAGGAGGAGAGAGGTCCTGCCCAGCAGTCCCCGGTGAGTGGAGGCTCCGGGTTGTCCATCGCCGGCTCAGGAGAGGAGCAGATACCAGCCCCGGTGAGTGGGGCTGCAGTTCTTACTCGGTGGTTAGGGGAGGTTTTGAGCGGCCCCGTCTGGCAGCGGGCCGCTCCAACGCGGGGTATTTTTGCTTCAGAGCCTGTGTGGCTCCAACGAGGGGGCAATATTATTAAAGTTGTAGGCCCCGAGGGCCCTCGGCGAGGGAGCGCATTTCGAGGCACATTGTCGGTGCCTGAGTGGTCCCGCCAGAGAGCGGGCCACTCCAACGTGGGGGGCATGTTTGTTTTCAGAGGGGCCCGTGTTTCCCTTTGTGTGGCGATATTCCGCACAGTTGCCCAGAGAGTGAGCCAGGACATCTTTAATTGTTCACAGTTGCCCCGCTTGACAGTGGGCAACTGCAACGTGTTGGGCATATGTGTTCAAAGGGCACAGTGAGTGCCAGTGATGTTCCCAGCTGCCCAGCAATTAGTGGGCAGCTGCCACGTTTAGGCCTGCGCAGATTGCGCACCCTTGACTTTCGCTGCTTAGGCAGCGCGCCCGGAACTTTTGGGACATAGGGCATTTGAGCCCCTCTTTGAGATGGCCAGTTGGCCAGGGGGGACTATTAGGATTGTAGGGCGCCAGGCCCTAACGTGATTGATGCCTCTGCTAAGGGTTTTTTCTGTGAGGTTATGTGCTAATGTGATTTGTGTCCTAATATGTGGTGCTAGGAAATGTGATGCCTTTACTATGATCTACGCACCCTGTTTATACCTCTAATGTACTTTCATGATTATGAGGTTTTGCATAATATTTTATGCTTGTGAGGTTATTACTTCCTAATGCATTTAGGTTGTGTGTTATTTTCCCCTGAGATTATTTCCTAATGTGATTTATACTTAGGATGTTATTGTCTAATGCGTTTAGACTGGAGAGATAATTGCATAATGGGTTTATGCTGGTGAGGTTGGCGCCTAAGGTTTTGCGCCTAATGTGATACTGTGCATAATGTGGTTTATGTTACAGGCTGATGCTGAGTACAGTGGTTACCAGTGATTACTGGTTGTACGTTCATGATATGTTCTGCATTTATTATCTTTAATAAGTGATGGTTCTGACAGTGGTCCACGTGGCCCTGTCATGTGTACATAATCCCCTGTAAATATTGTCCCGTGCCAGTTGGCACAGTATATTGTATGTGAGTACTATTCTAATGTGTTTATGATAATACAAAGGCTATTTTTATATATAACCTTGTGTGGAGTTCCTTTTGTGGTGTGCCTTGGGTGTTGTGCTGTGTGTGTGTTGCGCAAACGCTTTACACATTGCCTCCGGGATAAGCCTGACTGCTCGTGCCATGCTACCAAGGGGGTGAGCAGGGGTTATCTTGGGTGTGTAACTCTCTTGCCCTGACTAGAGTGGTGGTCTCTGCCTGGCTTTGGCGCAAGCCTCAGCCAACCAGAGATCCCATTTCTAACATGGACTAAATTAAAGTCCTCCGTTAGAACCATGTGGCTGATCTCTTCAGTTACTCCATGCCTGTTCAGTTGGTGATGGGTGGTTTATTGATGTGACTGGGCGATGGACTTCACACATAGCAGTTTTACCTTATGTGAGTTTGAGAGTGTCATGCAGTATAAGGAAATTAATTATAGAGTCTGAATGAACTACAATCTCCTGCCCAATGCTGAGTGGTATGGAATTAGCATCAGGCATGAGGGTTATATATTGTATTACAATTGCAGTTATATAGCACTCACTACCCCTAAAGAGGTATTGTAGCACTTTAGGCCGTGCAGCATGTTGCTTCGGAACCCAGGGCTAGTAGTTTTTTTTTTAAGGGTTATTGTTGGTTTCTGGGCTTAGCCTTTCACTCTTAAAGGAAACCATGCCAAGCATTTACTCCAGTAAGCCATATCAATCTGGGAACCCCCGTACTGCAAGTATAAAGAAGCATAGACATTGAGATTGCAACTTGAGTCAGCCCTATTTAGCCATTGGCTTTCATGTGTTTTTCATGGTTTGTCATTGCTTGAATGGATAGTCTGTAAAAGCCATCACATTTGGAGGATTGTTACATTGTCCTGATTGTGTTAACATTAGATTTTGGGGATGAGATCAAGTAGCCCTTTTGTTAAACTTCATACCCAGGTGGGCGGGAGTGTACTGGTGCCCCCAGCAGGAGAGGCCCATTTACTTGGCCCGGGGATGTCCACAGAAGCATGGGAAGATTTGGGGTAAATAGTGGGACTTTCATGGTCTGGGGTTATATGACCGAAGGTCATATGTACGTGTATCGGGACGGCGGTCTGTGACAGGGTACGTTGACTGCACTGTTGTTCATTTTTTATGCACAAAACCCATAGAAATGTGTTATAAAAAAAAGTCATACCCAATGTGATATGTAGCTTTTAATTGAGACACTATGGGGGATATTCACAAGGACCTACCGCCGATTTATCCCCACCTTAACCCATCAAAAGTGGAGATAGATTTAACACCCCATTCACAAGCGGGTGCAAACTGCAGACATCGCCAGTATTCCCGCGACAACTTCCCCAAAATTTAACACCACAGTGAACACCACCAACTAACCCTAATGAGATGCAGAGTAGGCGTTCCCGTGCAAAAACACACGAAAAAACACCACTTTCACAATAAACTGCCAGATCTGCGAAGCGAACCAAAAACAGGCGATAAGCCGCGGTAGCACAAGTGATTTAACATCTGCCTTTTGCTGGTGTTAAGCAGGACAACTACCTGCAGCATGAAAGGGAGCCCAGCCAAGAGCCACACCTGAAGACCCACAGGTGCCATGGAGACAATGATCATGCAGCTCGGATACCCATGAGGGACACAACACCCACCCCCACCCACCCCAGGCCTGCCACCACCCCCAGGACCCGTCCCGGCCCCCCCACACCCCCAGGAACACCACAGAGGCAGCGTACACAAAGACTGCGGACCCACCAGAAACGCACCTGCCACCCAGACCGAACGCCAGAGGAGGACATTGCCCACTACAGGCCCAAAAGGACAACCATCCCCCGCATCCTGACCGCAACATCCCCCACCTGCTGACGGTACCAACCCAGCGGACTACCAACATCCCTCCGCAGACAAAGCTGCCGGCTGCGCAGCACATGTCGGCCTCTGGTACCATCCAACCCACAACTGCCAGAGTCGGAGGAGTCACACAGCCAGCCCCATACAAGGTCATCACACCTGTCCTGGATGCCAACAACAGCCTGGTTCCCCAGCACCTCCACTTCACCCAAACTGCGCAGGAGCTGCTGGAGACCAAGCAAGGCCCCTACGCCATAGCTGGATTCCCTCACGTTTCAGGGCCAATCAACTGCACACATGTACCCCTCGTGCCCCCTGCCGACACTGCACACAACTACCACAAAAGAAAGCACATGCATATCATGAATGTGCAGGCAACAGTGGACCGCCCGGGACTCCTCAACAATGTTGTGGCCAACTCCCCAGGCAGAGTGCATGATTCTCACATCTCCGGACAGTCCAGCATCACCCAGCGCTCCCAGGATGGCACCCATGGAAATGCAGTGCCCGTTGGTAAGACCAAAATGAACACACCACACACCTCCAGCCCACAACCTGCAACTCACGACACAGGCAATGGGCACGCAGCACAACTACATTCAACATGACACACAACATGCCAACCGACCAGACACGACAACACGACTCCATTGTGAAGCTGGCCTTGCCATGCCCACAACCCAGCCACAGCATGGCACCACAGACACACAATAGCAGGATGCGAGGAGAGGCATGGAGCAGGCATGTGCGAGAGCGGCAAGTGATCAAGGAATGTGAACCCACCCAATGCCAGGTGTGGCGTGGAGGTGCCGGACAGACCACAGAGTGCAAACCACGGAAATGGCCATGTGGAGATCAACTGCTGGTGCATGGAGTACAGTGGCCAGTGGACGCTACCATGTCCCCACAGGCTGTGGGGCAGAACGCGGAAATGTTGCACGTTACGTCCCCCCCTGCATGCGCGTGCATAGTGGGTTGGACCTGCGAACGCCAGGCCTGTGTAGGGGTGTGAACAAAAACCCCATCACACTGGGCGTGGTTCTCATTCGGAATGGACAAGCCGTCTGCCAGTGCGGTGGCTCTCGGCCCGCCACGAGTCCTGTGCCGAGCACGGCGGGGCCTGCGTCCCTGTGCGCCTGCTGCACCCCGGGCTGCTGGTCCCCCGACCCATCATGCCGGCCACAGCGCACCAACGAGGCTCCGCTCACCTGCCTACACCGGCGTGTGTCAATGAGGGCCCACCACGTGCTGGTGCAAGCTCCAAGCACCAGTCCCGCGACCTCTGCAGCCTCCGCAGACCATCGCTGGCCCCCCGATGCTGGCCCACATTACTCCTTTCCCATTTACATACTCCACCTGCATCCTCCTGGGCCCAGTAGGTCCAACATGTGGAACTGTGTCCTGAGTCTTGAATGGCAGTGACCCCAAGTCCGTGGCAGCGGCCACAGCACCAGACCCCCTTCGATCAGTGAGGCATAATTCCATATCGCAAGCCGGTGACACGTGGTGCCACTAACCCTGTTCAATGGCAGCCGGCGACACGTGGTGCCACTAACCCTGTTCAACGCCAGCTGGCGACACGTGGTGCCACTAACCCTGTTCAACGCCAGCCGGCGACACGTGGTGCCACTAACCCTGTTCGACGCAAGCCGGCGACTCGTGGATGAGGGCTCAGGCCTACCCTGTGGACCAGCAGAGTCCACACAAGTGAACGCACGCAGAGAAGTAAGAGGAAGATGCGGCTCAGTCCGGAGGAAAGCCGGATCAGAGTCACGGAGGTGATCGCACACTATCAACAACTGACCTGGTGCCATCAACCCTGTTCACCTCAAGTCCGCGTCCCGTGGTGCCACTGAACCTGAACTACGCAGGGCGGTGGGACCATCCAACCTAAGCCGGCGACACTCGGTGAATGGCCCGTGCTGACCACTGCCTCAGGCCAACACTGCGTCCCAGTAGGTCACACATGTGGAACTGTGTCTTGGGTAAGATGTGGAGGAGTCCACACCATTGGACACGCCTCATCGCAGGCGGCATCGCCTAACAGCACTGGTGCCACTAACTCTGTGCGCAATGAGTCATGGGCACTATCTGGTTGGACCTTGGTGGCGTCTGAGTCCATGGCCTGGTGGTTTTCTGCATCTTCATCTGGCTGGACCGGACTTGGTGTCCGACATGTGTCTGGTCCATTCATTTCCAACATAGTGACTGTTTCAGCGTGGTTCTGCCCTCTGCATCATGCCCTGGGGGCACACCTTCCACTGTCCACCGAGACACTCCGCGACAAGCCCCTTTGTCATCTACGGAAACCTGCTCTGCACTCGTGACCCTGCCCCAGTGCCCCGCAAGTCTGCGGCCCGTGGCGGTAGGCCCGTGCAGGACGCTGTGCATCCGGGGCCACTAACTCTGTGCAGCACAAGTCATGGGGCCTTTATGGTTGAATGGTTGTGTCCTTTACGATGTACACTGTTGTCGATTTCTGACTGCACCAGGCAGCCCTTGCTGGCTGGTGTGCACACACCCCACACACATCCAACACAGGTGTCACTCGATATGTGTGCCTGCTAATAAATGTGGCCGGGCACACGTCCCGTAGCCATTCACACCATCTGAGCAAGTGTGTCCGTGTGGTCATTGTGTCAGCATGATGGGCACGGCACTGCAACATCACAGTGTGCTATCCTCAGCGGACGATACCATGTCACCTCAGCGTTGGCAGTGACCTTGGACATGTAGCTTCGCCTGGCCCCCCTTGCATGCACAAGCGGCGTGTGCTGGTCCGGCGTACGTCAGTTCAGCGCAGGGGTGTGCTGAATCAGCAGGGGGAGCAGGGCGTGGCTCGGACCTGGCCTTGGGCAGGATGTGCGGTAAGTGTGTCTCTGTGTTGAGGTGTTGTCGCCACCAGGGCCACAGTAGACGATGTTGCAATGTAGCATGCACCAGAAGGGCGGGCCCGCACGGACGGGGAAATGTAGGAGCGCAAGACCGCTCGGGGTCTTGGCACATGCATGCCAAATGTTATGTGTATCAGTCCTGCGGCTGCATGAGTCAGTTGCCTAGCCTCATTCGCAGCATGATCACAGCCAGCCATGGACTGTACACTTGTGTCCGCCCTGTCCGGACCATTGGCCTACACTCACTTGGCCGCACAACTTCAAAGGCCAGCGTCACGGTGTTGGTGGCATGCCGCTGGACATGCGCGGACAGGCATTACAATGGAGTGCCGTAGGAGTGCACGTGATACAACCGCGCAGGGCACACAAGTGTGGGGGCTCGTGGGAGGGAGGAGCAGCTGTGAGGCAACGTAACACACAGTGAGGCCGCACATGTGCCACGTGCTGCGCATATCATCCATGATTCCCAGGGTCGCAGACATCCCACCACACCCACGGCAGGCCTCTGTACGTCTCCTGAATGCATGCAGATGGTGAAGTTACTGTAGGGATGAATGGTCCTTTGTCTGCACTATCGGGCGGTAGCATATATGCAGCTCCTAGATGTGACTTGCATGTGCCCAGCACCCCCTGACAGATAGGATAGCATTTCCAGGCGACTCCCACACTACGCACTGCCAGACGTGAGGCCAACGTGTACACATCCCACACGCAGAAGTCCTTGGTCGTAATTTGCGTGTGTGAAATGGCCTTCACTCGTACTCCCACCACACCCCAGGCCTGCACTCGTTGCACACAGACACTGCTCATTGCTCCGAGCTGTGGCGTTTCATCCACAGGACTGGCGCAGGTCCTCACAGTGCCGCTTCAAGCAGAGCCACTGATGCAATGGCAGACCATCCCGGACACATGATCTACTCCAGTCACGTGGACCTGTACCGTGCACGTCTGCTGCATGTACTGGGGGCACTGCCATTGGCAGTGCTGCGGATCAGTTACAGGCTGAGCTTCCGCATTGCCAACGTCACCTGCGTTCAGCCTGTGTTGCACTGTCGCTCGTGCATATTTGAGTGGTCCATGGATGTCTGCCTCTCCAACGTTACGGTAGCTGACCTGGATTTCGACGTGTGTGTGCGCCCCCTGTTGGACCACGACCAGGAGTGTCACCGTGATGCCCGTTTATGGCATGCCTGGATGTTTGGCATGCATGCTGGGAACTGGACCTGGGAGATTGCAGGAGTTGTCGTGTGCAGTGACCACATTGAGCCGCTCCCTGATTGGGCTTTCGTGCATATTGGGGCCAGGGGTTGGAGTGAGCACATCTGTCCGGGACAGCTGATGGGTTACGTCGCCGACATGTCAGATGTGGTGGACAACGATCTCGCATTGGAAATGTTGGCCTACGCTTCTGCACTCGCGTTCATGGACGAGTGACAAGGTACCTGCAGCCAGGACTGCATGTGACCCATTGCACGTGCCCCGACGCCTGGTTGCATGTTGGTGATCTGGTCACATGTCCCTAGGAGACAGTGGACATGGCTGCATTGGCCTGGACTCCTGATCCATGCGCGGACAACATACGCGGGTTGGCAATGACTTGTGTTGGTGATGGACTCCCCCGGGGTGGACATGGGCGCTTTCCAACGTTCCTCATTCAGACATGCTGCTGCATTGGTCTGCATGTCGTGGCACTTCTGTTGGCTGTACTGACACGCAATTGTTGATAAAGTTTCCGCACGTTCACTTGTCTCCAACTGTGTTGAGTGTTTATTTGTATGCCAATGTGTGTGTCACGGCCTATCTGGGTCCCTGCCTTACATGCATTGCTGCCCCATCAGGGCTGTGGGTTGGTACTTGTGCATTATCATGTCCCTGTTTCGTGCTTTGCCAGATGCGTATGGCCAAAGCAGGTGCACTTGTGTCCTGTGTTCAGTTGTGCAGATGTTGGTGTTTGTACCACATTGTGTTGGATGTTGGGGTGCTCTGCTTCCTATGTGTGTGTCCTGCATTGTGTGTGAGATGTCCCTTCAGCTCTGATTTGGCTCACCCTTCTCCCTTTCAGGCAGTGTGGTTTTCACTTCTGTGCTTGTTCAGTGGTGTGATATTGCCGAGTTGTGTGACTTGTGCTCTTGGTTGGTGTTGTTCCTCTTGGGCATGGTTTGTCTGCAGTTGTGCTGTGCTTAATTGTGCATGTGTGCCATTGTGCCCATTTCCCCCTGTCTCCCCAGTCCCTGGTCGTTCCTCTCCCTGTTGCTGTTGTGTCTGTTGATTTTGAGCAGTTTCCGGTCCCCGACCCCTGCCACCATCTCCAGACTGATGTGGTGGACACCATTTCCTCCATGTCATCCAGCTCCTGGTGTTGCGCTGGACTCCCACCTCCGGTGTGCATTGCTGCCTTCTGGTTGTTGGCGTGTTTGTGCTTGTTTGTGCGTTTCGCATCATTCCAGCTGTTCTGGTTTTCTGCCATTGTCCTCCTCCACTCTCCGGCTGCATTCACCTTGTCCACGATGGCCTGCCATGTCTAATGTTTTGTTGCCAATGGTGCTTGTGGGGTTGTGTGCTAGCTCCGACTGCCTCCATTGTGCTTCGCTGTTTTCTGTTTGATTTGTCTTTCTTTTTCCTGCTTTTGTTGTGCTTATTCCCGCATGCCATATATGTGTCGCGGGCCTTGCGCTGCTTATCGCTGCTTTCCTCCTCGCGAATGGGCTCATCGCATGTTTTTTGGTGTTGTTGTTTGTGTTTTTATCTCCGTCGCAGTGGTTGTATCGCGGACATTGGTCGCGGTTTCGGGAGACTATCGCATGGTACCGCCGTGTTGTGAATTCCACGTTAACACGGGGTTATTTTCCCGCGATGGGCTGCGTTGTGTAAAGTTGCGTTACCATTTTTTGGAGATGTTTAGCACACGTTCTTGTGAATATACCCCTACGTGTGTTCTTTGAGGCATTTACTCTGTGGGAACAACAACGTTTTAATTGATGATTTATGACTATACCAATTGCTGCTTGAAAGCATAAGCCTGTCACAAAATAAAGGCAGGGTGCTGTTCTCTAGCCACCTTTGAGCGCTCATTTGTTTTACTTTGCTGTCATGATATCTTGCTGGATTTACATCTTTTTTGTTCACAAAGTAAAGCTGGCAGGCTACCTTAAAGATTCCACAAAAATACTGGTCTTTTGTCCTGGACTAAACCTTGCCTGGCGAGTGGTTGCAAACCCACTCCCCCCGGCAGATCTGCATAGACAATTGTATTCCATGTTTAAAGTGAGCACGCTGCAGATGCACTTATTTAAGCATTAAAACAGTAATTTTTTTATGACGAGGAAGCTCCAAAGGATAATGGCCCTTCTGCAGACTTGTGACCTATAGGGTGTGGTATCCAAGTCAGACCTTTCACAGACCTTTCCTTTTACTAATCCTTATTACAAGTTGGTGAGTCATTTGGTTCTATTGAAGAAGATAAAGACTACATGTTCCAGAATGCCCTGATTTGGTGAATTTCAGTCCGGAAGCCTGGCTTCATGTTACCTGTGAGAGTTCTGAGGGGGCTGATTCAGACTTTCATTTTACTAAGGTCAAGAAAATGAGTGCCAGTTGAGTTGGGTCATAGTAGCACCTGTTATCTGATGCACTTCCATCTAACAGTGAAGTGGCAGCAATTACTACAGCTAGTCAAAGTTATGATTTCACGCAGCTAAAATCTGATAGGAGTAAAATTTGTTTTTTATAACATATTTTTCTGTAATTGCAGGCCTGCGCGCATGATTTGCTCACTTTAGTTTCTGCACCAATGTTCATGGCCTCATTTAGGGGTCGACTTGCGACCCCAGGCCTGAGAGAAAGCAAGAACAGTGCCAAGAGCGCTTGAGTGACTCGCATTATCAGTGTCAGACTCCAACCTCTTTGTTTTGTACTCATGTTTTATAAAAATTATAGAGATTATTAGTCTATCATTCACTAATAGTGTAATTAAAAAAACGGAGCAGCAAGCTCTGGAACGGGGTCTTTACTGGCATCTTAGGGTAGTGAAATAAAATGTTTTTAAATGTATGTTGTGTGCGTGCATGTGGGTGAGAGAGTGTGTATGTGTGAGCAGGTATGTTTGTATATGGGATTGTGTGTGTGTGTGTGTGTGTCAAAGTGAGAGAGTGAGAAACTATAAGCGAGTAACAGTGAGCGAGAGAGTGCGAATTAGTGAATCAGAGTAAGAGTGAGCGCAAGAGATTGAGGGAAAACGAATGAGTGAGCAAGCGTGAGTGTGAGTGAATGAGATAAGTGACTGTAAGTGAGCATGAGTGAACAATGTGTTGTTATGCTTGCAAGCCTTCTTTTGGACCTGGAATGCTTCTTTGTTTATAGAGGCACCCATGGCAAAGTGCTTGCACTGGCCACACTGGAGGCAATACTTGCATATGGAATAACCATGGCAAAATGCTGGTGGTGGCATACTGGAGGTGGTAAGTCTTGGCATGGGGCACCTGTGGAAATAATGCTGGCACTGACATGCTGGAGGAAATTCCTGGCAAAGATGGCACCTATGGCAAAATGCTGGCACTGGTACATTGGAGGGAATTCTTGGCATAAGGGAGGACAACCGTGCCATATGTGAGGGAAGCATCCAAAACAAAATGCTGTCCCTGACATACTAGACATAACATTTGACATAAAGGTCACCCATGACAAAAATCTGACCCTAGCAATGGAGGTAACTTTTGACATATGGGGGCACACATAGGACATTTCAAAAAAATGGTGACAGCTCATAGGGAATGTCAGGTTTCGTTAGCATGGCACACCATGAACAGACATGAAAGTTTTAGAGTGTCTTTTCAAGGCCTGTGGATTTTTAGCACATTTATGTGAAAATTGTGCCATGAATGCACTATTAGAGTCCAATTTTTTCAAACGTTTCTCATGAAGGTGTCAGACTAACTCGCTTTGCTTGCTTACTACATATCAGGCAAAGGTTCCCTTGACATATCATATCAGCACCTTAATAAAGATGATATCTAAAATAGACACTTGTCTAGGTTTTTTTGCTATATTAATCACGTAGTTATTATGGAACTTCAGCAATGTTACTTATTGTGAGGTCATCAGGGTAGATTCAGGGTCAAAGGGTAATTGATGTCACTTGCTCTGACGTCATTTAGGTCAAAGGGTGTATGATGTCAGTTCCGCGACCCCTTGCATTTTGGTGAATCGACGCCCATGTCAATGCTTTGTACATGCGTGCGTCGTGAGCAATGAAAGAGAAACGATAAACAGGCATCAACCTTTAGGTGTGTCTGACACACGATGCAGATGAACTACACTCCTAGAAAAGGTTTCTGTGTTCATTAAATAGCTCAAAAGACAGATTAACCTAAACAGATGGAGATGAAGAACTGATACCACTGTGTTAAATCTAAATGTTAAGTCTAATCATGGGGCCAATCATCATATCCTAATAATGCTCGTATATTCAGGCACCAGCTGTGCCCAGACGTGAGTATGCTCGCTACGTCACCAGGATTCAAGCTAGCCTGGCTGATGAGGGGTATTACCCTGAAACTGGTCCCAGTATGCTTGTTTCTGGTCCAGGGAAGACCTGGCCTGGCAGTTCCGGCGGGACTGTTCCCATGGGGAACAGGGTCAAGGCTGATTTGCATATGGCTGGGTCTAAACTGGAATGGCGTGGCGTGCAAAAAAACGATGGATATAACCCAGATCCGTGACTTGGGGTGAATGTTTGATTAATTCAGCATTCCGTCCATCATCTGTTCTTTTTGCATTTGTTGCCCTAAGGGGGAAGGGTATGCCCAAACGTGGGTCCCGTGCTCGCTACACCACCAGATTCAAGCTAGCCTGGCTGATGAGGGGTGTTACCCCAAAACCGGTCCCAGGATGCTTGTTTCTGGTCCAGAGAAGGCCTGGCATGGCAGTTCAAGCTGGACTGTTCCCATGGGGACAGGGTCAAGGCAGATTTGCATCTGGCTGGGTATCTCCTGGAATGGCGCGGCTTGCAAAAAAACAATGGATTTAACCCAGATCTGTGACTGGGGGTAAATTGTTTGATTAATTCAGCATTCTGTCCATCATCTGTTCTTTTTGTATGTGTTGCCCTCAGTGGGAAGTGTATGCCCAGACGTGGGTCCTGTGCTCACTACACCATCAGATTCAAGCTAGCCTGGCTGATGAGTGATGTTACCCCGAACCCAGATCAGTATGCTTGTTTGTGGTGCAGGGAAGACCTGGCCTGGCAGTTCAGGCTGGACTGTTCCAATGGGGAACAGGGTCAAGGCTGATTTGCATATGGCGGGGTCTAAACTGGAATGGCGTGGCGTGCAAAAAAACAATGGATTTAACCCAGATCTGTGACTGGGGGTGAATGTTAGATTAATTCAGCATTCCGTCCATCATCTGTTCTTTTTGCATTTGTCGCCCTAAGTGGGAAGTGTATGCCCAGACGTGGGTCCCGTGCTCGCAATGCCACCAGATTCAAGCTAGCCTAGCTGATGAGGGGTGTTACCCTGAAACCGGTCCCAGGATGCTTGTTTCTGGTCCAGGGAAGTCCTTGCCTGGCAGTTCAGGCTGGACTGTTCCCATGGGGAACAGGGTCAAGGCTGATTTGCATATGACTGGGTCTAAACTGGAATGGCGTGGAGTGCAAAAAAACGATGGATTTAACCCAGATCTGTGATTGGGGGTGAATGTTTGATTAATTCAGCATTCCGTCCATCATCTGTACTTTTTGCATTTGGATGTTTTGCATGATGTATGTAAATAACGTTTGTATTCAACACACATAATAATAAACACAACATAAGCATCATGCATTTCTGGGCATAAATCACATTGGGAATTATTACTAGCAATACTAGCTTGAGCCATGTTCAAATTACATCAGTAATATGCACACTTAGGAAAGATCCTAATCTACATCCACAACCACTCCACCAGCACCCTTATGCCGTGCAATATGCTGTCCACCTCAGGCCCACCCAAGCAATTCCTATAATTCAATACCACACAGATATAGGGTGCACTCTGGGTCACAACAATGTCAGAATTATGTACATACAACAAATTATAACGCTTTTTAGCAGCACCGTGGGCCAAGGCCGTGCGAGTAAAACCAATATCACATGTAATGCTATTCTGGCAAGAAATCAATGCTTCAGGCGAACCACCGTCCAGTTTTGTGAATCACGGGCGGTTCCCCACTGTCACTCACACACACACACACTCACTCTGCACCATTACGTGGTGCAATGGATATCAGACAAGTGCGTATGGAAGCGCTCGCACACATACGCACTCAGTACCCTAATGCATTGCACTGATACCCAGCAGGTCAATTGGTTACACACTGCAGACCCTGTGGCCCCAGACCTACCTCCGCCCTCCAGCTCCCCCCAGCTATCCTACACCCACAGATTGGAGACAAACCCGTCCTCCGCCAGGGCACTAGGCTGCACGCGGCTGAAGTCACTCTTAGTCAGGGTCCCAGGAAACAAGTGGGGGTAGGCAGCAAGGTCAATTAGGAGGCATTTGGCAAAAGGGGTTTGGCAACCACTCAAGAAGTTCACCCGCAGGATGTGGACAGACACAGCTTGAGGGTAATAGATTGTTACACCAATGGGGTCCCAGAGGGCCTTACGGCACCAGCCCAGTTTTGCAAAGCACAGGGGGAGGTCACTCAGTCACTTGACCCGCTTCCGATCATTCTCGGAAGCATTCCATCGGCCCAGTCAGTCACTCTCACCACCCAGCTGGACAATACTGCCTGGCAACACGGTGTTGTCGGGGAAGGCCGGGTGAGGAGAGGGAAGATGGTCTGCTGCGCTGAGGGCCATATAAGAGAACAAAAGATGAGTGGAGAATGAAGCAGGGGGATAGTGGCCTTTCGGAAGAAGGACACACCCCGTCAGGTATACGTGGTCAGAGTCACACCCAGGCAATCTGGGCACAATGTTGGGTGTGCGATGATATGGGCCGCACCAGACCGTTCCGGTCACACACAATGAAGAGTTGCAAATTCTGTACTTCCTTGGAAATGAGGCACAACATCTGGTGCACGCTGATGTTTGCTGCACAGACAGCTCTGGTCACACACACAACGAAGAGTTGTAAATTCTGTGCCTCCCTGGAAATGAGGCACAATGTCAGGTGCACTTCGATATTGGTTGCACCAGACAGTTCCGGTCACACAGGCACAAGTTAAGCAATGCTTCACCAGGAAGAGTGAGGCACTACTACGGTTACACCCCCGCCTTCGAGGGTCTCAACCTGTGAATCAGACACCGCACACAATGTGCATTCAGTCGGTGTGTCGCACAAGAAAGATGCGGCACAATAAACGAAGCGGGCCACTTGGGTCCCGCAACCGGTGAATCTGCTCACCACTCACAAGATGCTTATGCATGCCGAGGTCCCCACGATGAGGGGGCCACATGCCTTAGATGCAGCCCAGACTCCAGGCTCGGCACAAGGCAATCCAGTCTCCAGACACAGTTCTTAGTTCCATGCCACGTTACTAGTTGGAATCCAGAAGCCAATGTGGGCACTTGAGAGGGCACCACGCTTCAGGTCTCACAGGTAGACGGTATAGGTCCCTCTTAGATCTTTGATGTCCCTGAGACCTCTGAGAGAACAGGGGGCAAGCTCAACCAGCCCTTGGAGAGCACACTTCTGGGTGCCACACAGCAGCCGGTAGTCGGCACAGGCCATCCACTATTCAGGAAGGGCATGCGGTCACTTTCAATAGCAGTACTCCTCCTTATGCACAACAGAGTCCTCTGGCAATGTGCACTACTTAGTCCAGGTTCTCCAGTCCTACGTCCCCTTAAGCATGTCTCACCCCGTGCTGTAGTATAGCACCAGTAGTTATACTGGAGTGTGCCTTTGAAGTTGGGGGTAGTTTAAAGGGTTTCCCATTGGACCACAGCTGTCTCCCCTAAATTTCAGTCCTGTCTGCTATGAGGCTTGGAATGCAGATCTTAATCTTTAGTGGTGCTATGATCTGGCTCTGGAAGCCAAGTGTCAAAACCTCCTCCTACAATCTCTGCAGCCAGGCCTGCAAATGGCAGAGGTCTGTTGTTACAATTGAGTGCCCTGTGTTTTATAGCTGTAGCTGAGGAATGCCCAGATGTGCTCCCCCAACCTCCAGTGTGGACTGGAGCCAAGAACCAAGGCACACAAAAAGTTTAGAACACAGAAATGCCCACTTTCAAGTAGTGGCATTTGTGCGCGAATTACGACAAAGCCACCTTTACCACTGGCAAGGGGTTGTCGCTGCAAATCCAATGATATGAAACATCATGAGGCTGATCCACTGCAATCCACTATTGCAGTCTGAAGTGATTTCAGCCATTTCCCTATGTTAGTCTATGGGAAAAGCAAACCTCATAGGCAGTGAAAACACGCATGGGTATTCCTCACTACCTGGGCAGGGGACACATACATGTACCTGCCCTGCCTTTCACCTTCCACTCGCTTCACCCCTTAAGAAGTACTCTCAGGGTACTCGGGTGGAGGTGAAAGGTCCTCTCAGGATGGCTAGTGACTTAAACAGGCCAGTCTGAGGAAACGCGCAATTGTGCACATCAGCCTGCAATGGCCGGCTGGACCCGTCTTTAAGAGCACCATCGGTGCAAGGGCGCACACTAGCCCGCAATGACAGGCTGGACACATACTTGCAGCCCCAGGTAAGCACCACTTCCTAATGTGTGCAAGAAGGGTGCGCACCCTTTTGCACTACATTTACAGTGGGAAAGTGCCCCAGGCCTTAAGGCCCTAAGAAGAGAATCAGCAAAACCCAGGAAGAGAAAGCAAAACATTTGGGGAAACGCTACCTGAAGGGTTCAGGTCTAACAGGTCTGGCCTTAAGTTTGATAAAGAAGGAGCAGGACACTACTGACAAATCTTAGTTCCTTCTTGCTTGCTCCAGGTTGGTGGCGACCGGTCCCGGAGGACCACAACATCCAGCCTGCCTCACGTGGGAGGCGCACAGCTGCTACCGCTTCAAACAGCGCCTGGAGGCGCTATAAAATCACTGCTAGACTCCCGCAGCGCGGGTTCCTTCTTGCTTGCTCCAGGTTGGTGGCGACCGGTCCCGGAGGACCACAACATCCAG
Source organism: Calotriton arnoldi (assembly GCA_963921515.1). Lineage (NCBI taxonomy): Eukaryota > Metazoa > Chordata > Amphibia > Caudata > Salamandridae > Calotriton > Calotriton arnoldi. The sequence continues at coordinate 2,782,655 of CAWUFW010000540.1, read as the reverse complement.
CCTGCCTCACGTGGGAGGCGCACAGCTGCTACCGCTTCAAACAGCGCCTGGAGGCGCTATAAAATCACTGCTAGACTCCCGCAGCGCGGGTTCCTTCTTGCTTGCTCCAGGTTGGTGGCGACCGGTCCCGGAGGACCACAACATCCAGCCTGCCTCACGTGGGAGGCGCACAGCTGCTACCGCTTCAAACAGCGCCTGGAGGCGCTATAAAATCACTGCTAGACTCCCGCAGCGCGGGTTCCTTCTTGCTTGCTCCAGGTTGGTGGCGACCGGTCCCGGAGGACCACACCATCCAGCCTGCCTCACGTGGGAGGCGCACAGCTGCTACCGCTTCAAACAGCGCCTGGAGGCGCTATAAAATCACTGCTAGACTCCCGCAGCGCGCGTTCCTTCTTGCTTGCTCCAGGTTGGTGGCGACCGGTCCCGGAGGACCACAACATCCAGCCTGCCTCACGTGGGAGGCGCACAGCTGCTACCGCTTCAAACAGCGCCTGGAGGCGCTATAAAATCACTGCTAGACTCCCGCAGCGCGGGTTCCTTCTTGCTTACTCCAGGTTGGTGGCGACCGGTCCCGGAGGACCACAACATCCAGCCTGCCTCACGTGGGAGGCGCACAGCTGCTACCGCTTCAAACAGCGCCTGGAGGCGCTATAAAATCACTGCTAGACTCCCGCAGCGCGCGTTCCTTCTTGCTTGCTCCAGGTTGGTGGCGACCGGTCCCGGAGGACCACAACATCCAGCCTGCCTCACGTGGGAGGCGCACAGCTGCTACCGCTTCAAACAGCGCCTGGAGGCGCTATAAAATCACTGCTAGACTCCCGCAATGCGGGACGCGCGCGCGGACAAAGCCCGGACTAAGGGCGGGCTCGTCTACGCTCGTCATCGCCCGGAAGAGGCTGGGCTGGGTTACCCCCCTGACATCTGTACGAATAGTTACTCCTAGTCCTAAGGTACTGTCTTTCCACCTAGTACAGACCTACTGGTGGTCTATTAGTAGGCTTTATTCGCAATCTAATAGCCCTGTCCCTGGTGGGACCGGTTTTTAATCGCACGCAGCAATCTCTACTAGACCCCTGGAGGTATTGAAAAGGTGCCCGTGACTCCAGCACGTGGGACGTGCACGGGTCCATCTAGCACGTTATAGGTCGGACAAGGCTGGGCTGGGCCTGGTTATTTAACTTTTAGCTCGAGGATAACTGATTGTAAAAGAGGTACTGCATTATGTAGATTTAAAACCCTTGATGCTGAATACAGCCAGTTGTCTCAAGAGGGTGCGATATTCACAATCATTTTGATGTATGTTTTTAACTCATAGGTCAATCATGTTCAACTGTTAAATCATAGTGAACTAGTCATCAATCATATGTTTTAGTCCACGTGTCATTGTGAGATTTGTGTGTTGCTTATGATAGATAGTTATAGTGTAAAAAGGAGGGGATTGTTTTGTTGTTTTGGCAAATTTGAGTAATGGGTAAGAGGAAAATCTTGAGTGCGCAAACCAAAAAGAAATCCAAAACCGAGGGTCAAGCATGTAAGTCCCTGTTGAGTTATCTGACAGGTGCCATGGGAGCTATCGAAAAAGAAATCATTACTGTAGAAGAATCTATAAATACAGCCAGCTCCATGAACAAAGAAACTGGGGAGGGTCTTATAGAGGGGCGCACGGAGGATATTACCCTAAACAATCGAGATCTACAGTCAGACACACAGGGGATTTCACTTAATAGGAATGGTTGCGTAATTAACTTAACTGACCATTTGTCTGATAGCGACAGAGAGAGTGATGCTCAGCCTCCCCATAAGAGATCCAGAAATCCTAATAGCTTACCTGATCCCATGCCTTGTAATACGATCATAAAGAGGCAATTGAGTAGAATTAGCCCCAAGTTAAATCAGAGAAAGATTCCTCTGATAGATAAGAAACAGTCTAGGAAAAGTGGTGGGGGTCGAAATAGATCTGCCCCATGTACGAATGAACGCATTCAGAAGGACGTGGCCGCATTGAAGGACAAATTGGTTTCACTAGAAGTTTTTCTAAAAGACTCATTTAGCAGCTTATTGAACAGAATGGGGGATCTAGAGGAAGCCTTATCAAAGTCCGTAGGTCGTATAATTCAAAAAGAGAAGGAACATAGTAGTATGGGTGATTGGGCTGAAGGGACGCGGAATAACGATAAACTTAGGCCACTTTCTAATCCTATGCAAACTCAGAATATTGTGCATCCTAGTACTGAGTGGGACTATCATATTAAGCATGGAGAGAATAGAATTAAGCCAGCTCCAGTAGTTAATACTTTAGAAATACCTAACGCCATATCATCAAACAAGGGGAGACTTGATAGGAATAATTCCTCGTCTGTTTTTCGGGGGCCGGTAAAAGCAGAAGGTAGGGATGTAAATCGAAGGATAAATCTTGAATTACCGCCTGAAGCCACTCCTTATGTGGTCATTCTTTCAGATGTTCCAAGCTTGAAGGATGAGGGTAATGAGTCCCTGGAGTCCTTAAAAATAAATCATTGTACTGGATAAGTGCCAGAATTGGCTATGCCGATAGATTATTTAGTGAGTTCAAGATGGTAAGACGGGTCAACTGGGTGGGTAGGCAGAACAAAACTATAAATGGCGATTGTGTTATCCTAACATTCAAAACTCCTCAGCTGGTAAAATGGATCCTAGATAGTTTACGTTATATCACTGTGACCAGTCACGATATTAAACCATTGCCGTTAGGTTTCTTCTACCAGCCACTAGATTATAACAGTGACGTCTCATATGGGATAACCTCTACATTAACTAACCCCCTTGTATTTAAGGTGCCAACAAAAAATCGGTTTGAGCCTCTAAGTAGCCTCGAGCACGTGGATTGACCACGACCGGGTACTGTGATACAATGGATAAATAGATCTAGTGGCCCAGCAGAAAATACATCCTTATTCAATAATATAGCTGATGGCCATGATGAGGTGAACCTTGACGATACAACGGCCTCTTCACACTTAATAGGAAATGATGTTTTACTCCATGAAGCCTCAACTGCCTCAGATGGGGTAGTCTGTAGTAGTGCAAGGGGTAGAGGATGTTCCGGGGGCCCACAACAAGTTTGTAAATTGTTGTTCTGGAATACGGCGGGTATCAAGTCTAAAGCAATTAATCCTATCTGGGTGGATTTTGTTAACAACTACGATATTATCAATTTACAGGAAACTTGGGCTGTCAACCCTGTTCACATCAACGGCTATAAAACCTTTCATTCGCCTGCTTGCCCTTCATTGCATGGGCGTGCAAAGGGAGGTTTATGTATCTATCTGTCGAATAAACTTAATTTTGACAAAGTTAATTTAGATGTGAACGAACAATTTGATCAAATTTTAATTTTATATCCATCTAAGGGCCCACGTACAGTCATTATAAACTTCTATAACAGCATAAAACCCACGATGTTTGAGGGCTTATTGCGTTTGATTCTACAAAGAATCAGTAATTTACAGACCTATGATGAATTAATTATCTGGGGGGGATTTTAACTCTACATTATGCCAGTTATCAGATAAGGGGATCTGTGGATTTGGTTATGAAAAAGGGCCTAGTTTTCCGCATTTTGTGCATAATAAGACCGGGAGTATGTTGAATGATGCTATATTCTCTCAGGACCTGGGTTTCGCTAATGATTTATGCTCACCTGTGCTGCCTTTCAAACCTACGTTTAATGGGAGAGGCTTGTTTTCAATCATTGATTTTATATTAATAACATCGCGGCATGCACCTCATGTCACGAATTTTTTAACACATGAGATAGCTCTTAGTGATCATTTTCCGCTGAGTCTTGATTTGATACTTTTTACACAAATTTATAGTAGTAACCATGCTTCTCCTGACATAGCTGAGAATATCAATTTGAATAGACAAAATGGATATACCCTAAGATGGAGAAACATCGATACCGGTGCATTTATTAAACAACTGGGGTTGAATTGCAAGACATCGATTAATAACTGTTTAGGAGATAGTGCCCCTGATCATGATATAATAACGAATTTCCTAGAAATTTGTAAATTTATAAAGAAGTCTCTTATGGTTGATAATAAAAAAATTAAAAAAATTACCCATAAGGAAGGATGGTTCGACTCAAGCTGCACTATGGCTCATAAGAAATTAAAGAAACAGTTACATGCACCTATTAAGAATATGGGGTTGATTAGAGTGGCTAGGAACGAATATAAAGCAGCTCTTAGAAGGAGAAAGATGGTTCTGAAAAGGGAAACTTGGCTGAACCTAATGGAGGCTTCAGAAATGCGCGATTCGGCAGCTTTTTGGAATTAGGTTAATTCACCTTTCCTTTCAGACGACACTAAAGCATCAATAGAAATTGCCATTACAGAACCAGAATGGATAACACACTATTCTAAATTGTACGAAAACATATTAGATTCCCCTGTAATAACTCAAGATTTGACCCCTACTACACTCCCGACGACCATGACCAAATCATATCTTGTTTTTAAACTATGTGAAGTTACTAAGGCCATAGAGATGAGTGCTGGAGGAAAAGCAGCAGGACCAGACGGGATCCCTGTGGATCTTTTTAAAGCTAATTTAGATTTATGGGGACCCCTGCTGACACAAGTATTTAATGCTTGCATGAGAGAAGGGACATTTCTAATTACATGGGCCGAATCGGTAATAGTGCCCATTTTTAAAAAAGGCAACAGAGGTGACCCAGCTTGCTACCGTCCCATCTCACTCCTGGACTCTACAATTAAGATTATGGGACGAGTTTTATTGGATAGATTGCAGGTGTGGGCAGACGAGCATAAAATTTTAAGCGATCTCCAATATGGTTTCAGGAAGGGTATGGGTACTATTGAGCAGGGGTTAAATTTACACATTATTTTGGAAAAATATACGAGAGCTAAGGGGGAAGAATTTTTCTGGTTTTTGTTGATTTAACCGCGGCTTTTGATTGTGTTGTTCATTATAAGTTATGGGAAATTTTAGAGAACCTAGGAATAGATATTCTAATTATTAACTTCCTGAGACAGCTATATTTAGGGGCTAGCGCAAAGGTCCGATACGGAAGGGGTGGTGAATGCACTAAACCTTTCCGTGTACAAAGAGGAGTGAGACAGGGATGTGTCCTTGCCCCTTTCCTCTTTACATTATACATTAATAAATTAGAGGCGGTACTGGTTGAGAACTGTAATGATTTACCTCTCGTAGGGGGCGACCTATTCCCGCACTCTTATATGCGGACGATGCGGTTTTAATGGCTCGAACCCGCTTGCGCTCCAAAAGGTTGTTAATATTTTTTCAGAATTTATGTTTAATTTGGGGCTGAATGTCAATTGCTCAAAAACTTTTTCTATGTGCTGTGGTAATGGCACCAAAAACAGGGCGGGCCCCATTTTTATATACACAAAACCTATTATTAGTGTTAAAGATTTCTCATATTTGGGGATTCTTTTTAGCGATTCTGGATTTTGGACCCAGGCTATTTGCACAAGACGGCTTTTGTTCTCCAAATCAATAAAGGCCTTGATCAATTTTAGCCAAAAGCTGGGGAAACGCCCACCATGTGAACTTCTGCAAATTTATAGGGCTAAATGTACATCTGTGGCCATTTATGGTGCAGGCATATGGGGATATTCTGATGTAAGTGCTTTACAGATTATAGAGAACCATTTCCTTAAGTTTATACTGGCTGTCCCGGATAGTACGGCAAATTATATATGCCATGTTGAGTTAGGCATACCATACTTAGAGGATTTGATTAGGTTACAGCCAGTTTTATTATGGTTCAAAATCTGGACGGTTGACGAAATTACATTTAATCGCTCTATTTTAAACGATGCTCTGAGATTAGATGGGGTTAGCCGCTTTAGATGGATTCAATATGTTAAAACGTTTTTAAGTAGTATTGGTCACCCAGAATATTTTAATGATCCTTCAACTATGTGCGGTGAGTCAAGGAATGATTTTAAAATTAAATGTTTAAATTTTTTGCACGAGAAGAGGGCTTTAAATGAGATTAAGAAATCTACTGTATCAGCACATCAACTTACACTATCTAGTGTGGGAATGCAACCAAATTTGAATTTAATTATGAGTGACTATGAGCGTTTTTACTGACTCGATTTAAATTAAATATTTTACATCGTTTAGTCACTTTCCCAGACATGAATGACTGGTCTAAAGAATTGATTAAATGCCCCTGTGATGAGACTTCCGCACAATCTACAATACACATTATGTTCTTCTGTAAACATTACAGTAAACCCAGGAAAAGATGGATTATTCCTGTTTTACAGAAGTTTGGTTTAAAACAATGTCGTCCAGCGCTATTAGCTTTGCAACTCTTAGATGTTGTGTTTGTTATTGCTGCAGTGTCCGCTTTTTAAAAAATGTACTTAAATGTCGTAAATCCATTGCTCTATGAAATTTTGACAACTTGCATTGTGTCCATGTGATAACCACTTATGCCAGTCTACAGTCCATACCGTTCTTTTTTGTAAATTTTATTCTGAATTAAGACAAGTTTGGCTGGTCCCCTTCTTAAAAACTTATGGCCTTAGACAATGTCGTCCTGCTTTTTCAAAAACTTCAGTTACTGGACAATGATCTTGTTGTATGGAGATTGGTTATGTTTTCAAAGAGTTATTTTTTTTTTTTTTTTTTATATTTCAGGAAAAGTTTAATTACGACTGTTGAATCATAAAATTGAGCTGAATGGTTTTAATTTTTTCTATGAAATTATTTTTATCCATTTTTTATGATCGTGTTTTGCCCATTATGATAGCTGCTTTTAATGTTTTTTTTTAATTTGTGCTTTTATGATTGTAAATTTGTAACAGTCGAATAAAGCATTATGAATTGAATTGAGACAAATCTTAGTTGCTGTGTTTCAGAGCCTGTACCTGTGTTTTTTCTCTGAAAATGTACTTAGGCACAACAAGAAAGCACAATACACATACCAGTACAATGCACTGTCCAGATGCTTTCTTCTTAGTTGGGACAGACATGGCTTTACAAAGATTTGTTTGTCTCTAACCTCCTCTGTTCCATTTTACATTAAACAATCTGCCTAGAGCATGAAAACAGAATTTCTACTTGACTCACACAGCAAGTGCTGCCAGTGCCTCATGCTTCTGAACTGGCTTGGGGTTGTACTCCTTTAAAATGTCCTTTCCAGGCTGCTCTCCAGACAGAGTCTTTCCGTAGTGATGCATGTAACAGCAGGGCAGTCTCCAGCCTGGAGCAACCACAACAGAGGCACAAAGAGGTGTGAGGTTTCTACACTGAAATTATGACCAAGAAAGACAAAAGGCTTGGTCTTAGACCCACTTCAAACCCCAAGAAAGCATCTGCAGTCTCACCCTAAACCCTATAATCTACCAAAAAGAGGCACCTCAGGAAGTCTAATGAGCAGCCCTTAGCTAACAAAGTCTTCATTGAAATTCTAAAGGGAGTTATGTCAGCATTCTCCTCACCCTCGTGTCTTCATCTCCACCCTCCAGCCACTGGAATGCAGGCAATATGCTTCCACTGTCTTGGAAGCTGTCTTCGCCCTCCGTCCTGTGCCAATACAAACCACAGGCATCCAAATGGATTTCACGCTGCTATGCAATTAATACTGTAAGTCAAACTTCAGGATGAAAATCAGAAGATATCCACTTCAGCTTTTGCAGAATCTCCTTTTCAATGTGTATTTTATTTGTCCCTGTATTTTCTCACATTGCTATGATCTTGAGGTTACTGCTTCCTATGAGTACAGCCTAAAGGTCTTGATATTTCACAACATATGCATCCAGCCATTACTTTTCGTTACAAAATCTTGAGCTGATTAACTGACCTGGCTGGAGAGGTCGTCTGGCAGCAGCCTAGCAGCGGACAAACTGTTTGCCTAATTCAAAAATCAAAAATACCTAATATAGCACAATCTTCATATGTAAATAATGTTGTTTCTTCCTATAGCTTTGCATCCTCAAACTACATGCTATCTCAAAATTATCCACTTTATCCCTAATGTTCTGCTTGAGAAACTGACTTTTAAATAAAACTTCTGATTGTAGCCTCTCCTTTTTTCTTTAAAATCACCCTCTTTCATTTCCATCCCTGCACGCCTCCTCTCTCTGAGCACAACTTACTATGTAACATGCATGTTTGCCTTAATCTCTATTAATGTATTTCTGTAAATTTCCCACAACTCATTTATAAGATCAAGCCTCTCCTTCATCCTCTGAAAGTCATACCACTGGAACCTAACAATACTTAATCTCCTCTAGCTCATCTATTAATCCCACCAGCAGTGTGCATGAGCTCACATCCTCCCACCCCTCGTCCCCACTAATGATCACAGCTAACTTCCTATTAATTTAATCCACCACAAATAAACTGCAGTGAATGCATTAAATGGTTTGCAAGACTAATCCCAATAGCCAACAATAAGCAATATTACTGGACTAACCACTAACCTTGGTCTCCGGAGCAGCGTGCTGCCTGGCATAAAGTGCCTCAGAACCTCATCAGGGACAGTAAGCACTATATAATGCAATTACAATTACATTACAATATAAAAGTACCTACTGTACAGTATTTTGATATGATATGTCTTTAACTTCTGCACTTTCAACGCAAACTTAATCTTCTGTCTCAATTTCATAACACTACTTTGAGGGTACAGTTTAACTCTGCTAATGCAGTCTGTTCAGCATAGGGGCCATTTTTAATCATTAATATTATTTTTTTAGTGGTAGTAGTAATAGTGGAAGAAGTAATATTAATAGTAGTAGTAGTAACTAAAAGACCTGCCTGCACTTTATCAAAAAACCATTCAATTATGTCTCCTACAGAAATAGATTTTTTAAATTTCATGCTGGGAGCTGTAAGTGCCAAGCATAAACAATTCATAGATTCAAATATAACAAGCATTAGCAACGCCAATAGGTTTTGCTTTTGGGACCTATTGGCTTTCAAAATGGGTTTAGCAACGTTACTGTATGTACATTACATATTTTGCATAAGTAATGACTTTAAATGTATTAATATGTGAAAGCTATATTTGCTTGAGTGCAATTTTGTATTGAAATTGGCATTTACTTTACTGAGTATTGGCAAAGCTAACAGTTTGCAGGTCTGAAAAGCTGAGCTAGCAGGTTTTCCAATACTTGTATTATAGATGTGACCTGAGTCCCATTTAGGAGTTCTAGTTGAAGGAGGGTGTTCATTATGGGGCACAATTGGGAGCTCTGGAGCTGAAGGCAGTGTGAGTCAGTGGGCCATATGCTCATCCAATCCTTGGCCTCTCTCCAGTGCGCACATAGTGATGGTCACTGTTAGACCTGGCATCCTAAGGGTGGTCTTTCCCCAGACTTTTTGCCTTTTACCGCCTGTTTTTGATGATTCTTTTTTTGTTAGCCTTAGGACTCTGATCACTTTACCACTGCTAACCAGTTCTAAAGTGCATATGCTTCTCCCCTAACATGGTGACATTGATGTATACATTATTGGCATATTTAGTTTACTTATAAGTCCCTTGTAAAGTGGTATACCATATACCCAGGGCCTGTAATCTAAATCCTACCAGTGGGCCTGCAGCACTGTGCCACCCACACAAGTAGCCTTTCAAACATGTCTCAGGCCTGCCACTTCGACATGGCATTTAAACCTACTTGCCAAGCCTTAAACCCCCTTTTATTACATACAAGTCACCTCTAAGGTAGGCCCTTGGTAGCCCTAAGGGCAAAGTTATATGCAAGTAAAAGGTAGGACATGTACCTGCATGTTTTACATGTCCTGGTAGCAGCAAACTCACAAATTAGTTTTTCACTGTTGTGAGGCCTGCTCCTCTCATAGGTTCACATTGGGAAGTCCTTAATATACTTTTAAGCTGTGATTCTTCATCAGAAAGGAGTAGTTGATGTATGTTTTATATCTTTGGATTGGTAATGACAAATCCTCTTTACTGGTAAAGTTGGATTTGGCATTACTAGTTCAGAAATGCCACTTTTAGAAAGTGGACATTTCTCTGCTCCTAGCTCTTTGTGTGTCTCTAATGCACGTCTGGAGTGACTGACAGCTACACTTTCTGCATTCCCTCTAGACAGCCACAAATACAGGAAACTTAAGGGCATCTGGCATTTATCTGCAAACTGATGGGTCTTCCTGGGCAGAAGGGAAGGAATGGGTTGACACTTACACTTCAATAGGTAGTGCCCTGTTCTCACACAAAGCACTGATTTACTCCCCACAGATAGGCTGGCAGACAGGACTGGGTTGAAAGGACACTGGTGCACTTCAAAGCCTTTTCTTTGAAGTTACTCCGACTTCAGGGGCCCTTTTGGGTATAAGTACTATGTCTCTGACCCCCTAAATTCAGACACTGCTGCAACTACAACTGCACATTGCCAGAAGGACTGCTGTGCTGCTTAAAGGACTCCTCTTTGGACTGGAGACTTGGAAGGCCTGCTTTTCTCTTGTGTTCCCCTGCCGCTCTCTGACTTTGCTGAATGAGAGCTGTACTCTGTCTTTCTCTTCAAGTGTGCTCCAAGGGCTTGTTGGCTTGCCTTCTGTTGTTTGAGACTCAGGGATATCAAAGTCTCCTGTGCATGGCTCACTGGAAGTGGCTCAGATACTTGCAAAACGGATTTTGACACATCTCCTGTTTGCGTGCAGAAGAACCGGCGCATCGACCCGGTTGTAGGAGTAGAATTGGCGCTTCGCATCGGAACCAACGCTTTGCTCCCAAGATCGATGCATCTTAAAGCACATCGCCCAGCTGCAACTTGGTGAGATCTATGCATCTCCTCGACTGTGGGCCAGAAATCGGCACATTGCTCAACGCCTCTCGAATCCAACAACTGTCTTTGGAACCAACGCATCTCCTTTACCACATGGAGAAGATTGATGCATCCTTAGCCTGCGGGCTTTGACATCGACGATTCTCACTGTTTGCAACCAGGAAAGATACCTTGTTTATCAGGCCCGCGTGGGTCCTGGAGCCAGCCTGTGCATCCACGAGGTTGGCCCGAACTTTGACTTTGCCCCGGTCCAGCGTGCCCTAAAGTAACCTTTTTAGCATTACTTTTATCTATGCGCTTTACTGCATTTATTCTTTATAAAATTCAATATCTCAACTTCTATACGCTGGATGCTTGTTGTTTTGGTTTTGTTTTGTTCAGGATATAATAATCTATTTTTCTAAACTTGTGTGGAGTCCTTTTGTGGTGTATTCATGTTTTTACTGTGTGAGTGTTTTGCACAAATACTTTACACATTGCCTCTTTAGATACGCCTGACTGCTCTGTGCCAAGCTATCAGAGAGTGAGCACAGCCTATCATTTAGTATGTAATTAGCTTACACCGACAAGAGTGGTGGTTCCTGCCTGGCCTGGGTGCATATCTCAGCCAGCCAGGAATCCCATTTCTAAAAGTCACAAATGTACCATTTGTAATTACCAATTCTTTTTATTCCCAACAAAATCATTGATATTGCTCATTTATATGAAACTTCTAACAAAGACTCACAAAGCCAATAGGTCTGGCGTGTTTTAGGCATTTGTTGTTATGTGATCTATCGGGATGCAATAGCAGAAATGTTAGAAATAATCCACATAAATGGTGGTCAGGCAGCATGCTGTGTAAATCATAGGATTGCATTCACATGTTTTAAGCCATACCCTAATTACTTAGGCCCCCCACCTTTCTCATCTCACTTAAAGCACTATGGTCCTAAATAGGCTTTTGCCTATGGACGGCCAAAACCTATATCATTGGTCAGACCTAACCATTGAGTTGTTGTAAAACTAGAGTTACATCCAAAACTTGTGGAGCAGAGAGAAGGAGCTACTGCTGTGCTCCTCTACGGCACTGGCTCTGCAGGGTCTCTGGGAAGGCAGGATCACAGCTTCTGTTATTTGTCAGAGGGGAAAATGTGCCTTTCAGTGTAAGAAAGCCAAGGGCCTAACCTCCTCCACTGTGAAACCCTAGGTTGTGATTGTAGGTACCAGGGTTCTTGTTGCCTCTGCACCCCTTTAGAAGTGGAGCCGCAGTACTTCTTGCCTGGCGAAGTTGAACCAAGAGTTGTGCAGGTTTTTGCACTCTGGTGATTTAGATCCAATTATTCTCAGCTTCTCTGGCAGTCAAGTGCAAAGTGAGAGACACGGGCAAGAGACAGCAATGTGGACCGTGTAGGGGCAGAAGCAATACCCTGGGGGAATTACAGGGGTGAGGTGAAAGCAATATGGGGGAAAGCAACACGGAAGCAGACTAACTGGAAGAGACAGCAACATGGAGGAGGAGAGGAAAGGTAAACAGATGAGAGAGAAACACAAGCGTGCAGGAAACAGCGCAAAAGCAAGTGCCCGAGTGCAAAACAGAGTGGGGAGGAAGAGAAGAGCACTATGGAGTCAGCTGGAAAACACATGCACCCTTGTGGAGTGCATAAACAAAAAACAAAAAAGAATGCCTGAATAATGAGCAGTGGAAGGAATCAGGTAATGCGTCCATGCTCCCTGAGAAGAGACAAACACAAGAAGGGAATGGAAAGCCCACTAAAGATATTGAATAAGAAATAATCAAATGAGAGTGACAATGAAGTCAACCAATGATAAGCAAAGGACAGACTTTAAACACACTGTAAGCTAACATTATGCCACACAATAGACAGTGCGTGCATTATATAGTAGGAAAGACCTAAAACACAAGCAAACAAGCCTTCTTCGTTTATGCACCCAGGCTCTGGAGTAACATCCTTGTATACTTTGGAGCTGCCCCAACCCTGCTCCAATTTAGGAAAGAGCTGAAAACACATCTTTTTGAAGAACTCTAAATCATGATGCAGTAACAGTCCACTTTTACTGTTAGAAAACCATCTACTACTCTAATCATATCCTGACATTGTTGTTGCCCTGAACCATGTACATCACTGTGCTGCATTTTGACTTGGTTTGCACTATAAAGACCACAAATATACACGCATACTTGATCGCGTTAGTTAGGGTTGTACAACACGGTAATGTATGGCGCGATTTGCTGGAATGAATGTTACAATCTCCTTCTGTTGCTCTCTTTTCGACTGACCTCTGAAGATACATCACTTCATGTATCTGTGTCTCTTCATTGTAATCCTAAAATCTAGTTTGCTCTCTTATCCCTTATATCTCACCACCCAAATCCCTTTGTCCTTTCAACCCTAGTGTCATTGTTCTTGGAGTCTGAGTTCTATCAATCCATTCTCTGCTTGTGGATTCTTGTGCCTCAGCCTCCTTTTATACACATTCACTTGTGCTCTACTTAATCAAGTAAGTAAAGGGGACCTTTCGAATGCTGCTTCATACATTATATGCTACCGCTAGCACTTTAAACAAAGCTTTAATAAAAGATTACCTTTTTATATTTTCGATAGCCAAATACGCACAATGCCCTTAAGATAACACTCACCATAGACACCCACCCGTATTATGTGAATACCAACATGTTAATGGTAAACGTGATAAAACTGGGGTCCCATTTATGTCCAAAAGTCCACTTTTGACTTCTAGGATACACAGACAGTTAGACCACACTCAATAATCTCTTCCCCATGGGATAACGTCAGTGCTTAACTTGTGCCAGTGTTTTGTGGTGCTCGGCACTGGCACTTATTTGTAAACACTGGCACATATTTATGATAAACCAGCACATGGTGGCGCTATGTGTGTATTTTTTAGCAAAATTCATTAGTGGAGCATTACATTATTTAATAATTTTTTTAAAAAAAGATACAACTTGAACTTCAACCTGCATTTTAAAGTGACATGGATTTTGCCAGCTGCAGTGTGCCAGTGAGCAATACCTTGGGCCCTGGCACTTAATTTTTTCACAAACTAAGAACTGGATAACAGCTTTTCCCTTGATGTATTGTTTATTGTATAGTTAGTGTTGACATCTAGACATCAGATGTATCTTGCGAGACTTCATCTTAGACAGTGTTTGAGCACTTGCTGTTAGAACAGCCAGTCTGAGCCTAACCCTAGTCTGCGTGGGAATTGTTGAGAGCCCAGGAACATAGACAATAGTCACAGAGGATCCACCATAAGCATAGATAAGCTCGTAAGGAGCCATACAGATTTCAAAGATAGGATAAAAAGCACACTTCACAACTAAGATAAGAAATATTTACTGTGTTATGAGGAAGCGCAGAGACACCCAGCCTAATGTCTGTACCATGAGGCGGCCATTGAGTCCGGAAGGCTGAAGAAGGTGCGGGTAAAGAAGCGTACCACTATCTGCAGGCAACTGGAAACCCACAAGAAGATGCCAAGAAAAAAAATCAGACTGATTAGTTTTCTAATTACCACAGCGCCAACGAGTATTCTCAGTCTGGAAAGAGAGGTAAGGCAGATGTTCAGAAGTTGGAAGCAGCTCGAGGAAGCATTGGAGGAGATAAGAATTGAGAGCTTCCTGCTGTCTTCAAAGCACTTAGCAAGACTCAAGGCAGTTCAAAAAGAATGATCATGGATGGGTGAGTGTGAAGAAGCGAGTTGAGATCCAGAGGTCGATGGCAGAGAGTCAAACAAGGTTGGATGTAATCATTTAGGCATGGGGAAAAAGCCAGTCGAATTAGGAGGGATTAATTAATGCCTTTTAGGATTCTGCCCATACTTATTTCGCTTTCTTTGGCTTCTTCTGTCTGCTCAAAAGTGTTTTGTCAGCTGTACTTCAAACCAGTATCTTCTGGGTGGGAGAACATTTTCTGGGAACTAAAGGTACTGCCAGCCAGCAAGTAGCATGCTTTTTATAATCCTGGCTAATAATAGTTTGAGCATGGTAATTGTTACATGGGGTTTCTAACGGTAACAAAGGAGTCACAAAAAAACAAAAAGAGGCAGCCATCTTAGAATGGGGAGGTTTAATTTAACATGGAAGAACTTTTTGCAGGAAAGAGCTATTAAACATGTTAAGGTTCATGCCTTTCCAAAAATGTTTTTCCTGCTTCACACAGCATTTTTATGCTGTACAGTATGGCTAAAGTAAAACAAAAAAATATATTATACATGGTGGCCCACGTCATTTTGTAAGCATGCATACCACACGTGTATGTCTATGAAATAACTCAACCACTTTTTTTGATTGTTTTACTAAAAAAGTTGGATCAGTAACTAAAAACAAATAAAAATGCATAAAAGTGTTTTTTAAAGCGGGTGAGGAAGAGGAAGCAACAGCGACAGAAGCAACGAGGGCAAACAACATTGGTGTTGAATGTAACATGGGAGTGCAGGGGCCCATGGGAGCAACATGGGTAGGGTGAGGGACACAGAAGCAACAAGGGGAGGGAGACATGAAAGCAACACAGGGTAGGGCATGGGGGCACAGAATGTCAGGGTTTGCAGGCAGAGGCACCTACCTCGTCATATTTCCTAGACAAAGAAAACTACATTTCCCATGATGCCCGCAGCCCGAGGCTCATGGGATAAAGACGTTCACGCACGTCAGTCAACGTGCGTAATTCTCTATCCTGATTTTGACCGGGAGACCCGTATCGGCTGTTCGGGGTCACTCGACTTTTCACATCAGGGGACGTATTTTCAGCATCCCGATATCCGGTTGTCCTGGGGAGATCAGTGCTTGGTTGGAGGCGTAGGAGCGCATCTGATATCCCGGAGTGTTTCGTGCATCTGGGCTTCGTTTCACCAAACCCGGTAAGACGAGGAGTCTTAGTCGCGAGGAGTACCGGCATCTCCAGGAATTCAGAGACAGGTATTCAAACTTTGTAATTATTAGCGGGGGAAAACAGGCTTGCATCCCGCTGGTTGCAGAAGAATCATTGTCGTTCATGGAAGAAACGAATCACATGGCTTGCAGGTAGGAAGTATTTGAGTGGGCCAGCAGTATTTCTTTCGTATGTAGAGCTGTACAGATTTGAGTTTCTTGTTGCACCTAGTCTCATGATTGGCTTTCTTAACTTTGGTCACGTTCTCTTTCCAAATAAGTATTAGCGTTCATTGTGAACGTGAAGATGAGCTAAATTAATTCTGAGTACATTCAGATTACACAAAAAGGAACCTCTATAACTTCTTTCTACAGTGTATCAATCACCATTGAGGAAACCAGGGTCTATGACAATAATAGACCTGGATCTGCATTGTTTACGGTGTTTACAGGAGAAATATACTAAGGCACATGACTTTTGAATCAAGAAGCTTTACCCTCAGTATTGTCCAGATCTCCTAACTATTTTCATTTCTTGCTTTTGAGGGTACGTATGGGGTATGGTTTTCCATTCTGATATTCTCCGTACAATTCAGGTGTGTGAATGAGAGGAGTACAGGATATTGATTCTATTTGTTTTTGTCTTGCTAGGTTCATGCAGGGAGAATTATACAGAAGGATTTTGGCACAGAATTTCTGTCGATTGTGAGAACACTTCTGTATCTATAAGGTATTTACAGATTCTTAGCGAGACATACAGAGAGTAGACTTGTGTCTTGTACTCTTCTGATTTCTTCATTATTTTTTCCACAGGTTCAAAATCCCTGCAGTTCCTTTCCTTACACCATTATCCCTCGCTTGACCACTCTACTACTCTGTGTAAACTTTGTTGCTACAGAGTTGGGGATATCAGGAGGTGGACCACTTTGTGCATCATTCAGGTTCTGAGGAGTTCCATTTTGAGGGCCCGACAGAATTACGCACCCACAAATTATAACTCCTCCCGACGGGGGTGCAGTGCAAAGATGGCCACCCTGGATGACGTACTTCAGGCATTAGTGTTAGTACAGCAGGAATTAGCAACATCTAAAGCTGAAACTGCAGCTCTTAAGGAGAAATTAGAAAGGCAAGCACGTAATCCTTTTGATGTATCTCCTTCAACTTCCTGACACAGGTACACATTCCGCCCCCTATACCTTTAGCCACACCAGAGAGGTATTTAGGGGACCCACATAAAATATAGATGTTTTTAACACAGGTCATGTTGCATTTTTCTTGCAAACCTTCCTCCTTTCCTAGTAATCACTCAAGAGTTCCGTTTGCTATATCCTATTTAGCAGGAGATGCAGCGAATTTGGCAGCCCCTTTAGTAAAGAACGATGATCCAGTATTGTCTGACTGGAATGCTTTTCGTAGAGAGTTTGAAAGAGTGTTTGACAGAAGAGCCACCACTTACAGCGCAGACAAAGAACTGTTGGAATTAAAGCAAGGAAAGAAGGATCTAGTGACTTACCTAACCTCGTTTAATTGTTTAGTGGCAGAGACCGCGTGGCCTGAAGAGAAGAGGATGTCATTATATTATATGGGGTTGAGAGAGGAAATGAAGGATGTACTCGCACAGATTGATCCACAACCAAATAATTGTACGGATTTAATGAACCTCACTCTTAGGCTGGATCATAGATTGACTGAAAGAGGGGCGAGAAAAGGAAAGGTGAGCAAATGAATACCAAGTACGACAGGGGCTTTAGAAGACCTTTCGTAGACCATGAACCAAGTGCTGAACCTATGGAAGTAGGCGCTATTAGATCCCCTCTTTCAAAGGAAGAAAGAGAGGCACGCAGGGTAAATGGGCAATGTATGTATTGCGGAAAGAAAGGACACTTTGTAAGAGAATGTCCTGCGAGACCTAAAAGCTCCAGCTCTTTTTCTTTAGGTAAAAAAGTGGCAGTTTCGGTCCTACAAAAGAAAACGGAACAAACAGAGAAAGAGTCTTCGGTTCTGACAGTACCAGAAGAAGAAGAGATTAATTGGAAAGTGCCTTCCATGTCAGTATCTGAGGGAAGAGAGAAAGAGTCACACATTTTGCTTCCAATGATGTTACAGGTTATTGATCAATCTCATCAGGTGGTGGTTATGATTGACTCTGGGGCCACTGGTAATTTTATTGATCAGGGTTTGGTACAGAGGTTAACATTGACCCGAGTTCTCAGCGAAGTCCCCGAGAGGGTGTTGGCCGTTAATGGTAAGCCTCTAAAATCTGGGCCTGTTACAGAAAAAAACAGAACCAGTTAGCTTGTCAGTCCTTGTTGGTACACAAAGACATGTAGAAGATTTATCTTTGAACATTATCGTAGCTCCTCAATATGAGATCATTTTGGGAATGCCTTGGTTGTGGCACCATAACTTCCATTTAACGTGTTGAATTGTGGGATTTGCAGTCCAAACTCTGTAGTTTTTCCCTCTCATTCCTGGTGACTATTCAGTTTTCCCTCCAAATTTCTCCTTTGCTCTGTGCTAAGACCTGTATGTTAAACAGTGCACCCCCAGCCACCATTTTGTGTTAACAAGCCATTGAAACCAGCCCCCCAGCAACAGGGATATTCTACATCAGAGGGTGCTTCTGTGAGCTGTTTAAACTGTGTTTATTAGGGACTGTGCAGTTCGTTTTTGGCCAGGAGAGGGAGTAAAGTTTTATTCAAACAGTAGTGTTAGATTTCAAGTTTGTGAGGCCTTTACCTGCAGTAGTCCAAAGTGTGGATTGAGCCTGTCTGTCTCCTAGGAGATTCTGAACAGGAGAAGCAGCTCCCCAGCCCCCACCCCCAGGCCAGCAGGCCTAGGACTGGGGATTGGCTATTCAGCTACCAGGCAACTCTGAGCCCTCCCCTCACACCTGCCCAGGCCCCTTAAGGCTTTGCTGGGTGCACCCCAAATCATTCTCCTCCATCTTGTGAGTTGCAGCCTACCTATGCCCCAGATTGCAGTGAGCAGAGTCCAGGAAGTGGTAAGGAGGCAGACTAGTGCTGTCTCTTCCCCCAAAAAAGTTTTAAAAAAAACGATTTTCCCTTTCTGTGATTACTGTCTTTGTCTGTGGTTTTTACAGTTTAAAATTGTAGTTTGAACCTGCCTGTGATTGCATATTTTATCACCTGTTTTGTGTTTTAAACTTGTGGTTTTCCTGCCCATGATTGCTTCCATTTAACGTGTTGAATTGTGGGATTTGCAGTCCAAATTCTGTAGTTTTCCCTCTCATTCCTGGTGACTATTCAGTTTTCCCTCCAAATTTCTCCTTTGCTCTGTGCTAAGACCTGTATGTTAAACAGTGCACCCCCAGCCACCATTTTGTGTTAACAAGCCATTGAAACCAGCCCCCCAGCAACAGGGATATTCTACATCAGAGGGTGCTTCTGTGAGCTGTTTAAACTGTGTTTATTAGGGACTGTGCAGTTCGTTTTTGGCCAGGAGAGGGAGTAAAGTTTTATTCAAACAGTAGTGTTAGATTTCAAGTTTGTGAGGCCTTTACCTGCAGAAGTCCAAAGTGTGGATTGAGCCTGTCTGTCTCCTAGGAGATTCTGAACAGGAGAAGCAGCTCCCCAGCCCCCACCCCCAGGCCAGCAGGCCTAGGACTGAGGATTGGCTATTCAGCTACCAGGCAACTCTGAGCCCTCCCCTCACACCTGCCCAGGCCCCTTAAGGCTTTGCTGGGTGCACCCCAAATCATTCTCCTCCATCTTGTGAGTTACAGCCTACCTATGCCCCAGATTGCAGTGAGCAGAGTCCAGGAAGTGGTAAGGAGGCAGACTAGTGCTGTCTCTTCCCCCCAAAAAAGTTTTTAAAAAACGATTTTCCCTTTCTGTGATTACTGTCTTTGCCTGTGGTTGTTACAGTTTAAAATTGTAGTTTGAACCTGCCTGTGATTGCATATTTTATCACCTGTTTTGTGTTTTAAACAGGTGGTTTTCCTGCCCATGATTGCTTCCATTTAACGTGTTGAATTGTGGGATTTGCAGTCCAAACTCTGTAGTTTTTCCCTCTCATTCCTGGTGACTATTCAGTTTTCCCTCCAAATTTCTCCTTTGCTCTGTGCTAAGACCTGTATGTTAAACAGTGCACCCCCAGCCACCATTTTGTGTTAAGAAGCCATTGAAACCAGCCCCCCTGCCTTCCCACCCCCAGCAACAGGGATATTCTACACAGAGGGTGCTTCTGTGAGCTGTTTAAACTGTGTTTAATAGGGACTGTGCAGTTCGTTTTTGGCCAGGAGAGGGAGTAAAGTTTCATTCAAACAGTAGTGTTAGATTTCAAGTTTGTGAGGCCTTTACCTGCAGTAGTCCAAAGTGTGGATTGAGCCTGTCTGTCTCCTAGGAGATTCTGAACAGGAGAAGCAGCTCCCCAGCCCCCACCCCCAGGCCAGCAGGCCTAGGACTGGGGATTGGCTATTCAGCTACCAGGCAACTCTGAGCCCTCCCCTCACACCTGCCCAGGCCCCTTAAGGCTTTGCTGGGTGCACCCCAAATCATTCTCCTCCATCTTGTGAGTTGCAGCCTACCTATGCCCCAGATTGCAGTGAGCAGAGTCCAGGAAGTGGTAAGGAGGCAGACTAGTGCTGTCTCTTCCCCCCAAAAAGGTTTTAAAAAACGATTTTCCCTTTCTGTGATTACTGTCTTTGCCTGTGGTTGTTACAGTTTAAAATTGTAGTTTGAACCTGCCTGTGATTGCATATTTTATCACCTGTTTTGTGTTTTAAACTTGTGGTTTTCCTGCCCATGATTGCTTCCATTTAACGTGTTGAATTGTGGGATTTGCAGTCCAAACTCTGTAGTTTTCCCTCTCATTCCTGGTAATTATTCAGTTTCCCCTCCAAATTTCTCCTTTGCTCTGTGCTAAGACCTGTATGTTAAACAGTGCACCCCCAGCCACCATTTTGTGTTAACAAGCCATTGAAACCAGCCCCCTGCCTCCCCCACCCCCAGCAACAGGGATATTCTACATCAGAGGGTGCTTCTGTGAGCTGTTTAAACTGTGTTTAATAGGGACTGTGCGGTTCGTTTTTGGCCAGGAGAGGGAGTAAAGTTTTATTCAAACAGTAGTGTTAGATTTCAAGTTTGTGAGGCCTTTACCTGCAGAAGTCCAAAGTGTGGATTGAACCTGTCTGTCTCCTAGGAGATTCTGAACAGGAGAAGCAGCTTCCAACTCCCTGGCCAGCAAACCTTGTCTGAGGTTGCTGGGACCTTATATAGTCTGCTAGTGGTTGGTACATTTATACACTGATTGGTGGTTGTATCTGATGTTCCTATTGGATTGGGTTAGTGTCCTCATTGGTTGGGTATTTGAGTGTTCTTATTGGTTTCTGGGTCTGTGATTCAATCAATGTAGGGTTGGGACTAGGGCTAGGGTTATGCTTTCTATTGGAAGTAGGGACTAGGGCTTCCTGTGTTATTGGTTGTTGGGACTAGGGTGGAACTAGGGCTAGGGCTAGGCCTTTAATTGGAAGTAGCGATTAGGGCTTCTGGTGTGATTGGTTGTTGGACTAGGTGTGGGACTAAGAGTAGGGTTAGGCTTTCTATTGGAAGTAGGGAGTAGGGCTTCCTGTCCCATTGGTTGCTTGGACTTGGGTTGGGACTACTGGTAGGGCTAGGGCCTCTATTGGATGTAGAGATCAGGGTTTTTGAACTGATTGGGTGCTTGGACTAGGGCTAAGATTAGCTGTAAGGTCCTGGTCTCCTATTGGTTCTAGATTTTTAGGGCTAGTGTTGTGAATAGATAGTGTTAGGGCTAGGGTTCCCATTGGCTGACGGGGTCACCTGATTACTAGGGCTATAAAAGGCAAGGGTTAGGGCGTCTCAGCCCGGGCGTTGAGGCTAAGGGCGGAGAGGACAAGGGCAGTTGCCTGTTTGAGCCTGTTAAGGGCGGAGAGGACAAGGGCAGTTGCCTGTTTGAGCCTGTATGAGACTGGCCAGGGCCAGAAATGCTGCCCATCTTCCCATTTAGCAACACTCAGCCCACACCATCCACATCCACAAAGAGAGCAACACACTCACACCAAATGTACACCACGCACAACACTATGCACAGATTAATGTACCAGCATGCACTACAAACCCAACCAAACCACATCTATACACCCTACTATCCCAACTACCACACATATCCACCATCACCTACAAACAGTACACAACTCTATCCTATACCACTAACCAATACACTCATCACTAACACAACACCAATCGATACCATACATAACTACATCCCATCCAGACACACGCACCCTGCTGTAATTACACCTAACATACCACCTTTTATCACTAACAAACATATAATCATCCTTCCATCATTTGTCCAACAAACACCCTCCTCTCCCTTCTACCATAATAACACTAACGCACAACACACCCACTGCAGACCACCACACTTTTTAACTCTTGCAACAAACCAGTCTAAGACAAACACTCTTACCTCTACTTCATTCCCACCTACACACATCATACACTCTACTCATAAACACATCACCACCCCATCTACCGTACAACCTCCTCTCACAAACAATACTATACAACCAAATCCATTGCATGAAACATATACATCAGCACCCCTTTTCACTACTCCTCAAAAACAAAACATATCACACACACCAGCACAAGATCTTCAAAGCACAACACCTCATAATACTTACCATCACAAAATACAAACATACACCCACCTTTCAAACAACACAAAGGAACCAACTCCAATGCCAAGCTTTCTCTCTTCCACCACACCTAACACAGATACAGCAACACAGCAACTCTCTTCTAACCGCCTCTCAACCATTAGACAATTTAGAACCTTACTACATGACCCACATGCTGCACCACCACCCCTGACTCATACACCTTCCGCATTAAACACACGCAAACAATATAAGCAACATGCCATACCTCACAACTTTGCTTCCCCATGTCTACTTCACAACAATGTTACACCACGAAAACAACACAGCACTCCAACTCACTCTCAAACACCATCTCCACCTCATACACACGCAGACCCAACAAAATGCCTTCTTAGCATGCTGGATGAGGAACATGATACAAAACAGCTACACGATTGCTATCCTAATACAGCTAATGCCAGCTCTAAAAACACACCTGCTACAAACCCACACAATACTGATCACTCTTCTACAAAACAAAGTCTCACTATCACCAAAGGCCACTCTCTAAACTGTCTACTAATAAATGCTCGATCCCTCTCTAAAAACAAGCATCACATCTACGACCTTCTCACAGATGCAAAACCAGACATACTATTCATAACCGAATCATGGTTGGGAGAGGATATGGCTCCAGTCCTGCATCAAGCCTTTCCTCTAGGCTATCAAACAATCACCCAAAATCGTATAGCCAAAAAAGGAGGTGGTCTAGCTGTTGTATTCAGGCAAACAATACATATCACTAAAATTGACGACATCTCCATAAAGAATTGTGAGGCTCTTCTAACAAGATGCAATGCTACACCGTCTACCTCCTGTAACTTCCTGCTCCTTTACAGACCTCCACCTAGCAAGGCGACATTCCCAGACGCACTTCTAGACACAGTTTCAAACCTGATAACAATACACTCCAACCTATGCGTTCTGGGTGACCTCAACATTTGTTTGACAAACCCAATATGACCCATCCAAAAACAATAATCACTGGCCTAGACGCACTGAACCTGCATCAGATTGTCCACAAACCGACACACACCGCTAGACATATCCTAGATGTCATTTTTGCTAATACTGAACTAGTTACCTTTCAAACTATAACTCTAGTCACATGGTCAGACCACCACTTGCTTGCTTTCCAACATAAAACAACACTAAGCGACTCATCTAAAACTACCTTACATCCATCCACCTATCGGCCGTGGAACAAACTCAATTTGGAACACTTAGAAACACAACTAACATCAAGTACAAATCTGGAAACAATAAATTCTGTTCAAAAACTATATGAGTGGCTACAGGAAGTTTTTGACATCCTGATACCACTCAAAACCACACAACAGAACAAAAGAAAAAAAAGCACCTTGGAGAAACATAGAAATAAAAGACATAAAACAACAAATTAGAAAGCTGCAACATACCTGGCTCAAAACAAACGCCAAACAAGACAAACTCCACCTACAAAAAATTAACAGATTATACAAGTCGGCTATCAAAAAAGCTAAGAAAAGGTACTATTCAGACAGAATTCAAAATGCTAAATGTGCAAATAAAGAATTCTATAAAATACTCAATGAATTTCGCAAACCAAATTGCCTAGAAGGAAGTCATCCTGTTACTCAAGATTTCACAGACAAACTGGCAAATCATTACACGGACAAAGCAGACACGTTGGACTCGTACTTAAAACAGAAACAAAGCACCAGCACTAACCCTTGTACAAAACAACAATCTCTAACCAAGCCTCTCCGTTCCTTCCAACACATCTCACACGATGAATTTATGGACCTGGTCAAAGCAAGCAGGCCTGCCGGCAGCCCTTCTGACCCCTGTCCACCACAAACTTTCAAGACAATTCTTTTAACAACCTCTGCTGCCACTCAAGTAAGAAGAATCATCAACGATTCCTTCACTACTGGAATATATCAAGAAGAACTCAAAAAATCACACATACGCCCTTTACTGAAGAAAACAAACTTGGACCCGCTGAACCCTGACAACTACAGACCCATTACAAATGGACCTTTCCTGGGCAAACTGATAGAAAGAGCAGCGTTCGCCCAGATGTCACAATTCATTGAAGAGAATGACATACTTTCAGACTTCCAAACAGGATTCCGTCCGGGAAGAGGCACTGAATCTGCCCTCCTTGCCATCTGGGATGACCTGAAGAATACAGTTGACCGCAACGGGGTTGCTGCGCTACTCCTCTTGGACCTCTCGGCTGCCTTTGACACGGTGGACCATGACACTCTGAAACAAAGACTCTATGAAGCCGGCATAGAGGGAACTGCTCTAGACTGCATCGCATCCTACCTTCGAAACAGAACTAATGTCATCCATACCCCACCTTTCTCGTCCAAACCGTACTCCACAAAAGCAGGGGTCCCTAAAGGTTCTATCATCTCGCCCATGCTTTTCAACATCTACATGAAGTCATTACCAGTACTGATCAATAAATTTCACCTCACGTGCTATAACTATGCAGATGACACGCAAATACTCCTTCAACTGGAATGCCCCAAAGACATTGGAAAATCACCAATTTTCAGCTGTCTCAGAGCCGTGGATCAGTGGATGACTTGGAGCCATCTCAAATTGAATGCTTCAAAAACGGAAATACTCACGTGTGGTGATTGGAAACATTACAACCCGCTTGCCGCATGGCCTAATGAACTGGGATCACCACCTAAAGTATTGAAGGAAGTAAGAAACCTCGGAATGACCATGGACTCCAAGCTGTCGATGAATGCCCAAGTGGACAAACTAGCAAGATCAAGCTTTGTCACTATAAAAACGCTGCAACGAATTTTCCCTCATTTGGGATTTCCGCACAAGGTCCAAGCTACCATCTCCCTTGTTCTGTCCAAACTCGATTACGCCAATAGCCTCTACCACGGATCACCTTTAACAATCATGAAAAAGAGTACAACGGATTCAGAACTAGGCTGCCAGACTACTCTTGCATATCAAACCGCGAGACCACATCTCCCCTGCCTTGAAAGCCCTGCATTGGTTACCGGTTGCCAGAAGATCCACGTTCAAGCTGCTTTGTATCACCCACAAAGCAATACATGGAATGGGACTGCTCTTCATCAGGAATAAAATCACCAAACACATTCAACAGAGGAACTCCGATCTAAAGGAGCATCTCGCCTCAAAATCCCAAGATACAAGAAAAAAAACCATGGGTGGCACATCCTTCTCTGTTCAAGCATCCAAACTATGGAACTCTTTACCCTCAACATAAGATCCACCGACAACCTCCTTATCTTCAGAAAACTACTCAAGAATTGGCTCTTCCCCACATAAGCACCATACGCAAACAGAAATTTACAGCATATCCCTCTGTATATAAGCAATTATTTTCACTATAGATATGTACCTATCTTTGTGTATTGCTTTATATAAACATGTAGAATAATTATGTTGTTGAGAGAAAAAATAATAATAATTATAACAATAAATAAATAAAAATCATCTTTGGTCTACATGTACTTACTTCCATTGTGCATCTATGTACCTTCCATGTACTTGGATCTGTGTCTCTGTTACTTTTCTCCTGAAAAAGCATATCCAATGCACTACCCTATTTCTCATCTTGTGCCTCTATCAATATCTTTAATCTTCATATACTACCTCCTTTATGTATCTATATACTTTCAATGTACTTATGGATCTATATATTTATCACTTTCTTCTAATTTAGCATTTCCAAGGCACTACCCTATTTCGCAGCCTATACTTCTCTCAATATATCTTCTAGCCCAACCTTCTGACTCATCTCAAACTTCTTTCTACTACTCTTTCCAATGCACTACCCTATCTCTCATCCTATACATTTATCAATATATCCTCTACATCCACACTCTCATTTATCCCAAACCCCATACCACTACTATGATCCCCAAAATAACCCTTTCTAGACTCTCTCCTACTCTACCCCCCTTGCATCATCTGACACCTTTTACTATACCGATCCCCTAAAACAAACCTTTCTAAACTCTTCCCTCTGACTCCTCCCCTCCAAAACTCCTTTTTACTCATCCAAAAGCCTCCTCCTACTGCTAAGACCTAAAAACAAACAAAAAAAAATCCTTCACTCTTTTATCTCTCCACTATCCTTTCAATCAAAATTAACAGACTAACATGTTCACTTCTCAAATTCCATATTCAACTATACTAATTCACCACTAATCCTTTATGGGTTCCAGAGTAGCGTGCTACTCGCCAATAAAGCGTCTCAACACCCCATCAGGGTTACAAGCGCTATATAAATGCAAACCTTTTCCCTTTTCTACCTCTCCCCAACCCTTCTCAATCCAAATAACTGACTAACATATCCACCACTAAAATTACTTTCATGTTTCACCATACTAATTCAACACTAATACTTATGGGTTCCAGAGTAGCGTGCTACTTGCGCTTCAAAACCCCATCAGGGGTAGCAAGCGCTATATAAATACAAACCTCTTTCCCTCTTCTATACCGCCACCTACCCTTCTCTACCCAAATAACTGAATAACATATCCACTACTCAAATTACTTCATATTTTACTACACTCATTTTCAACACTAATCCTTAATGGGTTCTGGAGTGGCGTGCTACTCGCCAGAAAAGCGCTTCAACACCCATAAGGGGTAACAAGTGCAATATGAATGCAAACCTTTCTTCCCTTTTTATCCCTCCGCTATCCTTCTCACTCCAAATAACTGACTAATATCCACCACTGAAATTACTTTCACATTTCACCATATTAATTCACCACTAATCCTTTATGGGCTTCCAGAGTAGCGTGCTTCAACACCCCATCAGGGGTAACAAGCGCTATATAAATACAAACCTTTTTTCCTCCTCTATCCTTCTGCTATCATTCCAAATCCAAATAACTGACTAACCTATCCACCACTTAAAATGTACTTGCATGTTTCACTATACTAATTCAACACTAATCCTCTATGGGTCCCGGAGTAGCGTGCTACTCGCCGAAAAAGCGCTTCGACGCCTCGTCAGGGGTAGTAAGCGCTATATAAATGCAATTACAATATAATACAATAACCCTACCATAGATTGGAAAAGTAAATAAGTTCACTTCCTATCTGAGGAGTGCAAGAATTCTTGTCTGAAGCACACTTCCTCACAGGCAAGTGCATTGGCACATCCTTTATGCATTGCCACAGCAGCAGAAAAAGACATTGTGCTACCCATAGCATATGCCCAATACACAGGCGTGTTTAGTGAAGTACAGGCGGAAATGCTCCCTCCTCATAGAGTATATGACTGCCAGATAGATTTGATAGAAGGGGCCACTATACCATCCTGCAGAGTATATGAATTGTCTGAGTCAGAAACTAAACACCTGAGGGAATATCTGGATCACAACCTTGACATTGGGTTTATTCGACCTTCTCGTTCCCCTGCGGCCTCTCCTCTTTTGTTTATATCAAAAGCGAACGGGGATTTGAGAACGTGCATCGATTATCGCATGCTAAATAAAAACACTATTAGAAACAGATATCCACTCCCTTTAGTGTCAGTGCTCCTGGATCAGGTGAAAGAGGCCACCATTTATACCAAGCTGGACTTAAGAGGTGCCTACCATTTGGTCAGGATCAGAGAAGGGGATGAATGGAAAACCGGCTTCAAAACACGTTATGGGCTGTATGAGTATACTGTCATGCCGTTCGGGTTGTGCAACGCCCCAGCGGCCTTTCAGTATTTCTTAAACGATGTGCTTAAAGAATATGTGGACACCTTTGTGGTGGTTTACATTGATGACATCTTGAATTATTCTGAGAACTAAACCATGCATGAGCATCATGTGCTTTTGGTATTATAAAAACTAAGAGAACATCACTTATTCTGCAAATTGAGTAAATGCGACTTTCATGTGTATAAAGTTGAATTTCTGGGAGTGATGTTGTGTACTTCAGGGCTTAGAATGACTGAACGAAAGGTGAAGGCGGTACAGGAATGGCCCCTTCCGAACAATGTGCGTGATGTACAAAGCTTTTTAGGCTTCGCCAATAACTACCGTAGGTTCATCCTGCATTTCTCGCATGTAGTGGCTCCTATTACGAGACTGTTAAGAAAGCGAGAACCTTTTGTGTGGACCAGCGATGCAATGGAAGCCTTTGTACTCCTCAAAAAGGCATTTACTATTGCACCAGTCTTAAAACACCCACAAACAGAACTCCCTTTTATCGTGGAAGCTGATGCCTCTGATGTGGCTATAGGGGCGGTACTTTCTCAAAGAGACAATCAAACAGGACAATTACACCCGGTGGCGTACATGTCCAAGAAACTGAATGCTGCAGAACTAAACTATACCATTGCAGAAAAAGAGTTGCTAGCCATTAAAAAAGCCTTTCAAGAATGGAGGCATTATTTGTGGGGGTCACAACATCAAGTAACAGTGTATACCAGTGGTTCCCAATCTGTGCGGCGTGGCACCCCAGTGCGCCGTACAAACTAGCCAGGGCGCCATGCACCAAGCACACAGATTGGGAACTGGAAGCCTTCAGTGTACACAATGCACTCTTGACCTGTGTTTTTGTGAGGTGAGAATTCTTTGAAGTTTTGGTGATTAAATAACATAAGCACAAACAATTAAAACGCTGATGTTTTTTGCTCTTTCCTGCTTTTGTGTTCAAATGTCACATGCTCTTATGTATGCAATTGCATGCATTCCTCAATAGATAAACAGATGTTTAGTTGGGCTGCCGCTTCCACGCAGCATGCTGAATGTTCAAGAAACCTATTTTATGGCTACCAACCTTTACATAGTGAGGCACGACTGCAAAGACAGTGTAGGTCCCATGTGAAAATGTAATCTGTTTAAATATCTTTTGCGGAGTCTTTGAAATAAATTCTGCCAAAATCTGGGCCATACATAAACAGGTTTCTCTGAAAAATCAACATGCATTTGTGGTGCAAGGATACATTTTTGTGGGAGATGTTAACATAATATGGAAATGTTGGTAGTCTGTTTTGTAATCTTCTTTTGTAAAGTTTGTTTCTGTGGTCTGTTTCCATGTGCTACTCCTACAGTCTGTTTTCACATGCTACTCTGGAAAGCAGCAGAAGAGAATTCTTTAATTGTGGCTAGCTCCTCTAATGACCTCAAAGTGTGAGAAGAGGGTGGCAAGGGCGTGGATAGTTTTAGGCAATATTGTCGTTCCTAGCTGGGGTTCTAGTATCAGTGCTCGTGCTGGCAGTCTTACGAGTACCCAAGAAAGACACACTAGTAGAGAATGGACTTTCATATTTATCTGTAGGATTTGCATGGCACCTCCACTTGGATCCCTTTTGTGATTGCCACCACTACATTCCATGCTTCCAGAATTTCACATGCCTCATCATACAACCTGCACACTATTCAGCCGGGATACCACATTTCCCCCATCTTTGCAAACAATGCAGTTTGTTGCATACATGCAAAGTCTGGTGTAAAAGCAATAGTTATTCAAAACCCATTTGGGAGTGAAATTACTACATGGACGTACTACCTAACAGGTCTTACTATGACCTGTCACACACCTCATGGCCTACCATCGACGCACTTTCACAGACTCCATGATTATAATACCTAATAATCGGCTTCATCCCAAATATTTTCAGGGAGAAAATGAAAGTACCCCCAAGGCTGGGCTTACATCCCCCACCCGCCAAAAATAAGTAACATAATAGGGAGCCACGGCCAACGGCCAATAGCTCAAGGGAGCCGGGGGTTGAAAAAGTTTGGGAACCATTGGTGTATACTGACCACAGAAACCTTCAATATATGAAAACTGCTAGACAGTTGTCACAGAGACAGATGAGATGGATGCCTTTCTTTGCAGAATATGGGCCTGATTCACAAAAGTAATCTGAGACAAAATCCTAACTTTACGACTTTCGGTGTTCACAGAAGGCATTTAGGAGTACTAAAGTTAGGATTTCGTCTCAGTCAATCTTAAGTTTTTGTCTTAAGTTAAACTTAAGACAAACTTAAGTTTAACTGAGACAAAATAATAACTTTACGACTAGGATTTTGACTCAGTTAAACTTAAGTTTGTCTTAACCAAATCCATTGCATGAAACATATACATCAGCACCCCTTTTCACTACTCCTCAAAAACAAAACATATCACACACACCAGCACAAGATCTTCAAAGCACAACACCTCATAATACTTACCATCACAAAATACAAACATACACCCACCTTTCAAACAACACAAAGGAACCAACTCCAATGCCAAGCTTTCTCTCTTCCACCACACCTAACACAGATACAGCAACACAGCAACTCTCTTCTAACCGCCTCTCAACCATTAGACAATTTAGAACCTTACTACATGACCCACATGCTGCACCACCACCCCTGACTCATACACCTTCCGCATTAAACACACGCAAAAAATATAAGCAACATGCCATACCTCACAACTTTGCTTCCCCATGTCTACTTCACAACAATGTTACACCACGAAAACAACACAGCACTCCAACTCACTCTCAAACACCATCTCCACCTCATACACACGCAGACCCAACAAAATGCCTTCTTAGCATGCTGGATGAGGAACATGATACAAAACAGCTACACGATTGCTATCCTAATACAGCTAATGCCAGCTCTAAAAACACACCTGCTACAAACCCACACAATACTGATCACTCTTCTACAAAACAAAGTCTCACTATCACCAAAGGCCACTCTCTAAACTGTCTACTAATAAATGCTCGATCCCTCTCTAAAAACAAGCATCACATCTACGACCTTCTCACAGATGCAAAACCAGACATACTATTCATAACCGAATCATGGTTGGGAGAGGATATGGCTCCAGTCCTGCATCAAGCCTTTCCTCTAGGCTATCAAACAATCACCCAAAATCGTATAGCCAAAAAAGGAGGTGGTCTAGCTGTTGTATTCAGGCAAACAATACATATCACTAAAATTGACGACATCTCCATAAAGAATTGTGAGGCTCTTCTAACAAGATGCAATGCTACACCGTCTACCTCCTGTAACTTCCTGCTCCTTTACAGACCTCCACCTAGCAAGGCGACATTCCCAGACGCACTTCTAGACACAGTTTCAAACCTGATAACAATACACTCCAACCTATGCGTTCTGGGTGACCTCAACATTTGTTTGACAAACCCAATATGACCCATCCAAAAACAATAATCACTGGCCTAGACGCACTGAACCTGCATCAGATTGTCCACAAACCGACACACACCGCTAGACATATCCTAGATGTCATTTTTGCTAATACTGAACTAGTTACCTTTCAAACTATAACTCTAGTCACATGGTCAGACCACCACTTGCTTGCTTTCCAACATAAAACAACACTAAGCGACTCATCTAAAACTACCTTACATCCATCCACCTATCGGCCGTGGAACAAACTCAATTTGGAACACTTAGAAACACAACTAACATCAAGTACAAATCTGGAAACAATAAATTCTGTTCAAAAACTATATGAGTGGCTACAGGAAGTTTTTGACATCCTGATACCACTCAAAACCACACAACAGAACAAAAGAAAAAAAAGCACCTTGGAGAAACATAGAAATAAAAGACATAAAACAACAAATTAGAAAGCTGCAACATACCTGGCTCAAAACAAACGCCAAACAAGACAAACTCCACCTACAAAAAATTAACAGATTATACAAGTCGGCTATCAAAAAAGCTAAGAAAAGGTACTATTCAGACAGAATTCAAAATGCTAAATGTGCAAATAAAGAATTCTATAAAATACTCAATGAATTTCGCAAACCAAATTGCCTAGAAGGAAGTCATCCTGTTACTCAAGATTTCACAGACAAACTGGCAAATCATTACACGGACAAAGCAGACACGTTGGACTCGTACTTAAAACAGAAACAAAGCACCAGCACTAACCCTTGTACAAAACAACAATCTCTAACCAAGCCTCTCCGTTCCTTCCAACACATCTCACACGATGAATTTATGGACCTGGTCAAAGCAAGCAGGCCTGCCGGCAGCCCTTCTGACCCCTGTCCACCACAAACTTTCAAGACAATTCTTTTAACAACCTCTGCTGCCACTCAAGTAAGAAGAATCATCAACGATTCCTTCACTACTGGAATATATCAAGAAGAACTCAAAAAATCACACATACGCCCTTTACTGAAGAAAACAAACTTGGACCCGCTGAACCCTGACAACTACAGACCCATTACAAATGGACCTTTCCTGGGCAAACTGATAGAAAGAGCAGCGTTCGCCCAGATGTCACAATTCATTGAAGAGAATGACATACTTTCAGACTTCCAAACAGGATTCCGTCCGGGAAGAGGCACTGAATCTGCCCTCCTTGCCATCTGGGATGACCTGAAGAATACAGTTGACCGCAACGGGGTTGCTGCGCTACTCCTCTTGGACCTCTCGGCTGCCTTTGACACGGTGGACCATGACACTCTGAAACAAAGACTCTATGAAGCCGGCATAGAGGGAACTGCTCTAGACTGCATCGCATCCTACCTTCGAAACAGAACTAATGTCATCCATACCCCACCTTTCTCGTCCAAACCGTACTCCACAAAAGCAGGGGTCCCTAAAGGTTCTATCATCTCGCCCATGCTTTTCAACATCTACATGAAGTCATTACCAGTACTGATCAATAAATTTCACCTCACGTGCTATAACTATGCAGATGACACGCAAATACTCCTTCAACTGGAATGCCCCAAAGACATTGGAAAATCACCAATTTTCAGCTGTCTCAGAGCCGTGGATCAGTGGATGACTTGGAGCCATCTCAAATTGAATGCTTCAAAAACGGAAATACTCACGTGTGGTGATTGGAAACATTACAACCCGCTTGCCGCATGGCCTAATGAACTGGGATCACCACCTAAAGTATTGAAGGAAGTAAGAAACCTCGGAATGACCATGGACTCCAAGCTGTCGATGAATGCCCAAGTGGACAAACTAGCAAGATCAAGCTTTGTCACTATAAAAACGCTGCAACGAATTTTCCCTCATTTGGGATTTCCGCACAAGGTCCAAGCTACCATCTCCCTTGTTCTGTCCAAACTCGATTACGCCAATAGCCTCTACCACGGATCACCTTTAACAATCATGAAAAGAGTACAACGGATTCAGAACTAGGCTGCCAGACTACTCTTGCATATCAAACCGCGAGACCACATCTCCCCTGCCTTGAAAGCCCTGCATTGGTTACCGGTTGCCAGAAGATCCACGTTCAAGCTGCTTTGTATCACCCACAAAGCAATACATGGAATGGGACTGCTCTTCATCAGGAATAAAATCACCAAACACATTCAACAGAGGAACTCCGATCTAAAGGAGCATCTCGCCTCAAAATCCCAAGATACAAGAAAAAAAACCATGGGTGGCACATCCTTCTCTGTTCAAGCATCCAAACTATGGAACTCTTTACCCTCAACATAAGATCCACCGACAACCTCCTTATCTTCAGAAAACTACTCAAGAATTGGCTCTTCCCCACATAAGCACCATACGCAAACAGAAATTTACAGCATATCCCTCTGTATATAAGCAATTATTTTCACTATAGATATGTACCTATCTTTGTGTATTGCTTTATATAAACATGTAGAATAATTATGTTGTTGAGAGAAAAAAATAATAATAATTATAACAATAAATAAATAAAAATCATCTTTGGTCTACATGTACTTACTTCCATTGTGCATCTATGTACCTTCCATGTACTTGGATCTGTGTCTCTGTTACTTTTCTCCTGAAAAAGCATATCCAATGCACTACCCTATTTCTCATCTTGTGCCTCTATCAATATCTTTAATCTTCATATACTACCTCCTTTATGTATCTATATACTTTCAATGTACTTATGGATCTATATATTTATCACTTTCTTCTAATTTAGCATTTCCAAGGCACTACCCTATTTCGCAGCCTATACTTCTCTCAATATATCTTCTAGCCCAACCTTCTGACTCATCTCAAACTTCTTTCTACTACTCTTTCCAATGCACTACCCTATCTCTCATCCTATACATTTATCAATATATCCTCTACATCCACACTCTCATTTATCCCAAACCCCATACCACTACTATGATCCCCAAAATAACCCTTTCTAGACTCTCTCCTACTCTACCCCCCTTGCATCATCTGACACCTTTTACTATACCGATCCCCTAAAACAAACCTTTCTAAACTCTTCCCTCTGACTCCTCCCCTCCAAAACTCCTTTTTACTCATCCAAAAGCCTCCTCCTACTGCTAAGACCTAAAAACAAACAAAAAAAAATCCTTCACTCTTTTATCTCTCCACTATCCTTTCAATCAAAATTAACAGACTAACATGTTCACTTCTCAAATTCCATATTCAACTATACTAATTCACCACTAATCCTTTATGGGTTCCAGAGTAGCGTGCTACTCGCCAATAAAGCGTCTCAACACCCCATCAGGGTTACAAGCGCTATATAAATGCAAACCTTTTCCCTTTTCTACCTCTCCCCAACCCTTCTCAATCCAAATAACTGACTAACATATCCACCACTAAAATTACTTTCATGTTTCACCATACTAATTCAACACTAATACTTATGGGTTCCAGAGTAGCGTGCTACTTGCGCTTCAAAACCCCATCAGGGGTAGCAAGCGCTATATAAATACAAACCTCTTTCCCTCTTCTATACCGCCACCTACCCTTCTCTACCCAAATAACTGAATAACATATCCACTACTCAAATTACTTCATATTTTACTACACTCATTTTCAACACTAATCCTTAATGGGTTCTGGAGTGGCGTGCTACTCGCCAGAAAAGCGCTTCAACACCCATAAGGGGTAACAAGTGCAATATGAATGCAAACCTTTCTTCCCTTTTTATCCCTCCGCTATCCTTCTCACTCCAAATAACTGACTAATATCCACCACTGAAATTACTTTCACATTTCACCATATTAATTCACCACTAATCCTTTATGGGCTTCCAGAGTAGCGTGCTTCAACACCCCATCAGGGGTAACAAGCGCTATATAAATACAAACCTTTTTTCCTCCTCTATCCTTCTGCTATCATTCCAAATCCAAATAACTGACTAACCTATCCACCACTTAAAATGTACTTGCATGTTTCACTATACTAATTCAACACTAATCCTCTATGGGTCCCGGAGTAGCGTGCTACTCGCCGAAAAAGCGCTTCGACGCCTCGTCAGGGGTAGTAAGCGCTATATAAATGCAATTACAATATAATACAATAACCCTACCATAGATTGGAAAAGTAAATAAGTTCACTTCCTATCTGAGGAGTGCAAGAATTCTTGTCTGAAGCACACTTCCTCACAGGCAAGTGCATTGGCACATCCTTTATGCATTGCCACAGCAGCAGAAAAAGACATTGTGCTACCCATAGCATATGCCCAATACACAGGCGTGTTTAGTGAAGTACAGGCGGAAATGCTCCCTCCTCATAGAGTATATGACTGCCAGATAGATTTGATAGAAGGGGCCACTATACCATCCTGCAGAGTATATGAATTGTCTGAGTCAGAAACTAAACACCTGAGGGAATATCTGGATCACAACCTTGACATTGGGTTTATTCGACCTTCTCGTTCCCCTGCGGCCTCTCCTCTTTTGTTTATATCAAAAGCGAACGGGGATTTGAGAACGTGCATCGATTATCGCATGCTAAATAAAAACACTATTAGAAACAGATATCCACTCCCTTTAGTGTCAGTGCTCCTGGATCAGGTGAAAGAGGCCACCATTTATACCAAGCTGGACTTAAGAGGTGCCTACCATTTGGTCAGGATCAGAGAAGGGGATGAATGGGAAACCGGCTTCAAAACACGTTATGGGCTGTATGAGTATACTGTCATGCCGTTCGGGTTGTGCAACGCCCCAGCGGCCTTTCAGTATTTCTTAAACGATGTGCTTAAAGAATATGTGGACACCTTTGTGGTGGTTTACATTGATGACATCTTGAATTATTCTGAGAACTAAACCATGCATGAGCATCATGTGCTTTTGGTATTATAAAAACTAAGAGAACATCACTTATTCTGCAAATTGAGTAAATGCGACTTTCATGTGTATAAAGTTGAATTTCTGGGAGTGATGTTGTGTACTTCAGGGCTTAGAATGACTGAACGAAAGGTGAAGGCGGTACAGGAATGGCCCCTTCCGAACAATGTGCGTGATGTACAAAGCTTTTTAGGCTTCGCCAATAACTACCGTAGGTTCATCCTGCATTTCTCGCATGTAGTGGCTCCTATTACGAGACTGTTAAGAAAGCGAGAACCTTTTGTGTGGACCAGCGATGCAATGGAAGCCTTTGTACTCCTCAAAAAGGCATTTACTATTGCACCAGTCTTAAAACACCCACAAACAGAACTCCCTTTTATCGTGGAAGCTGATGCCTCTGATGTGGCTATAGGGGCGGTACTTTCTCAAAGAGACAATCAAACAGGACAATTACACCCGGTGGCGTACATGTCCAAGAAACTGAATGCTGCAGAACTAAACTATACCATTGCAGAAAAAGAGTTGCTAGCCATTAAAAAAGCCTTTCAAGAATGGAGGCATTATTTGTGGGGGTCACAACATCAAGTAACAGTGTATACCAGTGGTTCCCAATCTGTGCGGCGTGGCACCCCAGTGCGCCGTACAAACTAGCCAGGGGCGCCATGCACCAAGCACACAGATTGGGAACTGGAAGCCTTCAGTGTACACAATGCACTCTTGACCTGTGTTTTTGTGAGGTGAGAATTCTTTGAAGTTTTGGTGATTAAATAACATAAGCACAAACAATTAAAACGCTGATGTTTTTTGCTCTTTCCTGCTTTTGTGTTCAAATGTCACATGCTCTTATGTATGCAATTGCATGCATTCCTCAATAGATAAACAGATGTTTAGTTGGGCTGCCGCTTCCACGCAGCATGCTGAATGTTCAAGAAACCTATTTTATGGCTACCAACCTTTACATAGTGAGGCACGACTGCAAAGACAGTGTAGGTCCCATGTGAAAATGTAATCTGTTTAAATATCTTTTGCGGAGTCTTTGAAATAAATTCTGCCAAAATCTGGGCCATACATAAACAGGTTTCTCTGAAAAATCAACATGCATTTGTGGTGCAAGGATACATTTTTGTGGGAGATGTTAACATAATATGGAAATGTTGGTAGTCTGTTTTGTAATCTTCTTTTGTAAAGTTCGTTTCTGTGGTCTGTTTCCATGTGCTACTCCTACAGTCTGTTTTCACATGCTACTCTGGAAAGCAGCAGAAGAGAATTCTTTAATTGTGGCTAGCTCCTCTAATGACCTCAAAGTGTGAGAAGAGGGTGGCAAGGGCGTGGATAGTTTTTAGGCAATATTGTCGTTCCTAGCTGGGGTTCTAGTATCAGTGCTCGTGCTGGCAGTCTTACGAGTACCCAAGAAAGACACACTAGTAGAGAATGGACTTTCATATTTATCTGTAGGATTTGCATGGCACCTCCACTTGGATCCCTTTTGTGATTGCCACCACTACATTCCATGCTTCCAGAATTTCACATGCCTCATCATACAACCTGCACACTATTCAGCCGGGATACCACATTTCCCCCATCTTTGCAAACAATGCAGTTTGTTGCATACATGCAAAGTCTGGTGTAAAAGCAATAGTTATTCAAAACCCATTTGGGAGTGAAATTACTACATGGACGTACTACCTAACAGGTCTTACTATGACCTGTCACACACCTCATGGCCTACCATCGACGCACTTTCACAGACTCCATGATTATAATACCTAATAATCGGCTTCATCCCAAATATTTTCAGGGAGAAAATGAAAGTACCCCCAAGGCTGGGCTTACATCCCCCCACCCGCCAAAAATAAGTAACATAATAGGGAGCCACGGCCAACGGCCAATAGCTCAAGGGAGCCGGGGGTTGAAAAAGTTTGGGAACCATTGGTGTATACTGACCACAGAAACCTTCAATATATGAAAACTGCTAGACAGTTGTCACAGAGACAGATGAGATGGATGCCTTTCTTTGCAGAATATGGGCCTGATTCACAAAAGTAATCTGAGACAAAATCCTAACTTTACGACTTTCGGTGTTCACAGAAGGCATTTAGGAGTACTAAAGTTAGGATTTCGTCTCAGTCAATCTTAAGTTTTTGTCTTAAGTTAAACTTAAGACAAACTTAAGTTTAACTGAGACAAAATAATAACTTTACGACTAGGATTTTGACTCAGTTAAACTTAAGTTTGTCTTAAGTTGAACTTAAGACCAAAACTTAAGTTTAACTGAGACTAAATGCCTTCTGTGAATACCGAAAATCGAAAAGTTAGGATTTTGTCTCAGATTACTTTTGTGAATCGGGCCTTATGATTTTATCATCACCTTTCGGCCAGGAGTTGAGAATAGAAAGGCTGACACTTTATCACGACAAGGCACTGACAGCGTTCATAAGACAATACTTAACGAGGCCATCATTGCTCCTACAAGAGTATTATGTGTGGTAACTGCTGAAAACTTCTTGGAAGAAGTAAAGAAGTTTAACTCTGCTTAATCTTGGGATTAGTGGGTTGGTGTACATGATCAGCGGAGTGTAAAACAGGGTGTTGGACTTGGCCCTTTTTGCAGGGTCATCCCTGAACTTTTTGCCTTCCTCCTAGCCTTTTTTCTGACATGGCGTTGGTGGTTTTAGGACTCTGGGCACTTTAGCACTGCTGTCCAGTGTAAAGTGTGTGTGCTCTCTGTGGTAAACATGGTAAGATTGGTCTACACCTGTTTGCATATTTAATTTACCTGTCAGTCCCTTGTAAAGTGGTATCTCAGATACCCAGGGCCAGTAAATTAAATGCTACTGGTGGGCTTGCAGCGCTGATTGCGCCACCCACCAAAGTAGCCTTTCAAACCTGTCTCAGGCCTCTGCCATTGCAGGGCCTGTGCGCGCAGTGTTACTGCCGCTGTGACGTGGCACCTAAAGTGCGCGCCACGTCTGCGACCCCCCTTTTACTGCATGTCAGTCACCCCTAAGGTAGGCCCTAGCTAGCCCTATGGGCAGGGTGCATTGTAGGTAAAAGGTAGGACATGTACCTTAAGTGCGTGACATGTCCTGGTAGTGACAAACAGCCATTTTGGTTTTCCACTGCTGTGAGGCTGCCCTCTCATAGGAATGCATTGGGGATTCCCTGATCAGTGTTTCAGTGGTAATTCCTGATATGAGAGGAGCAGCGTGGTCAAGTTTGGTATGTTTGGAATAGTGATAATAAATGCTACGCAATGGTGTGCGCAGATTTATTATCACTATTTTAGAAATGCCACTTTTAGAAGTTGGCATTTCTGTGTGCTATGTGTCCGCCTGCCTGATGTGTATTGCATGTCTGGCTCTGGAGTGACAGGGGCTGGTGAGGTGTGTGTGGCTCCAGGGAGGGCAGGGTGAGTTAGCACTAGGCTGAATAGGAGATCTGCATTTGGAGTGGTGGGAGGAGTAGTCCCCTGACCCTGAATTGGTCTGTGCCTGCCTGGGTGAATGCTGGCTCCGCCCCCTGTGGTGTGTCTGATGACCGAGCCCCCACCTGACAAAGGGGAAGAGGAGCCCGGTAAAAAAAGTGCTCCACTACC
Organism: Calotriton arnoldi; assembly: GCA_963921515.1. Lineage (NCBI taxonomy): Eukaryota > Metazoa > Chordata > Amphibia > Caudata > Salamandridae > Calotriton > Calotriton arnoldi. The sequence goes on along the minus strand of CAWUFW010000540.1, from coordinate 2,742,668 downwards.
CCCCAGAACCAGTTGAGACTGGTTCCCAAAGCCCTGTGCCAAGGGCAGACAAAGGAAAATGGAGTATAAATATTGGGGCTGTGACCCCATGTATGTGTGCTTCCTTGTGCTTTGGGGACTTGCTGCTGCTGGGCCCCAGGAGGAACCGCCACGAGGGACTGCCTCCCTGCTGGAGGGCCCTGTGAGCTGGCCTGCCTTGCCCTGAAACTTTGACTGAGCGCCTTGTGAGCGCTATATATCTCTCCCAGGATGGGGAGAGTGCTGGTGCCCGGCAGCGCGAGGCTGCGACCCGTTTGGAGGGAATCCCAGCGCAGGGATTCCCCCATGCTTCCAGAAGGAGAGGGAGCCCACCCCGCATTTGCGTGCTGCATTGTAGCAAAGCGGGAGCCTACCCCGCATTGTGGGTACTTCTGCAGCCGAGCGAGAGCCCACCCCGCACTGCCGCTGCATATGGGAATGGGAGTCCACCCCGCATTAGTGTTTAAACTAAAGTCGGGAGCCTACCCCGCACTTTGGTGAGGAGAGAGCCGCCGCCGCCGCAAAGCGACCTGGAAGACAGGCAAGTGCTGCCTGGTTGTGGGCGGAGCCTCACACAGCCGAGGAGGAAGTCAGGCGTCTCGTCCCTGAGCGTGGGTGGGGCTCCCGAGCACCGTGGAGAGCCCCGCATGCCAGCCAGAGGAGGACGGAGCTTCCCAGACTGCTCCAACGCCGGAGAGAGGGACCGGAGCCTCGCGGGCTCCACTTGGCTGATTCCTGCAGCCCCTCCCTCCGTGAGCGGAGCCGAAGCGGAGAATGGAGACAGGCCCGTCGAGGCACATTGTCGGTGCCTGCCCCGCAACATCAGAGGAGTCAGGAGAAGCCCCGGTGAGTGGGGCAGAGCTTGCAGTGTTGGCAGGTGCCGCGAAGGCACCAGGAGAAGCCCCGGCGAGTGGGGAAGAGTGGAGCAGTGTTAGCGCTCCCTGAGGCACCGTGGTGCCAGGGCTGAATCCCATTTTGGGCCATTTTGGGTTCCCTAAGTCCCGGAGGGGGACCTGAGAGGCACAGTGGTGCCAGTGCTTGTGGGCTGTCCCAGCTGCACCGCGAGAGCGTGGGCAGCTGCAATACGGGGGCATTTTCTGTTCTTGCTAGGGAAGGGGTGAGACGCACCCCTCTGCCCCCAGTGCATTACGCACATTGTTCTTGCTGCCAAGGCAGCCAGAGGGCCAGTGAAAGGCCCTACGTTTAGAGCCCTGGCATTTGGGACAGAGGGCATTTGAGCCCCATTGAAAGGCCAGTTGGCCTGGGGTCATGGTTGGTACCTGTGTGTACTAGGAGGGCGCAAGGCCCTAAAGGATTGCCGAGTGTGTTTATGCTGAGGGTGATGTATGCACCTGGGGAGTGTTACTACGGTGCACTCCAAAATGTGATTTATGTTTATGATGTTGATGCATAATGTGTTTTATGCCTAAGGTGATGCAGACATAATGCGTGTATGTTGCAGGTGATAATGCTAAGTACAGTATTGTACCAGTAGTTACTGGTTGTGTTATTTACTACTTGTGCTTTGTGATGGTTCTGACAGAGGCCCGATTGGCCCTGTCATGTATATAATCCCCTGTAAATTGTTACCTGGTGCCAGTTGGCACAGTGTATATTGTGTGATTATGATTCTAATGTGTTTTGGATAATACAAAGGCTATGTTTTATATAACCTTGTTTGGAGTTTCTTTTGTAGTGTGCCTAGTGTGTTGCTGCTGTGTGTGTGTGTTGCGCAAATGCTTTACACATTGCCTCTGGGATAAGCCTGACTGCTCATGCCAAGCTACCAAGGGGGTGAGCAGGGGTTATTTTCAGCGTGTAACTCCCTTGCCCTGACTAGAGTGATGGTTTCTGCCTGGCTTATGCGCAAGCCCTAGCCAACCATAAATCCCATTTCTAACACAGGGTTTGCCTTTTTTTAACAACAAACTGTACCTAACATCTAAAGCGATCCAACGTAAGGCATTTGACTGGTGTCACAAGTCTGTCCTTGCTGGACATCCGGGTAGTGTAAAAACTACGCAATTGTTGCAATGACATTTTTGGTGGAAAACACTAACAAAAGATGTGAAAGCGTGGGTAGCAGGTTGTGAGGTCTGTGCTAGAGCCAAAGGAGAACCTTCAAAAGCAAAAGGAAAACTAATGCCTATGCCCACCCCCACTCAACCATGGCAGAACATCAGCATGGATTTCATCAGAGGCTTACCAAACAATCAAGGCAACACAGCCATCCTGATAGTGGTGGACAGCCTTACCAAGATGGGGCATTATATTCCATGTACAAACTTACCTACAGCAGGTCAAACTGCACAACTGTTGTTAGAAAACGTGGTGAGATTACATGGCCTACCGAAGGTTATAGTCTCAGATCAAGGGCCACAATTCATAGCTCGTTTCTGGCGGATGTGGTGCAAGGCTCTACACGTTACTCCTGCTTTGTCCACCAGCTTCCATCCGCAAACCGATGGCCAGACAGAAAGGCTAAATCAAACCCTAAAGAAATACTTACGTTGCTATGCCAAAGAAGCCGAAGCATCCTGGGTATCTTTGCTGTGGTTGGCAGAATTGGCGTAAAACAACGCCTGGCACAGTTCCATAGGGGTATCGCCTTTTCTCGCAAACCATGGGTTCCACGCTAAAATCCTTCCAATAACATTGCCTAGTGACCTTGAGGACGAACCAGAGGTGAAATCCCGCATAAAGAAAATCCAAACCATTCATAAAAAAGTTCAAGTCCACCTGACTCATGCCAAGCAAAAATATAAGAAATGGGCAGATCGGCATCGCAGAAATGGTCCACAATACCAGCCAGGAGATAGGGTATGGTTATCGACAAGAAATATCTGTTTTAGAGTATGCAGCATATTTCACCCCAGATACATTGGTCCTTATACTGTGCTAAAACAGATCAATCCGGTTGCTTACAAAGGTCGCTTGGCATCAATCTTAGGATCCACCTGGTGTTCCACTGTAGCCTTTTGAAACCGGCTATGGGGATGGCATGTCGAGCGATCCCTCCAGTGTTACGGGATGGAAATCTGGAATGCGAAGTGCGTCGCATTCTGGTTTCTAAGTACAGAAGGGGACAGTTGTGGTACTTGATCTCATGGAAGGGTTACTCATTGGAGGATGATTCTTGGGAACCCGTTGCCAACATCCTTGCTCCTTTAGCAATATGTACTTTCCATGCGGCTAATCCTACCAAGCCTGGTGCAAAGAGGCACTTGGGAGGGGGGTGTACTGTCAGGGTTTGCAGGCAGAGGCGCCTACCTCGTCATATTTCCTAGACAAAGAAAACTACATTTCCCATGATGCCCGCAGCCCGAGGCTCATGGGATAAAAGACGTTCACGCACGTCAGTCAACGTGCGTAATTTTCTATCCTGATTTTGACCGGGAGACCGGTATCGGCTGTTCGGGGTCACTCGACTTTTCACGTCAGGGGACGTATTTTCCGCATCTCGATCTCCGGTTGTCCTGGGGAGATCGGTGCTTGGTTGGAAGTGTAGGAACGCCTCTGATATCCCGGAGTGTTTCGTGCAGCTGGGCTTTGTTTCACCGAACGCGGTAAGACGAGGAGTCTTAGTCGCGAGGAGTACCGGTGTCTCGAGGAATTCAGAGACAGGTCTTCAAACTTTGTAATTAGTAGCGGGGGAAAACAGGATTGCATCCCGCTAGTTGCAGAGGATCATTGTCGTTCATGAAAGAAACTAATCACTCGGCTTCCAGGTAGGAAGTATTCGAGTGGGCCAGCAGTATTTCTTTCGTATGTAGAGCTGTACAGATTTGAGTTTCTTGTTGCACCTTGTCTCATGATTGACTTTCTTAACTTTGGTCACGTTCTGTTTCCAAATAAGGATTAGCATTCATTGTGAACGTGAAGATGAGCTAAATTAATTCTGAGTACATTCAGGTTACACAAAAAGGAACCTCTATAACTTCTTTCTACAGTGTATCAATCACCATTGAGGAAACCAGGGTCTATGACAATAATAGACCTGGATCTGCATTGTTTACAGTGTTTACAGGAGAAATATACTAAGGCGCATGACTTTTGAATCAAGAAGCTTTACCCTCAGCATTGTCCATACCTCCTAACTATTTTCATTTCTTGCTTTTGAGTGGTACATATGGGGTATGGTGTTCCATTCTGATATTCTCCGTACAATTCAGGTGTGTGAATGAGAGGAGTACAGGATATTGATTCTATTTGTTTTTGTCTTGTTAAGTTCATGCAGGGAGAATTATACAGAAGGTTTTTGGCACAGAATTTCTGTCGATTGTGAGAACACTTCTGTATCTATAAGGTATTTACAGATTCTTAGCTAGACATACAGAGAGTAGACTTGTATCTTGTACTCTACTTATTTCTTCATTATTTTTTCCACAGGTTCAAAGTCCCTGCAGTTCCTTTCCTTACACCCTTATCCCTCGCTTGTCCACGACACAGAACCACACGGGGAGGGGTGGATGCAGCACAGAGAAGCACATGGGTGAGCACAACGGGGTGGGGAGAAGCATACAGGACAGGCATTAGCATGAGGAGAGAGAGAATTACATGAGGAAAATGGTTCAAAACCACATGCACTCTCTGTGAGTGCCTACACAAAAAGAAAAAAGTAGTTACCTGACATAGAGCACAGACACCAGGCAAATACACACATGGTAAAGAGAAAATGCTCCATGGGAGGGATAAACACCAGATTGACAAGCTGGGACACGAGTATAAAGCAAGAAAATGAGAGTGACAAGGAAAGTCAACCAATGGTAAGCAATGGGCAAGCTCCAAGCACCTCTTTATGTAAGCTACAATATGCCTTGCAACAGACAACATATGCCCTGTCTAGTAGGCTCAACCTAATAAATCACTCATATAAGAAAAAAGGTGTGCTTTGTTAATAATAGTACATGTTTGTTCTTATCTAATGAATGCTATGATTTGCAAGCAAGAAGTCTAGAAAATGTTTAATTACCACAAACCTTTTTTTCTTTTTTTTTCATATATAACAGTTTTTTAATGTCACCATTAGGCATGCTCATATCGGTAAAAAAAAAAAAACATGGGGGCAAGATGTGTGATATCTTAGTATGGGTCACTGTCTAGTAATAAGCAGAATCTATTGTATGAGGCAATCTTATTATGTTATACTTATAATGATGTTGGTGTAGTGTTCTTTAGAATGTCTATAATGAGTCAGTTACTGCTGGCTGGTGTGGTGGATGAGACGTTTCCTGTATACTGCTGAACTTGAATAAACTTCTTAACATCGCATTTATTCTGAGGGGGTGTCCAACTTCATCAGAGTTAGAATGTAAATGTCAGCATACATCTGATTTGCGATATGAAGGGCTCGTAAGTAAACTTAATAGGGACGACTTGCCTTTAGCTTTGACCCTCTAAAGATGGCGATCATAGCCGGTTTGAAATATGGCACCAATGTAGGATGCTGGCAGGAACCACTTGATGATACTGTGGCCTAACGCATGGATAATTTTGGTAAGCTTTGCCCCATGACTTGTTGGGTTTGATTAAACTTCCCTCTAACAATAGTTTTGGAAATTGAAAGTGTATATATATTATTTATTACATTTTACTCTCTTTTTCTAAATTGTGTGCAGTTTTTCTTGTGTTGTGTGTTCACTTTATTACCGTTTGATCATGGAAAGGAACTTCAAGTTATCTGGGTAGGAGATTTTAATATACAAGTATGTGAGCTCAATGTGTTGACGGTATGTGGTATCTGTGATGAAGTGGACCAGTCCCTTACACATTTCAAGCACACTCTCTATGGTGATTCTCTGAATAGATTTGTCATAGCTAAAGATTTGATATCTGCACAGGAGTATGATTCAACTAGCGATTTGCAAATTCCAGCATAAGTGGGGCCTGGTTCAAATTCGAAAATGTACAATATATTAATTACCAAAGACCTTTTGTTGCTGGGGTGTAAGGGTGTAAAGTGTTGATTAGATGTTTAAGTGATCATAACCCCATATCACTGTCCCTAGATATAATTTTGGGGAAACAGCTAGGAAAAGAACCGCAATGTAAGATTCAGTATAAAGAAAATTGGGGTGTTAACATCAAGTGGGGCAAAATTGATAAGGAGGCCTTCCTGAGAGATCTTATGGCCATAAGCGGGAACAAATAGAGGTAGCCCTAAAAGAGGATGCTGATCCAGTGGAGATCATACACACTTTCACCTCTTTAAATAAATATATAGAATCTAAATTAACATAATGCCCTAGGAGAATAACTGATATTCCCAGATGGTTTAATAGTGCTGGCTCCGCGACTCATAGATTGCTGAAGCATGCTCTAAGTTCATGCCTGAGGGATAGAGAGGGAGTAGCAAAGGCTAGGAAAGCCTACAAAGAAATAACAAAAAAAGAAACAAGGAAACCCTTACAGTCAGAAGGGACCAAGGGTAGTAGTAATTATTAAGAGACAGCGGTCCCTTACAAGGTGAATCAATATAAATAGGACCAATATTACAATCAAGATTGGGTCTATTCGTGTCTGAATGGACGGTCTTAGAAATTTATTAACACACAATTAAATCAAGACAAAACATAAACAAATAGTGAGCAGGACGTGACAGGGTATTGGGAAATCAGCCGATTTCTTACCGCAGGCATGTGATTTAAAAGTGACTATTTAGGTAAGAATACAAATTAACAGTAGTCACAATCACAGAACCATCTTATACTCCACATAATTCTTGATTTGCAGTTTAGAGTTTAAGATGTAGGTGTCAACGACGTTTTGATCCCCAACAAGGTTATGGGATCATCATCAGGACTGAGCAATAAAGCAAATGCCTGGGAAGTTGCTCTGAGGCAACCTGGAAGGGTCGGTCCTAAGTACTAGCATGGAACGTGAGGCCACGGGATGGAAGAAGTGTGGTAGCGATGAAGACGGCCAGGTGCCGGATAGCAAGCTGCAAGTTACCGTGCTCGTAGGTGATTTCCATTGGAGTCCGGCCCAGCTCTGGACCATATACTTTAATATACCGAGTCCGGATACCATTGGTGCAACCCCTTCGGGTCCACGCGGTGTCCCTCCGCAGCGGGAGACCACCTTCTGGCAATCATTAGCCCCGGACCATCACACCTTCCGGCCGCCCGGTCATTCATCGCTACCACACTTCTTCCATCCCGTGGCCTCACGTTCCGTGCTAGTACTTAGGACCGACCCTTCCGAGCAACTTCCCAGGCATTTGCTTTATTGCTCAGTCCTGATGATGATCCCATAACCTTGTTGGGGATCGAAACGTCGTTGACACCTACATCTTAAACTCTAACCAAATCAAGAATTATGTGGAGTATAAGATGGTTCTGTGATTGTGAATATTGTTAATTTGTATTCTTACCTAAATAGTCACTTTTAAGTCACCTGCCTGCGGTAAGGAAATCGGCTGATTTCCCAATACCCTGTCACGTCCTGCTCACTATTTGTTTATGTTTTGTCTTGATTTAATTGTGTGTTAATAAATTTCTAAGACCGTCCATTCAGACACGAATAGACCCAATCTTGATTGTAGTATTGTGGCTATTTATATTGATTCACCTTGTAAGGGACCGCTGTCTCTTAATAATTACAAAGAAATAACGGCAAAAGGAAGCTGGAACTAGGAGAAAAGGTCTGGGAAGATTTAAAAATGGCATGTATGGCGAAAGATCTTCGAGCCTTCTGGAAAGTCGTAAATTCCACAACCTTGCTGGGGGATGAATCGACCAAGCTAGAGACAATTGTACCAGCTGAGGATTGGGTAAACCATTTTTGGGAAATTTTTTGTCATACCCCCCCGATCCCTAAACTTGGTTTCAGAAGCCCCTTTTGAAATGAGTACAGCCCTGGTTCTGAGCCACTCAATCGAGGTCTCAGATGTTGTTTTAGCCATAGAGAGCAGTCCATCAGAGAAAGCCCCAGGGCCTGACAAAGTTCCAATGGATCTCTACAAACATCTTCCGCAATTCTGGCCCCGCTAATAACTAATGTCATAAGAAGTAAAATAGTAGGACCCCTAGTTAAGACCTGGCAGGAAGCCATTTTGGTGCCACTTTTTTTTTTATAAAAGGGGTAAGAGCCAACCAGACAGCACAGTAAAAATAATGGACAGGGTTATTCTGGCTAAGTGGGAACTTTGGGCATCAGCGACTCAAGCATTGTCGGGTTTAAAATTTGGGTTTCGACCAGGGCTAGGAATAGTAGAACAGTCCCTTAATCTTTCCTTAATACTCCAAAAATATACAAAGGCACAAAAAAGGTTGTGTCCATTTAGCCTTTATGGATTTAACATTTGCCTTTAACACAGTGGATCTTTCAAAATTATGGGCACTTATGGCAAAGTTGGGTATTTAAGGAGCAATTATCACACTGCTCACTAGGCTTCTTGACCAAACATCAGTAAGAGTCCATTATAGTAGGAATGGTGACCTAACAGAAGAATTTCCCTCCACTGTTGGGGTCACACAGGGGTGTGTATTGGCCCCATTCCTCTTTTTACTGTATATTAACGGGCTGGGTGAGTATTTGTGTAAGAGGGGGAAGGACATCCCGAGGGCCAATGTACGGCAATTACAGGTGCTCCTATATGCGGACGATGCTGGTCTAACAGCGAGAACAGCAAATGGACTCCAGTCCATGCTTGATGCTTTTATTTTATTTATGAATGATCTAGGGCTTAAAACTAGTCACACTCAGGGGGCGATTCCGATCTCGGTCGGAGGCGCACCTAACACCATTCGGTCGGGAAAAAAACCATGCGAATGCCTGTTTCCCGACCGATCCGCACATTATTCCGAACGAGCAAGTACGATGCGCACAACAGCATAGATTCCGACCCAGTCGTACTCACCCAATCCAGGTCCTGTTCCCCGACCGAGCCGGATCCGTAAACGCAGAATCGAGTCGCACGGAAGCCAAAATGCAGCTCTGTCCGGCCGGACAAGTACGATGCGCTTCCCGTACGCGCCGAACCCGTCGCTACGCACGGCACGTCAAAGCATCCGGGAGAGGCGCACATAAGCTCCGATTCGCGCCACAACACGATCCACGGCTACGAGACGAACACGCCAGCGACGAGGACGAGGCGAAGCAACGAGAAAGACGAACGAGACGAACCAACCATGAATCCCATCGTGCCGATCCTACCAATATTCTACATCTACTACCGGAACAGGCACGGACGCGTACGGCGCAGTAGGTAAGTCAGACACCAACCACAAAAACAAACTACACGTACCCGACATATCACACACACACAGAGGTATGCAGAAATTACTTACACCAGCAACAGCAGCACCATAGGGGCGGGATGGCCATCACCAATGCCACATATACACGTAAGGGCCCGGATGCCCACCACCACTACCACCCTTACCCAGGGGGTGCCAGATGCCTACCACTACTACCACCTCTACCCAGGGGGTGCCAGATGCCTACCACTACTACCACCTCTACCCAGGGGGTGCCAGATGCCTACCACTACTACCACCCTTACCCAGGGGGTGCCAGATGCCTACCACTATTACCACCACTACCCAGGGGGTGCCAGATGCCTACCACTACTACCACCTCTACCCATGGGGGGCTGGATGCCTGTCACTACTACCACCCTTACCCAGGGGGTGCCAGATGCCTACCACTACTACTACACTTACCCAGGGGGTGCGAGATGCCTACCACTACTACCACCTCTACCCAGGGGGTGCCAGATGCCTACCACTACTACCACCTCTACCCAGGGGGTGCCATATGCCTACCACTACTACCACCTCTACCCATGGGGGGCTGGATGCCTGTCACTACTACCACCCCTACCCATGGGGGGCTGGATGCCTACCACCAACAACACCCCCACTCACAGGATGGCTAATACATGACACAACAAGCACACACCAACATAAAGAATGCAACATAAAGACATCCCCCCAACACCATGACAAGCGTGTGTAGACTGTGTCAAATGCCTACAACACTGAACATGACTTTGAACATACAATGTGACCCCCTATCACATGTGCCACACATAAATGTGTGTGGCCCCCACAATGCAAGCAGGCCATGACCATTGTGGCAATGGGGTCCAAAACCCCATCATCACAGTGACCAAAATGTAAGTGTGGGGTCCATAGCTGAAGCACATCTTGAACATTGTGGCAATGGGGTCCAAACCCCCATCATCACAGTGACCAAAATGTAAGTGTGGGGTCCATAGCTGAAGCACATTTTGAACATTGTGGCAATGGGGTCCAAACCCCCATCATCACAGTGACCAAAATGTAAGTGTTGACAAAGAAAAAGCTGCAACTGCCAAACTGCATGGATGATTCCTGGTCACAGAACAACAAACACATCAGTGGCAAAGTAGTGCTTGTGTCCCATAGCAACATAGATTGGGGGAGGCAAACAGTGCAGTGCAAATAAGACATACCTTTGGCCATGTGCAGACAAACATCACCTATGGGGGCTGACACTGTCAACAGTCATCAATGACACAATGATAGAAGTGACCATCAGAATGCAGACCCACATATTTGCACCAATGGGCACACAAATGCAGATACCTTGTGGAGACTGTAGATGTGAGGTGAACAGATACCATACCATGGCAGCAATGGGACACACAATGATCATTGTGCTGACTGATGACCTAGGAGTCCCAGGGACAGCAGGGGAAACACACCAAACAACATACAGCCAATGGCACACTAAAGATATGCCAATGCAGTGGTGCAGATGCACAAACACAAACAGGCAGACCCACACTGCACATCAAACACAACAGGTGAGGGGGTGCCAGTGTCCCCAGGCAACCACACAACACATGAGGAGGCCTGAATACCAATTACACAGATGTGCATACAGTGCCACACAAAGGTAACTCATGGATCCAAATCCCCTATGTGGGCAATCAGGCATTGTCAGATGAGAGGGAGCACAAATCACACATGTCACACAAGCATGTAGGAACAGCAACTGACACAGCAAGACACAGAGACACCACAGCACTACCCCCAGGGCCCCCACAATGTGGTGACCCTGGTCTGCATTACAATACCACTGTGATGACAAAGCTAGATGTCGTTCACACTGTGAACCACAGTCATGTGTCCTGAGCAACAAACTACCATCACACCTACACAAGCACAAATCAATCAGCATGGCCAGTAAGCCAAGGCCAACATGGAGGCAGGGGTCTAGCCGGGCAACAACTCTCATCTGCACAGACTCAACACCACACACCTCGACCTCCAACAATGTGCAGCAGTGAAGCTCACATGCACTGGTGACATTGCACATGCACCCATGACAATCCCAGGGGGTGGTGGGAAGCAAGGTGCAGAAACACATCACACATGGCCACTCAACAAGACTCCTGAATGTCTGACACACTGCACACTATGCTGTACATGGACCTGACGGCAATACCACACCAACCAATGGGATCCCAGCCACAGTCACACACCAATGAAGAAGCCAAGGTCACCCACAAAGAACACACATAGACAACTACCAACATTGCAGCCCTGACCCTGAGGAGTGCCAGCAGTCACACACACAACGTGTCACAACCAATGAAAGCTAACTCAAACCGGAAATCACATGACAGGTGTAAACAACAAGTGCCAAGGGGAATCCTGACTGTGACCCATCAGCGTCTGCCCACAAACTCAGCCCTGACAGCAAACACACCTATGGGTGACACCCTGATGACCAGTAATGTGCCATGCACCCACATCACAGAGAACCCAGGGAGAAGACTTTGGGGGAACATAGGTCAACTCAGCAAGCATCACAAACAGGAACATCACTAGGGATCCCAGCATGCACAGCAAAATGGAAGTGAACACACAGACATGCTCATACAACACACACCTTGGGCGCAGGCGATGTCGCAGGAGTACACACTGCCATGAGGGGACTCCACTCCTGTGTGAGGAAGCTGTGCCATATGTTGCGTCAGTAGGGCTCCATCATGTCAGCAGAACACTTGGTCACACAGTCAACAATTAGCACCAAATGAAGGCTCCCGTCACATCAGCCTGATCATGGGAGTGTCAACAAAATCATCAGCACAGATCCAACACACATGTATAGCAAGTTGCACTGACAACACAGATGAGTCCTTCCCCATTGATGCCCAAACCTGCATGTCCAGTGGAGATGGCCACACGGTCAGGGAAGTAGACTAATTGAACAATGGCAAGCACAACAGATGTGCAGGGGTGAAAGCCACAGATGTGACATTGCTAATGTAAGTAGGAAATCCCATTGCCAAATATTGAAAACATGACACCCTCAGATGCTGCTAAGGATGTCATGGATACACCACAGGATAGGACACAGTCCCCCTGGACCACATGGGTTCCTGCACAGTAACACTTCATTTTCATGAGACCAAATATCACCATCACTGCAGCAAGGGCATGGTTAGCATCATCAACATCATGTACATCAGAAGCAAAAGCACTAGAGAACAGAAAGTTGCTTTATTCAGCATATGTGGGTTCAAAAGTTGAAGTCATGTAAAAAATAAACAAAGGCCAATGGCCAGTCCATCATGAAAGTCAAAACAGGGTGACAGTGGCAGATGTCACCCTACGCATGCCTGCACTGATAAAAACCAGGGACAATCCCCTCGGAGGGGCATACGGGGGGCAGGCCAGGCACCGCAGGGACAGGATCAGGGCTCACCAGAAGGAGGCAGGGAAGGGGTGGTGGGTGCTGGAGAGCCACTGACAACTGCAGTGGAGGTGTCTGACATGGTGTGTGCCGGCACAACTGGGGGGCATGACTCAGATGGTGTGGGTGCCGGCACGACTGCAGTGGACCGTGCAGATGGAGTGGACAGGTTCGCCACTGCAGTGCCCAAGTCAGACAGGGTGGTAGTGGACTCCACTGCAGTGCCTACCTCCAGGGGAGGAGAATGGGGATCAGGTAAGGTGGGCAGGACAGACGGGGAGGACACCCTCACCACACCAGTGGCACAGACAAGCGCAGTGGGGGGTGTGGGGCCGGAAGAGCAAGTGGCAGGGGGAGAAGGCCTGATCCTTTTGGGGATGGTGTATCTGTGGGTGGGGGAACCTGGGGCCGGGTGTGGTGGGGGCACCTGTGGAGTGGGGGCCTGAGGGATGGAGGAAGGAGACTTGGTGCCTGAGCTGCAGGGCGGTGGCGGGGTCTTGCTCTTCCGGGTCCGGGGGACTTGCGGGTGGGGGCGTCAGTCGGTCTGCGCCTGGGGGAGGGTGTCCGGGGGCGAGGGGCACTCCGCTCCGTGTGGGTGGGCTTCCTCTTCCCCCTGAATGCTGTATCAGCTGGATCGGAGGGGAAGAGGCCGAGGTCACTGAGGAAGAGCCGCTGTGTCTTTGGGGTTGCAGGTGAGGCAAGGGAGGGGGCTTTGGAGGGAGAGGCAACTGAGGACTGCGCAGTGCTCGTGGATGCGTGTGTGTGTGCCTGGGCCCCATCCCCTGTGAGTGTGGTTTCAGTCCCCTGACTGTGCGTGCGTGTGCGTCTTGTTTGTGGTGTGTGTGTCTGTGTGCTGCTCGTGTCTGTGCTGGTGTGTGCCTGTGCCGGTGTGTGTATGCTTGGGACAGGTAAGGTGCTGGGGAGTGTGGATGGGGCAGAGGCAGGAGGGGACGAGGGACTGTCGGAGGAGGGACACTGCTGCCGTCAGGGAGGAGTCCTTGGACCTATTGCCCCTCTGTAGGGCAGACATGCCCGATGAGATGCCCTCCATGAACGACACCAGCTGAGTCAACAGAGTGGTGTGTGCATGGAGGACACTCAGAATCGCTGTCTGCCCTACATGGAGCTGGCGAAGGAGGTACACAGACTCCTCACTCAGGGCAGCAGGGGACACAGGGGCAGGGGGTGCAGTGCCTGGCCCGAAGGAGACACGCTCCCGAACATGGGAGCCTCCACGGACCTCGGGAATGGGAGCCGATGGGAGGGCGGTGGTGGCAGGGTCAGCAACACTAGCTGGGGTGTGGTGGCTGCTGACACCCGCCTCCATAAGGGAGTCATCCTCCGAGCTGCTGTGGTCCTCAGCTGAGGTGGATGGTGCTGAGGACTCCTCGGTGTGGCTCCCCTCGCCCTCCGTGCCACTGGGTCCCTCCGACCACTCCTCGGCTGCTGACCCAGTCTGGCTCTGCGGCTCCTCCTGGTCCGTGGAGCTGTCCCCTCCTGTGGCCGTGGATGTATCTGCAATCAATAGGGAAACAGACAGACATCAGTCACCTGCACCGAACGCACACACCACAGTAAGTACAGCACATTACAGAGCAAGCCCTGGCATCCTTAGTTGAACATTGCTAAAAGTGCCCAAACAGAGCAGGAGAAGCCAATTGTCAGTCTGATGGTCAACCATGGCACTCACATCCCACCTGGCCTTGCACCCATCTGTCTGGTGTCTGTTGGATGGCAATACCCCAGTGTGGACACATACACCACCTACACAGTAGTTGGACAGTGCAGAGAACACGGTGAAGCATGTGAACATGCACACATCACGACTCTTGCCACTGAGTCAGTACAGGTGTCCGGATGAAAGGGATGCCCAGAGTCAAATAGGAAATGCATGCGATGCATACCAGCGACAGACACCATGATGCACCCATGTCCTGATAGCCATTGCCACAATGGTGTGCATGTAGCACATGTCACTCCCCTGCAGGATCACTCATAGGAAGTCACATGCCATGGCACAGGCATGCCTGCTAAGTCATACATCACTCTCTCCAGTCACATGGGCAGGGCAGCCAGACAACAACACTCTGCACTGTGTCACAATAGTAGGTCATGGGGAATGCAAGTCCTGGAGCTGAACAAGTGCACATGTACATCCCCCACACACCACATCATCTGAACCCTTATCTGTCCAGGTCATACCTATTGGACATGTGGGAGACCTGTAACACAACCCTCTGAACCTGAGCACCTCACAATCTGCTGTGAATGGGAAACAGCTGCCTGAACTTCACATTCGCATACCCCAGTCTGCACGGTCAGGTGATCAAACACCTATGTGTCACACAAGTATCGTCTCCTATGGTCACATCTCCGGTGGCATGCTGAGCCCCAACCGAGAAACACCCCAGCAGTCCTGACAACGAAGCCACAGCACACTGACACAGAGGCAGACACCTGAGGGGACATATCACTGAGCACAACGTGTCAGCTGATACACGGGAGTGGGAGTACAGAGTGTATTGTATGGCCTGGAGTAGGCATGACTGTCCTGCCCCACATGAATGAGGGATGAGCCCTGGACAGTAGGCATCTGGCTAAGTATGTGTGACACACGTAATATACACACTCCTGGGGCCCAAACATTGTTCCCACCCGCAGCATGGGTGTGTGCCAGATACCCCAGGCACATGTGGTGGATCAGCTCAGCAATTGGACCACATATCAAAGAAACACGCAGATTACATGTCAGAACACAGGCATTGTGTAAGCAATGGACCCACCCATGATGCCCACCACAGAGTTAGTGAAACAGATGCTGTCCCCCACCTTGAGTCAAGCAAACTGCAAGGACACAGTACCCAAGTGACACAATTCCCTGACTGAAAGGGCCACATCTGGGTATCAGATGAGGAGTGGGCAGTGCACAATAGAGGGACATGGGTCCTGGACCACATGACTGATGTACTGTGGAAGTTTAACCAGGCCAGGGGAGGGCACATAACATGGCAGACAAAGTTCACAATGCAGTCATGGACTCACCCCCTCCTTGCTGCTCTCAGGCCTTCAGCTGCCCATCCAGATCAGGGAAGACCACCGCCAGGATCCTGAGCATGTGGGGGGTCAGGGTCCGGTGTCCGCCCCTCCTGCGAGGAGGCGACAGCTTCAGCTGGACCCGTGCGATCCTCCGGGTCCAGCCCCGAAGGTCCTGCCACCTCTTCTGGCAGTTGCGGATCCGGCGCTTGTAGACCCCCACGGATCTCACTGCCCGGACGATGGTCAGCCATATCTGCTGCTTCTGGTGGGCATCAACCTGTGAGGATGACAAAGTGAGAATGCCATTACTACACATGCAACATATCCGTGCATTACACAGTTGGATATACATGTCTCAATCACAGGGGCACATGATGTACACAGGCAGTGCAACGATGGCTATGGACAGTATGCCAGCAGTTACTACATGGTATCATTGCCTGGGAAGTAAAACCTTGTTTAAATGCACTGTCACTGCACTATACCTGTTCAGTGCATGTAACTACACACTATGGGGGGTGACAACTACTCAGTGAGCCTGCTAGCCAGTGGCGTGCAGACTGTTAGCCTTGCTAGGCAGACAACATGCACATTTAGAAAGGCAGTGGACAGAACACTCACCTGCTCCCCTGCTTTCCCATACAGCTTTCTGTACTGTGGAAGGAGGCTGTCCAGCAGGGCCTGGTTCTCCTCAGTGCTGAAGGCTGGGGCTCTCTCCACAGTACGTGCCATTGCAGGGTCCAGAGGGTGCAATTACAGCAGCAGTGGTGGTGGCAGATGTCGTCCTGGAGCATGTAGTGCAGGCAAGTGAGCTCTCAGGGGAACAGCCAGCATTATATGTGTGCTGCAGAGGCAGATACTGTCCCAAGTGTCCAAAGTGATAGGTCCAAGTCGTTTGCATCTTCTGAATCTGGCCAATCCATGGAATTGCACCACTTACACACGCCCACAGCATCCTTCAAAAGTTCAACTTCATGACACCCATGAATTTGCAACATTGTTGTGGGTGACCAACTGAATTTACAGCATCAGACTCGTTCAAAATTTGAAAACGCGTCCGTTGCCAGGCCAGGCCATAGCCAATGGGTGCGCACCGATCGGTCCATTGCTGTTCAACGCGTACCCAGGATACAACGCGTACCCGCACACATTGAATGCAATGGGCCGGCCGGGCACACCGATCGGTCCATTGCTGTTCAACGCGTACCCAGGATACAACGCGCTCCCGCACACATTGAATGCAATGGGCCAGCTGGGCACACGGATCGGTCCATTGCTGTTCAACGCGTACCCAGGATACAACGCGTACCCGCACACATCTGTCCTCACATGTCACTGTGGGGTGTGTTTGTAACGTGGCAGCAGGAGATGGGAACTGTGACACGGCCTCATGATATCCAATGGCACAACCTGGGACTTATTGATGCCACTTGTTGAACTGTGATGTTAGATGTTGGCCATGTATGTGCCATACATGTCCTTACGGAACTGCACACATCATGTACTTGTGCCTCATAATGATGTATCATGTGATATTGAGTGTGTTCAATGCCACATATGTGGGGTGACTGACAATCTTTCTTTCTTCACCTATGCACTGCAGGGCACCAGCTGTCCATAGACCATTCCCTGACCTGGCAACGATGGTGGAACGTGACAGCATCCGACGGTACCGCTTCACCAGGCAGCTGATTGAGGATTTGGCAGTGCGCTTGGCACCACATTTGCAACCTGGCCGGCCGTACCCTACAGCGCTGACCCCCAAGGTGAAGGTGATGGCAGCCCTACTCTTCTTTGCCACTGGTACCTTTCAACACACTGTGGCGACTGCTGGTGGGATGTCACAGACCATGTTCAGCCGTGTGCTCCGCGATGTTTTGGAGGCTATGTTGATATACCTGAACCAGTACATCTATTTCCCTAGACTCCAACAACTCACTGACGTGAAGAGTGACTTCTATGCCCTGGGGAGGATGCTGCATGTCATTGGCTCCATTGATGGGACACATGTGGCTTTGGTACCACCACAGGCCCAAGAGCAGGCATACAGGAACCGCAAACACTACCACTCGGTCAATGCACTGGTGGTCTGTCTTGCAGATATGAGCAACTCACACGTGTGTGCCCGTTTCCCGGTTCTGCACACGATGCCTACGTGATGAGGAGTAGTCGCATCCCGAGGATGATGTCACAGATGCCGAACCAGCGTGCCTGGCTTGTTGGTGTGTACTGACTTTGTACCATTGTGTGTGTTCTGCAATATAGTGTTCCACCCTCTTTTCCAACTCAGCTAATGTGCAATTTTGTCTGTATGTAGGTGACTCCGGATACCCCAACATGCCATGGTTGCTGACGCCCCTTAGGAACCCTGTGACACCAGCCCAGATGCGCTACAATGAGGCACATGGTCGGACAAGGAGAGTGATTGAGCGGACATTTGGTCTCCTGAAGAGCCGCTTCCGCTGCCTGGACAAGACAGGAGGGGCCCTCCCATATGCCCCAGCAAAGGTGTGCAAGATTTTCATCGTCTGCTGCATGCTACACAACCTGGCAGTGCGGAAGGAGTTGCCTCTCATCCTGGATGACGATGACCAACATCCGCCACCTGTGGAGGATCCTGGCCTGGACCACGATGCCAGTGATGATGATGATGATGGTGATGGTGATGTCCGCACACAGCTCATCACCAACTTCTTCAGCTGAATGTGAGTATCCAGAGATGTCATGTCAATGATGTGAGTTTGCATGATATGTGTTGGTGGTGCTCTGGTGCTGTTTGAGTGTGTCCATGGGCTACATGACTGTATGCGTGTAGCGATGTGTCCTTACAGGTAGTCTGTACTCCCCAACAGTGTTGACATGCTAACTTGGTTCTGGGTGGGTATCTTGTGACATGTATTGGGCATGAGTATTGCAGTTCCGTCCTGTTCTTCAGTGCTTTTGACTGTGTGTCATTTCTGTCCTTCACAGTGTACTTTCAGAGTCGTTTGGTCAACTGTGATCCCCGACACCGTGATTCGACTTCCAGGGTGGTAGCTGTCGTGTCCCTACAGGTGATGTGCGCCACACCCATGGACTTCCTTCCTTCTACACTTGTTGACTGTGTGCCCGCTGCCAGGTGGGATTACCTTGCATCTGTAGTGGTTACAACATGTTGCAAATGTGTAATAAACCTGTGCTTCACTTTGTGATGTGCGTTGTCTGTGGTCACACATTTGACTGACATTTGCTTACTGCACCAGTGGGCTAGTTGACAAAGACTGTGAATAGGTGTTGTGTCTGTGCATTGCACCGTATTTCCTGGCAACATCAGTGTAGGCAATGAGTCAGATGGCCTAGGTGTGCATTTGTTGTGTAGCCCTGGTGGTGTGTCTCCCTCATATGTGTCACGTTGCCATGACTCACATGCCTGTGTTGTACTTGCTGTAGCAGTTAGCATGCACAGTGTAATTTCGCTGGTCATCATCTCCATGACAGAAACCACGTTGGAATCACGACAGAGGCAGGTATGGTGTATTAGTGTGTTTATTGTCATACATGTGTGTGAATAGTGCACAGGATGGTGAGTGCTGTACATTTTGATTGCAATCCAAAGTTCCTAGATGAATTGGAAGTCCTGGTAGCAGAAATGTCCTGTATCAAGTCCACAGTCATCTGAGACATTGGTCCAACTTGTACTCCCCATGTCATGTGGGGGAGTTGTGTTGCAGTCAACAGGGTGAACAGTTTGCACACAAAGGTGATTATCCAGAACAGGTTTTGTCTTCCTGGGTGTTGCACATGGCCATCGGCCTCTCAGTTGCCCCTCCTCGGACGACCCCTCTTCTTTGGGGGGGGACCCTCAAGTGCAGGCTGCTGCGGTGCAGGGGACTCTCCGCCAGAGTCATCCTCCCTCCCTGTGGCAGTTGCAGTTGTTTCAGCAGCAGATGTTGTGGGCACACAGGGAGGTGTTGACTGGTTGCTGCTCATCTGGCGGAGGCATTGTAATATGTCCCTATGCACCGCCGTCATCTCTTGCAGTGTGTCCCACTTGGACTCCACGCGGGACATGTGTGAGTCCAAGTGGGCATGATGGGCAGCCTGCTGCTGTTTAATGTCCCTGAGGAGCCCCACTACTTGGCTGAGCTCTCCGGTGCTGGACTGGTACGCATCGGCTATGCGTGCCAGTTGTGGGTCATCATGCAGTCCAGACCCCTCTGCGATCAGTGACCTATGTCTCCCACCCCTCCCACCACCCCTGGCGACACGTGCAGTACCTGAGGTGGCACGTACAGGTGACCCTGGGCCCCCTTGGGGGTTGTTGGTGGTGTTGGTGTCCATGGCCCCACGTTGGTCCAGGGTCCCTGTGCTGGTGGTGGTGGTGCTCCTTGGTCTGTCCATGTCGGCAGGGGTGGTATGTGTGTTGACAGTCGTTGGAGGGGTGGGTGCAGGGGGTGCAGCTGGTGGTCCTGCTGGTGCTGCATGATGACTTGCTCCGGAGGTGCCAGGTAGGTCTTCTTCATCCGAGGAGGGCAGAGGCTGTTCCACACCAGTGAGCTGCGTATCCTCTTGAGCCTGGGACGGGGAATCCTCACTGTCTGCTGCTGTGTCCCCATCATCAGCTGTTTTTGGTAGACACACACATTGTATGTTATGTTTCTGCAGGCATCAATGGTTGACACACCTGACAGTTGTGACTGTGCCTCTGGATGCGGGCCTGTACATTGCATTGTCCTAAGTTGTCACAGTCAGAGGTTGATATTGGTGTAGCACATTGTCCTGCATTATTTGGGCATTTCTATGTGAATGTTGGGGTGTGTACATGGTCTGCATTGGTTGTATTTGGTTGACATCCGGCCCTTCTTCACACCCAGCCAGATATTCCACCATGGAACTTGCTTCCATTGCAGGGAGTGCAAGTTGTCTTTCAGGATGTCAGTCAGTGGTGTCCTGCTGTTGGTTGGTGCACAGTTGCCAGCAGGGCCTTGTGCTCCCCACAGCAGTAGCCAGTGTCAGCCATCTTGTCAGTTGTTTTCCACTCCCTGTGATGTGCGCATGGTTCAGGGTGGTGTTGATGGGACAGTTGTGGGGGTGGCCGATATCTGTGACTACCACTCCCATCATGCTATTGCCTCCACCCCACTTCCCAGCATGCCCATACTTACTTGCTTTTGGGTGGACTTCACTGTGTGTGAGTGTGTGAGCAATGGCAAGATGGCTGACAGTGGTGTCCTGCTGTTAATTGGTGGCCAGTTCCCAGCATGGCCTTGTGCTCCCCACAACAGAGCACCAGTGTCAGACATCTTTGATGGGGCTTTCCACTCCCTGTGATGTGAGCATGGTTCAGGGTGGTGTTGATGGGCCAATTGTGAGGGTGACCAATATCTGTGACTCCAACTCCCATCATGCTATTGCCTACACCCCCTTCCCAGCATGCCCATACTTCCTTCCTTTTGAGTGGACTTCACTGTGTGTGAGTGTGACAGCAATGGCAAGATGGCTGACGATGTGGTCCTGTTGTTTGTTGGTGCCCAGTTCCCAGCAGGGCCTTGTGCTCCCCACAGCTGAGGCCAGTGTCAGACATCTTTGAAGTGGCTTTTCACTCCCTGTGAGGTGTGCATGCTTCAGTGCTAGCTTGCTGGGCCATGTGGGTGGGGGATGTTGAGCTGTGACTACCACTCCCATCATGCTATTGCCTACACCCCCTTCCCAGCATACTCATACTTCCTTCCTTTTGACTCTGCTTCCCTGTGGGGTAGTGTGCCTGTGTTGACAGGATGGCTGACAGTGTTGTCCTGGCAGTTGTTTGGCTACAAGTCCCAAGAGTGTCCCTGTGCTTCACACAGCATAACCCAGGGTGGTGGTTCTTTGTGGGATATTCAATTAGGGTGTGAGGCATTGCATTCTCCCAGGTGGGTTATGTGGAGTTAGTGTTGAGGGTGTGTGTGAGGAGAACTGCTTGTAACTATGGTCAGTGCTGTGAGTCCTCTTTCCCACCCAGCCAGATATCCCACCATGGAACGTGCTTCCATTGCAGGGAGTGCAAGTTGGCTTTCAGGATGTCAGTCAGTGGTGTCCTGCTGTTGGTTGGTGCACAGTTCCCAGCAGGGCCTTGTGCTCCCCACAACAGAGCACCATTGTCAGACATCTTTGAAGTGGCTTTTCACTCCCTGTGAGATGTGCATGTTTGAGTGTGATCTTGCTGGGCCATGTGGGTGGGGGATGTTGAGCTGTGACTACCACTCCCATCATGCTATTGTCTCCACCCCACTTCCCAGCATGCCCATACTTACTTGCTTTTGGGTGGACTTCACTGTGTGTGAGTGTGAGAGCAATGGCAAGATGGCTGACAGTGGTGTCCTGCTGTTGGTTGGTGGCCAGTTCCCAGCATGGTCTGGTGCTCCCCACAACAGAGCACCAGTGTCAGACATCTTTGATGGGGCTTTCCACTCTCTGTGAGGTGTGCATGCTTGAGTGTGAGCTTGCTGGGCCATGTGGGTGGGGGATGTTGAGCTGTGACTACCACTCCCATCATGCTATTGCCTCCACCCCCTTCCCAGCATGCCCATGCTTCCTTCCTTTTGACTCTGCTTCCCTGTGGGGTTGTGTCCCTGTGCTGACAAGATGGCTGACAGTGTTATCCTGGGGTTAGTTTTGCTACAAGTCCCATGTGTGTCCCTGTGCTTCACTCAGCATGACCCAGGGTTGTGGTTCTTTGTGGGATATTTGATTGGAGTGTGAGGCAATGCATTCTCCCAGGTGAGTTGTGTGGAGTTTGTGTTAGGGGTGTGTGTGAGTGGAGCTGCTGGTTACTATGGTCAGGGCTGTGAGTCCTCCTTCCCACCCAGCCAGATATCCTACCATGGAACGTGCTTCCATTGCAGGGAGTGCAAGTTGTCTTTCAGGATGTCAGTCAGTGGTGTCCTGCTGTTGGTTGGTGCACAGTTGCCAGCAGGGCCTTGTGCTCCCCACAGCAGTAGCCAGTGTCAGCCATCTTGTCAGTTCTTTTCCACTCCCTGTGATGTGCACATGGTTCAGGGTGGTGTTGATGGGACAGTTGTGAGGGTGAGCAATATCTGTGACTACCACTCCCATCATGCTATTGCCTCCACCCCCTTCCCAGCATGCCCATACTTCCTTCCTTTTGAGTGTACTTCACTGTGTGTGAGTGTGACAGCAATGGCAAGATGGCTGACAGTGGTGTCCTGCTGTTGGTTGGTGCCCAGTTCCCAGCAGGGCCTTGTGCTCCCCACAACATTGCACCAGTGTCAGACATCTTTGATGTGGCTTTTGACTCCCTGTGAGGTGTGCATGCTTGGGTGTGATCTTGCTGGGCCATGTGGGTGGGGGATTTTGGGCTGTGACTACCACTCCCATCATGCTTTTGCCTCCACCCCCCTTCCCAGCATGCCCATGCTTCCTTCCTTTTGACTCTGCTTCCCTGTGGGGTTGTGTGCCTGTGCTGACAAGATGGCTGACAGTGTTATCCTGGGGTTAGTTTTGCTACAAGTCCCATGTGTGTCCCTGTGCTTCACACAGCATGACCCAGGGTTGTGGTTCTTTGTGGGATATTTGATTTATGTGTTTGAGGCAATGCATTCTACCAGGTGAGTTGTGTGTAGTTTGTGTTAAGGGGGTGTGTGTGAA
Source organism: Calotriton arnoldi (assembly GCA_963921515.1). Classification (NCBI taxonomy): domain Eukaryota; kingdom Metazoa; phylum Chordata; class Amphibia; order Caudata; family Salamandridae; genus Calotriton; species Calotriton arnoldi. Next base: position 2,719,298 of record CAWUFW010000540.1, on the reverse strand, counting down.
AAGCTGCTTGTTCATATGGTCTGAGGTGTCAGTCCTCCTTCCCACCCAGCCAGATATCCCACCATGGAACGTGCTTCTATTGCAGGGAGTGCAAGTTGTCTTTCAGGATGTCAGTCAGTGGTGTCCTGCTGTTGGTTGGTGCACAGTTCCCGGCAGGGCCTTGTGCTCCCCACAGCAGTAGCCAGTGTCAGCCATCTTGTCAGTTGTTTTCCACTCCCTGTGATGTGGGCATGGTTCATGGTGGTGTTGATGTGTGCATTGTGAGGGTGGGCAATATCTGTGACTACGACTCCCATGATGCGATTGGCTACACTGACTTGCCCAGCATACACAGAATTCCTTCCTTTCAGTGGGCTTCACTGTGAGGTGGTGTTGTAGTGGTGGCTACATGTCTGGATGTGTTTGTTAGTTATATTTGTGCCACTGCCTAGCTGTAGTTGTAGTTGTGTTTGTACATGTGATGACACAGTTACATATCACTATGAGATGGCATGTGTTGTGTTTATCTGACTGACATACACATTTTGGGATGATTCTGTTCTGGTTGGTGTGTATTTGCTAAGGGTGCATGGTTTGACTCTCCCCTTGACAGTGATGTGTGTGTATTGTCGCACAATATTGTGTACATTTATTGTGTACTCACCAGGCTCTGGGATGTTTTCTAGTCCATATACGCTCACTGGTGGTAGAATGGCCCGCACCTTCTCCTCCCAGGGCCTGAGGTATACTGGTTTGGCAGGAGGGCCACTGCCGGTGTGTTGGCTCAAGAGGTAGTCCTTCTTCAACAGCTCCCTGACCCTCCTGCGCACGTCATACCACCTGTTCTGGATGTCTACCTTTGTGCGCAAACATGGTGATTGTGCGTTCACCCTGTCGACGATCCTCTCCCACATCTTGGTTTTCTGCGACATGGGTGTCTGTTGGACCAGTGTACCAAACAGCTGTGGCTCTACCCTGAGGATCTCATCTACCAGGACTTCCAATTCACTATCTAGGAACTTATGATTCTTCTTTGGGGGCATGGTGATGGGTGGTGATGGTGAGTGATGTGTGTGTTGGTGTGCAGGTGAAGGTGTGTGAGTGTGTGTTTTGCTGGGTGTATGTGAGGGTGATATTTGTTGAGGTGCTGATGGTGTGTGGCTTGTGTGATGGATGAGCTGTGGGTGTGTGGTTGCTGTTTGTTGAGTGCTGGCAGGTAATTTGAATTTGCAAAGGATCATGGTAGGGATTTGTGTCCTTTATATGGGTGGAGTTGTGGGTGTGTCTTTGTTCCCTGCCCCCCCCCCCAGTATTTATTGGCTTTGTAATTGCTTGTTTGGCCTTTTTTTGTGTATTTTCCCTTTGTACTTTTTGTGCATGTAGGAGACGTTCTTGTGACCGAGTCGGACCCTGCAGTTGTCTCGTACGAGCTTCTCCGAGTCGTTCACGCTGTGTTTGTGCTGTTTTCTATGCTGCGTATGCGTCGGTCGCGGTGTTTTGGGTTGCTTCGGCTCGCAGTTTTGTATGCGTGTCGGTCGTACGGCTTGTCCTCCGTGCGACTCGGTCGTGTTTTCCACGCGTTGCATCGTACTTGGCGGGTAGGAGTTCGCGGGTACGTTTCGTTCGGGATTGTTCCGGGTGCGTGTCGGTCGGTTCGATTCGCGTGTTTTTCCGTCCGGATTGCTGTTTTCCGCGCGGCTCGGTCGTTTGGCTTGTGTTCCGTACTAGTCAGTCGGGTTTTGCATGCTTCTCATCGTACTTTGCGGGTCGGGCTGCACCGGTACGTGTCGGTCGGAAAGAATTCCGGCTCCGAGTCGGTCGGTACGTTTTCCGGCCCGAATTGGAATCGACCCCTAAATTGTTTGTTATGAAGTGTGGCCCAAAAAAAGACGAGGAAATTTATGTTAGGACGGAAAGAAATTAGGGAAAAAAAACACTTTTCGTATGTGCGTGCCTTTTGATGTGGATTTTAATTGGACGTTTTTACTGAGTGTCAGAGCAATGCAATTTCAAGGGTCGATAGAAGCTGTTTTTAGATTTTCTAAAGGGCAAGGGTATAAGCCAATTAAGGAATTGCTTTATGTGTTTAAAAGTAAATGGTTGTCTGTTGTTTCTTATGGTGCCGGTGTCTGGGGATATATAAATTGCACCATGTTGCAAAAATTTGAAAATACATTTATAAGGAGATTGCTGGTAGTGCCCCAAAATACATTTGTATTTTTCTGTCATGAGGTAGTCATGCTGGGCTACTTAGAGGAATATATAAAATTACAACCCCTGCTGTTATGGGCAAAGAAGTGTTTTGGAAAAACCTGGATGCCCATTTTTGCAAAGAAGTACTGAGAGATTGCATGAATTTAGACAATTGCCTAGAGAATCCTTGGCTCAGGTATATAAAATCTAGCTTTTTATAGGTGGGCACTCCTGAGCATTTCTCCACCCCAGATACCCATACTAATGTGTCTTCAAATAGAATTAAAACACTTTTTCACCATTATTTTCAGATACATTGCCCTTGGAAAAATCTTCCTGAAAGGATAGAGTTATATCGCCAGCCCCAAACACAGCCCGCACTTTATTTACAGTTAAGCGTAAATGAGAGGCAAACAATTTTGCTGACCAGGTTATGCCTTAAAACAAAACATTTTCTGGCAGCGTTTCCTTTCCAAGGCACGTGGTTTTCCTTACTCCCCCCGCCCTTGTGACGGCCTTACATATCAAAGCACTAAGCACTTTATTTTATTTGCCACACTCTATACTCCCTAGAGAAGGCAATTCCTTTGGCCTTTATTATTAGCACAGTAAATTAGGACCCATGAGACAGCCCTTGCTTATTTATTATCCTTAGACAACACCGATATTATATTTGCTATTTTAAATTAAATTTTAACTGTATTTAGGATATGCAGTAAATTTTAGTTGTGCACTAAGATTTCTTTTTAATGGATGTAATATGTATTTATCTATGATTTTAAATGGAAATGTATTGGATTTTGTGAAAACTTTTATGGCTTAAATAGAGCAGAATAAAGTATTTTGACTGACTGACTACTGTTTGAAGTGATGCATAAATACTTTATATATTGCCCCTACGTTAAACCTAATTACTTTGTGCCAAGCTACCAGAGAGTTGAGCACAGGTTAATTGCGGGTTTGCTTGTGACTTTACCCTGACAAAGAATGTGGTTGCAGCTTAAGTAGGCTTTCACCGCCCCCCCCCACCAGTAACCGAATTTCTTACATATATATGCATGTATTTATTTATTTATTTGATTATAAATGTATTTATGCCTCTTAACTGTGCAACTGAGTGTGAACTAGTTCCCAGAGGGCATCAGCATATGTTAATAGACACAAAAAACATGCATACATGGAAGCAAAGCAAAAGCATACATAGATATATACTCATACTCCATGAGCACGATGGAAAACAATACGAGCTAGGCCAGTGTTTCGTCGCGAGCCGATTTTTGGTGGGTCATGAAAGTCTGAACAATAAATAAAGACACTTTTAAATTCTGTTTATCTTGTCACATTTGGAGTAGTTCAACGACATAGGTCAAATGTCAGGCTATGTCTTCTGACAAGTTGCTGCTCATTCTTTTAACATGGGTTTGGTGTTTACTTTCCTTTCTCTGACTACAAAGTGAGAGGAGTTTTGAAAGCGAACTACGTGACAATCTTAGGATTTTGGGGCTTTCTTTGCAACACACAATAAAATGTAAATATCTGTAAATTAACTGTATGTATTCAGCAGTTAGGAAAGCAAAAATGAAGCAATTTTTTGGAATGCTGAAGTGTGCGGAAAACAAAGATTTTAATAGGAGTCAAACGAATAAAGCCACTTTAATTGATGATGCGCAAATGATAGAAATTCACTGAAACCCCATTTCCACACATTATCATTTGAGTGCTATATGCTAAATAGTTTTATCAGTAAAACAGCATCTGTGCAAAGTTAGTGGCCATTTCAATAAAAAATGTGCTGTCTGTAAACGACAGTTGGCTACTGCAGCAAAACTTTAATTGCATTAAACAAAATCACCCCTCCTCATGTCTATTAAAGCTAGGTGTGTTGCGAAAGCTTGTCGTTCCAAAAGGTGGGTCGTGGTTCTAAAATGTTTGTGAACCACTGAGCTAGGCAATAGTGCCACATAAGTGATAACTTGGATAGTTAGATGGAGTTAAATTCAAGTAGAGTGCCACGATGGAAAAGCTATGGCGAGGAAGCACGCAATTGCAGAGAATAAAGAAAATGTATTTGTTTCCGATCATTTGTGTGCACAGTTAGGTAATTGGACCAGCGCTATTTCGAAGTATTAATTCCATAAAAAGATGTTCAATTAGGGAAGTGAGTTTTGCAATCCTAGTGATTGCAAATGGCTCCAGAGGTGAGGCCAAGATGGCCGCTGGGTGATTGGGTGATCATGGTAAGTATTTTTTGTCAGGGGAGACAGATTGTGCCAGTAAAATTTTAAAATGCAGGATAGTGATCTGCTGCTCCTTAGAGGACATAGTATCTACTTATTCAATACCCGCAGACCGGTTAGCCAGTATTTCAATGTGCACACTCCATATCGTATTTGACCACTGGGACCCACTGAGAAGCCTCTGTTTTGTGCAATCAATGGGTAATATTTATGAGCAGAGTTGCATCGCTTTTGCACCATGCAAGGTGGACCAAGAGCGACGCAAGTTGCTAAATGACATTTATGAAGCCACGCGAGGCCACTTTGCATGGCCCTGAGTGGAGTAAAGTAAGGCAGCACAAATTTGCTGTGTCCCCTTACTCTGCACTAGGGAGGCATTCCATGGGCATTGTGTAGGTGTTCCCACACAGCTCCCATGATTTTTGACAAATTCCCAGATTTACTAGATCTGGAAAACCAGGGAATGCACCAAAAAGATACGCTTTCTGACAGAGGCGTAACAAGGAGAAATATCTTTCCTTCTCCTCATTACTTCCTCTTTCTATGTGTGCTGCATTGTGCAGCACACAAAGAAAGAGGAATTTGACTCTCAGGATAGGTTTTGTGCAGGAAGGTGCCCCTTGCTGCACAAAAACAGTCCTGCCTGCAACACAGGCATCCTTGCACCATGGTGCAAGGGTACCTGCTTTGGTTCTAAGCAGCCAAAAGGGCTCCAGCACAGGGGAAGATGCAGGAATGCACAATATTGCCTTAAACACAGCACATTCCTGCCCTTTCCCTGTCACGCAGTGCAGCGCAGCAAGGTAACTTGCTGCGCTGCACTGCGTGACTTTTTCATAAATCTGCCAGTTAGTACAGTGCATGGGATTCCGAACTGCCAAAGGCTGTTGTATATCTATGATATGGCGAGACGGCATTCCTTTTTTTAGAGGGCCTTAACAAGATTTTGTAGGGGGTCATCATTTTAAGTTACACCACAGTGTCTTTGACTTCAATTAAATTTAATCGGCACCAATTTTAGCAGTTACTTTCTATTTTTTTAAATTCAGAATCCATAAAAACACATTGGTGAAAGGAAAAGAGTATACATGCTGTGGCAATTTTGGAACACTTAAAAGATGCTTTAGGAATCACTTCTACCAAAAGTGAAACGCAGGCAGGCCTATGTGTGCCACTGTTCTAGGATGCCAACCAGCAGCCGCCGGGTTACAAACAAATCTCCCAGCTCTGATCTCTGCTGGAATGATTACCAGATGACAAATTGCTCATCAGCACTAGGCTGTGTGCTAATGAGACATTTTGTCAGGCACCTAATTATGCCCTAAAGAGCCGCCCATCTGTGCACCTACCGTCACGCTGTAAAAACTAGAAATCCACTTTCCACGACTCCCTTGACACCTTGAGGCACGTGGGCAAAAAAGTAATAATATCTAGATCAGCAACTATGGAAAGGCTAGAGCTGCTGCATGATTCCATTATAAAGGGAGGACCCCAAAATCAGAAAGCACTCATGGACGATGTCCATGACATAGCCCATAACATAGCGGCTTCTGGGTAATTTTGGAAAAAAGTAGTTTTTAACAATATTTAACTTACAGCAGGAAGTTATTGGATGTATGTTGTGTTTAGTGGAATTGTGTGTTGTGGAGTGGAATTATGTGGTTTGGTGTGGAAATATGTGGTGTGGAATGGAATTGTGTGGGGTTGAATTGTGTGGCATGGAACTGTGTGGGATTGAGTGAAAATATGTTGAGTGGAATTATGTGGCATGGTGTGGAGTGTATTTATGTAGACAGTGTGAATGGCACCCAGCAGCTGCTTTTGCCTCCCCTGCAAGAGCACTTGAGTCTTGAGATGACTCATGCTTCAGGCATTTGGATTTAACACCGCTTTGAAGTTTGAAGGGGCTCTGCTGGGGGGAGAAGGGCATGGTGATTAAAGACGGCTCTCTGAGTCCTCTGTATTTACTCAGCAAGCCAGAGATGTTTCTTTTGCTCTTCTTCTGCAGCATGTTTATATTAAACGTGCATCGGCTTGTCTGCAGGGATGCCCTTTAATAAATTTTAAGAATCTACAGCCATTAAAAAAAGACACTAACTTAGTCTTCGGTTTCCTGTCCAGAAACAGCCCGTGGGGAGAATAAAGAAATACAAGCACGAGTGACGGGTGAGGAGGGGGATAAAGAGAGACACACATTACAGCACAAGCTGCGGACGGAAAGATGCAACAGGGATGGAGTTTGGGAAAAGGAGAGAGTGAAAACACGAGCACTCATGTGAAGTGCTCCAAGATAAAGAAAGAAGTAGCTCCTAAAACAGGAGCAATGGATTGACACAAGTACTTGGTCCAGGCTCTGAGGAAGGGCTAAATATGAGAAGGGGCATGATGAATGCATGCTACGGACTAACGGGAACAAAGGATATAAGAGTGACGTTGCAGAGAACAAACTGTAAGACTACTGATTGGGATGAAGCCCACAGATTGTTAACAACATAATAGACAGCGCATGTGCACACCTTACAAAAAAAAAGAGCTATGATGCAGCAAGCGTTGACCATGTCATAGCACACTAAAAATCTCGGGGCAGATTTACAAGAAAGTGACACATCTGTAGAGATGCGTCACCTTCCCTGCGCCACTCTGAGAAACCTTTGCGCCACCATGGATGCGCCGTATTTACAATACGGCGCACCATGGTGCAAGGATTGACAGATGCGTCAGAAATTCTGACGCATCTGTTGGGGCAAAAGTCACGCATTGCTGGAGTTGTGTCGCAAGCACGACGCAACTCCAGCAATGCATTTTGAGGCCTATTCCCACAACACTGCGTCACTCCTTATGCCTGCTTCAAGCAGGCGTAAGGTTTTGACGCAGTGGCGTCCTAAAAGTGACGCAGTGAAATCTTGTAGATTTCACTGCGTCACTTCTACGAGGCTTTTTTGCGTGGGAACGCCCACCCTGCATACATTATACCTGACGCAGGTATAATGTGACGCAGGGCTTTATAATGTGACGCATCTCCCTAGATGTGTCACGTTGTAAATGGGCCGCATTTTTACGCCGCCGCTGCGTCACAAAAAAGTGACGCAATGGCGGCGCAAAAATGACGCAAGGGAATTGTAAATCTGCCTCCTCAGGTTTAAGGCATTAAGGGGCATATTTACAAGCCCCTTGCGCCACTTTTGCGCCGCCGTTGCGTCACGCATGTGACGCAGTGGCGACGCAAACCATGCGCCGCGTTGCGCTATATTTACAACGTGACGCATCTAGGGAGATGCGTCACGTAGTAAACCCCTGCGCCACATGAAACCTGCGTCAGGTTTCATGTGGGCGTACCGGCGCAGGGGGTTTCAAGATTTCACGCAGTCACTTTTCCGACGCTGGTGCGTCAAATCCTTACGCCTGCTTCAAGCAGGCGTAAGGATTGACGCACCATGTTAGGGATAGGGAAGGTTGGAACAGTGCTGGAGTTGCGTCGCGCTTGCGACACAACTTCAGCACTGCGCCAACCTTCCGCCGGCAGATGCGTCACGCATCTGCTTATCCTTGCGCCACGATGTACCGCATTGTAAATGAGGCGCATCGGACGTGGCGCAAGGGTAAACTTGCGTGACGCATTTTCCCTGGCGCATCCCTGCTGATATGCAGGGATGCGCCAGGGAACGTAAATATGGCCCATAGTGTAAGTAGAAGCCAGATACCTCAAGATAATCATTCCATTTGCTAGCACCAGATCACATCTCTATTTAACAACTCCCTAGTAAACCAAGGGGCATATTAGCAAGGGCACTATCGCCGCTTTAGCGGCACTTTTTGCCGCTAAAGCAGCGATATTTTTATCGCCCTATCAGCAAACTGTCTCTAACAGCAGTTAGCGACAGTTTTCGGGCATTAGCGCCGTTTTTTTTACCGCTTCGCATGTCAGCGAAATTTATCGCTAATGACATGCAAAGTGGGCGTTCCTCACTAAAAATACACGCAGACAGTCGCAAACACAACTTCACACTATTAGCAAGGCCCGCGAAGCGATAAAAATGTGCGTTAACCCCGATTAGCGCTGGATTTTAACACCTGCTAGAAACCTGACTTAGCCATTATAGTCTATGGGAGGTGGATTCTACGGTTAAGTCCCCACCTGCCTATTAGCGAGTTTTTCCTTAGCGATGGGAATTTATCGCAAGGAATTCTCGCGCTAATGCTGGGAATCGCCGCTATCGCTGGATTTGTTTCGCATTTGAGATAAAACGTTGCTAATAACGCGTTATCTCCGCAAACAAATCCAGCGATAAAAAAAACGACGCTAACTGTGGTTTGCGTTAATTAACGCACGCTGTTGGTAATAGGCCCCCAAGATTGCTAAATCCCACAAACAGCCATCAACTCAAGTGTGATCACTGCCAAGAAAGGACTATAAATGAGAAGCAGAAATGACATGCATGAAGTAATCTGGGACAGTAGACATGAAATTGAGCTGAGACAATCATAAATCAATTCAAAGTAATCAGCTCTATAGGTTTGATGGACTCGCTTTGAGATTTCAGAAGCTTAAGCATACTATTTTGCGTAGCAATCTAGTGCGCTTCCTAAGGGAACGCAACTGGACTGCAACTACACATATGGCAAACAACACAAGCCGGTGGCACCCAGGCATCCTTTGGGCTTCCACTGCACTGAGCCAAGAACAAAACATTGGGGACGGCCCATATGTAAGCGTATATAATTATAACACGTTGGGCCATTTTTATAGCAAGTTTAAAAACATGCCACTGCCAAGCATTGCAACAAGCCCTTGGACCCAGATTTTATGTATGCTTCGTGAGCAGATGTGAGTAGTAGAGGGTTAATCGTTTAAAAGCCCTTTCCGCCGTCCAGAAAAAATAGAGGAGCAAAGTATTCTTACCACATAGCTGCTAGGCAAAAAAGTCAAATGAGTGCTGAATATCAAAGCTTACAAAACACCTGCTGCATCAAAACAAAATCAAATAAAAAAACAATTTCCAACACTTCTTTGATCAATGGTAATCTTGTTGGAAACGGGAGTAATTAACATGCCAACATGTGTGAACATGCCAAAGATAATTAGGTAAAATAAATTCAAGCAAAAGGAAACATTTGGGGGCAAAAAGAAAATAATGAACAATTGTTTTCTGTAAGAATCGTGAATTTCCTGTCTAAATTAGCATGTATGCCTGAGGATATTAACTTGCACAGCAGGGCAACATGCTTTAAAGTTAAAAAAAAAAAGCACTCTGATGCGGCCACAGTTGACCGCGTCATGGCGCTTTTTTATTTTTAAGACAAGCAGTGACGGTGGGGAGGGTAGTTGTATGTGCAAAGAAGCACAGGGGGGCGAGTGGACGCTATACAAAACTGCAAAAAAATAAACTGCAAAAAAATTCCCAACCCTTCTTTCGTTAGAGGTAATCTTTTTGGAATTGGGATTAATGAACAGGCCAACATGTGCGAACATGCCAAAGATATTTAGGTGAAAAAAAAATCCAAGTGACGAATGCTTTGGGTGCGACAAAGAAAAGAATTAACAATTGTTTTCTGTAGGAGTCATGATTTTTCCGTCCAAAATAGCAGCGTTAGCATCTATGCCTGAGAATATTAACATGCACAGCAGCGCAACATGGCTGAATGTGAAAACAAGTGGTATGATGCGGCCAGAGGTGACGCGTCATAGCGCATTTTTTTTAAAGACCAGAACGATGGAGGCGGGGGGGTGACGAGGGGAGGAGGGTGGGACAAGCAAGAACTGGGGGTGAGGGGACGGTATACAAAACTGAAAGAAAAATTCATGGTGGGTTCTATGTATCCCTTTGGCCACAAAGAGCGTGTGTAAAGTCAGTGAGTGAGATGTATGGGGCATATTATCTAAAAAGTGCGCTAAACATCGCAAAGCGTGTTTAGCAAGCACTTTCTTATCTCCGGCTATCGTCGGAATAATTTGCCATGCTAACGCTGTATTAGCGACATTTAGCGCTATGGCGATAATTATTCCAGCCATAGCGGTGTTTTCCATGAAACATCGCTGGTTTTCCAGCGATGTTTCATGGAAAACGCCGATAACCTCTGCTGATACGACCCTGTGGTCGTATCAGCATAATCCACCCCCATGTTAGATATGGCTAACACCTGCTAATTGCAGGTGTTAAATAAATGGCGATGACCCCGGTTAGCGCGACTTTCACGTCGCTAACTGGGGCCATGGCCACCTTGCTAATAGGCGATAGGCCTGTTAGCGGGTGTTTCCCAGGTTTGTTCGTCGGAAACGCCCACTTTGCATGTCATTAGCGATAAATATCGCTGACATGCAAAGCGGTAAAAACACGGGCGCTAATGCCCGAAAACTGTCGCTAACTGCTGTTAGAGACAGTTTGCTGATAGGGCGATAAGAATATCGCCGCTTTAGCGGCAAAAGTGCCGCTAAAGCGGCGATAGTGCCCTTGCTAATATGCCCCTATGTTCGCTTTTATAAATATGTCTGCCTGCTCTGATATGAAAACCGTATTTGCCCATACAGTCTTGGAAAGGTGCTTCGCAGATGTGTATCGCACGTGCTGTCAGAGGTTTAGGACACTTCTAGGCAACAGGAGGAGAGGATGTGGCATTACGGACAGAGCTGCTGACAATGTAGCTGGGAAACCAGGTTGTAGTTTCAGTGTCGGATCAACATCCTGTGGGCAATTCACTTAAGCTCCCTGTGCCTACAAAAATGAATGTGTCCTTGTGTCAAGTAACTGAAAGCGCTCCAATAATGAATGTGTCCTTGTGTAAAGAAACTGAAAGCGCTGCAATAAAACCTTCGGGTGGTGTTCGTGCTATATAAAATTGCATTAAAAAAATAACTGAAATCGCTGCAATAATACCTTAGGGTGGTTTTCGCGCTATATATAGCTGCAATAAAAAAAGTACAGGAGACTTAGGACGGAGCAACTGAAAACATGAGCAATCATATGGAGTGCTCCAAGACAAAGAAAAAAGTAGCTCCCAAAACGGGAGCAGTAGATGGACACAAGTACTTGGTCCATGCTCTGGGGGAGGGATGAGGCATGACACATTCATGCCATGGACAAATGGGGTCAAAGGATTTGAGAGCGAGGATGGAGCGAGAAAATAGGAAGCCTATAGGAGGGCTGAAGCCCACAGATTGAACACAACACGTTTCTTCGAGACAGAGCATGCGCTGTGTAGCCGAGACCTAAAAATGCCTAGGACCACTCGTGGCCCAGCTCACACAGTTCACTAGTGAGTCTGGGTCGCCTTTAGTCGCACTGCTATCTAGGCCCCAGCAACGTGGTGAGCTAGCCTAACACAGCGCACTACCACAACAACAAGGTTAAACTATGAGAACATGAAGTGAGTTTTGTGTGATGTACCTCGGGATTTTTGAAGGATAGGAGTTTCAAGGTTTTTAATCCTTGTTTCCTGAAATTTGCAGAGTTACACCGCTTGCAGACAGGAATAAGAAGTGGACTGGGAGAGCGGTATAATGGCCCAAAGCAAGGAAAAGCCAACAGAAAACAGCATGGGCCAGCAAAGTTCTTGGTTAGAGATAGACTTGCAGATTTACAAGGCCCTTGCGCCACTTTTGCGTCACTTTTCCCATGTTAAAAGTGACGCAAAAGTGGCGCTAGGGGCTTGTAAATCTGCCCCAAAGTATGTATTTATTAACAACAAAACATTGCACAGGGAAAAACATTTTTAAAATGCAACATTCTCATATTCGTTGGGCCGGAGGCATCTGTGGATTAGCGCCAAAAGAGGCCACAAGACCCTTGACATCCACCTTGTAAGATTGGTCAAATCATGCCCACTGCCAGCCCTGGCCAGTGTGATGCCCCATTCCCGGGATCCACCTGAGTACACTTTTTCGCAGGCCAGCACCCACAATGATAGGGAGGTGCCACCCAGAGGCTCGAGGCGCAAGCACAAACAGGGAGTTTCTTTCCACCTCCCCTGTTATCCACACCAGGGGGCCACGATACAATTGTTTTAATGTCCAAAGGGTAGATGGGCCTGTTTAGCAAGGACAGGCCTCCCAGGGAGTGTTAATGACAGGGTGCATGCACATGAGGACATCACAGCATTCTCACACACACAACGTTGATTTGCGATATCGGTGCCTGTTCCTAGCATAACCATTGTGTAACAGATCCTCGAGCTAGTCCTGATGAGGTCTAGAGAAAGACATAGTAGAGGCCACAATGTGTTGACATCTTTCATGACTCCCACTCACCACAGAGCTGCATATGTGGGAAGCCTGCTATGGTGGCCTATGGAAGAGGGACCAATTTAAAAGGTCCAATTCAGAGACATTGAAAAGGCTTCAGGACTTTGATTTGAGTGTCAAACAAAACAGTGCTGGTGTTGATGTGAAGTATTCACACTCAACGACTCATACAAGTTTCAAGAAAATACAAATTTGATTTAAAAGCACTGGTGTTTGAGGAAATACAGATATTAAACCAAATTATTTTAATACATTAAGATGAAAGGTTAAGCAGTTTAGTAAGCCCATTCGGAAAACAAATTACAATTCATTCACTATTTCCTCGAGCTAGTTCAAATTTAAATCTCCCCTGGAAAATAACCTATCGTTTGCCCAGAGGCTACCAACACCGTTGTCACTGGGCCCACTCTTAACTTTCCCTCCCCCCATCCAGGGAGGTGTCTTTTTGAAGATTCCACTAAGATCAAAACACAGTCACAGACAGGAAATGTTTTGTAAATGAGGCTTGGAAATTCAAGTATAATTCACCCATAACGCTGGACTAAGAATAAGTGCTCACAGAAAATGGGTTTTGAAGCAGACCTAGAATTCCACTTGTAATTCACACCTACCAACCATTATCAAGAAGCACCTTCTTCTTAAAGATGAAATATACATTTTGGTAAACAAAATCACAAGCAATTGTCCAGAAAACATTATAACCGACCTCCTTGAACTTTTATACATTTAATAATTCTTTATTGACCTCATAGAAAAATATTTAATGTATATCTATTTACATAAATATAAATCCTTCATTATACACGTTCATATGCATTGCACAAACTCTCTTATTCTTAGCAACTAAGATTCCAGTTTACTCTTTGGTTTGATCAAAAAAGGATCATATCTTGTTCCTCTCCATTCATTTGACTCAATTTCTGTCAATGTTAGATGAGCGGAAAGTCAGTTACGCCTTACATTGTTCTCAGGAATACAAGGTGTAAATGACCTACGGATAGTGATTGCTTCTGTGTCTCCATCCTCTCTCCTCAGGGGCTCTCCATTTGTAGGTAATTCACACCCAAGGCAGGAGAAAGGCAAATGCTCACAGAATTTATTTTGAGACTCAGACATAATAAATCATCAACCAACAAGTTGAAGTCTTTTATATAAGACTCGATTCCACTTCTCATAATGCTGAGGATTTTCAGAGAGAAAGTACTTTTTAAACTCTTTCTGCTACCTGGTTTTCTTTTAGTACTATGTGAATGTAGGGCGGAAAGTGTCTGGAAGTGGCATTATGTCTCTGCGGACCCTGCCACTCCTCGAGGTGTTTTCTCATGCTGAACTTCATGAGACGATGTCTGGTGAGGTGGTTGCTGTCCCGGGTTCCTCATCACCTTCTTTTTTAAAAGACTAAGGGGTATATTCAGAAGAACGTGTGCTAAACATCTCCAAAAAATGTGAACGCAACTTTACACATCGCAGCCTATCGCGGGAAAATAACCCTGTGTTAACGTGGAATTCACAACACGGCGGTACCATGCGATAGTCCGCCGAAAACGCGGCCAATGTCCGCGATACAACCACCTCGACGGAGATAAAAACACAAACCACAACACAACAAAACGTGCGATGAGCCCATTCGCGATGAGGAAAGCAGCGATAAGCACCGCCAGACCTGTGACACACACACGGCAGGCGGGAATAAGCACAACAAAAGCCTGAAAAAGAAAGACAAACCAAACAGAAAACAACAGCCAAGCACAATGGAGGCAACCGGAGCCAGTATACAACCCCACAAGCCCCATTGGCAACAAAACATTGTACATGGCAGGCCATCGTGGACAAGGTGAATGCAGCCGGAGAGCGGAGGAGGGCAATGGAAGAAAACCAGAACAGCCGGAATGATGCGAAACGCACAAACAAGCAGAAACACGCTAACAACAAGAAGGCAGCAATGCACACTGGAGGTGGGAGTCCAGCGCTACACCAGGAGCTGGATGACATGGAGGAAATGGTGTCCACCACATCAGTCTGGAGATGGTGGCAGGAGTTGGGGACCGGAAACTCCCCAAAACAACAGACACAACAGCAACAGGGAGAGGAACGACCAGGGACTGGGGGGACGGGGGGAGATGGGCACAATGGCACACATGCACAATTACCACAGCACAACTGCAGACAAACCATGCCCAAGAGCAACAACACCAACCAAGAGCACAAGTCACACAACCCGGCAATATCACACCACTGAACAAGTACAAAAGTGAAAACCACACTGCCTGAAAGGGAGAAGGGTGAGCCAAATCAGAGCTGAAGGGACATCTCACACACAATGCAGCACACACACATAGGAAGCAGAGCACCCAAACATCGAACACAATGTGGTACAAACACCAACATTTGCACAACAGAACACAGGACACAAGTGCACCCACTTGTGGCCGGCAAACGGCCATACGCATCTGGCAAAGCACGAAACAGGGACATGATAATGCACAAGTACAAACCCACAGCCCTGATGGGGGAGCAATGCACGTATGGCAGGGAGCCAGAGAGTCCGTGACACACACATTGGCATACAAATCAAGACACAACACAGTTGGAGACAAGTGAAAGTGCAGAAACTTTATCAACAAGTGCGTGTCAGTACAGCCAAGAGAAGTGCCATGATATGCAGACCAATGCAGCAGCATGTCTGAATGAGGAACGTAGGAAAGCGCCCATGTCCACCCCGGGGGAGTCCATCACCAACACAAGTCAGTGCCAACCCGCGTTGGTTGTCCGCGCATGGATCAGGAGTCCAGGCCAATGCAGCCATGTCCACTGTCGTCTTGGGACATGTGACCAGATTCCCAACATGCAACCAGGCGTCGGGACACGTGAAATGGGTCACATACAGTTGTGGCTGCAGATACCTTGTCACTCGTCGATGAACGCGAGTGCAGCAGCGTAGGCCAACATCTCCAATGAGAGATCGTTGACAACCACATCTGACATGTCGTCGACGTAATCCATCAGCTGACCCGGACAGATGTGCTGACTCCAACCCCTGGCCCCAATGTGCACCAAAGCCCAATCGGGTAGCGGCTCAATGTGCTCACTGCACACGACGACTCGTGCAATCTCCCAGGTCCAGTTGCCAGCATGCATGCCAAACATCCATGCATGCCATAAACGGGCATCACGGTGACACTCCTGGTCGTGGGCCAACAGGGGGCGCACACACACGTCGAAATCCAGGTCAGCTACAGTCACGTTGGAGAGGCAGACATCCATGGTCCACTCGAATATGCACGAGTGACAATGCAACACCGGCTGGACGCAGGAGACGTTCGCAAGGCGGAAGCTCAGCCGGTAACTGATCCGCAGCACTGCCAACGGCAGTGCCCCCAGTACATGCAGCAGACGTGCACGGTACAGGTCCACGTGACTGGAGTCGAGCATGTGTCCGGGATGGTCTGCCATTGCGTCAGTGGCTCTGCTTGAAGCGGCATTGGCTTGCCCTGCGCCAGTCCTGTGGATGAAATGGCACAGCTCGGAGCAATGAGCAGAGTCTGTGTGCAACGGGTGCAGGCCTGGGGTGGGGTGGGAGTACGTGTGAAGGCCATCTCATGCACGCTAACTACGACCAAGGACTTCTGCGTGTGGGATGTGTACACGTTGGTCTCACGTCGGGCACTGCGTAGTGTGGGAGTCGCAAGTAAATGCTATTGTATCTGTCTGGGGGTGCTGGCCACATGCAAGTCCCAGCTTGGAGCTGCAGATGTGCCACCGCCTGATAGTACAGACAAAGGACCCTTCATCCCTACAGTAACTTCACCATCTGCATGCATTCAGGAGATGTACAGAGGCCTGTCGTGGGTGTGGTGGGATGTCTGCGACCCTGGGAATCATGGATGATATGCCCAGCACGTGGCACATGAGCGGCCTCACTGTGTGTTACGTTGCCTCACAGCTGCTCCTCCCTCCCACGAGCCCCCACACTTGTGCGCGCAGCGTGGTTGTATCACGTGCACTCCTACGGCACACCATTGTCTTGCCTGTCCGCGCATGTCCAGCGGCATGCCAACAACACCGTGACGCTGGCCCTTGAAGGTGTGCGGCCACGTAAGTGTAGGCCAATGGTCCGGACAGGGCGGACACAGGTGTACAGTCCATGGCTGGCTGTGATCGCGCTGCGAATGAGGCTAGGTAACTGACTCATGCAGCCGCAGGACTCATACACATAACACCTGGCATGCATGTGCCAAGACCCCGAGCGGTCTTGCGCTCCTACATTTTGCCGTCCGTGCGGGCCCGCCCTCCTGGTGCATGGTACATTGCAACATCGACTACTGTGGCCCTGGTGGCGACAACACCCCAACACAGAGACACACTTACCGCACATCCTGCCCAAGGCCAGGTCCGAGCCACGCCCTGCTCCCCCTGCCGAATCAGCACACCCCTGCGCTGACCTGACATACGCCGGACCAGCACACGCCGGTTGTGCATGCAGGGGGGGGCGTGCGAAGCTACATGTCCAGGGTCACTGCCAACGATGAGGTGACATGGTATCGTCCGCTGAAGACAGCACACTGTGATGTTGCAGGGCCCGTGCCCATCAAGCTGACACAATGACCACACGGACACACTTGCTCAGATGGTGTGAATGGCTACGGGCACGTGCGCCCGGCCACATTTATTAGCAGGCACACATATCGAGTGACACCTGTGTTGGATGTGTGTGGGGTGTGTGCACACCAGCCGGCAGGGGGTGCCTGGTGCAGTCAGAAATCGACAACGGTGTACATCGTAAAGGACACAACCATTCAACAATAAAGGCCCCATGACTTGTGCTGCACAGAGTTAGTGGCCCCGGATGCACAGCGTCCTGCAGGGGCCTACCGCCACGTCCCGCTGACTTGCGGGTCACTGGGGCAGGGTCACGAGTGCAGAGCAGGTTTCCGTAGATGACAAAGGGGCTTGTCACGGAGTGTCTCGGTGGACAGTGGAAGGTGTACCCCCAGGGCATGATGCAGAGGGCAGAACCACGCTGAAACAGTCACTATGGTGGAGATGAATGGAACAGACACATGTCGGACACCAAGTCCGGTCCAGCCAGATGAAGATGCAGAAAACCACCAGGCCATGGACTCAGACGCCACCAAGGTCCAACCAGATAGTGCCCATGACTCATTGCGCACAGAGTTAGTGGCACCAGTGCTGTTAGGGGATGCCGCCTGCAATGAGGCGTGTCCAATGGTGTGGACTCCTCCACATCTTACCCAAGACACAGTTCCACATGTGTGACCTACTGGACCGCAGTGTAGGCCTGAGGCAGCGGTCAGCACGGGCCATTCACCGAGTGTCGCCAGCTTAGGTTGGATGGCCCCACCGGCCTGCGTAGTTCAGGTTCAGTGGCACCACGGGACGCGGACCTGCGGTGAACAGGGTTGATGGCACCAGGTCAGTTGTTGATAGTGTTCGACTACCTCCGTGACTCTGATCCGGCTTTCGTCCGGACTGAGCCGCATCTTCCTCTTACTCCTCTCCGTGCGTTCACTGGTGTGGACTCTGCCATTCATGATTCGCGACTAAGTGCTGGATGTGGGACCTACTGGTCCGCAGGGTAGGCCTGAGCCCTCATCCACGTGTCGCCGGCTTGCGTTGCACAGGGTTAGTGGCACCACGTGTCGCCACTTGCGTTGAACAGGGTTGGTGGCACCAAGTGTCGCAGGCCTGCGATACGGAATTATGCCTCACTGATCGAAGGGAGTCTGGTGCTGTGGCCGCTGCCACGGACTTGGGGTCACTGCCATTCAAGACTCAGGACACAGTTCCATATGTGGGACCTACTGGGCCGAAGAGGACGCCGGTGGAG
The DNA here is from genome assembly GCA_963921515.1 of Calotriton arnoldi. Classification (NCBI taxonomy): domain Eukaryota; kingdom Metazoa; phylum Chordata; class Amphibia; order Caudata; family Salamandridae; genus Calotriton; species Calotriton arnoldi. The sequence continues at coordinate 2,700,805 of CAWUFW010000540.1, read as the reverse complement.
TATGTCAATGAGTAAGGAGTAATGTGGGCCAGCGTCGGGGGGGGCAGCGATGGTCTGCGGAGGCTGCAGAGGTCGCGGGACTGGTGCTTGGAGCTTGCACTGGCACGTGGTGGGCCCTCTTTGACACACGCTGGTGTAGGCAGGTGAGCGGAGCCTCGTTGGTGCGCTGGGGCAGGCATGACGGGTCTGGGGACCAGCGGCCCGGGGTGCAACAGGCGCACAGGGACGCAGGCCCTGCCGCGCTCGGTGCAGGACTCGTGGTAGGCTGAGAGGTGCCGCCCTGGCAGACGCGTTGTCCATTCCAAATGAGAACCACGCCCAGTGCAACGGGCTTTTTGTTCACACCCCTACGCAGGCCTGGCGTGCGCAGGTCCAACCCACTCCGCACGTGCATGCAGGGGGGGACGTAACGTGTGACATTTCCGCGTTCTGCCCCACAGCCTGTGGGGACATGGTAGCATCCACTGGCCACTACACTCCATGCACCAGCAGTTGATCTCCACATGGCCATTTCCGTGGTTTGCACTCTGTGGTCTGTCCGGCACCTCCACGCCACACCTGGCATTGGGTAGGTTCACATTCCTTAGTCACTTGCCGCTCTCGCACATGCCTGCTCCATGCCTCTCCTCACATCCTGCTATTGTGTGTCTGTGGTGCCATGCCGTGGCTGGGTTGTGGGCATGGCAAGGCCAGATTCCCAATGGAGTCGTGTTGTTGTGTCTGGTCGGTTGGCATGTTGTGTGTCATGTTGAATGTAGTTGTGCTGCGTGCCCATTGCCAGTGTCGTGAGTTGCATGACTGTGGGCTGGAGGTGTGTGGTGTGTTCATTTTGGACTTACCAACAGGCACTGCATTTCCATGGGTGCCAACCTGGGAGCGCTGGGTGATGATGGACTGTCGGGAGATGTGAGAATCATACACTCTGCCTGGGGAGTTGGCCACGACATTGTTGAGGAGTCCCGGGCGGGCCACTATTGCCTGTACATTCATGGTATGCATGTGCTTTCTGTTGTGGTAGTTGTGTGCAGTGTCGGCAGGGGGCACGAGGGGTACATGTGTGCTGTTGATTGGCCCTGACACGTGAGGGAATCCAGCTATGGCTTAGGGGCCTTGCTTGGTCTCCAGCTGCTCCTGCGCAGTGTGGGTGACGTGGAGGTGCTGGGGTACCAGGCTGATGTTGGCATCCAGGACAGGTGTGATGACTTTGGATGGGGCTGGCTGTGTGACTCCTCCGACTCAGGCAGTTGTGGGTTGGATGTTACCAGAGGCCGACATGTGCTGCGCAGCCGGCAGCTTTTTCTGCGGAGGGATGTTGGTTTTCCGCTGGGTTGGTACCGTCAGCAGGTGGGGGATGTGGGTCAGGAATCAGGATGCAGGGGATGGTTGTCCTTTTGGGCCTGTAGTGGGCAATGTCCTCCTCTGGCATTGGGTCTGGGCGGCAGGTGCGTTTCAGGTGGGTCCGCTGTCTTTGTGTATGCTGCCTCTGTGGTGTTCCCGGGGGAGGCGGGGGGGCGGGACGGGTCCTGGGGGTGGTGGCGGGCCTGGGGTGGGTGGCGGTGGGTGTTGTGGACCTCATGGGTCTCGGAGCTGCATGATCATTGTCTCCATGGCATCTGTGGGTCTTCAGATGTGGCTCTTGGCTGGGCTCCCTGTCATGCTGCAGGTAGTCGTCCTGCTTAACACCAGCAAAAGGCAGGTGTTAAATCCCTGCTGCTACTGCGGCTTATCGCCTGTTTTTCGTTCGCATCGCAGATCTGGCAGTTCGTTGTGAAAGTGGTGTTGTGGTTTTTTTCGTGTGTTTTTGCACAGGAACGCCTACTCTGCATCTCATTAGGGTTAGTTGGTGGTGTCCACCGTGGAGATACATTTTGGGGCAGTTGTCGCGGGAATACTGGCGATGTCTGCAGTTTGCACTCACTTGTGAATGGGGTGTTAAATCTATCTCCACTTTTGGTGGGTTAAGGTGGAGATAAATCGGCGGTAGGTCTTTGTGAATATGCCCTAGGTCCTGATCCAGACCCCGACCCTGAAAATGTGATCAGGAATCACATATGTGAACAGGGTTCAATTTACCGCAGTTGTGGAGCACAGTTGAGAATGTCTGGGTTTCCAGGAACCTGAGTGGGAGGTCATGGATGATTTTTATTCAAAGCATAAGAAACCAACTACGGATTCACTGCCCTTTCATTGCAGCCTCAAGGGGAACCTCTTGAAGGTCTGTGGGGCATATTAGCAAGAACGGCGTTAAAATTATCGCCGCTTTAGCGGCAGGAAACTGCCGCTAAAGCGGCGATAATGGGCTTGATAATATGCCCTTGAGAATACCAATAGAAGCCCATGTTCTGCTGTGATCCTGGGCTTCTATTGGAATTCTCAAGGGCATATTATCAAGCCCATTATCGCCGTTTTAGCGGCAGTTTCCTGCCGCTAAAGCGGCGATAATTTTAACGCCGTTCTTGCTAATATGCCCCTGTGTTTTTTGGGAAAACACTATAAGTTGGAGGAATTTGGTAATGCCAACCACAAATTCTTAATATCAGTTCTGTTCTTTTAAGCCTGGCCTCTTCCTCATCTTTGGCTTGTAAAGAAGTCTTGCTACCAGAGCCTATGGACGAGCAAGTTGAAGGTGCGCTTAAGCAGTCTTACGCGGCCTCACATTCCGGCGTTAGATCTGGCACCCATGCAGCTTGTTCAGCACAGGCTATTTTGAATGGAACCATAAAGCAGGTAAATGGAACTTTTATCCCACTCAATCTCCGATATCAAGTTTTATATCCTGTGGACCTCAACAACTGTGTCTGGAGCTTTCATGGGTGCTCGCAGGCACCTTTGGATGACATTATGAAGGCAGTTGGAGGTGGGGTCAAAGGGCCATGATTTCGCAGCTGCCTTTTGGTGTCAAAAAATTGATTGATGCTGAATTGAATGACTTGGTCCCAAAGAAGGCTGAAGACTGAAAATTACTCCAACCTTTTTGGTTCAAACCAATCCAGGCCGTTCCTTTGTGCCCAGGGTGTTCCACGAAGTTGCTGCAGTAGCAATGTCCATTTCACAGCTCAGTCCGAGGCCAGGGAGCTGTGCTGCCCGACAAATCTCAGCACCACCCTCAACAGAAACCCCAAAAGCATGAATATGCCTCCCATAACCCACGAGAGGCATGGCCTTTTTCTGTTTTCCAAGACTGGGCAGTGTGTAGCTCATAAGAAATAGGTTCTGGACACTGTAACTCGTGTCTATTCTATCATGTTTCAGCATCCTTTAGAAGTACCACAATTCAGAGGCACTCCTCTTCCTCAACTTGTTGCTTGTAAATTGACTGGTGCTTTTACAGAGCATGTCATCGCTCTTGGTCAAGAGGACTCTGGTTTTAGTTTCTTCAGAGCAAACGGGACTGGGTTTTTATTCCATCCTTTTTTGGTTTCCAAAGCCAGAGGGACATTTCAGAACTTTCCTTGATTAAAAATGGGTCAATTGTTATATTCCACATGTCTGCTTCAAAATAGTTTACCGGCATCTGTGATTCCATCACACAGATGGAATCACAGATAAATCACAGATTTCCTGGTGGTTGAGGATTTGAAGGATACATACTTTAATTTCCCATTCGTCAAGGTTGCCAGCTCTTCCTTGATATCTGCGGTTGGTTCCCACCATTACCAATTTACTTCCCTTCGATGTAGCATCTACTCCTCAAACTTTTTAATGAAGGTATTGGTTCCTGGAGCGGCTTCTTTACAAATTGACGGTGTTTAAGTTTTCCATTATATCAATGACTGGCTAATTTCTGCATCTTCTGTTTTAAGGTGACATCAGACACCTTGAAAGTTTGTTCTTGTCTCCAGGAGCTGGGGTTTGTAGTAAACCAAAATCTCCCCTTGTGCCGGCTCGAGACCATTAGTTCATTGGAACATTCTTCAAGACCAATAGGGACTCTGTCTTCGTGTCAGAGGCCAGAGTTCACAGCCTCCAAATTCCAATCTCAGCTCTAGAGACTTTTTCACCCTTCGTTTACCTTCTGCCAGGCTCTGGCTGCAGGTCCAAGGTTTTATGTCAACAACCACTGCTGTGGTTTATTGGTTTCTGTCTGTTAAATTTTTTCACATAGTCCGGACTGGGACAAGAAAGACGGACAATGGGGTAATGTTGTGATTACTTGCTAGTAATCTTCGTTCCTTCAAGTCCTGGGGGTATATTACCAAGGAATTGTGATAATTATCGCAAAGCGCGCTTAGCGCTGTTTTTTTATCGCCGGCTATCACTGGATTTCATCGCAGAGATAACGCGTTATTATCAACGCTTATCTCCAAGGCGATAAAAAATCCAGCGATAGCGGCGAAACCCAGCAATAGCGCGAGAAATCCAGCGATAAATTCAACGCGCTAATGAAAAGCTTGCTAATAGGCAGGTGAGTACTTAACCTTACAATCCACCTCCCATTGACTAGAATGGTTAAGTCAGGTTTTTAGCAGGTGTTAGATTCCAGCGATAATCGCGCTTAGCGCGAATTATTTTAACGCTTCGCGGGCATTGCTAATAGGGGGAAGTTGTGTTTGCGACTGTTTTCAGTCGCTTTAAGTTGGGAACGCCTACTTTGCATGTCATTAGCGATATATATCGCTGACATGCAAAGCGGCACCAAAACGGTCGCTTTCGCCATAAAGCTGTCGCTAACAGCTGTTAGCGACAGCTTGCTAATAGGGCGATAGAAATATTGCCGCTTTAGCGGCAAAAAGTGCCGCTAAAGCGGCGATAATGCCCTTGGTGATATGACCCTTGGTCTTTCTCAACCCAGTTCTCCTTCCCTACCACCCTCCCTTCCTTTCTAGACCCAAAACAGGGATGTTGCCTACGATAGCCTTTACTTGGTGACTCCAATATGATGGTAAATGACTTATACTGAAGGGGAGAATCCTGTATAACTACAGAAAGGAAAGAAAGGCACTGCTGGAAAAGGAGTAAATGTTTGTCTTCCCCATATAATACAATATACCACTTCGACTGGGATGAGGGAAACCAGGACTCAGAGTAATGAAGACTACCAATATGTAATCAGAACAAAATCCTCATTCATTTAGTCAGGACCTGCCAATGTGTACATAGGCAGATGTTAGGACTGTGAATGTGTGGTTTTATCCTCAGTTATAAGTGATACTCACCTGTGGGAAAGTAGATGTGTCCAGGGGTGTGGGAAACACACCCATAAAGCCTTACTTGTTGATATTTGCAACTTTCATACTTATGGCTCAATATATGTATAAAGTGCAAGTAAAATCAAACAATGCTATTGTGTTTCTGTTTATTTTCTCAATTAATGAGACTATATATGTTAGACCTGGCATCCTTGACGTGGGTCTCCCTTCCATTTTTTCATAAATGCCTCCACTGTTGTCGATATGTTTTTGCTTGACTAGATGCTCATGGGCACTTTGCCACTGCTAATCAGTGCCAAAGTGCAAGTGCTCCCTATTGTAAATTGTGATGTGAATTAGTGACTCCATGTTTGGCTTATTTGAATTACTGTCAGACCCTAGTACAGTGCACCGAGTGTGCCCAGGGCTTGTAAATCAAATGCTGCTGGTGGGCTTGCAGCACCGGTTGTGCCACCCACAGAAGTAGCTTGTAAAGTGTGTCTCAGGCCTGCCATTGCAGAGCCTGTGTGCAGTCTGTGACTGCCATGTCGACTTGGTAAGTGCACCCGCCTACCAGTCCCCAAACCTTCCCTTTTCTTCATATCAGACACCCCTATGGTAGGCCTACGGGCAGGGTGCATTGTAAAGATAAGGTGGGACATGCCTGGTGTGTGTGGCATGTCCTAATAGTGAATTACAGCCATTTTCGTTTTTCACTATTGCAAGGCTACCTGTTCCCCATAGGCCAGAATGGGCAGTTTGATTATATAATCTTATAATCCTAAACTGACTCAGGGAACTAGGTAGAAATTCGAGTTTAGTATGCCTGAACTCAGAATGATAAAATACATCTTTTAGTGAAGTTGGTTTTAACATTCTGTGTTTGAAAATACCACTTTTAGAAAGTGGGTATTTTCTTGCCTAACTATCCAGCCTGCCTCTGCCAGCTTGTGTATTGTGTGTCTGGTTTGTGCGTGACAGGGGCTGGGGGTGGCCACAGGAGACAGGGTGAGGCAGCCCAGGGCTGAATAGAGAGATCTGCATCCAGAGTGGAGGGAGGAGTTGCATCTGGGTCTGAATAGGGCTGTGCCTGCCTGCCACAATGCTGGCTCCACCCCCTGCCGGGCGTCTGAGTACCCTGCCCCACATTCTGAAAGGAAAGGAGGAGTCATGTACACAGAGTGCTCCAAAGCTGCACAGAACTGGTTTAAGCTAGGCAAAGGCCTCTCTGCCTCCAGAGAACAAAGAGAATCAGGGTATAAGAGGGGCACCCAGACCCCAGGAAAATTAGATCACTTTTTGGGAACAAGAAGAAACCTTTGCTGAGGAGCGGAACCAAGAGGAAACTGAGGAGAGACTATCCCTAAGCCTGAAGTGCTGCTTGGGGGATTGGCCTGCAGTGGTTTGCCTGACTGCCAAAGAAAGGAGAAAGGAACTTTTGCTTTGCTGTTACTTTCATCAACTTGTGAAGGATCTCCAAGGGCTTGGAAGAGAGCTTGCCCCCTGTAACGAAGTCCCAGGACCAGTGGACTTCACCAGCCTTTGTGAATTGCTGCTGGAAACTCTGTTTCAGTGGCTACAGAGGTAGGGAGCTGTGACCGACTCTCCCGACCGGCTCGGTGTCCTGTTGGCACCGCATCGAGCAACGCCTGCATCTTGCAACGCACGGCCTTGGTCTCACCAACTCCGTCAACGAGCCGCTGCCTGCACCGTAACCTGTGAGCACCGCACCTTGCAACGTCTCGCTACACCGAATCCATCTGGTCTGACCGACACGGTCACTGTTGCTGAGTTCGAGTCCTGTGACCGCACTGGAGTTGGGCACCGCCTCGCAAGCTTCGCGACGCACCGCCCGACTCGCACCGCTGTCCGGACTGATCGACGCCAGCTCCTGAAACCGGCTCCGTCGCCGCACCGCAACCTGCCAGCACCGCATCGAAGCACCGTCTCGCCCTGCAACGCCCGGCCCTGGTCTCACCGACTCCGTCTCGACGACATCAACGAGCCGCTGCCTGCACCGCATCGAGGGACAACGCGTCCTGCAATGCTTCCATTTTTTGCATCGCGACCGCGACGAACAGCCATCCGGCTCGCACGCCCGTGCCTGCCGCTTCAAGTAAAAGGTACTGTGACCGAGTCTGTCTACGCTGTGTTGGCCCGTCTCGACGCGGTCAGCTGGATTTGTTAGACTCTGTTTGTTCTTGACATCGCCGTAGCCGGAGGAGGCTACCGACTCGCACAGAACCTTGAATTAAGCCTTTTTGATCAGAACTAAGCATTCTTGACAGTACTGTGGATTATTTTTGTCGTTTATGGTCTTGTGATAAATCTATATAAAAGATACTTATTTTTATAAATATACAACCTGTGTGGTGTCCATTTGTAGTGTTGTCACTTGATTACTGTATGTGTTCACAAATGCTTTACACACTGCCTCTGAACTAAGCCTGTCTGCTCGTGCCAAGCTACCAAGAGGGTGAGCAGGGGTTATTTCAGGAGTGTACCTACTTTCCCTGACTAGACTCAAGGGTCCCTATTTGGACAAAGGTACCTACCTCTGCCAACTAGAGACCCCCAAATCTAACATTGGTGGTCAGCGGTGAGGATTCTGGACTTGCATTTGTGACTCATGTACAGTAATTGGTGAACACTACCTAGTGAGTGCAGACCAAGACGCAACCACATACTCTTTGATAGCATTTTTTCTGGGATTTCCAATTTTTGCAACTGCCAAGTTTAAATCACCATGGATAACGCACCATCTGTAGCATCTGTTGATTGTGATTGGGAGGAGGAGAAACTGGAGTGCTACACCCTCAAACAGCTCAAGCATTTCTGCAGGAAGTTTAAAGTCTCCATGACCGGGCTCACCAAGAAGGATGAGCACCAAAAGGCACTGAGGGCCTGGGTTGAAGCAAGGAGCACCCCTATACCTATGGAAGGGGATGAGAATGCAGATGGGTAGCTGGAAGGGCTATTGGGTCCAGGGGGGGAAGAAAGCAGTCTCCCCAGTAGGTAGCAGTGTTTCTGCCAGAGGACTGTCTCCAGAGGAGTTGGAGGACAGGAAAGAGGGTAGGATGCACGAAATGGAGCTGACCAAGCTCAAGCTAAATGGGCAGTTAGAATTTGAAATGCAAACTAGGAAATTAGCCCTAGAGGAAAAGAAAATGCAGTTTGAACATGAGAAAGTTTTGAGGGAGTTGGAATTGAAGGCCAAAAGCTTAGAGATTACTCCCTCTGGTGGCAGTGTACCGCCTATGCCTGTTGAAGCTAGGGTGTATATTCCAAAAGATGTGGTTAAGGAATTCTTTTTAAATGATGAGATTGGGCAGTGGTTCAAAGCCTATGAGGTAGCCATGTCTTCCCACCGGGTCCCTGAGAAGGATTGGGGAGCGGGGTTGTGGGGACGGTTCCTTAGTGAGGGGCGGGATACCTTGTTGGATTTGCCCTCTGAAGTCTATAATTCATATAGCCACATGAAAGATGCATTGATGACTAGATATGGTTTAACCCCTGAACTTTATAGGCAGAGGTTCAGGAACTGTAAGAAGATTGAAGGCAGTACCTGGGTTGAATATGTGACCTTCTTTTGATGAGCCTTGGATGGTTGGGTAAAGGGTAGCAAAGCGACTGATTGTCAGGCGCTCTTTGATTTGATTGCCTGGGAGCACTTGTCCAGTAATTGTTTTCCTGAGCTACGCCAGCACCTGATTGATAGTAAGCGGACTAACCCTAGGCAGCTTGCTGAGGAGGCGGACCGCTGGGTGAATACCCGGGTCCACAAGGGTCACGTGGGAGACTCCGCCAAGGGTGGGCAGGGTCCCCAGCAGAAGAGTGGGGGGACAAGGGTAAACAGAGGGAGTTCCATAAAGGGCCCCAAAGTAGACCCCAAGGGAACCAAGGGAAAGGTTCCCAGCCTCCCCCTGAGAAGAAGCCAGTGGCCCTGACAGGCCCCCCTGTTCACCAGGGACCACTGGTGTGTTACAAGTGTGGTGCCCCTGGCCACAAGGCAAATGATCCCCGTTGACCTTTGCATGGAAAACCAGCACCCACTGGTGCAGTACCCCGGCAGTTGGCTAGTGTAGCCCTGGGGGAGGAGTGGGGTGCCCAAGGTGGGGGGGATCCCACAGTGTTTTCCCTTGTCTCCTTAGGAGACTCTGAGATGGTCCCTAGGACCCAGCTGCCTGACAACACTAAGAAATACAGGCAGTGGGTGACCATCAATGGCCATAGGGTGGAGGCTCTGAGAGACACAGGAGCCAGTGTGACAGCTGTCAAGTGTCACCTGGTGTCTAAAGAGCAGGTTGTCCCTGATGCATTCTATCCGGTTGTTGCCGCTGACAACACAGAGAGTCACTGCAAGGTGGCTCAGGTTCCCTTTGAGTGGGGGGTCTCGGGTACTCTTCAAGTAGCTGTGAGGCCAGCCATGCCTGTTGACTGTTTGTTAGGGAACGATTTGGAGAGCTCACCTTGGGCTAAGGTGGAGCGGAGTGCGCATTTAGAAATGTTGGGCTTGCCTGATTGGGCATGTGTGACCACCCGGTCAATGGCAGCTAAAGGTGTTCAAGAGGACCTGGAGCCAGAAAGGGAGGCCCAGGTGCCTTCCGGAGAGAGAGGAGGCAGGGGGCACGGGAAACCGGCCCCCGAAGTTCCCACGGTCCAGGAAGAGGTAGACCCTGAGGGGGATGACCTGGAGCCTACAGGGGAACAGGTAGCTAAACTGGGGGACCTACCTGAGCTGACCCATTGGCAGCAAGAAGGAGGACCCTCCAGGGATGAGTTCTGCGAGGAGCAGAACACATGCCCTTCTCTCATGGGTCTGAGGCAACAGGCCGCAGACCAGGCAGTAGGTGATCAGTCTGGATCACATTGGATTTACTGGGAGAATGGTCTCCTGTATTCAGAGCCTAAGGTTGCTGAGCCTGGGTCAGCCCATGTGCTGGTGGTACCCCAGCGCTTCAGAGCCTTCCTACTGGGGTTGGCTCATGATGTACCGTTAGCAGGACATCTGGGGCAGGACAAGACCTTTGAAAGGCTTGTCACCCATTTCTATTGGCCCCAGATGCGCAGGAGTGCCGCCACTCACTGCAGGACATGTCAGACTTGCCAGGCAAGTGGAAAGAGTGGGAGGAAGCACAAGGCTCCTCTCCAGCCATTCCCTGTGGTCAGCACCCCCTTTGAACGGGTGGGTATTGACATTGTGGGGCCACTGGACCCCAAGACAGCCATGGGCAACAGGTTTATCCTGGTCTTGGTGGACCATGCCACCTGGTACCCTGAAGCCATCCCTCTGAGGACAGTGACGGCCCCCGTGGTGGGACGGGCACTGATGGGAATTTTCTCACGTGTAGGAATCCCTCAAGAGGTGGTGTCTGACAGAGGTACCAACTTCGTGTCCAAGTATATGAAGTCCCTGTGGCAGGAGTGTGGTGTAACTTACAAGTTAACCACTCCTTACCACTCTCAAGGAAATGGGCTGGTTGAGAGATTTAACCGGACCCTAAAGGGCATGATTTTGGGTCTGGAAGAACACATGAGGCGTAAATGGGAAGTCCTCTTACCTTGCCTGTTGTTTGCATACCGGGAGGTGCCACAGAAGTCTCTAGGGTTCAGCCCCTTTGAGCTTCTCTATGGACACCCGGTGCGAGGACCTCTGAGTTTGGTCAAGGAAGGCTGGGAGCAATCTCCCAGGAAACCTCCCCAGGATGTATACAGTTACATGCTGGCCTTCAGGAACCAGACTAGGCGTTTCAGAGAACTTGCTGAGGCAAATCTGGAAGCCAGCCAGGAGGAGATGAAGCGGTGGTACGACCAGAATGCCACTCTGGTAGAGCTTCAGCCTGGTCAGAAAGTGTGGGTCATGGCCCCTGTGGAGCCTTGTGCGCTCCAGGACAGGTGGACCGGCCCTTTCACGGTGGTAGAGCGCAAGAGTCCAGTTACCTACTTGGTGGACTTGCAGTCTCCCAGGAACCCCTTGAGGGTCCTGCATGTGAACCGCCTAAAGCCCCACTTGGAGAGGTCCCAAGTGGGCATGCTCTTAGCTACAGATGATGGGATGGAGGAGGAGACCGAGCCTCTTCCTGACCTCCTGTCAGCCCGAGAGCAAGATGGATCAGTGGAGGGAGTAAACCTCTCTACCTCCCTCACACTTGAGCAGCAGGGTGACTGTCGCCAGCTGTTGGGACAGTTCCCTGACATGTTCTCCCTGGTTCCCAGTGTCACTCATTGGTGTATCCATGATGTGGACACTGGGGACAGTCTTCCTGTGAAGCACAAGGCTTACAGGGTGACTGACAGGGTCAGAGCCTGCATCAAGGAGGAGGTCTCCAAGATGTTTGCGCTAGGGGTGATTGAGTCCTCTAACAGCCCTTGGGCCAGCCCAGTGGTCTTGGTTCCGAAGGCTGCCGCGCCTGGTGCCACACCAGAACTCCGGTTCTGTGTGGACTACAGGGGACTCAATTCCGTCAGCAGGACTGACGCCCACCCCATCCCCAGAGCTGATGAGCTCATAGATCGGTTAGGGGCTGCGCGGTACCTCAGCACGTTTGACTTAACGTCTGGGTACTGGCAGATCGCCTTGACTGATGGGGCAAAAGAGAGGTCCGCATTCTCCACACCAGATGGGCACTACCAGTTCCGGGTGATGCCCTTTGGGATGAAGAATGCCCCTGCCACCTTTCAGAGGTTGGTCAACCAGGTGTTGGTTGGACTGGAGGATTTCAGTGCCGCCTACCTGGATGACATCGCAGTGTTCAGTGCCAGTTGGGAAGAACATCTGCGCCACCTCTGGGAAGTGTTGATGGCGCTGCGGAGGGCAGGCCTCACAATCAAGGCAAGTAAGTGCCAGATTGGGCATGGTTCTGTGGTGTACTTGGGACACCAGGTTGGGAGCGGCCAGGTGGCGCCCCTCCAACCGAAAATTGATACCATTCTGGCTTGGGAGCCCCCAAGACCCAGACAGAGGTGAGAGCCTTCCTAGGACTCACCGGGTATTACAGGAGATTCGTCAAGGGGTATGGCAGCATTGTTGCCCCCTTGACAGAGCTGACTTCCAAGAAGCAGCCCAGGAAAGTGATTTGGACTGACGCCTGTCAAAAAGCTTTTGACACCTTGAAGACTGCCATGTTCACGGCGCCTGTGCTCCAGGCACCCAACTTCTCCAATGAGTTCATTGTTCAGACGGACGCTTCAGAGCATGGTGTAGGGGCTGTTCTATCACAGATCAATGAGGAGGGCCTAGACCAACCTGTAGCCTTCATCAGTAGGAGGTTACTTCCCGGGAGCTAGAGATGGAGTGCTATTGAGCGTGAGGCATTTGCTGTGGTCTGGGCACTGAAGAAGCTGAGACCATACCTGTTTGGGACTCACTTCCGGGTTCAGACAGACCACAGGCCCCTCAGATGGTTAATGCAGATGAGGGGTGAGAATCCAAAGCTGTTGAGGTGGTCCATTTCCCTACAGGGGATGGACTTTACGGTGGAAGACCGCCCTGGTACAGAACACGCCAATGCTGATGGTCTGTCCAGATTTTTCCGCCTTAGTGATGAGAACTCCCTAGGGGTAGGATAGTTCTCCCCACATTTCAGCTGGAGGGGACACGTGTTAGACCTGGCATCCTTGATGTGGGTCTCCCTTCCATTTTTTCATAAATGCCTCCACTGTTGTCGATATGTTTTTGCTGGACTAGATGCTCATGGGCACTTTGCCACTGCTAATCAGTGCCAAAGTGCAAGTGCTCCCTATTGTAAATTGTGATGTGAATTAGTGACTCCATGTTTGGCTTATTTGAATTACTGTCAGACCCTAGTACAGTGCACTGAGTGTGCCCAGGGCTTGTAAATCAAATGCTGCTGGTGGGCTTGCAGCACTGGTTGTGCCAACCACAGAAGTAGCTTGTAAAGTGTGTCTCAGGCCTGCCATTGCAGAGCCTGTGTGCAGTCTGTGACTGCCATGTCGACTTGGTAAGTGCACCCACCTACCAGTCCCCAAACCTTCCCTTTTCTTCATATCAGACACCCCTATGGTAGGCCTACGGGCAGGGTGCATTGTAAGGATAAGGTGGGACATGCCTGGTGTGTGTGGCATGTCCTAATAGTGAATTACAGCCATTTTCGTTTTTCACTATTGCAAGGCTACCTGTTCCCCATAGGCCAGAATGGGCAGTTTGATTATAACATCTTATAATCCTAAACTGACTCAGGGAACTAGGTAGAAATTCGAGTTTAGTATGCCTGAACTCAGAATGATAAAATACATCTTTTAGTGAAGTTGGTTTTAACATTCTGTGTTTGAAAATACCACTTTTAGAAAGTGGGTATTTTCTTGCCTAACTATCCAGCCTGCCTCTGCCAGCTTGTGTATTGTGTGTCTGGTTTGTGCGTGACAGGGGCTGGGGGTGGCCACAGGAGACAGGGTGAGGCAGCCCAGGGCTGAATAGAGAGATCTGCATCCAGAGTGGAGGGAGGAGTTGCATCTGGGTCTGAATAGGGCTGTGCCTGCCTGCCACAATGCTGGCTCCACCCCCTGCCGGGCGTCTGAGTACCCTGCCCCACATTCTGAAAGGAAAGGAGGAGTCATGTACACAGAGTGCTCCAAAGCTGCACAGAACTGGTTTAAGCTAGGCAAAGGCCTCTCTGCCTCCAGAGAACAAAGAGAATCAGGGTATAAGAGGGGCACCCAGACCCCAGGAAAATTAGATCACTTTTTGGGAACAAGAAGAAACCTTTGCTGAGGAGCGGAACCAAGAGGAAACTGAGGAGAGACTATCCCTAAGCCTGAAGTGCTGCTTGGGGGATTGGCCTGCAGTGGTTTGCCTGACTGCCAAAGAAAGGAGAAAGGAACTTTTGCTTTGCTGTTACTTTCATCAACTTGTGAAGGATCTCCAAGGGCTTGGAAGAGAGCTTGCCTCCTGTAACGAAGTCCCAGGACCAGTGGACTTCACCAGCCTTTGTGAATTGCTGCTGGAAACTCTGTTTCAGTGGCTACAGAGGTAGGGAGCTGTGACTGAATCTCCCGACCGGCTCGGTGTCCTGTTGGCACCACATCGAGCAACGCCTGCATCTTGCAACGCACAGCCTTGGTCTCACCGACTCCGTCAACGAGCCGCTGCCTGCACCGTAACCTGTGAGCACCGCACCTTGCAACGCCTCGCTACACCGAATCCATCTGGTCCGACCGACACGGTCACTGTTGCTGAGTTCGAGTCCTGTGACCGCACTGGAGTTGGGCACCGCCTCGCAAGCTTCGCGACGCACCGCCCGACTCGCACCGCTGTCCGGACTGATCGACGCCAGCTCCTGAAACCGGCTCCGTCGCCGCACCGCAACCTGCCAGCACCGCATCGAAGCACCGTCTCGCCCTGCAACGCCCGGCCCTGGTCTCACCGACTCCGTCTCGACGACATCAACGAGCCGCTGCCTGCACCGCATCGAGGGACAACGCGTCCTGCAACGCTTCCATTTTTGCATCGCGACCGCGACGAACAGCCATCCGGCTCGCACGCCCGTGCCTGCCGCTTCAAGTAAAGGTACTGTGACCGAGTCTGTCTACGCTGTGTTGGCCCGTCTCGACGCGGTCAGCTGGATTTGTTAGACTCTGTTTGTTCTTGACATCGCCGTAGCCGGAGGAGGCTACCGACTCGCACAGAACCTTGAATTAAGCCTTTTTGATCAGAACTAAGCATTCTTGACAGTACTGTGGATTATTTTTGTCGTTTATGGTCTTGTGATAAATCTATATAAAAGATACTTATTTTTATAAATATACAACCTGTGTGGTGTCCATTTGTAGTGTTGTCACTTGATTACTGTATGTGTTCACAAATGCTTTACACACTGCCTCTGAACTAAGCCTGTCTGCTCGTGCCAAGCTACCAAGAGGGTGAGCAGGGGTTATTTCAGGAGTGTACCTACTTTCCCTGACTAGACTCAAGGGTCCCTATTTGGACAAAGGTACCTACCTCTGCCAACTAGAGACCCCCAAATCTAACATTGGTGGTCAGCGGTGAGGATTCTGGACTTGCATTTGTGACTCATGTACAGTAATTGGTGAACACTACCTAGTGAGTGCAGACCAAGACGCAACCACATACTCTTTGATAGCATTTTTTCTGGGATTTCCAATTTTTGCAACTGCCAAGTTTAAATCACCATGGACAACGCACCATCTGTAGCATCTGTTGATTGTGATTGGGAGGAGGAGAAACTGGAGTGCTACACCCTCAAACAGCTCAAGCATTTCTGCAGGAAGTTTAAAGTCTCCATGACCGGGCTCACCAAGAAGGATGAGCACCAAAAGGCACTGAGGGCCTGGGTTGAAGCAAGGAGCACCCCTATACCTATGGAAGGGGATGAGAATGCAGATGGGCAGCTGGAAGGGCTATTGGGTCCAGGGGGAAGAAAGCAGTCTCCCCAGTAGGTAGCAGTGTTTCTGCCAGAGGACTGTCTCCAGAGGAGTTGGAGGACAGGAAAGAGAGTAGGATGCACGAAATGGAGCTGACCAAGCTCAAGCTAAATGGGCAGTTAGAATTTGAAATGCAAACTAGGAAATTAGCCCTAGAGGAAAAGAAAATGCAGTTTGAACATGAGAAAGTTTTGAGGAGTTGGAATTGAAGGCCAAAAGCTTAGAGATTACTCCCTCTGGTGGCAGTGTACCGCCTGTGTCCTGTTGAAGCTAGGGTGTATATTCCAAAAGATGTGGTTAAGGAATTTTTAAAAATGATGACATTGGGCAGTGGTTCAAAGCCTAAGAGGTAGCCATGTCTTCCCACCGGGTCCCTGAGAAGGATTGGGGAGCGGGGTTGTGGGGACGGTTCCTTAGTGAGGGGCGGGATACCTTGTTGGATTTGCCCTCTGAAGTCTATAATTCATATAGCCACATGAAAGATGCATTGATGACTAGATATGGTTTAACCCCTGAGCTTTATAGGCAGAGGTTCAGGAACTGTAAGAGGATTGAAGGCAGTACCTGGGTTGAATATGTGACCTTCTTTTGCAGAGCCTTGGATGGTTGGGTAAAGGGTAGCAAAGCGACTGATTGTCAGGCGCTCTTTGATTTGATTGCCTGGGAGCACTTGTCCAGTAATTGTTTTCCTGAGCTACGCCAGCACCTGATTGATAGTAAGCTGACTAACCCTAGGCAGCTTGCTGAGGAGGCGGACCGCTGGGTGAGTACCCGGGTCCACAAGGGTCACGTGGGAGACTCCGCCAAGGGTGGGCAGGGTCCCCAGCAGAAGAGTGGGGGGACAAAGGTAAACAGAGGGAGTTCCATAAAGGGCCCCAAAGTAGACCCCAAGGGAACCAAGGGAAAGGTTCCCAGCCTCCCCCTGAGAAGAAGCCAGTGGCCCTGACAGGCCCCCCTGTTCACCACGGACCACTGGTGTGTTACAAGTGTGGCGCCCCTGGCCACAAGGCAAATGATCCTCGTTGCCCTTTGCATGGAAAACCAGCACCCACTGGTGCAGTCCCCCGGCAGTTGGCTAGTGTAGCCCTGGGGGAGGTGTGGGGTGCCCAAGGTGGGGGGGATCCCACAGTGTTTTCCCTTGTCTCTTTAGGAGACTCTGAGATGGTCCCTAGGACCCAGCTGCCTGACAACACTAAGAAATACAGGCAGTGGGTGACCATCAATGGCCATAGGGTGGAGGCTCTGAGAGACACAGGAGCCAGTGTGACAGCTGTCAAGTGTCACCTGGTGTCTAAAGAGCAGGTTGTCCCTGATGCATTCTATCCGGTTGTTGCCGCTGACAACACAGAGAGTCACTGCAAGGTGGCTCAGGTTCCCTTTGAGTGGGGGGTCTCGGGTACTCTTCAAGTAGCTGTGAGGCCAGCCATGCCTGTTGACTGTTTGTTAGGGAACGATTTGGAGAGCTCACCTTGGGCTAAGGTGGAGCGGAGTGCGCATTTAGAAATGTTGGGCTTGCCTGATTGGGCATGTGTGACCACCCGGTCAATGGCAGCTAAAGGTGTTCAAGAGGACCTGGAGCCTGAAAGGGAGGCCCAGGTGCCTGCCGAGAGAGAGGAGGCAGGGGGCGTGGGAAACCGGCCCCGAAGTTCCCACGGTCCAGGAAGAGGTAGACCCTGAGGGTGATGCCCTGGAGCCTACAGGGGAACAGGTAGCTAAACTGGGGGACCTACCTGAGCTGACCCATTGGCAGCAAGAAGGAGGACCCTCCAGGGATGAGTTCTGCGAGGAGCAGAACACATGCCCTTCTCTCATGGGTCTGAGGCAACAGGCCGCAGACCAGGCAGCAGGTGATCAGTCTGGATCACATTGGATTTACTGGGAGAATGGTCTCCTGTATTCAGAGCCTAAGGTTGCTGAGCCTGGGTCAGCCCGTGTGCTGGTGGTACCACAGCGCTTCAGAGCCTTCCTACTGGGGTTGGCTCATGATGTACCGTTAGCAGGACATCTGGGGCAGGACAAGACCTTTGAAAGGCTTGTCACCCATTTCTATTGGCCCCAGATGCGCAGGAGTGCCGCCACTCACTGCAGGACATGTCAGACTTGCCAGGCAAGTGGAAAGAGTGGGAGGAAGCACAAGGCTCCTCTCCAGCCATTCCCTGTGGTCAGCACCCCCTTTGAACGGGTGGGTATTGACATTGTGGGGCCACTGGACCCCAAGACAGCCATGGGCAACAGGTTTATCCTGGTCTTGGTGGACCATGCCACCCGGTACCCTGAAGCCATCCCTCTGAGGACAGTGACGGCCCCCGTGGTGGGACGGGCACTGATGGGAATTTTCTCACGTGTAGGATTCCCTCAAGAGGTGGTGTCTGACAGAGGTACCAACTTCGTGTCCAAGTACATGAAGTCCCTGTGGCAGGAGTGCGGTGTAACTTACAAGTTCACCACTCCTTACCACCCTCAAGGAAATGGGCTGGTTGAGAGATTTAACCGGACCCTAAAGGGCATGATTATGGGTCTGGAAGAATCCATGAGGCCTAAATGGGACGTCCTCTTACCTTGCCTGTTGTTTGCATACCGGGAGGTGCCACAGAAGTCTCTAGGGTTCAGCCCCTTTGAGCTCCTCTATGGACACCCGGTGCGAGGACCTCTGAGTTTGGTCAAGGAAGGCTGGGAGCAATCTCCCAGGAAACCTCCCCAGGATGTATACAGTTACATGCTGGCCTTCAGGAACCAGACTAGGCGTTTCAGAGAACTTGCTGAGGCAAATCTGGAAGCCAGCCAGGAGGAGATGAAGCGGTGGTACGACCAGAATGCCACTCTGGTAGAGCTTCAGCCTGGTCAGAAAGTGTGGGTCATGGCCCCTGTGGAGCCTTGTGCGCTCCAGGACAGGTGGACCGGCCCTTTCACGGTGGTAGAGCGCAAGAGTCCAGTTACCTACTTGGTGGACTTGCAGTCTCCCAGGAACCCCTTGAGGGTCCTGCATGTGAACCGCCTAAAGCCCCACTTGGAGAGGTCCCAAGTGGGCATGCTCTTAGCTACAGATGATGGGATGGAGGAGGAGACCGAGCCTCTTCCTGACCTCCTGTCAGCCCGAGAGCAAGATGGATCAGTGGAGGGAGTAAACCTCTCTACCTCCCTCACACCTGAGCAGCAGGGTGACTGTCGCCAGCTGTTGGGACAGTTCCCTGACATGTTCTCCCTGGTTCCCAGTGTCACTCATTGGTGCGTCCATGATGTGGACACTGGGGACAGTCTTCCTGTGAAGCACAAGGCTTACAGGGTGACTGACAGGGTCAGAGCCTGCATCAAGGAGGAGGTCTCCAAGATGTTTGCGCTAGGGGTGATTGAGTCCTCTAACAGCCCTTGGGGCAGCCCAGTGGTCTTGGTTCCGAAGGCTGCCGCGCCTGGTGCCACACCAGAACTCCGGATCTGTGTGGACTACAGGGGACTCAATTCCGTCACCAGGACTGACGCCCACCCCATCCCCAGAGCTGATGAGCACATAGATCTGTTAGGGCCTGCGCGGTACCTCAGCACGTTTGACTTAACGTCTGGGTACTGGTAGATCGCCTTGACTGATGGGGCAAAAGAGAGGTCAGCATTCTCCACACCAGATGGGCACTACCGGGTGATGCCCTTTGGGATGAAGAATGCCCCTGCCACCTTTCAGAGGTTGGTCAACCAGGTGTTGGTTGGACTGGAGGATTTCAGTGCCGCCTACCTGGATGACATCGCAGTGTTCAGTGCCAGTTGGGAAGAACATCTGCGCCACCTCTGGGAAGTGTTGATGGCGCTGCGGAGGGCAGGCCTCACAATCAAGGCAAGTAAGTGCCAGATTGGGCATGGTTCTGTGGTGTACTTGGGACACCAGGTTGGGAGCGGCCAGGTGGCGCCCCTCCAACCGAAAATTGATACCATTCTGGCTTGGGAGCCCCCAAGACCCAGACAGAGGTGAGAGCCTTCCTAGGACTCACCGGGTATTACAGGAGATTCGTCAAGGGGTATGGCAGCATTGTTGCCCCCTTGACAGAGCTGACTTCCAAGAAGCAGCCCAGGAAAGTGATTTGGACTGACGCCTGTCAAAAAGCTTTTGACACCTTGAAGACTGCCATGTTCACGGCGCCTGTGCTCCAGGCACCCAACTTCTACAATGAGTTCATTGTTCAGACGGACGCTTCAGAGCATGGTGTAGGGGCTGTTCTATCACAGATCAATGAGGAGGGCCTAGACCAACCTGTAGCCTTCATCAGTAGGAGGTTACTTCCCCGGGAGCTGAGATGGAGTGCTATTGAGCGTGAGGCATTTGCTGTGGTCTGGGCACTGAAGAAGCTGAGACCATACCTGTTTGGGACTCACTTCCGGGTTCAGACAGACCACAGGCCCCTCAGATGGTTAATGCAGATGAGGGGTGAGAATCCAAAGCTGTTGAGGTGGTCCATTTCCCTACAGGGGATGGACTTTACGGTGGAAGACCGCCCTGGTACAGAACACGCCAATGCTGATGGTCTGTCCAGATTTTTCCGCCTTAGTGATGAGAACTCCCTAGGGGTAGGATAGTTCTCCCCACATTTCAGCTGGAGGGGACACGTGTTAGACCTGGCATCCTTGATGTGGGTCTCCCTTCCATTTTTTCATAAATGCCTCCACTGTTGTCGATATGTTTTTGCTGGACTAGATGCTCATGGGCACTTTGCCACTGCTAATCAGTGCCAAAGTGCAAGTGCTCCCTATTGTAAATTGTGATGTGAATTAGTGACTCCATATTTGGCTTATTTGAATTACTGTCAGACCCTAGTACAGTGCACTGAGTGTGCCCAGGGCTTGTAAATCAAATGCTGCTGGTGGGCTTGCAGCACCGGTTGTGCCAACCACAGAAGTAGCTTGTAAAGTGTGTCTCAGGCCTGCCATTGCAGAGCCTGTGTGCAGTCTGTGACTGCCATGTCGACTTGGTAAGTGCACCCACCTACCAGTCCCCAAACCTTCCCTTTTCTTCATATCAGACACCCCTATGGTAGGCCTACGGGCAGGGTGCATTGTAAGGATAAGGTGGGACATGCCTGGTGTGTGTGGCATGTCCTAATAGTGAATTACAGCCATTTTCGTTTTTCACTATTGCAAGGCTACCTGTTCCCCATAGGCCAGAATGGGCAGTTTGATTATAACATCTTATAATCCTAAACTGACTCAGGGAACTAGGTAGAAATTCGAGTTTAGTATGCCTGAACTCAGAATGATAAAATACATCTTTTAGTGAAGTTGGTTTTAACATTCTGTGTTTGAAAATACCACTTTTAGAAAGTGGGTATTTTCTTGCCTAACTATCCAGCCTGCCTCTGCCAGCTTGTGTATTGTGTGTCTGGTTTGTGCGTGACAGGGGCTGGGGGTGGCCACAGGAGACAGGGTGAGGCAGCCCAGGGCTGAATAGAGAGATCTGCATCCAGAGTGGAGGGAGGAGTTGCATCTGGGTCTGAATAGGGCTGTGCCTGCCTGCCACAATGCTGGCTCCACCCCCTGCCGGGCGTCTGAGTACCCTGCCCCACATTCTGAAAGGAAAGGAGGAGTCATGTACACAGAGTGCTCCAAAGCTGCACAGAACTGGTTTAAGCTAGGCAAAGGCCTCTCTGCCTCCAGAGAACAAAGAGAATCAGGGTATAAGAGGGGCACCCAGACCCCAGGAAAATTAGATCACTTTTTGGGAACAAGAAGAAACCTTTGCTGAGGAGCAGAACCAAGAGGAAACTGAGGAGAGACTATCCCTAAGCCTGAAGTGCTGCTTGGGGGATTGGCCTGCAGTGGTTTGCCTGACTGCCAAAGAAAGGAGAAAGGAACTTTTGCTTTGCTGTTACTTTCATCAACTTGTGAAGGATCTCCAAGGGCTTGGAAGAGAGCTTGCCTCCTGTAACGAAGTCCCAGGACCAGTGGACTTCACCAGCCTTTGTGAATTGCTGCTGGAAACTCTGTTTCAGTGGCTACAGAGGTAGGGAGCTGTGACTGAATCTCCCGACCGGCTCGGTGTCCTGTTGGCACCACATCGAGCAACGCCTGCATCTTGCAATGCACGGCCTTGGTCTCACCGACTCCGTCAACGAGCCGCTGCCTGCACCGTAACCTGTGAGCACCGCACCTTGCAACGCCTCGCTACACCGAATCCATCTGGTCCGACCGACACGGTCACTGTTGCTGAGCTCGAGTCCTGTGACCGCACTGGAGTTGGGCACCGCCTCGCAAGCTTCGCGACGTACCGCCTGACTCGCACCGCTGTCCGGACTGATCGACGCCAGCTCCTGAACCCGGCTCCGTCGCCGCACCGCAACCGGCCAGCACCGCATCGAAGCACCGTCTCGCCCTGCAACGCCCAGCCCTGGTCTCACCGACTCCGTCTCGACGACATCAACGAGCCGCTGCCTGCACCGCATCGAGGGACAACCCGTCCTGCAACGCTTCTATTTTTTGCATCGCGACCGCGACGAACAGCCATCCGGCACGCACGCCCGTGCCTGCCGCTTCAAGTAAAAGGTACTGTGACCGAGTCTGTCTACGCTGTGTTGGCCCGTCTCGACGCGGTCAGCTGGATTTGTTAGACTCTGTTTGTTCTTGACATCGCCGTAGCCGGAGGAGGCTACCGACTCGCACAGAACCTTGAATTAAGCCTTTTTGATCAGAACTAAGCATTCTTGACAGTAGTGTGGATTATTTTTGTCGTTTATGGTCTTGTGATAAATCTATATAAAAGATATTTATTTTTATAAATATACAACCTGTGTGGTGTCCATTTGTAGTGTTGTCACTTGATTACTGTATGTGTTCACAAATGCTTTACACACTGCCTCTGAACTAAGCCTGTCTGCTCGTGCCAAGCTACCAAGTGGGTGAGCAGGGGTTATTTCAGGAGTGTACCTATTTTCCCTGACTAGACTCAAGGGTCCCTATTTGGACAAAGGTACCTACCTCTGCCAACTAGAGACCCCCAAATCTAACATTGGTGGTCAGCGGTGAGGATTCTGGACTTGCATTTGTGACTCATGTACAGTAATTGGTGAACACTACCTAGTGAGTGCAGACCAAGACGCAACCACATACTCATTGATAGCATTTTTTCTGGGATTTCCAATTTTTGCGACTGCCAAGTTTAAATCACCATGGATAACGCACCATCTGTAGCATCTGTTGATTGTGATTGGGAGGAGGAGAAACTGGAGTGCTACACCCTCAAACAGCTCAAGCATTTCTGCAGGAAGTTTAAAGTCTCCATGACCGGGCTCACCAAGAAGGATGAGCACCAAAAGGCACTGAGGGCCTGGGTTGAAGCAAGGAGCACCCCTATACCTATGGAAGGGGATGAGAATGCAGATGGGCAGATGGAAGGGCTATTGGGTCCAAGGGGGAAGAAAGCAGTCTCCCCAGTAGGTAGCAGTGTTTCTACCAGAGGACTGTCTCCAGAGGAGTTGGAGGACAGGAAAGAGAGTAGGATGCACGAAATGGAGCTGACCAAGCTCAAGCTAAATGGGCAGTTAGAATTTGAAATGCAAACTAGGAAATTAGCCCTAGAGGAAAAGAAAATGCAGTTTGAACATGAGAAAGTTTTGAGGGAGTTGGAATTGAAGGCCAAAAGCTTAGAGATTACTCCCTCTGGTGGCAGTGTACCGCCTGTGCCTGTTGAAGCTAGGGTGCATATTCCAAAAGATGTGGTTAAGGAATTTTTTAAAATGATGACATTGGGCAGTGGTTCAAAGCCTATGAGGTAGCCATGTCTTCCCACCGGGTCCCTGAGAAGGATTGGGGAGCGGGGTTGTGGGGACGGTTCCTTAGTGAGGGGCGGGATACCTTGTTGGATTTGCCCTCTGAAGTCTATAATTCATATAGCCACATGAAAGATGCATTGATGACTAGATATGGTTTAACCCCTGAGCTTTATAGGCAGAGGTTCAGGAACTGTAAGAAGATTGAAGGCAGTACCTGAGTTGAATATGTGACCTTCTTTTGCAGAGCCTTGGATGGTTGGGTAAAGGGTAGCAAAGCGACTGATTGTCAGGCGCTCTTTGATTTGATTGCCTGGGAGCACTTGTCCAGTAATTGTTTTCCTGCGCTACGCCAGCACCTGATTGATAGTAAGCTGACTAACCCTAGGCAGCTTTCTGAGGAGGCGGACCGCTGGGTGAGTACCCGGGTCCACAATGGTCACGTGGGAGACTCCGCCAAGGGTGGGCAGGGTCCCCAGCAGAAGTGTGGGGGGGACAAGGGTAAACAGAGGGAGTTCCATAAAGGGCCCCAAAGTAGACCCCAAGGGAACCAAGGGAAAGGTTCCCAGCCTCCCCCTGAGAAGAAGCCAGTGGCCCTGACAGGCCCCCCTGTTCACCAGGGACCACTGGTGTGTTACAAGTGTGGTGCCCCTGGCCACAAGGCAAATGATCCTCGTTGCCCTTTGCATGGAAAACCAGCACCCACTAGTGCAGTGCCCCGGCAGTTGGCTAGTGTAGCCCTGGGGGAGGAGTGGGGTGCCCAAGGTGGGGGGGATCCCACAGTGTTTTCCCTTGTCTCCTTAGGAGACTCTGAGATGGTCCCTAGGACCCAGCTGCCTGACAACACTAAGAAATACAGGCAGTGGTGACCGTCAATGGCCATAGGGTGGAGGCTCTGAGAGACACAGGAGCCAGTGTGACAGCAAGTGTCACCTGGTGTCTAAAGAGCAGGTTGTCCCTGATGCATTCTATCCGGTTGTTGCCGCTGACAACACAGAGAGTCACTGCAAGGTGGCTCAGGTTCCCTTTGAGTGGGGGGGGGGGGTCTCGGGTACTCTTCAAGTAGCTGTGAGGCCAGCCATGCCTGTTGACTGTTTGTTAGGGAACGATTTGGAGCGCTCACCTTGGGCTAAGGTGGAGCGGAGTGCGCATTTAGAAAAGTTGGGCTTGCCTGATTGGGCATGTGTGACCACCCGGTCAATGGCAGCTAAAAGTGTTCAAGAGGACCTGGAGCCTGAAAGGGAGGCCCAGGTGCCTGCCGGAGAGAGAGGAGCAGGGGGCGCGGGAAACCGGCCCCCGAAGTTCCCACGGTCCAGGAAGAGGTAGACCCTGAGGGGATGCCCTGGAGCCTACAGGGGAACAGGTAGCTAAACTGGGGGACCTACCTGAGCTGACCCATTGGCAGCAAGAAGGAGGACCCTCCAGGGATGAGTTCTGCGAGGAGCAGAACACATGCCCTTCTCTCATGGGTCTGAGGCAACAGGCCGCAGACCAGGCAGCAGGTGATCAGTCTGGATCACATTGGATTTACTGGGAGAATGGTCTCCTGTATTCAGAGCCTAAGGTTGCTGAGCCTGGGTCAGCCCGTGTGCTGGTGGTACCCCAGCGCTTCAGAGCCTTCCTACTGGGGTTGGCTCATGATGTACCATTAGCAGGACATCTAGGGCAGGACAAGACCTTTGAAAGGCTTGTCACCCATTTCTATTGGCCCCAGATGCGCAGGAGTGCCGCCACTCACTGCAGGACATGTCAGACTTGTCAGGCAAGTGGAAAGAGTGGGAGGAAGCACAAGGCTCCTCTCCAGCCATTCCCTGTGGTCAGCACCCCCTTTGAACGGGTGGGTATTGACATTGTGGGGCCACTGGACCCCAAGACAGCCATGGGCAACAGGTTTATCCTGGTCTTGGTGGACCATGCCACCCGGTACCCTGAAGCCATCCCTCTGAGGTCAGTGATGGCCCCCGTGGTGGGACGGGCACTGATGGGAATTTTCTCACGTGTAGGATTCCCTCAAGAGGTGGTGTCTGACAGAGGTACCAACTTCGTGTCCAAGTACATGAAGTCCCTGTGGCAGGAGTGCGGTGTAACTTACAAGTTAACCACTCCTTACCACCCTCAAGGAAATGGGCTGGTTGAGAGATTTAACCAGACCCTAAAGGGCATGATTATGGGTCTGGAAGAACCCATGAGGCGTAAATGGGAAGTCCTCTTACCTTGCCTGTTGTTTGCATACCGGGAGGTGCCACAGAAGTCTCTAGGGTTCAGCCCCTTTGAGCTCCTCTATGGACACCCGGTGCGAGGACCTCTGAGTTTGGTCAAGGAAGGCTGGGAGCAACCTCCCAGGAAACCTCCCCAGGATGTATACAGTTACATGCTGGCCTTCAGGAACCAGACTAGGCGTTTCAGAGAACTTGCTGAGGCAAATCTGGAAGCCAGCCAGGAGGAGATGAAGCGGTGGTACGACCAGAATGCCACTCTGGTAGAGCTTCAGCCTGGTCAGAAAGTGTGGGTCATGGCCCCTGTGGAGCCTTGTGCGCTCCAGGACAGATGGACCGGCCCTTTCACGGTGGTAGAGCGCAAGAGTCCAGTTACCTACTGTTGGAAAGTGGATTATTGGTAGGGGCAAATGTAGGTCTGCCACTGGCAATAAGGCCACTAACACATGATAGGACTCAGCATAGGTCTCAGAAAATTATTCCTATGCTTAACCCCTGGTAACGTGGCTGCGAGCTGACAGGCTTAACTTCAAAGACAGGTATGTAAAGCATTTAAAAACACCAATTCAGTAAATAATTAAGACACAACACATAATAAAAATCCAACACCAATTTATAAAAATAGGAAATATTTTTATCTTTAAAATGACACCAAAACGACAAAAATCCAATGTAGGGAACCGGAGATATGAATTTTCAGAGTTTAAATAAAATATAGCACTTAGAAGCATATAGCACCTTATTGGGACATAGGCTCGCGATAGACCGGGCCAAAGTCAAAGTTTAAGGCCGACCGCGATGGAGCCCTGAGCGGATACCCCACGCGGAAGGTCCCGGTCAATGTTTTTACCTTCGCACTTAGAAACTTTTCTGGAGCTTTTCTCCTCGAGGCCCCTCGACGCTCTCCGTCAGTCCGGATCCGGTGCGGCTCCGCCGGCTAGCCTTTCGACGATCTCCCGGTGAACTTCCCTGGAGCGGACTTAGAAACTTTTTCAAGATCGCTTCAGCGGGGCAATCTAACAATCCAGGACGAAACGCGATGGAAGGCAGGCGGATTGGCGCTCGCGGTTGTTCCCGGTCGACTTTCTTACGAGTGGACTTAGAAGCTTTTCTGGAGCTTTTTCTCGTGGGGTCCCTCGATGCTCCTCATGTAGCCGGATCCGGTGAGGGTTCGCCGGCTTCAGATTTTCGCTAGTCCAGGTCAATCTCTGGAAGTCGATGCGATGGAGCTTTTAGCGGGACGAACCTGGTGGGCTTGGCCGGCTCGCGGTTGAAGGCAGGTGGCTTGGCTGACCAGGATGAGTCGGTCCCCCTATGGAGCTTTTTTTCAAAGTTCCTCCAAAGTTCCCCAAACTTCCTGAACTTCTTCCTGAAGTTCCTCAAAGGGTCCAAAAGTGTCTCAAACTTACTCCAAGGGTCTGGAAGCTCCAAGATGGTCCTTGAAAGTTGAGGACTTCAATTCCCACAATGCACTGGACGTCACCCTTACAAATCCACTGGTAGCTCCCCAGGTTGGTGATTCTTGGTGGTGAGGGACCAGATGAGCTCTGTTAACCTGTAGCTTGCAGGGAGTCCACTCTTGACTTCTTTTACTCAGCACAGTTAGTCCACAAAGCTGTAGTTTCAGGTGGTGCTGTCTCCAGAGGTCAGGCCTTAGAAGTCTTTGCACAGCAGAAGTTTTCAGCAGGGCCAGTCTTGCTTTCTTCAGTTTCAAGCAGCAGATCTGAGGGGCTGGGCCTCTCTCAGATACTTATTCCACAGTCTCTGGGTCATCCAGGAGGTCAAGCTTCACCAATAGGAGTAGGGTAACCTCCCACTTGAGTGACTCCTTCCTGCAGAGTGTGGCATTATTCTATCCCAGAGTGCAACAAAGCTTCCAAATCCATAATGGCTGATTTTCCAGCAAGGAGGTAAGAGCTGGCTAAACACTCCCACTGAGTTGCTAATTAACCTAGCCTCTCCTCCCTACATCTGCACATATCTTCCTTAATCCTGCCATCTGGCTGAGGTGGGGGTTCAAAGCTGATAATGACACTGCTCTGGGCTCTGCCCCTTTGAAGCTCATTGTTTACGACCCCTCCCCCTGGCCTGGCATTCCTGCAGAACAGCTCACTGCCCTCCCAGTCCATCTGGCTGGCCCCAGGGGATCTTTATCACCTCTTCAGGCAGGCTGGCTAATCCCCTTGACTCTGACCAATCAGGGCAGAGCACTGGAAGGCTGGATTTGGAACTAAAACCCAGAAATTGTTATAACTTCTTGTCTGTTCACTTTGGGAAAAATTCAATAACATCATATTATAGGATTTATCAATACCATTCTAGTGAGTCTTTGAATGGAATCTTTATCCCTCTCCTATCAGAAGTTATTGTTTAATAACTTTCCCCCATGTTAACCTATGGGGCAGGGGTTTGCAATGGGAAAAATGACATGGGCCATTTTTCCAGCACCAGGACTTACAAAAACATATTTTATAAGTACTTGGCTTATTTTCACAGGACCCCCACCCCATAGGTCACCTAGGGGAGACCCTAGGGGTGCTGAATCTGTAATAATATTGCAGATCCTCCATGCCCAGTGCCCCCAGCATCAAAGTCGAATTTGGGCAGCACTTTACACAATGGGGAGAGTGAAATGTGAATTTCACTTAACCCAGGAGCATATATAAACTCTTTTTATAAGGGTCTACCTTATAGATACCTGACCCCCCACCCCTGGGATACCTAGGGGAGACCCTGGGGTTCATTATTATGCCAAAACATTTTAGGTTGACCAGTTTTAAGTACCCCAAACCCCAAAGTCGAGTTTGGCCACAATTTACATGTTTAAGAGCAATCCTGGCGCCCAGGGCTGCTTTTAAACTGACCACAGGCTTCAGCAGGGCACACATGCAAGTGCAAAAAGGCTGCTGGCCTCTAAACTGCTGTGCCCCAGGATACTGGGGACTTCTAGGTAGTTTCAATCCCCTGCCCTATTATATACTAGGGGCTTATGGGGTAGGTCATGCCAATTACAGGGGTACCCCAACCCAAAGTGTACCCTAGTGTATGTAGGTGCTTTACTGTTATCTAAGTGTTTCAGCATGGCACTGGCCCTGGGCCTGGTTAAACAGAGCCCAGGGTCAGTCAGAGTCAGTTACCACCAGTTCCAGTCAGCAAAAAGTTGGGGGGTGCCCAGGGCACAGGATGACTTTACAACATAGCCCCCCCCAAACGAAAGGTGAGGGGTTACTAACCTACACCCTGGTAGTCCTCCTCAGCTAAGTGGAAAAACCTGGAAAGTCCATCTGCATTGGCATGGGCAACCCCAGGTCTGTGTTCCACTGTAAAGTCCATTCTCTGTAGGGAAATGGACCACCTTAACAGCTTGGGATTCTCCCCTCTCATCTGCATGAGCCATCTGAGAGGCCTGTGGTCAGTTTGAACTAACCCTGGGCGTAGTTCGCGAAGTAGTGCTTCGCGAAGCTACGCAAAGTGCAGTTCGCACTACGCGAGCTTCGCGTAGCACTACGCGAACTGCGTAGTGCGTGTTCGCAATGATTGCACAGTGCCGGATGCTTGTCCGCACTGTGCAATCATTGAAAACGGCATCTTGCACAGTGCGAGCTGTCTTTTACTGCCTCTCGAGTAGATTTTTACTCGAGCGGCAGCTTTCTCAACGCGGACTGGTAGTTTCTCATCGCGAGCGGTCGCGAGCATACGCGACCACTCGCAATGAGAAACCTGACCTCCCCGCGTTGAGAATCTCGCCGGGAGGTTTATTTTCCACGCTCGCGATCGGCAACTTGATGTTGCTGATCGCGAACGAGAAAAAGTCTCGGCGGGATGTCATTTGCTTGCTCGCGGTCGCCAACTTGACGTTGAGGACCGCGAGCAAGCAAAAATGACCGCTGCACTACGCTACGCTACGCTACGCGTGTTTGCACTGTGCTACGTGCAATTCGCGTAGTGCGAAGTAGCGCAAACTTCGCAAACTACGCGAGCGTAGCGTAGTTTTCCGCCCAGGCCTAGTTTGAACACGAAAGTGAGTCCCAAACAAATATGGTCTCAACTTTTTCAGTGACCACACCACAGCAAAAGCCTCTCTCTCAATGGCACTCCATCTCTGCTCTCTGGGAAGAAGCCTCCTGCTAATAAAGGCAACTGGCGAATCAAGGCCCCCTTCATTTAGCTGTGACAACACTGCCCCAATCCCTTGCTCTGAAGCATCTGTCTGAACTACAAATTCTTTTGTGCAGTCAGGGGCCAGTAACACTGGTGCTGAACACATAGCAGCTTTCAGAGTGTCAAAAGACTTCTGACACTCTGGGGTCCAAGTCACCTTCTTGGGCCTCTTTTTAGAAGTCAGTTCTGTTAGGGGCCCCACAATGGTCCCATAATTTTGAACAAACCTTCTATAGTACCCTGTCAGTCCAAGGAATGCCCTGACCTGAGTCTGGGTAACAGGTGCTGTCCAATCCAAAATAGTTTGGATTTTAGCTTGGAGAGGCTGTACATGGCCCCCACCTACCAGGTGGCCCAGGTACACCACAGAACTCTGCCCTATTTGGCACTTGCTTGCCTTAATAGTCAGGCCTGCCTGCTGCATGGCCTGAAGCACTTCCCTTAGGTGGCTTAAGTGATCTCCCCAGGTAGAACTATACACAGCTATGTCATCCAGGTAAGCTGCACTGAACTGTTCCAACCCAGACAAGACCCTGTTCACCAACCTTTGGAAGGTGGCAGGTGCATTCTTTAAACCAAAGTGCATTACCTTGAACTGATAATGTCCCTCTGGGGTGGAGAATGCTGACCTCTCCTTTGCTCCATCAGTGAGGGCAATCTGCCAGTAACCTGAAGTCAAATCAAAAGTACTCAGGTACTTAGCAGCCCCTAACCTATCAATGAGCTCATCAGCTCTAGGTATAGGGTGAGCGTCAGTCTTTGTGACTGCATTCAATCCTCTGTAGTCCACACAGAACCTTAACTCCTTGGGTCCCCCTGAGGATTAGGTTTGGGTACCAGCACCACTGGACTGGCCCATGGACTCTCAGACAGTTCAATTACCCCCAAGTCCAGCATCTTAGCAACCTCAACTTTAATGCTGGCTCTGACATGGTCAGATGTCCTGTACAGTTTATTCTTGACAGGTAGGCTGTCACCAGTGTCAATGTGATGCACACACCACTCAGTGATGCCTGGGGTCAAAGAGAACAGGCCATCAATCTGCTCCAGCACTTGCTTACAGTTTCTGTGCTGCTGGTCTGTCAACTTGGGAGAGAGTATCACCCCCTCCACTGACCCATCTTGCACATTAGTGGAGAGGAGGTTGGGCACAGGCTCAGTTTCCTCCTCCACACCCTCATCAGTGACCAGTAACATGGTCATGTCTGCCCTGTCATGGTGGGGTTTCAATCTATTCACATGCAGGACCCTATGAGGGTTCCTGGGGGTGCCAAGGTCAACCAAATAGGTAACCTCACCCTTCTTTTCTAAGATTGGATAGGGCCCACTCCAATTGTCATGGAGGGCCCTGGGAGCCACAGGCTCCAACACCCACACCAATTGTCCTGGAGTATACTCAGGCATAGTAGCCTTCTGATCATACCAGTGCTTCATGAGCTCCTGGCTGGCCTCCAGTTTCCTGTTTGCCTTGTACATGTACTCTGCCATTCTAGATCTCAGGCCTAGCACATAATCAAGCACATTGTCCTTAGCTTCTTTAAGAGGCTTCTCTAGAGACTCTCTTAGCAGGCTGAATGGCCCCCTCACAGGGTGTCCAAACACCAACTCAAAGGGACTGAAACCAACCCCTTTCTGTGGCACCTCCCTGTAGGCAAACAGTAAGCATGGGAGGAGAACATCCCATCTCCTCCTGAGTTTCTCTGACAACCCATTTATCATGCCCTTCAGGGTTTTGTTGAATCTCTCAACAAGACCATTTGCTTGTGGGTGAAAGGGGGTGGTGAACTTGTAGTTGACACCACACTCATCCCACATAGCAGTCAGATAGCTGGACAGGAAGTTCGTGCCCCTATCTGACACCACCTCTTTGGAAAACCCACTCTGGTGAACACACCAAGTAGTGCTCTAGCCACTGCAGGAGCATCAATGGTTCTAAGAGGTATGGCTTCAGGGTATCTAGTGGCATGGTCAACTACCACTAAGATATACCTATTCCCTGATGCAGTAGGTGGGTCCAGGGGACCAACAATGTCCATCCCCACCCTTTCAAAAGGAACCCCAACCACTGGCAGTGGTACTAGGGGAGCCTTTGTCTTGCCCCCTGCCTTGCCACTGGCCTGACAGGTGACACAGGAGCTGCAAAACTCCTGTACCTTTTCAGACATATGGGGCCAGTAGAAATGGTTCACCAACCGGTTCCATGTCTTTGTCTGTCCCAAATGTCCTGCCAAGGGGATGTCATGACCCAAAGTCAGGATGAACTCTCTGTACCTCTGGGGCACCACCAACCTCCTGGTGGCCCCTCCTTGAGGTTTCTGGCCTCAGTATAAAGCAGTCCATCTTCCCAGTAGATTCTATGAAACCCACTGTCATCCCCTTCCTCTTGCTTAGAAGCAATCCGCCTCAAGCTCTCAAGGGTGGGACAGTCACGCTGTCCCTGACTGAACTCCTCTCTGGAGGGTCCACCTGCTCCTTTCAGTTCTGCCAAATCTGACAGCTCTGGCAGGGATGAAGTCCCTCTCTCCGAGGCCAGATCCCCCCCAGCAGGGGTGGATTCTGCCTGTACCTCTGGAGTTCCCTGGGCTGGCTCACCAGGCCCAGTACCCTTGTCCATGGATGCTTGGCCCTTTGTTCCAGGGTCCAAGTGTCCAGCCCCTCCCTTCTGGCTAGTCTGTGACCTAGTCACAGCACATACCCACTCAGGGAGCTCCAATATTTTCATATGGAGTCCTCTCTCCACCTCTGACCACGCAGAGGCTTCAAGGTCATTGCCCAGTAAACACTGGACTGGGAGCACCTTTGACACAGCTACCTTCATAGGGCCTGTCACACCTCCCCATTCCAAATCCACCACAGCCATGGGATGGATTTTGGTAGTGCTGTCTGCATAAGTCACCTGGTGAAACTCACCAGGTATCAACCTCTCTGGAGGCACCAGCTCAGCCAGGACCATAGTTACACTAGCCCCAGTGTCTCTGATAGCCTCAACCTCAGTCCCATTCACTTTAGGTCTCTGCCTGTACTTCTCCATGTTTGGAGGTAAGGCATCCAGGGTTGCAATATTCACCCCACCCAGGGACACTAAGGTTGCTGCCCCTACTGGAATACCCCCTTCTGGTGTACCACTCTCCACCCCTACACTCACACTGGCAATCCCTGTAGATGGCCCCTTAGGGGGGAGCTTCTTAGTGCAGACAGCATCTCCCTGCTTGTGGCCTGGCAGATTACAGTCAAAGCACTTACCCACTTTTGAGGGATCAAAGAACCTACCATTCTTTCCTTGAAGCCATCTCCCTTTGGATTTGGGTTGGCTCGGGCCCCCCCTCCTTGTGCAGGTTTTTGTGGGTCTTTGGAGGACTCCTTAGGTTTTCGACCTTCATTTCCCTGGGCTTTCCCTTGGGGAGGGACCTGTCCTCCTTTCTTCTGGTCACCCCCCTGGTGCTGAATGGAAACCCGGGTTCTCACCCACTCATCAGCTGACTCCCCCAACTCTCTGGGGTCTGTCAGCTTAGAGTCCACTAGATACTGGCGTAACTTCTCTTCTGCACAATGAGTCAAAATGTGTTCTTTCAAAAACAAATTATACAATCCCTCATAAGTGCTCACTTTGTTACCACAAATCCAGCCTTCCAGTGCCTTCACTGAAACATCCACAAAGTCTATCCAAGACTTGGAATTGAATTTCTGGGTGTTCCTAAACTTCACCCTGTACTGCTCTGGAGTCAGACCAAACCTCTTGACTAAGCAGGCTTTCATCTGCTGGTATGATTCTGCATCCTCTCCCTTCAGGGTCAGGAGCCTATCCCTCCCAGCTACTGGAATCAACTCCCACAGGAGTGCACCCCAATACCTAGAGTGGACCCTACTCATCTTAAGGGCCCTCTCAAAAGCTGCAAGCCATTTGTCAATGTCATCCCCCTCAGTGTACTTGGGCACAATACCCTTTGGAAGTTTAGGTTCAAATCTGCCACCCCTGGACATCTCAGCATCTTCTTCGCTTTCGCTGCCACCATTTCTCTTCTCCTCCTTCTCCCACCTCTTCTCAGCCAAATCCAGTTTCCTTTGCTCTAAAGCTATCAAAGCTAATTGAGCCTGAAGCTGTCTCTCTGCAAGGGACCGTAGTGGTTCCTGAGTAAGGGACCCTTCCCCACTCCCACCATCAGGATTCTGTTGGCTTACACTAGTTATAATGGAAGAGGCATCATCCTCAACCTCCTCCCTCTCTTGGGGAGGTAGGGGGACACCCTCTACCCCCCTTGATTCCCCTCAGCTGCCTGGTCATGGGCTTGTATAAACTGAAACAACCCTGCCTTCCTATACCTCTTGGAAGCAGGCAGCCCCCTAAGCCTACAGTGTTCCCTAAGCTCAGCCAACTTACATTGGGACAGTTTAGCCAGGTCCAACTCCATGGTTCCCTAGTTTTGGGTCACAACACTAGGCACAATAGACTTAGAACAATTTGGAAAAATCAAAACAATGGATTAAAAACAGTTTAGTCCAAATTCCAAAAATCAAACTCAAAAGTTTTGTTGTAAGGCAATTTAGAGGATTTTTATAATCTTAATTCATTCACTGAAAGGTGTATTTTTCAAACACAAGTCCACATCCACACCGCTGAGCACCAAATGTTGGAAAGTGGATTATTGGTAGGGGCAAATGTAGGTCTGCCACTGGCAATAAGGCCACTAACACATGATAGGACTCAGCATAGGTCTCAGAAAATTATTCCTATGCTCAACCCCTGGTAACGTGGCTGCGAGCAGACAGGCTTAACTTCAAAGACAGGTATGTAAAGCATTTAAAAACACCAATTCAGTAAATAATTAAGACACAACACATAATAAAAATCCAACACCAATTTATAAAAATAGGAAATATTTTTATCTTTAAAATGACACCAAAACGATAAAAATCCAATGTAGGGAACCGGAGATATGAATTTTCAGAGTTTAAATAAAATATAGCACTTAGAAGCATATAGCACCATATTGGGACATAGGCTCGCGATAGACCGGGCCAAAGTCAAAGTTTAAGGCCGACCGCGATGGAGCCCTGAGCAGATACCCCACGCGGAAGGTCCCGGTCAATGTTTTTACCTTCGCACTTAGAAACTTTTCTGGAGCTTTTCTCCTCGAGGCCCCTCGACGCTCTCCGTCAGTCCGGATCCGGTGCGGCTCCGCCGGCTAGCCTTTCGACGATCTCCCGGTGAACTTCCCTGGAGCGGACTTAGAAACTTTTTCAAGATCGCTTCAGCGGGGCAATCCAACAATCTAGGCCGACACGCGATGGAAGGCAGGCGGATTGGCGCTCGCGGTTGTTCCCGGTCGACTTTCTTACGAGCGGACTTAGAAGCTTTTCTGGAGCTTTTTCTCGTGGGGTCCCTCGATGCTCCTCATGTAGCCGGATCCGGTGAGGGTTCGCCGGCTTCAGATTTTCGCTAGTCCAGGTCAATCTCTGGAAGTCGATGCGATGGAGCTTTTAGCGGGACGAACCTGGTGGGCTTGGCCGGCTCGCGGTTGAAGGCAGGCAACTTGGCTGACCAGGATGAGTCGGTCCCCCTATGGAGCTTTTTTTCAAAGTTCCTCCAAAGTTCCCCAAACTTCCTGAACTTCTTCCTGAAGTTCCTCAAAGGGTCCCAAAGTGTCTCAAACTTACTCCAAGGGTCTGGAAGCTCCAAGATGGTCCTTGAAAGTTGAGGACTTCAATTCCCACAATGCACTGGACGTCACCCTTACAAATCCACTGGTAGCTCCCCAGGTTGGTGATTCTTGGTGGTGAGGGTCCAGATGAGCTCTGTTAACCTGTAGCTTGCAGGGAGTCCACTCTTGACTTCTTTTACTCAGCACAGTTAGTCCACAAAGCTGTAGTTTCAGGTGGTGCAGTCTCCAGAGGTCAGGCCTTAGAAGTCTTTGCACAGCAGAAGTTTTCAGCAGGGCCAGTCTTGCTTTCTTCAGTTTTAAGCAGCAGATCTGAGGGGCTGGGCCTCTCTCATATACTTATTCCACAGTCTCTGGGTCATCCAGGAGGTCAAGCTTCACCAATAGGAGTAGGGTAACCTCCCACTTGAGTGACTCCTTCCTGCAGAGTGTGGCATTATTCTATCCCAGAGTGCAACAAAGCTTCCAAATCCATAATGGCTGATTTTCCAGCAAGGAGGTAAGAGCTGGCTCAACACTCCCACTGAGTTGGCTAATTAACCTAGCCTCTCCTCCCTACATCTGCACATATCTTCCTTAATCCTGCCATCTGGCTGAGGTGGGGGTTCAAAGCTGTTAATGACACTGCTCTGGGCTCTGCCCTTTGAAGCTCATTGTTTACGACCCCTCCCCCTGGCCTGGCATTCCTGCAGAACAGCTCACTGCCCTCCCAGTCCATCTGGCTGGCCCCAGGGGATCTTTATCACCTCTTCAGGCAGGCTGGCTAATCCCCTTAACTCTGACCAATCAGGGCAGAGCACTGGAAGGCTGGATTTGGAACTAAAACCCAGAAAGTGTTATAACTTCTTGTCTGTTCACTTTGGGAATAATTCAATAACATCATATTGTAGGATTTATCAATACCATTCTAGTGAGTCTTTGAATGGAATCTTTATCCCTCTCCTATCAGAAGTTATTGTTTAATAACTTTCCCCCATGTTAACCTATGGGGCAGGGGGTTTGCAATGGGAAAAATGACATGGGCCATTTTTCCAGCACCAGGACTTACAAAAACATATTTTATAAGTACTTGGCTTATTTTCACAGGACCCCCACCCCATAGGTCACCTAGGGAGACCCTAGGGGTGCTGAATCTGTAAAAATATTGCAGATCCTCCATGCCCAGTGCCCCCAGCATCAAAGTCGAATTTGGGCAGCACTTTACACAATGGGGAGAGTGAAATGTGAATTTCACTTAACCCAGGGCATATATAAACTCATTTTATAAGGGTCTACCTTATAGATACCTGCCCCCACCCCTGGGATACCTAGGGGAGACCCTGGGGGTCATTATTATGCCAAAACATTTTAGGTTGACCAGTTTTAAGTGCCCCAAACCCCAAAGTCGAGTTTGGCCACAATTTACATGTTTAAGAGCAATCCTGGCGCCCAGGGCTGCTTTTAAACTGACCACAGGCTTCAGCAGGGCACACATGCAAGTGCAAAAAGGCTGCTGGCCTCTAAACTGCCATGCCCCAGGATACTGGGGACTTCTAGGTAGTTTCAATCCCCTGCCCTATTATATACTAGGGGCTTATGGGGTAGGTCATGCCAATTACAGGGGTACCCCAACCCAAAGAGTACCCTAGTGTATGTAGGTGCTTTACTGTTATCTAAGTGTTTCAGCATGGCACTGGCCCTGGGCCTGGTTAAACAGAGCCCAGGGTCAGTCAGAGTCAGTTACCACCAGTTCCAGTCAGCAAAAGGTTGGGGGGTGCCCAGGGCACAGGATGACTTTACAACACCTACTTGGTGGACTTGCAGTCTCCCAGGAACCCCTTGAGGGTCCTGCAAGTGAACCGCCTAAAGCCCCACTTGGAGAGGTCCCAAGTGGGCATGCTCTTAGCTACAGATGATGGGATGGAGGAGGAGACCGAGCCTCTTCCTGACCTCCTGTCAGCCCGAGAGCAAGATGGATCAGTGGAGGGAGTAAACCTCTCTACCTCCCTCACACCTGAGCAGCAGGGTGACTGTCGCCAGCTGTTGGGACAGTTCCCTGACCTGTTCTCCCTGGTTCCCAGTGTCACTCATTGGTGCGTCCATGATGTGGACACTGGGGACAGTCTTCCTGTGAAGCACAAGGCTTACAGGGTGACTGACAGGGTCAGAGCCTGCATCAAGGAGGAGGTCTCCAAGATGTTTGCGCTAGGGGTGATTGAGTCCTCTAACAGCCCTTGGGCCAGCCCAGTGGTCTTGGTTCCGAAGGCTACCGCGCCTGGTGCCACACCAGAACTCCGGTTCTGTGTGGACTACAGGGGACTCAATTCCGTCACCAGGACTGACGCCCACCCCATCCCCAGAGCTGATGAGCTCATAGATCGGTTAGGGGCTGCGCGGTACCTCAGCACGTTTGACTTAACGTCTGGGTACTGGCAGATCGCCTTGACTGATGGGGCAAAGAGAGGTCAGCATTCTCCACACCAGATGGGCACTACCAGTTCCGGGTGATGCCCTTTGGGATGAAGAATGCCCCTGCCACCTTTCAGAGGTTGGTCAACCAGGTGTTGGTTGGACTGGAGGATTTCAGTGCCGCCTACCTGGATGACATCGCAGTGTTCAGTGCCAGTTGGGAAGAACATCTGCGCCACCTCTGGGAAGTGTTCATGGCGCTGCGGAGGGCAGGCCTCACAATCAAGGCAAGTAAGTGCCAGATTGGGCAGGGTTCTGTGGTGTACTTGGGACACCAGGTTGGGAGCGGCCAGGTGGCGCCCCTCCAACCGAAAATTGATACCATTCTGGCTTGGGAGCCCCCAAGACCCAGACAGAGGTGAGAGCCTTCCTAGGACTCACCGGGTATTACAGGAGATTCGTCAAGGGGTATGGCAGCATTGTTGCCCCCTTGACAGAGCTGACTTCCAAGAAGCAGCCCAGGAAAGTGATTTGGACTGACGCCTGTCAAAAAGCTTTTGACACCTTGAAGACTGCCATGTGCACAGCGCCTGTGCTCCAGGCACCCAACTTCTCCAATGAGTTCATTGTTCAGACGGACGCTTCAGAGCATGGTGTAGGGGCTGTTCTATCACAGATCAATGAGGAGGGCCTAGACCAACCTGTAGCCTTCATCAGTAGTAGGTTACTTCCCGGGAGCAGAGATGGAGTGCTATTGAGCGTGAGGCATTTGCTGTGGTCTGGGCACTGAAGAAGCTGAGACCATACCTGTTTGGGACTCACTTCCGGGTTCAGACAGACCACAGGCCCCTCAGATGGTTAATGCAGATGAGGGTGAGAATCCAAAGCTGTTGAGGTGGTCCATTTCCCTACAGGGGATGGACTTTACTGTGGAACACCGCCCTGGTACAGAACACGCCAATGCTGATGGTGTGTCCAGATTTTTCCGCCTTAGTGATGAGAACTCCCTAGGGGTAGGATAGTTCTCCCCACATTTCAGCTGGAGGGGACACGTGTTAGACCTGGCATCCTTGACGTGGGTCTCCCTTCCATTTTTTCATAAATGCCTCCACTGTTGTCGATATGTTTTTGCTGGACTAGATGCTCATGGGCACTTTGCCACTGCTAATCAGTGCCAAAGTGCAAGTGCTCCCTATTGTAAATTGTGATGTGAATTAGTGACTCCATGTTTGGCTTATTTGAATTACTGTCAGAACCTAGTACAGTGCACTGAGTGTGCCCAGGGCTTGTAAATCAAATGCTGCTGGTGGGCTTGCAGCACCGGTTGTGCCACCCACAGAAGTAGCTTGTAAAGTGTATCTCAGGCCTGCAATTGCAGAGCCTGTGTGCAGTCTGTGACTGCCATGTCGACTTGGTAAGTGCACCCACCTACCAGTCCCCAAACCTTCCCTTTTCTTCATATCAGACACCCCTATGGTAGGCCTACAGGCAGGGTGCATTGTAAGGATAAGGTGGGACATGCCTGGTGTGTGTGACATGTCCTAATAGTGAATTACAGCCATTTTCGTTTTTCACTATTGCAAGGCTACCTGTTCCCCATAGGCCAGAATGGGCAGTTTGATTATAACATCTTATAATCCTAAACTGACTCAGGGAACTAGGTAGAAATTCGAGTTTAGTATGCCTGAACTCAGAATGATAAAATACATCTTTTAGTGAAGTTGGTTTTAACATTCTGTGTTTGAAAATACCACTTTTAGAAAGTGGGTATTTTATTGCCTAACTATCCAGCCTGCCTCTGCCAGCTTGTGTATTGTGTGTCTGGTTTGTGCGTGACAGGAGCTGGGGGTGGCCACAGGAGACAGGGTGAGGCAGCCCAGGGCTGAATAGAGAGATCTGCATCCAGAGTGGAGGGAGGAGTTGCATCTGGGTCTGAATAGGGCTGTGCCTGCCTGCCACAATGCTGGCTCCACCCCCTACCGGGCGTCTGAGTACCCTGCCCCACATTCTGAAAGGAAAGAAGGAGTCATGTACACAGAGTGTTCCAAAGCTGCACAGAACTGGTTTAAGCTAGGCAAAGGCCTCTCTGCCTCCAGAGAACAAAGAGAATCAGGGTATAAGAGGGGCACCCAGACCCCAGGAAAATTAGATCACTTTTTGGGAACAAGAAGAAACCTTTGCTGAGGAGCGGAACCAAGAGGAAACTGAGGAGAGACTATCCCTAAGCCTGAAGTGCTGCTTGGGGGATTGGCCTGCAGTGGTTTGCCTGACTGCCAAAGAAAGGAGAAAGGAACTTTTGCTTTGCTGTTACTTTCATCAACTTGTGAAGGATCTCCAAGGGCTTGGAAGAGAGCTTGCCCCCTGTAACGAAGTCCCAGGACCAGTGGACTTCACCAGCCTTTGTGAATTGCTGCTGGAAACTCTGTTTCAGTGGCTACAGAGGTAGGGAGCTGTGACCGACTCTCCCGACCGGCTATGTGTCCTGTTGGCACCGCATCGAGCAACGCCTGCATCTTGCAACGCACGGCCTTGGTCTCACCGACTCCGTCAACGAGCCGCTGCCTGCACCGTAACCTGTGAGCACCGCACCTTGCAACGCGTCGCTACACCGAATTCATCTGGTCCGACCGACATGGTCACTGTTGCTGAGTTCGAGTCCTGTGACCGCACTGGAGTTGGGCACCGCCTCGCAAGCTTTGCGACGCACCGCCCGACTCGCACCGCTGTCCGGACTGATCGACCCCAGCTCCTGAACCCGGCTCCGTCGCCGCACCGCAACCTGCCAGCACCGCATTGAAGCACTGTCTCGCCCTGCAACCGGCCCTGGTCTCACCGACTCCGTCTCAATGACATCAACGAGCCGCTGCCTGCACCGCATCGAGGGACAACGCGTCCTGCAACGCTTCCATTTTTTGCACCATGACGAACAGCCATCCGGCTCGCACGCACGTGCCTGCCGCTTCAAGTAAAAGGTACTGTGACCGAGTCTGTCTACGCTGTGTTGGCCCGTCTCGACGCGGTCAGCTGGATTTGTTAGACTCTGTTTGTTCTTGACATCGCCGTAGCCGAAGGAGGCTACCGACTCGCACAGAACCTTGAATTAAGCCTTTTTGATCAGTCCAGCCCGAACTGCCAAGCCATGTCTTCCCAGGACCGGAAACAAGCATCCTGGGACCGGTTTCGGGTTCATAACCCTCATCAGCCGGGCTATCTTGAATCCAGTGGCAAAGTGAGCAAGGGGCCCACGTCTGGGCATACCCTGCCAACTTAGGGCGAACTTAGCAAAACCAAAGGGGATGATGGACAGAGTGTTGAACATTGCAAGCACTTACCCCCAGTCAACTGATCTGGGTTTAATCCATCATCATTCTTTAGCTCACTCGCCACCCCAGTTCAGACATGGCCATATGCAAATCAGTCTGACCCTGTGCCTCATGGGAACAGTCCAGCCCGAACCGCCAAGCCATGTCTTCCCTGGACCGGAAACAAGCATCCTGGGACCAGATTCAGGTTCATAACCCTCATCAACCAGGCTATCTTGAATCCAGTGGCAAAGTGAGCAAGGGACCCACGTCTGGGCATACCCTGCCAACTTAGGGCGAACTTAGCAAAACCAAAGGGGATGATGGACGGAGTGTTGAACATTGCAAGCTGTTAGAAATGGGATCTCTAGTTGGCAAGGGCTTGCACCTTTGTCCAAGTAGGGACCCTTCTTCCTAGTCAGGGTAAGGGAGTTACACTCCTAAAATAACCCCTGCTCACCCCCTTGGTAGCTTGGCACGAGCAGTCAGGCTTATTCTAGAGGCAGTGTGTAAAGCATTTGCATATAACCAACAGTAATACAGTGTAAGCACTACAAACTCACACCACACCAGTTTAGAAAAATATCCAATATTTTTATATACGTTAAAACAAGACCAAATACGATAAAAATCCAGAGTACAATACTTTAAAAATGATTACGTTGCAAGATAACTTCTTCTTTGCAGGAATAGTTCAAAAACAAAGTTCGTACGAGTCGGTAGCTCCGTCCGAGTCTACCGCGATGCTGAAAACCACAGAGTCTAACAGTTCCAGCCGACCGCGTCGATACGGGCCAGCAGAGTCGTGAACAGACTCGGTCACAGTACCTTTTCTCGTTGTGGCGGGCACGGAGTGTGCGAGCCGGTCGGCGTACGTCGCGGTTGCGGTGCAAGATGGAAGCGGTGCAGGGCGCGGTGTCCTCTCGATGTGGTGCAGGCAGCGGCTCGGTGACAATCGTGTAGACGGAGTCGGTGAGTCCAAGGCGTGCGGTGCAGGGTGAGACGGTGCTCGATGCAGTGCTGGCAGGTTGCGATGTAGGCGACCAAGCCGGAGTGCGGGAGCTGGCATCGGACAGCGGTTCGAGTCGGAGCGGTGATTCGCAAGCGTGCGAGCGGTGCCCCAACTTCGATGCGGTCACGAGTGTTGAGCCAGTTGCAGCGACAGCGTCGGTCTGGTACGGCTGGCACAGTGAAGCGATGCGATGCGAACTGCGGTGCCCACAGGTCACGGTGCAAGCAGCGGCTCGGCGGCGATGGCGTCGTCGGTGAGACCAGGGTTGCGGTGCGAGATGCGGACGGTGCGGTCTGCGGTGCAAACAGGGCACCGGGCCAGCGATGGAGTCGGTTGACGGAGTCGGTTGCGGTTCCCTTCCTCTGTGGCAACTGAAACAGCGGTTCCAGAAGCGGTACCCAGAGGGTTGTGAAGTCTTTGCAGTCCCTGAGACTTCTTAACAGGAGGCCAGCTCGGTTTCAGGCCCTTGGAGA
Source organism: Calotriton arnoldi (assembly GCA_963921515.1). Taxonomy (NCBI): domain Eukaryota; kingdom Metazoa; phylum Chordata; class Amphibia; order Caudata; family Salamandridae; genus Calotriton; species Calotriton arnoldi. The sequence continues at coordinate 2,658,324 of CAWUFW010000540.1, read as the reverse complement.
TTCTCAGCACAAGTAGTAGAAAGTTCAGTCCAGTCCTTTCACTGCCCAAGGCAGAAGCAGCAGCTGCAGGCCAACCCAACAAAGCAACACAGCAAAGGGGCAGTACTCCTCCTGGCAGCTCTTCCAGCTCTTCGTCTTGGCAGGTTCCTTGATTCCAGCGAGATCTAAATTCATGGGGTCAGGGCCCCAATATTTATATCCCAAATTCCTTTGTTCTCTGAAGGCAGAGAGGCCTTTGCCTAGTCCAAACCAGTTCTGGAGCACTTTGTTGACAAGTCTCCGTCCTTTCTTTCAGAGAGTAGGCCAGGGACATCAGACGCACCACAGGAGGTGGAGCCAGCATTGTGGAGGGAAGGCCCAGCCCTATTCAGGTCCCAGGTGCATCTCCTCCCACCCATCTACATGTAGATCTTGCTATACAGCCCTGTGCTGACTCACCCTGTCTCCTGGCATCCCCCAGCTCCTGTCACTCGCACTCCAGACAAGGAATACACAACCTCGCTGAGGCAGGCTTGGATGGTTAGACAAGAAAATACCCACTTTCTAAAAGTGGTATTTTCAAACACAGAATGTTAAAACCAACTTCACTAAAAGATGCATTTTATCATTCTGAGTCCAGGCATACTAAACTCGAATTTCTACCATGTTCCCTGGGTCAGTTAGGATTATAAGCTGAAATAATCAAAACTGCTCATTCTGGCCTATGGGGAACAGGTAGTCTTGCAATAGTGAAAAACGAAATAGGCTGTAATTCACTATCAGGACATGCCACACACACCAGGGCATGTCCTACCTTTCGCATACAATGCACCCTGCCCACAGGGGTACCTTGGGCCTACCTTAGGGGTGACTAACATGTAGAAAAGGGAAGGTTTAGGGACTTGCAAGTGTGCGCACTTGCCAAGTCGACATGGCAGCCCCAGGCTGCGCACAGGCTCTGCAATGGCAGGCCAGAGTTACACTTTACGGGCTGTTTGCGTGGGTGGCACAATCCAGTGCTGCAGCCCACCAACAGCATTTGATCTATAGGCCCTGGCACTCTCAGTGCACTTTACAAGGGACTGACACATAAACCAAATAGGCCAATCATGGAAACACCAATCCATAACACATTTTATACAGAAGCACTTGCACTTTCCATACTGGACAGCAGTGAGGAAAGTGCGCAGAATCATTACACCAGCAAAAACAGAGTCAAAACCAGGAGGTCAGAAAGCAAAAAGTCAGGGGAAACACGCCAAAAGATGCCAAGTCTAACACAAGCACTCACCCCCAGTCAACTGATCTGGGTTTAATCCATCATCATTCTTTAGCTCACTCCTCCACCCCAGTTCAGACATGGCCATATGCAAATCAGTCTGACCCTGTGCCTCATGGGAACAGTCCAGCCCGAACTGCCAAGCCATGTCTTCCCTGGACCGGAAACAAGCATCCTGGGACCTGTTTCGGGTTCATAACCCTCATCAGCAAAGCTATCTTGAATCCAGTGGCAAAGTGAGCAAGGGACCCACGTCTGGGCATACCCTGCCAACTTAGGGCGAACTTAGCAAAACCAAAGGGGATGATGGACGGAGTGTTGAACATTGCAAACACTCACCCCCAGTCAACTGATCTGGGTTTAATCCATCATCATTCTTTAGCTCACTCCGCCACCCCAGTTCAGACATGGCCATATGCAAATCAGTCTGACCCTGTGCCTCATGGGAACAGTCCAGCCCGAACTGCCAAGCCATGTCTTCCCTGGACCGGAAACAAGCATCCTGGGACCGGTTTCAGGTTCATAACCCTCATCAGCCAGGCTATCTTGAATCCAGTGGCAAAGTGAGCAAGGGACCCACGTCTGGGCATACCCTGCCAACTTAGGGCGAACTTAGCAAAACCAAAGGGGATGATGGACGGAGTGTTGAACATTGCAAGCACTCACCCCCAGTCAACTGGTCTGGGTTTAATCCATCATCATTCTTTAACTCACTCCACCTCCCCAGTTCAGACATGGCCATATGCAAATCAGTCTGACCCTGTGCCTCATGGGAACAGTCCAGCCCGAACTGCCAAGTCATGTCTTCCCTGGACCGGAAACAAGCATCCTGGGACCGGTTTTGGGTTCATAACCCTCATCAGCCAGGCTATCTTGAATCCACTGGCAAAGTAGGCAAGGGACCCACGTCTGGGCATAACCTGCCAACTTAGGGCGAACTTAGCAAAACCAAAGGGGATGATGGACGGAGTGTTGAACATTGCAAGCACTCACCCCCAGTCAACTGATCTGGGTTTAATCCATCATCATTCTTTAGCTCACTCCGCCACCCCAGTTCAGACATGGCCATATGCACATCAGTCTGACCCTGTGCCTCATGGGAACAGTCCAGCCCGAACTGCCAAGCCATGTCTTCCCTGGACCGGAAAAAAGCATCCTGGGACCAGTTTCGGGTTCATAACCTTCATCAGCCAGGCTATCTTGAATCAAGTGGCAAAGTGAGCAAGGGACCCACGTCTGGACATACCCTGCCAACTTAGGGCGAACTTAGCAAAACCAAAGGGGATGATGGACAGAGTGTTGAACATTGCAAGCACTCACCCCCAGTCAACTGATCTGGGTTTAATCCATCATCATTCTTTACCTCACTCCGCCACCCCAGTTCAGACATGGCCATATGCAAATCAGTCTGACCCTGTGCCTCATGGGAACAGTCCAGCCCGAACTGCCAAGCCATGTCTTCCCTGGACCGGAAAGAAGCATCCTGGGACCGGTTTCGGGTTCATAACCCTCATCAGCCAGGCTATCTTGAATCCAGTGGCAAAGTGAGCAAGGGACCCACGTCTGGGCATACCCTGCCAACTTAGGGCGAACTTAGCAAACCCAAAGGGGATGATGGACGGAGTGTTGAACATTGCAAGCACTCACCCCCAGTCAACTGATCTGGGTTTAATCCATCATCATTCTTTAGCTCACTCCGCCACCCCAGTTCAGACATGGCCATATGCAAATCAGTCTGACCCTGTGCCTCAAGGGAACAATCCAGCCCGAACTGCCAAGCCATGTCTTCCCTGGACTGGAAACAAGCATCCTGGGACCGGCTTCGGGTTCATAACCCTCATCAGCCAAGCTATCTTGAATCCAGTGGCAAAGTGAGCAAGGGACCCACGTCTGGGCATACCCTGCCAACTTAGGGCGAACTTAGCAAAACCAAAGGGGATGATGGACGGAGTGTTGAACATTGCAAGCACTCACCCCCAGTCAACTGATCTGGGTTTAATCCATCATCATTCTTTAGCTCACTCCGCCACCCCAGTTCAGACATGGCCATATGCAAATCAGTCTGACCCTGTGCCTCATGGGAACAGTCCAGCCCGAACTGCCAAGCCATGTCTTCTCTGGACCGGAAACAAGCATCCTGGGACCGGTTTCAGGTTCATAACCCTCATCAGCCAGGCTATCTTGAATCCAGTGGCAAAGTGAGCAAGGGACCCACGTCTGGGCATACCCTGCCAACTTAGGGCGAACTTAGCAAAACCAAAGGGGATGATGGACGGAGTGTTGAACATTGCAAGCACTCACCCCCAGTCAACTGATCTGGGTTTAATCCATCATCATTCTTTAGCTCACTCCGCCACCCCAGTTCAGACATGGCCATATGCAAATCAGTCTGACCCTGTGCCTCATGGGAACAGTCCAGCCCGAACTGCCAAGCCATGTCTTCCCTGGACCGGAAACAAGCATCCTGGGACCGGTTTCGGGTTCATAACCCTCATCAGCCAGGCTATCTTGAATCCAATGGCAAAGTGAGCAAGGGACCCACGACTGGGCATACCCTGCCAACTTAGGGCGATCTTAGCAAAACCAAAGGGGATGATGGACGGAGTGTTGAACATTGCAAGCACTCACCCCCAGTCAACTGATCTGGGTTTAATCCATCATCATTCTTTAGCTCACTCCGCCACCCCAGTTCAGACATGGCCATATGCAAATCAGTCTGGCCCTGTGCCTCATGGGAACAGTCCAGCCCGAACTGCCAAGCCATGTCTTCCCTGGACCGGAAACAAGCATCCTGGGACCGGTTTGGGGTTCATAACCCTCATCAGCCAGGCTATCTTGAATCCAGTGGCAAAGTGAGCAAGGGACCCACGTTTGGGCATAACCTGCCAACTTAGGGCGAACTTAGCAAAACCAAAGGGGATGATGGACGGAGTGTTGAACATTGCAAGCACTCACCCCCAGTCAACTGATCTGGGTTTAATCCATCATCATTCTTTAGCTCACTACGCCACCCCAGTTCAGACATGGCCATATGCAAATCAGTCTGACCCTGTGCCTCATGGGAACAGTACAGCCCGAATTGCCAAGCCATGTCTTCCCTGGACCGGTCATCCACAGATTCACTCTGCCACTCAGGGTACCATGAAGTGTGCTAGAGGAATATAGCACCTTACATCGTATGTGTTTACAACGCATGCGATTACAACGCAGTCGTTACAACGACCTCGTTGTTACATCGCAGTACATTACAACGCAAGTCGTTACATCGACTTGCTGTAGGGGGCGCGCTGGACTTAGGAATAGTATAATTTACTATTCCGACTCCAGTGTGCGCAACAGTGGGGAAGGTGTCGGAACAGTAAATTATACTATTCCTTAGGTTAGCACGCCCCCTACAGCAAGTCGATGTAATGACTTGCGTTGTAATGTACTGCGATGTAACAACGCTGTCGTTTTAACGACCGCGTTGTAATCGCATGCGTTGAAACACATGCGATGTAATGGCTGTTTCCCGTGCTAGGATTATAGCACCTTACAGCGCATGCGTTTACACCGCATGAAGAGGTAATCTTGATGCGTTGTGGTTCAACTATTGCATTCATAACCATGTGTGTCTTTAAACAAATTGCACTCTTACCCGCAAGCGTACGTTGACCAATATTCCATGTTTATTTACTATAACGCAGTGCTGAAATCACTGACACATGCAGCCTTAATTTGTACTCCGGCGATGCCAGCTTTCCAACCTTCCAAGGATGGTAAATGCAGTACCCTTAAATTGGGTAATAGTAGCACCTGCTACTTGCAGTGCCTAGGAATGGGAGAGTTGAAGCACTATATAAAAATGTCATTATTAATAAATCGGTTAGTTGCATTCTAGTCACAAAGTTGGTCAAATAGGTCTGCCCCATTTGATGGAGTTGTATTTTGTTCAAGAGATCCTCCTAAATCTGACATGCAAGGGTGCAGACGATGTTCACATTTCCACAAAGAGGATATATTAATAAAGACTCTCTGAGGGTGCCTTGTACCGTGCTACCTTTGATTTATTTTGTGTGAAATGCATTCTTGCATCAAAAATGGATACAAGGACTCATTGTGCCCTAAAATATAGTCATAAATAATGGACTTGCATTTCCCATAATTATGCAAAAGCAAATTATGCGAATTTCGAACACCCCTAACCTGATACCTGTGACGTCTCTCAGACAGCTCTGGTTTGTGGTGGAGGGAGAAGATAGTTTGACCTCATTCTTCACTTCTTCAACACCTCTTTAACTATGATAAATCAAGTTTGAAATCAGAGGCAATAAAGTTCACAATGCACCTGCAAGCTAGTGCAGCAATAATTATTGGCCTAATGAACTAATAAGCTTGTATGTCCCGGGCCAGACTGGGGAACCAAAAGCAGTCCTGGCAAAAATACTCAAACCAGCCCGCCCCCTTGTGCAGTCTCACTCTTTCCATCCAGCCAGTCTCTCAGTCTACTTGTCTCCTCTCCTCTCCCTCTTCTCTCTTCCTTTCTGACCACTTTCTCTCATCCACCCCATCATTCTCTCTCTTTCTCTCTCTCTTGAAGCCCCCTGTGCCTGCTGCTATTAATGTAAGGGGAAAGCGGCAGAGGCACCAGGAGTGGCCCTGGACTTTCACAACTGGCCTTAAAGGGCTCCAGCCCACCTGGGAAATGAATAACAGAAGGAACAAAAAGGCCTGTCCAGCCCTGATTATTTATTTCTAAAGGGCAGTACAAAAGCTGCTCTTGAAATCATTTATCCTAATCACATTGCTCATGGATTTGAGCCCACCTGAAAGGCCTAAGAGCCGGGTATCTAACTTAAATGGTAAACCTTGAGGGAAACAAGATTTAAATTAACTTTCAGTAAGTATTGAGTTAATTTATGTAAACTAGACTTAAAAGAGGGGATGCCCACGACCACTCTTCTCTTGGGCATCATTTGAAAGACATAAGGCAAACTTAATTCACACTATTCAGTCATATTTAGCACCCCGCCTCTGGCCTGCCTTCAGGGGTGGACCGTTCACTCAGTGTCAGGTCTTCTTCATGTTTCCTGAAATTTAATAGAGTCGGGAAGCTCAGCTGAATATATGTAAGTCACATCCCTCCCTCTAGGAGGTCTATAATTTATAAAATGGTCAATGTGTTGAGAGAGAGAGAGAGCGTGATTGTGTGTGTGTGTGTTTTGACACCTATGCAGTAAGAGCTCAGTATCAGATGTGAGGCTTTGCATAGTGCTCTGGATCTGAGGTGCGCAAAGAGCGTGAGGACTGACCAGGCTTTTCAAATGTATCTTAGGCCGGGTCTGGTTATATGGCCTCCACACAGTACTGGTGAGCAGGGGTTGGCCGTTGCATGCTCTGCACCCAACGCATGAACTTGCCTACTGTCTACTTCATTCATTGGTGATCTTGGCTTCATAGATATCTACTCTTCGGCCCAGGTAGTGACAATCAACTTCTAGCCGGGCTGTTGAAGGCCTGTGTAGAAGATGAGATGACTCCAAGTAAGTTGCGTACCGCAAGATAAAGATGTTGCAGCTCAAGTGGGTGCTGAACTGGAGCCATCGGAGTAGTAGCGCTTCTACTGCTGTAGGCAGGGCCTGCTTCTCATGATTCCAGCTGTTATGTGGTGAGGGGCCGTAGAGATCAAACTCACTAACTATCAATCGATGTGATCATCCACTGGCTTGGTGTTTGTGTTTCGGCATGAAAGACTCTACTACTTTCACAAAGGAAAGGCCCACCTGCTTTTGAACAACATTATTTCAGAACTTAAAAGGGCCACCCAGTGTAGAGAAAAACACTGTAGAGAAAAACACGGTTCTCTTTGTCGTGTCCCACATTTCTAATGATCCCCAACAATTTCTATTTCAGAACGCTGCCTTGTTTGTTAACCTCTCAGCTGGGGTTTTGGGATGTATTGTGACATCACTGGCTGGATGGCCCCTTCAGAGAAAATGCAGCACTTCGAAAAATGCATAAAAGAGATTGTTGAGAGCTGGTAGCCCAGGTAATCAATAGACAAGGTGGTCCCACTAAACTACTTTTTTATGGAATGCCTCTTGTGATCTGTAAAAGAAATTATACAGTTGACTCCTATGCCTATTCTGTCATGTGTGAAAAAATATGTAGTATAAATAAATATATATCGCTTGCTTCTTTGGATCTGTGGTCGCTGCTCTCCCTCCCCCCCCATCCCCCCCCCTCCCCTCCCCAAAAGGAAGCTAATGAATCATTGTGGAGCTGTGGCGGTAGAGAGACGGTGTCTGCGGCAATTACCCTAATGATCCGGCTCTGTTCTCACACAAGTGGGCGCTTTCAGGCAATTACTTCCTGTTGGGCGCGCGGCAGAGGAGCGGCGAGCACAACGGCGCGCTGATTGCCTGCTACCTGGGAGCGGGCCCGCCTGCCTCCGCCATGATTATTTTCGCGGAAAGAGTAAACAGAAAATGGATGCAGGGGGCTGCAGTTCAATCGCGTCTGCTTTTCCTTTTCATTCTTCAAGGAAGATTAAATTGGTGAATTTAAGAGAGCTAAACTGTCGCTGGGGTGAGGGGCGGATGGTGGGATATAATCATTCGCAAATTTTCAGCAATACATTCTCATAGCTGCCAAGGTTTCAGTTTGCCATGTGTGACATTTGCATAATTTCAGTGTAATTATGAGTGACATTTGAACGACTATGAGTGACACTTTCTTGCAAGCAAAATCAAGCAATGACGACGAGGGAAACATATAAATAGCAGAAATTACACCCATTCATTTCCTGGTTGGACACAATAAAATCGCATAACTTACAAACAGAAAGTAAAAGTTTTGTAAACAGGTGGATTGAAATGAACTAGTCTGTACCCCTCATGCACATAATCTCTTCTTACGCCAGAAACAAGCATTGGAACAGGCACAAGAGTTGGCTAATTATTTCATGTGCAAAGGTTCTTTCTAGTAAATATCTTATGCTGTGTGAAACATTTTCACAACGACCCACAAAACATACGTGCATGCAACCGTATACACAGGGAGTATACCAAGAGGCGCGTAAATAATCGGGTGATGAATTCCTGGGTAAATCCGGATAATGGCTGGTTGCATGGAAGTGGGTAAATGTATGTAAATACACGAGAGTGAATGGAAAGAATGGGGGCTACCAGTGAGAAACGAGAAGCTATATTTTGGCTTTTAGCAACTTAACTAGCCTACGAGAGGATACCTGTCACTCCTCAGGCACTTACTCTTTGCGAAGGGAGACAGTGGCAATTGGTGAGTGCACCTCGTGGACTCCAGCGGCAACGATGCATCATTCTGGCTCAGCTGTATGTGTGCTGGGCTGCTGAGGAACACTCCGACGGTGGCCAAGGTCATCCACAGATTCACTCTGCCACCAGCGTCGTATCCAGTTGCGGGATCATTCAATCAATCAATCAGGGGAATTGTAAGCGCACTGCTCACCCGTGAGGGTCTCAAGGCGGTGGGGGGGTGGGGGATAAGCAGCTCCGTTCAGTCGAAGAGCCAGGTCTTGAGTGTCTTCCTGAAGATGTTCAGGGAGGGGGTGCGTCTGATGTCAATCGGGAGCTCGTTCCAGGTCTTGGCCGCGAAGTAGGAGAAAGCTCTTCCCCCTGTTTTGGCTCTGCGGATCCACGGGATTTCAGCGAGGTCGGTGGATCGGAGGTTTCGCTTGGGTGCGTGGAAGGAGATTCTCTCGTTGAGGTGTTTGTGCCCGGTGTTGTGAAGGCATTTGTAGGCGTGGGTGAGTATCTTGAAGGTGATTCTCTTTTCTATGGGGTGCCACTGGAGGTTCCGCAGGTGTTGGGTGATGCGCTTGTGTGGAGGGATGCCGAGGACGAGTCTGGCTGCGGTGTTCTGTATGGTCTGGAGTTTGCGGAGCAGGGACTTGTTGATCTCGGCGTAGATGGCATTTCCGTAGTCCAGTCTGCTGGTTATGAGTGCGTGGGTGACGGTCTTCCTTGATTCGGGGGGGATCCATTTGAAGGTCTTCCAGAGGATGCGGAGGCTCTTGTAGCAGCTGGAGGCGACTGCGTTGACCTGTCGGGTCATGGAGAGGGAGGAGTCGACTACGATGCTGAGGTTACAGGCGTGGTCAGTGGGGGTGGGAGGGCTGCCATGGGGGGTGGACCACCAGGTGTTGTCCCATGCAGAGAGGGAGGGTCCGAGCACGAGGACCTCTGTCTTCTCCGAGTTGAGCTTCAGGCAGCTGCTGCTCATCCAGGATGCGACGTTCTTCATTCCTTCCTGGAAGTTGAGCCTGTTGGTGATGGGGTCCTTGGTGAGGGAGAGGATGAGCTGGGTGTTGTCGGCGTAGGATACTATGCTGAGTCCGTGCTGTCTAACGATGGTTGTGAGGGGGGCCATGTTGATGTTGAAGATCGTGGGGCTGAGCGACGATCCTTGGGGTACTCCGTAGTTGATTTCCGTTGATTAGGAGAAGAAGGGTGGCAGTCTGATTCTTTGGGTTCTGCTGGTGAGGAAGGAGCGGATCCAGTCGAGGGCGGTTCCCTGTATTCCGGCGTCGCAGAGTCTGGCGGTGAGTGTGCGTTGGGAGACGGTGTCGAATGCTGCAGAGAGGTCGAGTAGGATCAGGGCCGCGGTGTGTCCTTGGTCGAGGAGCATGCGGATGTCGTCTGTGGCGGCGAGTAGAGCGGTCTTGGTGCTGTGGTTGCTGTGGTTGCTGCGGAATCCGGATTGGGAGGGGTCGAGGATGGAGTTTTCTCCGATGAATTTACCGTAGTCATGCGAGCAGCTGCGCTGTCATTGCCAGTTATTCTGTATGGCTTTTGCAACCATTTTGTACTTCTAATGTTGCTCTGGATTGCTTGATCAGCAATCCGTGGTATAATTAAACGTGGCATTATCTATTTTTGATTGCTACCTTTTTGGCTCACTTTTTCGCATATGTGCCCCATCTTGTTTACTGAAACTTGTCCCTTTTTACATTCGATCCATTAGGCACGCAGGGCGGGGCCGGAGATGAGTGTTTCCTTGGGACTCTGAGGCCTCTTGTCTACAAGTCACAAGAGGTGGGAGGGGCAAGCCCCCGTGAGTATGTGAGAGACAGAGTAGAGATATATATGAAAGGGCAGGGAGGCACCGTGACTGGCGTTGGTGACTCTGCAGCAGGCTGCCAGGCTCAGACTGCAAGCCCCCACCCCCACGGCAATCATTTTGGTTAGGAATGCCGCGGGCCTCTTTAGTCCAGGTCTTTAGTCTCTGCTGTGAGCCCTGTCTGTCCTGGCAGCGGCTGCATGATTTTCACCGGTCAGTGAGTGACGGATCAGAAGATTCTGACGATGTCCACTGGACTAGACTCTCCCTAGTAATATTAAAATCGGCACAGGGGCGGCGGCCATCAGAAGCCCAACGGCATGGGCGGCCAGGCCCCTGCAAGCATACAGCAGCCCTGAGACAGCCGAGCGCCACCCGCAAACCAGTGAGGTGAGCCCCCACAGCGCCGGCCTTCCTCATAAACTTCCCACAGCTCTCTGGCAGCAGGACATGACGTCACCCCGCGGTGCCACTGGCCAATCGATTCAAACAACCTGACAGGGCACTGCCCTTAAGTCAGGTTGTCTGACTCAGAGCCGCGCAGCGGAATCAGTCCTGCTGATACATTGTAGCACTGTGAGCCTGCCAGCAGTGCCCCAAGCCTGCAGGAACAGCACGCCACGCCGCAGCCACAGGCGGGTGCTGCCGAATGCCACACATTCTAGTTCCATCCACAGGCTTCACAGTGGCAGCTGCAATATGCATATATGCGTGACAATGCATTTCAGTGCGGTGATGCGGAGCACCACACTGAAATGTGTTACTCTAACGCCTGATGCGTGATACTTGGCAGGACTGCAATCTTGAGACTGCACACAGCGCTGTAGCTCCATTTTAAGCAAAGCTCTGCCAAAGCATCTCCATACTCCGAAAACACAATTCAACGAAAAGCCTCAAACCAGTGTGCGTGCCCGCGCCTTCCCCACCCTCTCACTCTCTCTCTCTCTAAAGCCCCAGTCCTGCCAAATATCACGCATCAGGCGTTAGAGTAATGCATTTCAGAGGTACTCTGCCTGCTGGGATGCATCTGTGAGCAAGTTAAGATTGTGTGCTGCACAGATGGGTGTTGGAAGCCGGAGTCCCCGTCCCGCACCACTGTCACTAAATGCGAGACCCGGGACTCCTCCCTCAACGCTAGGCCAAGTAAGGACACCGTTTGAGATAGCCCCGCTCACCCCCTTAGTAGCTTGGCACAAGCAGCCAGGCCTATCTCCAAGGCACGAGTGTACAGTATGTGCAACCACGCTCACAGCAACCCACTGGTGACACCACAAATGGACTCCACACGCGTTTGATAAAACGAGTATAAACTTTATGTAAAAAGATATACGATCAGACCACACGATACATAAGCCAACATATAATAAAGGGTAATATTCGTTCCGGCTGGTTGGTAGGTTCAAATCCCAACCACCGTTTTCAAAATGCTATGCTGGTCGTAATTCTAGAATCACACACGTTGCAATGGACAAACAATAGTGCATTGCGTAACGATACAATCCTGTGCTGGGCACAGGATAAATAATAGAATGCGTAACGATACACCCCGGTACCTGCAATGGGAGAAATAATGCAATGCATACCGCTACAATCATGTACTGCACAATGAAGGAATAATGCAATGCGTCACATCCCAATCATGTACTTTGCAATGAAGAAATAATGCAATGCGCACCGCTACAATCATGTACTTTGCAATGAAGGAATAATGCAATGTGTAGCTACAATCATGTACTTTGCAATGAAGAAATAATGCAATGCGGGCCGCTACAATCCTGTACTTTGCTATGGAGAAATAATGCAATGCGTAGCGCTACAATTCTGTACTTCGTTATGCAGAAATAATGTCAGGCGTCCTAAGACAGTCCGGCCGTTCGTTAGCGGCAATATTGGCAATGTGTATTACGACAGTCAGCTTCTTCGATAACAGTTGCCCCTCCACACGTATCAACGATGACACAAAGCACAGCTTCTCACTCTGGCCCAAGTACTGCCACTCCTGAACGCAGTACGGGCCCCACTCTGAGCCGAAGCAAAGACTCATGCCGCCAGAAGGTCTGAGAGGCCGATAGAGTGTCCCTCCGCGCCCGCGCCCCGCCCAGGCAGTGATCCACGTTACCTGGGGGCGCGACCCCACTCTCCTCTCCTCCTTTAGCGAACTGGGCCTTCCGTGTAGAACTTTCTCAATGGACCTCAGCGGCTCGGCCTGGCAGCTCAGCTCCTCCGGGCTGCCGGTCCGGGCCGCGACTGTTAGGAAGGTCTCAGGTGGCCGCAGGGCACACGTACCCCACGCCCCTGAGATTACGTTACTCTGGGTGCACTTCACCACAGCACGCTCCGGGTCTCCTCTGGCACAAAGCCACACACACAACGCAGATGGGACTTGACGTCGACTCCGAGTGCACGCTCACCAGGCACTCCTTCCTGTGGTCTCAGTTGGCACCAAGACCCGCCCACCACATTGCAGAGACTCACTTTCTTCCGGTGCACACGATGATCAGCCGATCACCTCCACAGTCCCAGGTTGCACCAAAGCACGCACACTGCTTCACTGAGACTTACTCCAACTCCGGTGCCCCGATATCCAGGCGCTCTTCACCAACGCCTTCGGCCGCACCCTGACACGCTCACCGTGTCCGAGCTTCACTTCTCCTCCGGTGCACTCGACGACCAGGCGCTCTCCACCAGCGCCTCCGGTGCACCACGACACACACCCTGCGCGTCCGAGACTCACTCCACTTTCGATGCACACGTTGACCAGGCGCTCCTCACCAACGCCTCCTGTGCTCCACGACACGCACCCTGCACGTCCGAGACTCACTTCACCTTCGATGCACCCGCCGACCAGGCGCTCTTCACCAGCGCCTGCGGTGCACCACGACACGCACCCTGCGCGTCCGAGTCTCACGTCACCTCCGATGCACACGCTGACCAGGCGCTCTTCACCAACGCCCGCTGTGCACCACGACACGCACCCTGCATGTCCGAGACTCACTTCACCTTCGGTGCACACGTTGACCAGGCGCTCTTCACCAACGTCTCCTGTGCACCACGACACGCACCCAGCGCATCTGAGTCTCACTTCTCCTCCGTGTGTCCAAGATCACGGGGCACAACTTCCGAGGGTCTCAAGCTGCCACAACACGCCCCTACCGCGTCGCTTGAAACTTCTGCAGAAACTTTTATGTTCCTGTGTTTCCAAACAGGGAGCCAGCTCACCTCGGGCCCTTGGGGGGTAACAAGACACAGCATAAAGCACAGTCTTCTTCAAGCAGGGAGACCCAGCGCACCAAGCACAGTCCCAACAGCCTCTTCCTTGGTTAGAACAGCAAACTGCAGACCAGCCCCAGATCACGAAGCAAGGGTTGGTCCTTCCCCAGCAGTCTCTTCAGTTGTTCCTTCCTTAGCAGAGGTTCCTCTTGACCACAAAATGGGTCCAAGCCTTTTCAGTCTCCATCCATTTCTATTCCATTCCCCACGTTCAGTGGTCTCAGCTCGCCTAGTTATACCCCTAAACGTCTTTGAAGTTCGTTGTGCTCAGGGGTCCCTGACCCCTGCCTAAATCAGTTCTGGTTGTCTCCCTCCCAGTGTCACCTTTCTCCCTTTGATACTGGGGGTCTGGATCCTGAATCACTCAGCAGGAGATGGGTCAATTGTTTTATAGCCGCAACCCAGGCCTCTTCACCTCCCGGTGCTTTTCCTCACCTGCTCTCCAGCTGCAGGTCAGCCTGGTGCCATCTCAACCCCTCCCTGGGTCAAGACTTTCCCCGGCTCCTCTCCCCTCTCAGATCCAGACAGTCAATCCACATTCAGCAGAGACACACAGAAATGCTTAAAGCACAAAACTCAGCCACTTTCTAAAAGTGTGGGTTCTGAACACAGTGATAAAACCACTTTCATAGAAAGATGTGTTATGCCGCTGTGAGTTCATACATACTAAACTTCACCTCTCCATTTTAAACTTATGGGAAACTAGGCTAACAAACACAATACCCAGCCTCCCCCATTCTGTCCTATGGGCAGAATGGCCTTTCACCAGTGAAAAACGAAATGGAGCGTTTTCCACTGTCAGGACATAACACACACCTCAGTATATGTCCTGCCTTTTACTTACACTGCACCCTGCCCAGGGGTTACCCGGGACCTACCACAGGGGTGCCCACTGTGTACGCAAAAGGGAAAGTAAGGCCTGACAAGTGGTTGCACTTGTCAGGACAACATGCTAACTTAGCAAACTGCTCGCAGGCCCTACACTGCAGGCCTGAGTTCCCTTCTCCGCACACCTTTGCATTACTAGCCCTGGCACACACAGTGCACATCACTAGGGACTTTACTAGTAAGGCAAACATACCAATCATGGCCAACCAATTACCATTACACTTTACACAGGGAACACTTGTACTTTGACACTGATCAGAAGTGGCAAAGTACCCAAAGCATCTAAATTGGCAACTCTATGTCAGGAAAACGGTCTAGGGGGAAAACAAAACGTTTAGGGAACTTTAGCCAAAAAGGCCGAGTCCTACAATGGGGTAAACAAGTGAGGAGAAGGGTTCCCCATGGGACAGTGCAGTGGCTCAGCAGAGTGTAGACAGAGGGATCCTACTGAGTTCAGATGAGCATAGAACTGACAAGTGCCACTGCTTAGCAGGACCTTTGTCCATGGTCTATCACCTAAGAAGGGGAGCCCATCAAGGTATTGATTAGTCTACTCTGGCTTTTGATTGGAGGGGGTTGGCTTTTAGGACTCTGCGCACTTTACCACTGCTAACCATTGCTAAAGTACTTGTGTTCTCTCCTTTAAACATGGTAAAATTGGCTTACACCCAATTGTGTAAGTCCCTAGTAAAATGGTACTACAGGACCTATAAATTAAATGCTACTCATGGGCCTGCAGCACTTATTTTGCCGCCCACTTAAGTAGCCTCACCAACCTTTCTCAGGCCTGCCATTGCAGCCTGTGTGCAGTTTTAAACTGACATTTTGACCTGGCAAGATAAACCTTGTGCCAGGCCTAAACCTTCCTTTTTAATACATATAAATCAACACTAGTGTAGGCCCTACCAAGCTCAGAGGACAGGGTGCAGTTTATTTAAAAAGTTGAACATGTACTTTTAACTTTTACATGTCCTGGTAATAAAAAAGTCTTACATTTGTTTTTCACCGCTGCAAGGCCTACCTCTCCCATAGGATAACATTGGGTTACCTTATTACATTTAATAAGTGATAACTTTCAGTTGGGAGCAAGTAGGAATATCGAGTTTGGCATCTAAATAACTGCAATTTAAAACCCTATTTAATGGTGAAGTCGGACTTTAAGTAGCAAACCTGAAAAGTGTCACTTTTGGAAAGGTGGCATTTTCTTGTCTCAACCATTTGGTGCCTGCAACCTGTAGATCTGGTCACATGACTAGGAGTAGCTGGCAATTGGTCTTTGTGTATTACTCCAAGACAATGAGACAAAGTTGAAATAGGTGTTGGCAGGATCAGCCATTTCTGACTTGATAGGGGGCGGAGCTGTCAGCTACCACACTTGCACATCACAAAGACTTTGCCTCAGCACACTAACAAAGGGTTTCACACTAGTCTTTTGTGCCCCTGGACAAACTTAGGGCAGGGCAGGGAAGTTAGAAATTCCAGTAGGGGGAGGACTCTAGACGTTTCTCCTACCTCAAATTGGGCACCAGGTATAAATATTGGACCCTCAGATCCAACTCTTGAGTACACCTCTGGACCTATGAAAGACTCAGAAAGACTGCTACCCTGCTGTCCTGCTGCTTGAGTGAGAAGGACCGGACCTGCATCTTGAATGCAGGACCACCGGAGTGACTCCATGGGTTAGTTGAGTGGCCTCTTGATCAGAGTGTGGGGACAGAAAATGCTCCAACCACCCTGAACCCTGCACCTGGACTCTGCCTGATGTAAAACTTGCCCCGAGTGGTGCCACTGCAGTCCTGTAGCCTTCGAAGTGGGCCAGAAGGTGCTCTACCAGCCCAGCTGTGGTCTCTTGGGCAGAACAGATGCAAAGCGATTCATCTCCTCACAGCTCCGCATCGGAACCGCTGCTGCGCATCCCCGACGAAAGACCTTGCATCGCTGCCTGCAGCTCATCGGAACCTCCGCTACACGACACATTCTCGACAAGGGATCTTACGACTCTCTGCAACTAGGATTTAAGGTACTTTGTTAAGTGGAACTAACTTGGTCCCTGTATCCGGCCCATTCTTCATCGTGGTCGGCCCGAACTTGTGACTTTGTCCCGGTCCGGATCATCCAGAAAACCACAGTTGGCGTTTTGTGCTTTTAGGCACTATTTTCACTTAAATCTTTTAAATTGCATGTCACCGGTTCTACAGATGGGACTTTTGTGATTTCGGTATCAAATAATTTATTACACTTTACTATATTTTTCTAAATTGGTGTGGGATTTTTCTTGTGTGGTGTTTTCAATTTATTACTGTTTGAAGTGCTGCATAAATACTTCACACATTGTCTCTAAGTTAAGCCTCACTGCTTTGTGGCAAGCAACCACAGGGTAATTTGAGGTTTGCTTGTTTTTTACCCCAATAAGAATTGTGGTTGCTGCTTGAGTGGGGGTTCACTATCCTCAACCAGTAACCTAATTTCCTACAATCAGTGTTTAGAAGAGTATATGAATATTCTTATAATAGTCAATGGGGTCTGACATTCACGCACGCTATAGGCCAAGATAGAATTATTTTCCTTGTCTTAAGAATTACAGTCATCAATCAAAGTCTTTCTGTGTTATTCTTTCACAAAGAGACTGCATCAAATTGATTATTCAGGTTGCATAGTTGCCATGCGCGAAGCAGTATTAATGCCCTCCCATATGGTGAATGTAGTAATGCTAAGAGAAGCTGCTACAAAAAATGGGGGAGGCAGAGGTAGAGGCTAGGTTTATCCTCCTTATAGGTTCTTTAAACACAAAAAATCGAAACATTAGAAGAAAACCTGCCCAGGGAGTTGGTGTATTAAATACAGCGAGAGTCCACTGTAATCGCTCAGTAGGAAAGAAACTTCTTTCCTAGAGACCCCTCACCCACCAGGGTTGCCCCTTGGTGGCATGCTTCATCATTGGCGTTCATCTCAGTCCTCTATGGATTGAGGCGTGCTGCGACTTCGCGATTACGCAGGAGCACTTATTGGTGTAACAAACGCTAAAGATGATGAAATGGGAGTTGGAGAAAAAGGTTAAAATTACCTGACTAGTAAGACAATTGCTTTATTTCTACCCCTAGCATCTTGTGGTCTCCAGGGAATCGTGTAGGCAAGTAGCCGAGGATGGCCTTGATGAAGGTTTGACTACAGGCCCCTCAATCCCTGGCATAGACCATGATGCTTTAGAAAAGCGTCCAAAATATCCGGACGATTCATTAGTAACCGTATGTATATTAGGTGCATGCGCATGGCAGGCTACCCAGTGTATCCCTATTAAAGGATTTAGTGGAGTGGTAATATTGGGACTAAGTTCCCGATAAGTCCCGATGAAGAGCCATTAGGGGAATGGCTCAAAACATGTTGACTACTTATCTGTGAAGCACACAGACTCATTAAAGTCCTAATCTTCAGTCATAACCCCTGATTTTAACCTTACCGGCTAGGGGCAGGTATAAAGCAATTGTCCTACTAGTCAGGTAATTTTAACCTTTTTCTCCCACTCCCATTTCACCATCTTTATCGCTTGTTACACCAATAAGTGCTCCTGCGTAATCGCGAAGTCGCAGCACGCCTCAATCCGTAGAGGACTGAGATGAACCCCAATGATGAGGCATGCCACCAAGGGGCAACACTGGTGGGTGAGGGGTCTCTAGGAAAGAAGTTTCTTTCCTACTGAGCGATTACAGCAGACTCTCGCTGTATTCAATACACCAACTCCCTGGGCAGGTAATGCTAAGAGAAACCAGAAGTTTATGTACATTGAATGTCTTGACAAAAAATAACTGGTTGACCTGTATTGTCTTTTACAAATGTGGTAATTGAAGCATGTGTAACTTAACACTGTATATAATTGAGCAGGTTACGGGCAATAAACGCAGATAAATACACAGGAGCCTTGCACTTTAAGGAACAACATAACTGATTTGTGGGTCTATATCAATAGAATAAATGTCCTAGACGAGGAACTAATGGACTGACACAAAGACAAATGGAATCACAGTTAATTATAACCCCTATACCTTGAAACCTAAAGGAATAACTACCATAAAGATTTGTTATTTTCTTGATTCATGATAGCAGTTATTACGCAGAGGTCATCAAATAATGAACTCCTTATCTGCTGAAACTGCATACCAAAGCTTACATTTTATAGAAATTGTTTTCTATTGATACTTTATAAAATGTATATAATAAAGGAATTTTACTGCCACCTATTTGAACACAATTATTCAAGCTCTGTAATTGCTAATTGCCATGAATAATATTGTTATAATTGTAATTTAAATGGATTTTGATTTAATGCTGTTTAGAATTACATATCATATCACAATCGAGATGACATTTATCGCTAGGGGTGTGAAAAATGTACGTAATTTGCTGTAGCATAATTATACAAAATTATGCATAATTAGAAATGCATCTTGCACTCAAAAAATTACCCAAACCGTCCGTTTGAGTAAAAATGCAACTCAATAATGTAATTTCGAGTTGATATCCGGTCACTCTCGCTCAAAACACTGGGGTTCTTTTTCAGATGTGTTGTTTTGCACTCTGAAATGTTTGTTGATCACCCACATTAAGGGAACTGCTGCTCATATTCAAAACACTGCTGATCACATTTAGGTTTGTAGTTTCATGCTCAAGAATTACCCAAACGGTCCTTTCAGGTAAAAAATTGACCTAAAATGCTGCTCATGTTCAAAAATGACATCTAGCGTTAAAATTTCTACCTGAAACTATATAATGTGACGTAATCTTGGTAATGTTGCGTAAATTTTGTTATACAAAATTACGTAAATTACGCTAGTTACACCAGTGTAATTAGAATTTCACCCAGCCTATTTATCATCATATTTGTTCAGTCTTGTTGAGTCTTTAGTGTCTGCAAGTATGGTTTCATTTTTTAAATATAAGATAACATTGTTTATCAGATACAATACAAACCCAGGAATCTGACCATTAATTGGAGGGGCTTCACACCCCAAACAATGGTTTGCAGCAACAACCAGCCTCAGTCAGGGGCTGCACCGGGATCGGTGCGGAGAAGTGGCTTTCAGCCTGGCACTGTTTATCATTCAGAACAAGACCTGTGATAGAGAATAACTCAACAGCTATTTTTACAGAGATAGTGATCCATCCTAAGAAACTTGATTCGTAGACTTGCTATTTTCTGCTACTGCTAAAACGTAGAATTGCTGTTAGAGGCAGTTATATGGTGCTCTGATGCTAGGAATTTGCTAACCATGTTAGGAATGTTGAGATTGTTTTTGCTGGCCATGTGATGGATTTATTTTCTCATTCTGTGTGGATACCATTCATATTTTATGTACTAGGCTTGAGTTTTAGATCTAAACATTTTAAAGTTTAACCCTTGTTTCTTAGTGCTATTTTGAATCTGTTGTTCATTTATGAAATGGGGTTTAGAGTTCCACTATGTCCCTGAACTTATCCAATGGGGCTGATCGGGACCAGAACAAACTTCATGTACAGTACTTCTTAGTGGGTTGTGTATGGGTCGCAGTCCAACAAGGTTTTTTAATTCGTATTGGTGCATTGAACTAAGTCCTCGCACCAAGGGTTAAGAAATCTGGCCGCTCTGGCTTTCAGGGGGAGGCAGATCCTGACAGTGGAGCAGCAAGTTAGTGCAGCAAATTAGTTTCTACATATGCAGTACAGCATGTTATTTGTATGTATTTTCATGCACTTTTTAAATAGAATCAACAGGTTCATTATTACCTAGTAATGAAGTAACACTATTGTCTCTATTGTGGTTTAATTAGGATTGGTAATATTAAAAGTTTATGAACTGAACAATTTTCTTAATGTAGATAAGTTTGGACTCTTCCCCAAGTTAAATACTTTCCCTAGCTTTACATCGTTCTATGAGCAAAGAGACATTGAGTATAAGTGGTGTCTTTGTCAGGTCTTTTTCACAACTTGGCATTGAGAATGGGCGCATTCCTTGATGTAAGATTTATTTTCTTTGAATGTATCCATTGGTAGGATTCTTTGAGAGTGTTTCAAAGTTATAGGATTTTTTAATGATTTTCAAAGTTGTAGGATTTTTGGAGTTCCAAAGTTGTCAAATTTTATCTGATTTGTTAGTCAGAGCTTCATGGTGGAAACATATTTGGAGAACATGATCTGAGTCCAAAAGGGGAAATGCAGTGAGAGGTAAAATCCAAAAGTTCGGGTCGACAGCGATGGAGCATGGGTCGGATACAGGGACCAGCTATGCGTTGGCACTGAGTAGTGCAAAGTCGATGATGCGTAGGAAAATGGAGATGGTGCACTGCACAGTTGGCGATGCGATGTCCTTGGTCCTTGCAGCAGCGACGATGCGTCAAGGGATATGCACCGTCTCCGATTGGTGAAACAGTGTTGATGCGTGGATTCTGGTTGAACCACCACGTTTTTTACCCACTTCCAAAGGCCCAGGACTGGGTTGGCACCACATGGCAGGGCAAGATTTGCAGCAAGCAGGATGAGTTAAAGTCTTTGATGTCCCTGAGACTTAGAACAGGGGGCAAGCCCTTGGAGTCACTCTGGGTTCAAGTGAGATGAGTCCAGTCTTTCTTAGTCAGGGCAGAGGGTAGCAGGCAGCAGGGTAGCATGGCAGAAAAGCAGTTCTTCCAGAGCAGCAGTCCAGCAGAGTGCTTTTTGCAGCACAGTAGTCCTTCTTCCTGGCAGAGTTCTTCACAAGTCCAGTAGTGTACTAAAGTAGTAGGGTCAGAAGTCCAGTTCTTATACCCAGTGGTGCCTTTGAAGATGGGGACAATTCAAAGAGTCACTACAGGGGATTAAGCAGTCCTTTCTGTGGGGACAGGACACAGCCTATTTAGGTGTAAGTGTGAGGCTGTGCCCAGCTCCTCCTTCCCACCCTGCCCAGGATGGCCCCTCCGTATGTGGATGGCCCATCAAGTCACCCCTAAGCTCTCACTGTGTGTAGCTGTCCAGAGGGAATGCACAAAGTCCAGGGGTCACCCACTCGAGATGTGTATTTGAGACAGGCTGCAGACATACAGGGCTCAGAGCAGAAAAATGCCATCTTTCTAAAAGTGCAAAAAGAACAGATGATGGACAGAATGCTGAACAAATCAAACATTCACCCCCAGTCATAGATCTGAGCTAAGCCCATTGTTTTTTTGCATGCTACGCCATTCCAGTATAGACCCAGCCATATGCAAATCAGTCTTGACCATGCTCCCCATGGGAAGAGTCCAGCTCCAACTGCTAGGCCAGGTCCTTCCTGAACAAGAAACAAGCATTCTGGGACCGGACATTAAAAGGGTAATGATAAATTCAACTTTACCAGTAAAGAGGATTTATCATAACCATTCCAGTGATATAAAACATGACAGATCTACTCCTTCTCAGTCAGGAATTACCGCTTATAAAGTGTAATAAGGAATTCCCAATGTTAACCTAAGAGAGGGGTAGGCCTCACAGTAGTGAAAAACTAATTTGGGTGTTTTTCACTACCAGGACATGCAAAACTTAAAAGTAAAGGAGTTTAATTCTTGGCAAGGGGTTTTAAATGCCAAGTTGACATGGCAATGTAAACTGCACACACAGGCTCTGCAGTGGCAGGCCTAGACATGTTTAAAGCAATACTTCAGTGGATGGCACAATCAGTGCTGCAGGCCCACAAGGAGCATTTAATTTAAAGGCCCTGGGCACAAGTAGTGCACTGTACTAGGGATCTATAGGTAAATTAAATATGCCAATTGTGTATAAGTCAATCAAACCATGTTAAGGGGAGTGAGCACAAGTACTTTAGCACTGGTTAGAGTCCTAAGGCCAACAAAAAAAATAAGTAAAAAGGGAAGAGAAAAGCAAAACATTTGGGGGTGACCCTGCAGAAAAGGCCATTTCCAACAATTTATATATATTAAAATAAACTGTAAAAAATATTAGTTTTTTAGTATGTTTTAATAATATATTAAATTAATATGTACATTTATTAAAACAACATAACACATTGTAATACTATTTTAGAAATATTAATTAGACATGAATATTGACTATTTCGTTTGTCTTCTAGGAAATTGTACAACTTTTGTTATGGCCATAATTCTGCCATTTTTCTCTCCATTTAGTAGTCTGTCTTCCTAATTTTGGGGTTTTCATGGACTTTACAGTCACAGCCTCCCATTATTGGGCTCTGGTTCAGGTAATTTAAAGGTAATTTCTAGGGGAAAGTGGTTGGATGGGGTTCAAGAGTAAGGGCCTTATTTCGAGTTACTAGTGGCGGCGATCCAACCACCACCACACTGTGAGCCCGCCTGCAGTATTACGACTGGGGCGGTCGGACCGCCATAGAACCACTGTGACCGCCAGGGATCCAGGATCCCGCAATAGTCGTGCAGCAGTTAGAGGCTGAAATATGCTGGCCGTGCTGCAGCGGCACTGCCGTGCATATTTTGAGTTGCCTCTCCAACGCCCTTTTCATGGTGGTGAGCCCGCCATGAAAAGGGTGGCAGAGAGGCAACTGCCACCTCTGGGTTTGGGGATACATGTGAGGATTTGCATCCCCAGTTTCTGCATGGTGTGACATGTATGCCACATCATGCAAGAACATGCAATCGGCTCTCTTAGAGCGGCGGTCTGCATGTTAGGCTCTTCTATGAGCCTAACAGACCGCTGCTGTCAGACTGCTGCACGACTGCCTGCCAGACCAGTATTAAAGTCGTAATCTGGTGGGCAGCAGCACCACAGCTTTGACGGTCCTACAGCAGACGGCGCGTTTCACCGTCCGCTGTAGGACCGCCAAAGTCGTAATAAGGCTCTTAGTGTAGTATGTCTTATTCAATGTTGCTTAAGTATGTTGTTTGTTAGTTTTTTTGCTTTAGCTAATATTGGTCTGTGTGGTGGGCAAGGGTCGCTTTCTATGGGGGCCATTTTCTGTCGGCTGTTTTCTGCCTCCCCTCCCGATTTTTCACGAGTACCGGGGATTTAAAATGTTTGTGCATGGGGGCGATCCCTTGGGCAAGGATCGCCACCCAATACATTTTTTTCTACACGTGGCTGTCTTCTGGGGGGAGGGACTGAGCTGCACTATTTGAAGGCCCATCTTCCCCCGGGGGGTTAGAACACCCTCTATCCCCAGGTATTTTTTTTTTTAGTAAATGGAAGCGGCCCCTTGGGCAAGGGTTGCTTCCAAAGGGGGCATTTTGTGTCAGCTGTATTCTGCCTCCCTCGGGACAGATCGGCCGATTATGAGGCCCATCTGCCCCCAGAGGGGGCAGAAAACACCACTAGCACCAGGGATTTTTAATGTTTGTACATATTTGTGCATGGGGGTGATCCCTTGGGCAAGGATTGCCCCCCAATTCTTTTTTTTTTCGTGTGGTCATTTTCTGCCCCCCTGTAGGGCAGATCCGCCCTATTTGAAAGCCCATCTGCCCCAGGGGAGAAGGGGGTAAAAAACCCACTAATACCAGGGATTTTATTTTTTTTAGTAAATGGAAGCGACCCCTTGGGCAACGGTCGCTTCCAAAGGGGGGCATTTTGTGTTGCCCATTTTTTGCACCCCCGGGGACAGATCGGGCCGATTTTGAGGTTTATCTGCCCCCAGAGGGGCAGAAAACACCACTAGAACCAGGGAACTTTATTCTTTGTGCAGGAGGCGATCCTTTGGGCAAGGATCACCCGCAATTTTTTTCTGATACTTGTGGACATTTTCTGCCCCCTCGGGGCGCATCGGCCCTATTTGAAGGCCCATCTACCCCCGGTGGGGTAGAAAAACAACCAGCACCAGGAATATGTATATGTTTCGGGTTGACCCCTTGGGTAATGGTCGCCACTATTTGCGCTAATAATTTTTTTAAATGACTTTGGCCAGTTTCTGCCCCCTCTGGGGGCAGATAAGCCCTATTTTGAGGCCCAAGGCAGACAACCCACTAGCACCTGGGATATTTATATATTTATGTTTGGGGTGGTCCCTTGGGTAAGGGTTACCCCAATCGGATGGGGCATCGGTTATTATTTACTTTTGGCTGTTTTTCTGTCCCCCTTGGTGGAAGATTGCCCATTTGGGTAGTGACACAGCGTGTTAGAATGTTAATTGTTTTATTTCTTGTAATTTGCGATTGTAATGTTTTATTTCTCCTTTTTATTCTAGTTCAAGGCTTTTGCTCTTTTGACTGATGTTCTAGGTTGCAGTTACGTCACTGGTAGTTCTGCAGTTTGTGTAGTTGCATGTGTTTGGTAAGAAAACATTTTTTCTACTATTTACTCTAAATGAGTATGATTTCCCTGCATGAATGTGTTTTTTATAAATGGTGTAATAATAGCAGAATGTTTAGCTTCTGTTTTATTGTGTGAGAAAATCTGTTTGCATTTGTGCTCGATGTGTTTTTTGTTGTCTTGTGAGTAATTTGTTTTGTTTTTTCTTTCTAGTGGGAAATCTTTGGTCTTTGCTGTGTCTCTGCAGAGTAGGAACTGGTGAGTGTAGCTGTCTCTGGCAAATTAGTTGTATAGTTTTTGAGTATATAGATCTTTGTGATAAAGCCACACTTTATTACTTATTTTGCAGTGTTGGTTGTTGTTGACTTGTTTGTGAAGTCTCCTTTCTTAGTAATGATTATGGCTAGCCGTGGGATGACTGCTCAGCAGGTTGTTGGTATTCTTTTCGAATCTTCCTCTGACAATGATTATGATAGTTGGCTCTGCATCTGAGGCAGAGGAGGGAGTGGAAGATTCTGGCAGTGAATTTTCTGTGCAAGAGGAATCATCGGATGATGAAGCCACTCTCAGTGCAGATGAAGTGCTTGTTTTAGAGGATGACATTGATGTGCCGATAGTGCAGCAAGAGGCATCTGGACTGCAGCCTGGGGCTGCATGGCTTTCCATTGGAAGAGCTGACCTCTGGGTTGCCCCAGACATTGTGCAGCCGGCATTGCCTGCCTTTACTGGTGTCCCAGAGGGATTGCAGGATTGACCCCCTGGTTGTCCGTCCACTTTCGGAGTGAGTGAGAAAATTGTGTTGGAACTTGGTAGAGGACATTTTAACAAAGGTCCCCATTTATATGTAGATAACCTCTACACTGGTGTGCAGTTGTTCAGGGAATTGGTCAAAGTGGACACTGTTGCTTATGGCACAATCTGCTCTAACCGTAAAGGTTTCCCAAAAGAACTTGTTTGTCAAAAGCTTGAGCGGGCACAGTGCAGTGCTTTGCGTAGTGAGAAACTTCTAGCTGTGAACTTTGCAGACAGGGGAGATGTCTACATGCTGACTACCATCCATGATCACCTGTGACTGTTTGGGGTCAGGTTGCTGAAGTGCGCAAACCTGTTTGCATTTTAGACTATAATAGGCACATGGGTGGTGTTGATAGAGTAGATCAGAGGTGGGAACTTTAAACTTCTCTTCGTGAGGCTTATATTTGGTATAAGAAGTTGGCTATCCGTCTTTCACACTTATCAGCCTTTAAAGCTTTTGTTTTGTTCACAAATTGTTCTCCTGAGTCGAGGATAACTTTTGTTAAGTTTCAGGAATCTGTGATAGGCAGCCTTGTTCTAGTGAAACAGGCAAGTGTTCCTAGAGTTGGAGTGGTGGAGGATGTGGCTATATTGAAAGATCGCCACTTTGCTGATCACATTCCTCCCACACTCACAAAAGACTTTCCCAGTAGGAGATGTACAGTCTGTTGGTGATAAGGTACGCAGAAGGAGACATGATGTACTGCCCCAAATGTCCTTCTAAACCTGCGCTGTGTCTGCCTGCTTGTTCTAGAATGTACCACACGCAAAAGAGTTTTTGGGAGCATCCATGAGTGTTAAGGTGAAGTGCCTGGTCTGTATTGTTTTATATTTTTTGTTCAGTTTCAAGGTTGGCATTAGTGCAATGTTTTTAGTTTCAGCTTTTGTGTTTGCAGTTTTGTATCTATTTACGATTTGTTTGTGTTTTCTTTTTTGTATCAAAAAAACAAAATGTGATGGCGGTGTGCGTGGATTGGTGCTTGGCTGCCGGTGTGTGTGGGCTGGTGCTTGGCTGGTGGTATGTGTAGACTGGCGCTTGGCTGGCGGTGTGCGTAGGCTGGCGTTTGGCTGGCAGTGTGCGTAGGCTGGTGTTTGGCTGTTGGTGTGCGTAGACTGGTGCTTGGCTGTGGGTGTGTGTGAACTGGTGCTTGGCTGGCGGTGTGCTCGAACTGGCGCTTGGCTGGCGGTGTGTGTGGACTGGCGCTTGGCTGGCAGTGTGTGTGCACTGGTGCTTAGCTGGCAGTGTGTGAGTAGTGACTTGCTGCTGGTCACTACACACACTGGTAGTCAAACACGAGTCCACACAATCCACCAGCCGGTGTGATTGCTGTTTCAGGCATGTGGACATATGAAAGTGATGGGCCATTGAATGGCGCTGTCTGTTGATATGAGTGTTGTAATGTGCTGGGCCCACGGCTGGCAGTGTGAATGGTTTTGTGTGTCACACGTATGAAAGGTTTATGAATGGCCTGTAAAGAGGTTGGTGCCTTGTCATGGCTCTACAGCTGAGAAGCTGTGAGTCACTGATTCAGTTTTTTTTCTCCTTCCAATTATTAACCATGCATTTAATTTTTTTTAAATCTCTTGTTAATAACATTTTATATATCGAACCATCACTCACCCTTGTGTCAAATCAAACCAGTATGTGTGTGTACTTGAGGAATAGAAGGTTGTGCATTAATATTTGTCTTTTCTGTCTTTCTCTGGCAGGGTGTACTTTGTCTCTTTTTGTGAATGTTGCAATGTGTTGGTTCAGCAACTGGCGGTGTGAATGGTCTTGTGTGTATCACGTACAAAAGGTGTGTGAATGGCCTGTAAAGTAGTTGGGGGCCTCACGAGCTGTGAGTCACTGGTCCAGTTTTTTGTCCTTTCAATTATTAACAGTGCATTTCATTTTTGTAAAATCTCCCGCTAATAAAATTTTAACTATATGGCCCCTGAGCCCGGGACCAAAAATGCAGGTGACTCCCTTGCAAATCCAGGTTGTTTTGTGATAGATAATTTTGATGTCTCCACAGTACATTTTGGCCCCTTCCCTGCTGCGGGTACTTGGCCTACCCACACAAGTGAGGTACCATTTTTATCGGGAGACCTGGGGCAGTGCTGGGTGGTAAAAAAATGTGTGTGAGCCCGGTGATCCCACAACTTTCCCACACAGAAATGTTAGAACAATTTGATTTTGTTTCAGCTAAGTTTGAGGTTTGCAGGGGATTCTGGGTAGGAAAACATTGGGGATCCATGCAAGCCATAGCTCCCTAGACTCCCCCTCATGTCTAGTTTCAGAACTATCTGGGTTAAGTAGGTTTCCCTGGATGGCCGCCGAGCCCAGGACCAAAAACGCAGGTGACCCCCTTGCAAAACCAGGTTGTTTTGTGATACATAATTTTGATGTCTCCACAGTACATTTTGGCCCCTTCCCAGCCACGGGTACTTGGCCTACCCACACAAGTGAGGCACCATTTTTATCGTGAGACCTAGGGCAGTGCTGGGTGGTAAAAAAAATTGTGTGAGCTTGGTGATTCCACAACTTTCCCACACAGAAATGTTAGAAAAATGTGATTTTTTTTCAGCTAAGTTTGAGGTTTGCATGGGATTCTGGGTAGGAAAACATTGGGGGATCACCGCAAGCCATACCTCCCTAGACTCCCCCTCGTGTCTTGTTTCAGAAATATCTTGTTTAAGTAGGTTTACCTAGATGGCCGCCGAGCCCAGGGCCAAAAACGCAGGTGACCCTCTAACAAAACCAGGTTGTTTTGTGATAGATAATTTTGATGTTTCGACAATACATTTTGCGCCCTTCCCTACTGCGGGTACTTGGCCCACCCACACAAGCAAGGTACCATTTTTATCGGGAGACTTGGAGAAATGCTGGGTGATTCGGAGTTTGCAGCTACCCGCAGATTCCAAAACTTTCCATCACAGAAATGTGAGGAAAATGTGTTTTGTTCGACAAAGTTTGAAGTTTGCAAGTGATTCTCGGTAACAGAGCCTTGTGAGAGTCACACAAGTCACCAAATCCTGGATTCCCCTGGATGTCTAGTCTTAAAAAATGTACAGGTTTGCTAGGTTTCCCTAGTTGCCGGCTGAGCTTGGGTCCAAATTCCACAGCTAGGCATGTTGCGAAAAAAGGGTCAGTTTTCACTGTAAAAATGTGATGTGACCACATTGCATTTTGGGCAGTTTCCGGTCACGGGCACTAGGCGTACCCACACAAGTGAGGTACCATTTTTATCAGGAGGCTTAGGGGAATGCTGGGTGGGTGGAAGTTTGTGGCTCCCCACAGATTTCAGAACTTTCTATCACAGAAATGTGAGGAAAATGTGTTTTTGTTTTACAAAGTTTGAAATTTGCTTGGATTCTGGGTAACAGAGCCTGGTTAGAGCCACACAAGTCAGCAAATCTTGGATTCCCCTGGGTGTCTAGTTTTTAAAAATGTACAGGTTTGCTAAATTTCCCAGGTGCCGGCTGAGCTAGCGTCCAAAATCCACACATAGGCACATTGAGAAAACAGGGCCCGTTCTTACTGGAAAAATGTGATGTGCAAAAGTTGCGTTTTGGGCCGTTTCCTGTTGCGGGTACTAAGCCTACCCACTCAAGTGAGGTACCATTTTTATCAGGAGACTTTCAAAAAATTGTGGGTGGGTTGAAGTTTGTGGCTCCCTGCAGATTCCAGAAATGTCCATCACAGAAATGTGACGAAAATATTTGTTTTTGACAAAGTTTGAGGTTTGCAAGGGATTCTGGATACAGAACCTGGTGAGAGCCACGCAAGTCACCCCATCCTGGATTCCCCTAGGTATCTAGTTTTCACAAATGTATAGGCTTACTAGGTTTCCCTAGGTGCTGGCTGAGCTGGGGTCCAAAATTCAAAATGTGATGCGCCCACATTGCGTTTTGGGCTGTTTCCTGTCGCAGGCACTAGGCCTACCCACACACGTGAGATACCATTTTAATCGGGAGACTTAGGGGAACACAGAATTGTAGATCAAGTGTTATTATCAATTGACTTTCTGTGCATTTCTGTCTTCCAAATGAAAGACAATGTGTAAAAAAGAAGTCATTTTGAAAAATGTCCTTTAATTCACATGCTAGTATGGGTACCCACAATTTCGGAGATATGCAAATAGCTACTGCTTCTAAACTCTACATTTTCTTCCTATTTCGGAAATACATAGGTGTTGGACTTGGCCCTTTTTGGCCGGTTCACCCCTAAACTTTTTGCCTTGTGTGTCAGTAGTTTTAAGTCTCTGGGCACTTTAGCACTGTGGGCCAGTGTAAAGTGCGTGCGCGCTGAGTGCGTGTGGTGAGATTGTCCTGCCCTCCCATAGGAATGCATGGGGGATATGTGTGTCCATGGTAATTCCTGGTGTGAGAGGAGTGCAGGGGCGAGTTTAGTATGTGCGAACTCGTGAGAATAAATGCTGCGCAATGGTGTGCGCAGATTTATTGTGACTGGTGTAGAAATGCCACTTTTAGGAGTTGGCATTTATGTGTGCTCTGTGTCTGCCTGCCTGATGTGAATTGCATGTCTGGCTTGTGAGTGACTGGGGCTGGGAGGTGTGGGTGGCTCCTGGAGGGGCAGGGTGAGTCAGCGCAGTGGTGAATAGAGAGATCTGCATCTAGATGGGAGGGAGGAGTTGCACCTGGGACCTGAATAGGGCTGTGCCTTCCCTCCACAATGCTGGCTCCACCCCCTGTGGTGCGTCTGATGTCCTTAGCCTGCCTGTGAAAGGAGAGAGGAGCTCAGCAAAACAAAGTGCTCCAAAGCTCCCCCCAAACCAGTTGCGTCTGGTTTTTCCCCAACCCTGTGCTGTGACACAAAGGGGATTTGGTGGATAAAAGAAGGGGCTGGGACCCCAGAAAAATGTTCAGTTCTTGGTTGCTGTTCCTGCGGGGCGCGCTGCTGTTGGGGCCCAGGGGGGGGCTGCCATGAGGGCTTGCCTCCCTGGGCCCTGCATTGCCCCTTGATGCCTGAAAGGACTTTTTGTAATTCTAGCGGCTTGTGTGCGCTTTCTTTGAAATTTCCCCAAAGAGAGGAAGAGCGTGGGCTACGCAGCGCTGTGCTGCCCGTCCATTTGGGGGGAATCCCAACGTGAGGAATTCCCCTGTGATGCTGCTGGAAGCGGGAGCCCACCCCGTGTTGGGAATTATTTGCGGGTGCCCACCTCGCGTTTTGAGTTAATTGACGGGTGCCCACCCCGCTTATGGGTGAATTCACGTTGGAGAGCGGGTGCCCACCCCGCTCTCATGCTATTCTGGATAGTGGGTGCCCACCCCGCGTTTCACCGCCGCGGCCCGTGCCGCGACCAGGAAGCCAGGCAACCTTGCCTGGTTGTGGGCGGGGCATAGCGGCCGGCTGACCAATTGCAGCGCGGCCGAGAAAGGAGGTGAAGGAGCCTCGCGGGCTCCATCTCGAAGTCCCGGTCCCAGGAGGGGGCCGGGTGAAGGAAGGAGTGCGGCCGGAGCAAGCAGCAACCCCGCAGGCCACCGCAAGAGGAGTCTGGTGAGTGGAGCTGGTGCGGAGGGGGCGCGAGGCACATTGTCGGTGCCTGCCCCTCCGCGCTGGGGGAGAAGAAGCGGAAGGCGCCCTGGAGCCTCGCGGGCTCCACCTTGAAATCCCGGTCCCAGAAGAGGGACCGGGCGAAGCCAGCTGATCGGCGGGGCTCCCGTGAGTGAGGGAAGCCCCGCGCCAGGAGAGAGGAGACCGGAGGAGTCCCCGTGCAGTCCGGTGAGTGGCCGCCGCCTGCTGGGTGTTGGTGCCTTTTGAGGCACGTTGCCGGTGCTTGGGGGGACTTGGGGCATTTCTGGGCACAGTTGTAGTGCCGGGACCCTATTTTTCTTTACAGCTGCCTGCTTGCTAGTGGGCAGCTGCAACGTTTGGGCATCTTGGTTTTTAGAGCCCCTGAGGGCCACAGAGGCCCGGGGGCATATCGAGGCACATTGTCGGGTGCCTGGGCGGTCCCGCAAGAGAGCGGGCCGCCCCAACGATGGGGGCATGTGATTTAATGCCACTAGGAGGGTCCAGAGGGCACAGAGGTGCCGGGCCCCCCTCCTTTATGCAAAGTGCCACGAACTGGGCACAATTGAGAGAGAGTCCCTGAGAGGGACCAGAGGCACAGTGAGTGCCAGTGAGTTTCCCAGCTGCCCAGCAATTAGTGGGCAGCTGACACGTTTAGTTTTGCGCAGTGGCGCACTGTGGATTCAGCTGCTAGGCAGCAGCCCTGACATTCTGGACACAGGGCATTTGAGCCCCTTGGAGAAGGCCAGTTGGCCAGGGGGGGTCAGTGAGTTATGAGATATTAGGAAATGTGATGCTCTACTATGATTCATGCCGCTAAATGTGTTTAGGGATGAGATTATGTGCATAATGTGGTTATGCTGGTGAGGTTATTTCCTACTGTGAGTTTTTACCCCTAATGTGAGTTATGCTTAGGAGGTTAGGGTCTAATGCATTTAGACTTATGAGAGGATTGCATAATGTATGAATGGTGAGGTTGGCGCAGAATGTAATTCGCGCCTGATGTGATACTGTGCATAATGTAGTTTATGTTACAGGCTGATGCTAAGTACAGTGGTTACCAGTGATTACTGGTTGTACGTTCATGATGTGTTCTACATTTATTATAAGTACTACCTATACTAAGTTCGCTTTGTGCTGGTTCTGACAGTGGTCCAGTTGGCCCTGTCAGGTGTAAATAATTCCCTTGTAAATATGACCCCGTGCCAGGTGGCACGATGTATATTATGTGAGTACTATTCTAATGTGTTTTATGATAATACAAAGGCTATTTTTATATATAACCTTGTGTGGAGTTCCTTTTTGTGGTGTGCCTAGTATGTTGTTGCTGTGGGTGTGTTGCGCAAACGCTTTACACATTGCCTCCGGGATAAGCCTGACTGCTCGTGCCAAGCTACCAAGGGGGTGAGCAGGGGTTATCTTTGGCGTGTAACTCCCTTGCCCTGACTAGAGTGGTGGTCTCTGCCTGGCTTTGGCGCAAGCCTTAGCCAACCAGAGATCCCATTTCTAACATTGGTTGTCAGCGGTGAGGATAGGACTTGCGTTTGCGCAGTACCACAGCGACAACTGGCTGCACTACAAAACTCTGCATTTTAGATAGTCACATGGAAAGGGATTATTGTTTCTGAGTTTGTTTTAAGTGTCATTTCTTTTTGAAATGTGTTTCTTGTGCACTATGAGTTGAGTGTACTGCCAAGGACAGAAACCAGAGAATCTGGAGGAGTGACTGCCCTTGTGCAGATTCTATTGGGTTGGCCTAAAGCTGGAGGAGGGACTGCCCTTGAGCCATTGTGCTGGTTCTTGGGTTGGCCTGCAGCTGAGGGAGGGACTGCCCCTGTGCTGTCTGCTAGTTCTTGGGTTGGCCTACAGTGGGGACTTAATTGGTATGGAGTCACTAGCTCGGGACGGTAGATTATCCCCTAAGTGCAGTGTGAGTTTTCTGGATTCACCAGTAAGGGTGGGATCCAGTGGTGGCAGCGAAGTGTGTGTCCAGTGCATGAAGTCCCCGTCCCGTTCACAGGGTATGGTACCTGGTGCTCAGTAAGAGGGGTGCAGGTTGAGATTCAGGGACAGTAAGGAACTGTCTCACCGGTCTGGGGGGTGTGTGTGGATGAGTGATGTGCTGCTGGACGCTGGAGTGAGTTCTCTGAAATAAGGAGCTTGCATGGGGGAGTGACCCTAGAGGAATGGTGCAGGTATCTCCCAACCCGTGTGGTGGAGATGGTTCAGAGGAACACAACTAGGAACCGTTATAGTGAGGAGGTTGCAAGGCCTCACATCATGTCCTGCGAGGAAGGTGTGAGACTGGGCCGTATTCCGAGCCTCAATCTCAAGTCTCCGGTACTGGATGGTTCTTAGAAGGAACACCAGGAAAGGAACCTAGTCTGTCCTGTTGGACTGTTCTGTGGGGGGATCTCCCCGTGGTAGGTGAGCTGGAAGTGGTTCCAATAAGAGTGGCTCGAGTATCTTCCAGTCCTGTGTGGTGGAAGAGGTTCAGTGTAGCCCAGCTAGGTCCCAGTGTAGCGGGAGGGGTGTAGGGGCCCACGTCCTGTCTCAGAGGAGAAGGAGTGAGTGTGCCCGAAACCCAGTCCCAGGGCCTGGATGGTTTCTTCAGGGAACACCAGGTTGGGGGCCTAGGCTGTACTTGTAGGCCATTTGAGGAGGATCTTCTAGTCTCTAGAGGACGTGGAGCGTCTGTAACCAGAGCTCCAGCAGTCCTGGTGCTAGGCAGCACCGCTCCTAAGTGGAGGGTGCAGAAGTCCTGATTGAGGGGTGAGAGGGGGAGAGGTTCCCCAGTGGAAAAACCAGTGGGCCCAGAGGGGCCATGGGGACACCACTTCTGCCCTGGGTTTGTGCCCGGCATACTGTCACACGACACATTAGTTATGTGTCACCCTCGGGGGGGGGCATGCGTGCTCCCCGTGAAGTCCTGGTTCGCCGGGCATCTGACCAAAGGGTAGCGTCCCTGGGTTGGGGAGCCAGGTTCAGGTGTTTCCCTGACCTGGACGGCAGGGCGACTGTAATCAGTGTCCTGGCCGGTTTGCCTTTTAGGGGGTACCACTCCAGTTGGGAGGGTATCGGACTCTGGAAGGGGGTGCAGAGGGAGGGAGTCCTCGCCTCTGACCCCGGTGCAGCCGGTGAATTTATTTCCCAGGTGGTAGACCAGTGATGGAGAGAGGTCCTGAACTGGTGGGAGAGTTGTGTTCTGGAGGGTGCTTCCCTGGGAGGGTGCGAAACCCCAGAAGTAGAGGTAGGGTGAGGAGACGCTTGCCCGTGACCTCTGGTCAGCCTGAGGGTGCGGACCCTAGGTTGAAGGATCAGTGGTAGTTTGGAACTACACTGAGAGGGAGAGTGGAGAATGGCTATTGTATGCCAGGGGTTACTGCCCCCCACTCTGGATTGGCAAGGACCAGTGGCATCTGGGTGGCCTAGGGCCTGGTCCTGGCCGTGGACAACTAAGGAGTACCGGTGGGGTAGCCTAGTTGGTCCTGAGTTTTTTTCTTAGTTGGAGTCCATGGGTTCCAAGTGGCGTAGAACCGGAGGGTGTCCCTGCAGTGCGGGCCCGCGTCCGTGTTCTATCGCCCCAAGCAGGGAAGCCCATCACGGTGGTGATTGGTCTGCCCTGCGTTTTGGCTGGAAGGGGGTTGTGTTGGACTTGGCCCTTTTTGGCCGGTTCACCCCTAAACTTTTTGCCTTGTGTGTCAGTAGTTTTAAGTCTCTGGGCACTTTAGCACTGTGGGCCAGTGTAAAGTGCGTGCGCGCTGAGTGCGTGTTGTGAGATTGTCCTGCCCTCCCATAGGAATGCATGGGGATATGTGTGTCCATGGTAATTCCTGGTGTGAGAGGAGTGCAGGGGCGAGTTTAGTATGTGCGAACTCGTGAGAATAAATGCTGCGCAATGGTGTGCGCAGATTTATTGTGACTGGTGTAGAAATGCCACTTTTAGGAGTTGGCATTTATGTGTGCTCTGTGTCTGCCTGCCTGATGTGAATTGCATGTCTGGCTTGTGAGTGACAGGGGCTGGGAGGTGTGGGTGGCTCCTGGAGGGGCAGGGTGAGTCAGCGCAGTGGTGAATAGAGAGATCTGCATCTAGATGGGAGGGAGGAGTTGCACCTGGGACCTGAATAGGGCTGTGCCTTCCCTCCACAATGCTGACTCCACCCCCTGTGGTGCGTCTGATGTCCTTAGCCTGCCTGTGAAAGGAGAGAGGAGCTGAGCAAAACAAAGTGCTCCAAAGCTCCCCCCAAACCAGTTGCGTCTGGTTTTTCCCCAACCCTGTGCTGTGACACAAAGGGGATTTGGTGGATAAAAGAAGGGGCTGGGACCCCAGAAAAATGTTCAGTTCTTGGTTGCTGATCCTGCGGGGCGCGCTGCTGTTGGGGCCCAGGGGGGGGGCTGCCATGAGGGCTTGCCTCCCTGGGCCCTGCATTGCCCCTTGATGCCTGAAAGGACTTTTGGTAATTCTAGCGCCTCGTGTGCGCTTTCTTTGAAATTTCCCCAAAGAGAGGAAGAGCGTGGGCTACGCAGCGCTGTGCTGCCCGTCCTTTTGGGGGGAATCCCGACGTGAGGGATTCCCCTGTGATGCTGCTGGAAGCGGGAGCCCACCCCGTGTTGGGAATTATTTGCGGGTGCCCACCCCGCGTTTTGAGTTAATTGGCGGGTGCCCACCCCGCTTATGGGTGATTTCACGTTGGAGAGCGGGTGCCCACCCCGCTCTCATGCTATTCTGGATAGCGGGTGCCCACCCCGCGTTTCACCGCCGCGGCCCGTGTTGCGACCAGGAAGCCAGACAGCCTTGCCTGGTTGTGGGCGGGGCATAGCGGCCGGCTGACCAATTGCAGCGCGGCCGAGAAAGGAGGTGAAGGAGCCTCGCGGGCTCCATCTCGAAGTCCCGGTCCCAGGAGGGGGCCGGGTGAAGGAAGGAGTGCGGCCGGAGCAAGCAGCAACCCCGCAGGCCGCCGCAAGAGGAGTCTGGTGAGTGGAGCTGGTGCGGAGGGGGCGCGAGGCACATTGTCGGTGCCTGCCCCTCCGCGCTGGGGGAGAAGAAGCGGAAGGCGCCCTGGAGCCTCGCGGGCTCCACCTTGAAATCCCGGTCCCAGAAGAGGGACCGGGCGAAGCCAGCTGATCGGCGGGGCTCCCGTGAGTGAGGGATGCCCCGCGCCAGGAGAGAGGAGACCAGAGGAGTCCCCGTGCAGTCCGGTGAGTGGCCGCCGCCTGCTGGGTGTTGGTGCCTTTCGAGGCACGTTGCCGGTGCTTGGGGGGACTTGGGGCATTTCTGGGCACAGTTGTAGTGCCGGGCCCCTATTTCTTTACAGCTGCCCCGCTTGCTAGTGGGCAGCTGCAACGTTTGGGCATTTTGGTTTTTAGAGCCCCTGAGGGCCACAGAGGCCCGGGGGCATATCGAGGCACATTGTCGGTGCCTGGGCGGTCCCGCAAGAGAGCGGGCCGCCCCAACGATGGGGGCATGTGATTTAATGCCACTAGGAGGGTCCAGAGGGCACAGAGGTGCCGGGCCCCCCTCCTTTATGTAAAGTGCCACGAACTGGGCACAATTGAGAGAGAGTCCCTGAGAGGAACCAGAGGCACAGTGAGTGCCAGTGAGTTTCCCAGCTGCCCAGCAATTAGTGGGCAGCTGCCACGTTTAGTTTTGCGCAGTGGCGCACTGTGGATTCAGCTGCTAGGCAGCAGCCCTGACATTCTGGACACAGGGCATTTGAGCCCCTTGGAGAAGGCCAGTTGGCCAGGGGGTCAGTGAGTTATGAGATATTAGGAAATGTGATGCTCTACTATGATTCATGCCGCTAAATGTGTTTAGGGATGAGATTATGTGCATAATGTGGTTATGCTGGTGAGGTTATTTCCTACTGTGAGTTTTTACCCCTAATGTGAGTTATGCTTAGGAGGTTAGGGTCTAATGCATTTAGACTTATGAGAGGATTCCATAATGTATTTATGCTGGTGAGGTTGGCGCAGAATGTAATTCGCGCCTGATGTGATACTGTGCATAATGTAGTTTATGTTACAGGCTGATGCTAAGTACAGTGGTTACCAGTGATTACTGGTTGTACGTTCATGATGTGTTCTACATTTATTATAAGTACTACCTATACTAAGTTCGCTTTGTGCTGGTTCTGACAGTGGTCCAGTTGGCCCTGTCAGGTGTAAATAATTCCCTTGTAAATATGACCCCGTGCCAGGTGGCACGATGTATATTATGTGAGTACTATTCTAATGTGTGTTATGATAATACAAAGGCTATTTTTATATATAACCTTGTGTGGAGTTCCTTTTGTGGTGTGCCTAGTATGTTGTTGCTGTGGGTGTGTTGCGCAAACGCTTTACACATTGCCTCCGGGATAAGCCTGACTGCTCGTGCCAAGCTACCAAGGGGGTGAGCAGGGGTTATCTTTGGCGTGTAACTCCCTTGCCCTGACTAGAGTGATGGTGTCTGCCTGGCTTTGGCGCAAGCCTTAGCCAACCAGAGATCCCATTTCTAACAATAGGTGTCCTCGATACCTATTTTTCACTCTTTATATTTCACCAAATGAATTGCTATTGACCCGGTACACAATGAAAAACCATTTCAAGGCACAGCTCAGTTATTGGCTCTGGGTACCTCGGGTTCTTGGTGAACCTACAGGTCCTATATATCACCACAACCAGAAGGGTCCATCGGACGTAACAGTATATTGCTTTAAAAAATCTGCCATACTTAGAAGAAGTAACAGGTGAAAATGTTAGCACAAATGGCTGCTTTTTTCAACTCAATTTCAATATTTATTTATTTCTACTATATGTTTCCATAGGAAAACCTTGAAGGATCCACACAAATGACCCCTTGCTAAATTTAGAATTCTGTCTACTTTTCAGCAATGTATAGCTTTCCAGGATCGATTATTGCTTTCACACCCATTTCTACCACTAACTGGAAGAAGGTTGAAAGCGCAAAAAATAGGAAAAATAGGCTATGTCTTAGTAAAATGCCAAAACTGTGTAGAACATTTTGGTTTTCTGACAAAAGTCTGCCTGTCCCTGAGAGCTGGGAAGATGGTGATTTTAGCACCCAAAACCCTTTGTTGATTCCATCTGCAGGGAAAAAAACCAAACACTTGTTTCTGCAGCACTTTTTCCCCATTTTTCCAAAAATAAACAAAATTTAGCTGTATTTTGGCTAATATCTGGGTCCCCTCCAGGGGAATCGACAAACCCTGGGAACCTTTAGAATCCTCAGGATGTTGGAAGAAAAGGATGCAAATTTGAAGTGGATACCTTATGTGGACAAAAAGTCACAAGGGCCTATGCGCGAACTACCCCAAATAGTCAAAAAAGGCTTAGCACAGGAGGTGGAGGGGAGGGCCTAGCAGCAAAAGTGTTAGTAATGTATATGCATGTTTTAATATTTACAACTCTACTTTGTATTATATGCGGATAGAATGTGTTGTTTTTGTGAGTTTTTGTGTTTTTCCTTTCCAGGTTGTATTTCCGGATATGTGAGATTATTTTTTATCTGGAGGCATTTTTATTTTCAAGGAAACTGTAGGTTACTTTTTAACCAAAATAGGTTTTTGCTTTTTTCTTGCTTTTTCAGTTTTTCTGTTGTTTCTAATAAATGTGATTTGTGCTTACGACTGTTTCTAACAGAAAATGTCTTCACACTAATACACAGTCACATTTTAAAATACAGACATATTTCCGCATTCAAAAGTGCTACCACATAACCTGTAGTTAAAGGCCATCGAAAATATTCAGCAACACAAATCATCTTACACCTTTATCACTAAGAAAGAAAGAGACTCAGTAATAAAAGCCAGTATCCAAAGTCTTCCAAGTCAGGCTTTATTCAAAAGCAACCACCGACAGAATACAGGTCTCAACTGCAGCACCTCC
Source organism: Calotriton arnoldi (assembly GCA_963921515.1). Lineage (NCBI taxonomy): Eukaryota > Metazoa > Chordata > Amphibia > Caudata > Salamandridae > Calotriton > Calotriton arnoldi. Next base: position 2,619,421 of record CAWUFW010000540.1, on the reverse strand, counting down.
AAAGCCAGAATGCCACATGACACTCCATGAGGTAATGAGATTCCAATTCTATTACCAAGACATGCAAGTGTTCTACATATTCTATGACTAAGCATGCAAGTAAATTACAACACATCCCCCTTACAAAATCATAAAGATAACAGAACAGTAAAAGTCTCATTGCAATGGCCAAAACATAAGAAAAATAAAGAGCAAGAGAACAATGAGAAAATTCCAACATAGCAGTATATAAAAAAAAAACAACATAAGGAAAAATGGAAGACACTAAATTCTAATATAAAACATAATCCTTGAATTTCACAGGTACATGCCTGAGTCTAGTTGAACTATTATTGTTTGCATCTCTATCCATAGAAACACAACTATGGTCACTGGTTGTACGATGAGTTGTCTCAGTGAATTTAACCAGTCTAGACATACTCCAGGTACAACCAGTGTCCAAAGTTACAACGTTTTTCTTAATTGCGGTGATGACAAAAGGGCCAAGAAAATTAGACAAACCTTTGTGACCATGCTTGTTTTTTTACCAAAACACGATCACCCAGATTCCATTTCTCCTCCCTCACTGACATCTTGTCATCATACCGCAGTTTGTATTTCTGCTGGTACTCAGCAAGTTTATTTCTCCTTAACTCTTCAGTCGCAACATTGTTCTTCCAAACAGGGAGCCATACTGGATTTAACTTAGAATTCGCTATCCTCCCTCTCAAAGCTTCAAAAGGCGATTTTTGAGAAATAGCATTAGGAACGGTGCGGTGTGCCCACCAAGTTTCTCTTAACACATTACCAAAGGAAACTCCAGAATCCTGTCTTCTGATGAATTATGCCTAGATCTTCAAGAAAAGTATGCATCTCATGGGAGGTGAACTGCACCCCATTGTCAGTGACTAAATATTTGGGAACACCTTCTGAAGCAAAGACATCTTTTAAAAACTCAATCACTGACCTCGAATTAACAGTACTCATGCACTTGGAAACCACCCACTTTAAGGTGTAGTCCACTAAAAGAACAACAAACTTCTCATGAGAAGGCATTAATTCAAAAGGACCCATTATATCCAATCCCAACTTGGTCCACACAGCATCAGGTACTTCTACAGGAGAAAGAGGAGCATGACTAGTCACATGAGACTTATCATTAATGGCACACAAATGACAGTCTTTGACAACATTTTCTATCATTCGATCCATTCCTGGCCACCAATATCTTTCTCTGACCCGTGCTTTCGTAAGACTCCTTCCCAAATGTCCCTCATGAGCCAAGTTGATTACCTTATCCTTAAGCTCATCAGGTGGAACCACCCTATCACCTCTCATCAGGTTTCCCTGGCAAAAGGTTAAATCATTCCTTACAGTCCAGAAGGGTTTCAAATCAGAGTCAAGGTCTTTGTAACTTGGCCAACCCTTTGAAATAACCTCTTTAAGAGAGGTGAATACTTTATCACTAGCAGTGCAAGATGACCATTCTTCTTTTGACAATGAATGCTCCATCAACCAATTTACACACACAAACTCCTCTCCTACATGTTCAGAGTCCAGTGGCAAGCGTGACAAGCAGTCAGCAGATTTATTACTCAGGCCTGATATGTACTGTACACGGAAATTAAATTCTTGCAGACCCTCACTCCATCTCTTAAGTCTAGGAGTCATGTGGTCACTGTGATGACACGAGAAAATCTGAACAAGAGGATGATGGTCAGATTTCACTGTAAACGGAATCACCCATAAGTAAAACTTGAAGTGTTGTATTGCCCAAAACACACTCAGCGCTTCTCTTTCAATACAAGAGTAGTTGACTTCAGCTTCTCTAAGGGCTCTGGAGGCAAAGGCTACTACTTTTTCTTCTCCATCTACAACTTGGGAGAGTACTGCCCCAAGTCCCTTGAGACTGGCATCAGTTGTAAGGATAGTTCTCAATTTGGTATCGAAGTGCCCCAATGTTGGCATCTTCCCAATTTCAGATTTGACCAAATCAAAAGCTACCTCACATTCTGGTGTCCAGACAAAACGTGCCCCTTTTTTTAACAAGACTCTGATGGGCTCAACAACACTAGCAAAACCTTTCACAAACTTGGAATAGAACTCTGCCATCCCCAGAAAGGACCTAACTTGCTCTTTGTCTTCAGGTGCTGGGGCCTTGACAATGCTCTCTGCAAGTTGTAGCTTAGGCTGTATACCTTCTCCAGAAATAACATGACCGAGATAAGTGACAGACTTCAGTCCAATACGGCATTTATCCTTCTTGACTGTGAGTCCCGTTTCCTTCAATTTACTCAATACAGATCTCAGAACCTTCTCATGTTCACACTCATCCTTACCGTAAGCTAGAATATCGTCTTGAAAAAACAAGACATTAGGTAAACTTCCCAGAATCATTTTCATTATTCTCTGAAAGCAGGCTGCCGCTGAGGCTAACCCGAAAGGCATTCTTAAAAATTGATACGCCCCCAAGGGTGTGACAAAAGATGTTAAATGCCTGGAAACTTTATGAAGCATGATCTGATGATAAGCGGACGAAAGGTCCAAAACACTAAAAATTTTAGCTCCCTTCAACAAACTAATAGACTCTGAGATATTTGGAAGGGGCTGGCGGTCTACCCAGATCCATTCGTTCAATCCACGTAAGTCCACACACATTCTCACAGCAGAACCACCATCTTTAGGTGCTAAAACCACCGGACTTAACCATTCCGAGGCTTCAATCTCTTCGATCACGCCCAACCTTAACAATTTTTCAAGTTCAAGTCTTAACGGTTCAACCATCAAATTTGGCACTCTCCTTACCTTATGTACAGGGTTTGGCTGAACTCTTTAAAATAATTCGATGCTCAAACCCTTTGAGACAGCCAAGGGCATCAGAAAATACTTCAGGAAAATCTTTAAAATATTTACTTCCAACATCCACCGCCTCAATCGACATAACTTGTCTATGTGGATTCTCACACACACTGTCCATTAACATGACTTGATCTTCTGGATTCTTGGCATTGGGATTTAGGATTATGCCCAAGTCACGTTGATGTCTCCAACCCAGAAGATTATCTCCTCTCACAGCCACATAAACTTTACCCACAGTCTCCCTCCCTTTGAACACAATCTTCGCTACTACATACCCAACAATATCCACACGGGATCCACCTTAACTAAGTGGAGAAATGTCTGGAGGCAAAAGCTTCACATTTTCAAGTCCTACAACTTCATCCCATATTTTGTTCCCTATTAAAGTAAACGGGGAACCTGAATCGGCCATAACGCTGAATTCATTACCATCTACAGAAATGTTGCAAAACGGCATAACAATTCTTTCAGAGTCAACATTGCCACCACCCTCAGAAATACTTGAAATAACCACAGTGCGGAAAATGTCAGAATTGCTCTCCATTGCACGACCTTTCTTTGAGGATTTACAAACACGGGCATAATGTCCTTTGATCCCACAGTTAATACATACAGACTCCCTTGCATAACAATTAGGAAAACTAGAAGAGTGAGAAAAACTGCCACATCTGTAACACCGCATTCGTTGATTGTCACCACTACTTCTCTGACGATCAAAAGAACGTTGTTGGCGTAGATCACGTTCATTACGTGGTTGAATATCTCTGTTCAAGGTAGTGTGAGGTTGAGTGTCCTTCAAAACACTTATTCTTCATACCCAAAGACACTTTGGCAATTCTGTCAGAAAGCTCATCACCCATGTCACATTCCGACAAGGTGTGTACAGCATCTTGACTTTTCTTTGTGCCATCATTTTGAACTTGGTTACTATCCTCACGATTTTTCCTTATTTCTTTCACCCAAGAGGAAGTATTTTCAACACCTTCCACAATCGCAATGGCCTCAGACAATGTGGGATTTTTGGATAAGAGTTTTTCTTGCACTTTCGAGCTGTTAGTGCATCTTACCAGTTGATCTCTCACAAGGGAATCTGAAAGATCACCGAACTCACATGTACGTGCCAGAGTTTTGAGAGAAGCAACATAGGTTCCCACACGTTCAGTGGAACCTTTGATTCTTGTGAAAAACCTATGACGCTCCAAAACCACAGTGATTCGAGGTCCAAAATAACGTTCTAACATAGTCATGGACATCTCATAAACATCTGTAGGCTCTCCTTCACCATTATCAATAGTTATAAGGTCCATGCTGTCGTAAATATTTATGCCTTCTACACCTAAATTATGTAGTAGGATGGCTTGCTTCCTGAAGGCTGAAAAGTTCCTCCCCCAATTGCCACTATATACGAATCAAATACATTTCGCCATCTCTTCCAAGGAAGAATTGGTTCTCCTTTTTCTGATAAAAACGCTGGTGGCTGAGACATGCTGGTAGATGTGGCCATATTTCTCTTTCAAACAATTGTCTAAAATAAGAATTCTCAGCTACAAAAATAAATTTCTCACCGTGAATAAACTTCCAGAAAATCACAAGTGCGATAATGAAGATTATCAACCTTTCCCTCGTAGTCCGAATCGTGCTGTGTTGAAGACGTGTTGAATCGCGCTGTGTTAAATCGTGCTGTTTTAAATCCAACTCCAGTGTAAAAGTAACTCGTACTTGATGAATCACTTGTTAAAAGTGAGTGCAAACCCAAGTCAAAATGGCCGTCACGTTGCGTGACCTGACGCGTGCATCAGACGTCAGGGTCAGCAGAACGTGAGAATGCAGGCACTCTGGGGCAGAATGAAGCTGGAATGAAGCTGGAATACAGAGAGCTGGAACATGCAGGGCACGCAGTGGCACGTGATGGCAGAGTTCAAAAGTAAGCTAGTAACTGACACTTACTTTTCTTCCTTTCGTGCAGATCCAGATTAAAAAAAACGATAAAGTTGATATTTAAAAATTGCGCTCCAGCGATGATTCCAGTGCCCAGGACATCGTGTAGATCGCATTTAAGTGCCTTAAAGTCCAAAACCTTTCTCCACAATTTCGAAGAGAAAAAAAATAAAAAAATTTAGTGGGTTCACAGGGGAATCGGTGGTTGCTCAGGCTTGTCCCCAATCAAGAGCTCCTCGTCGCCAGTAATAAAAGCCAGTATCCAAAGTCTTCCAAGTCAGGCTTTATTCAAATGCAACCACCGACAGAATACAGGTCTCAACTGCAGCACCTCCAAAGCCAGAATGCCACATGACACTCCATGAGGTAATGAGATTCCAATTCTATTACCAAGACATGCAAGTGTTCTACATATTCTATGACTAAGCATGCAAGTAAATTACAACACACAGCTGCAAAGGAGAAGACGGCATGTGTACAGAACTTTGGCTTTAGTTCTGACACAGCATGACTTCTGAGGATGTAAATAAAAACTCTTTTGCTTTTTGTCCAAAAGTAGTTGTGTTTCCAGAATCTGCAAAATTGTGACATGATGCTTTCATCTGTAAAAATGAAATGATTATTGCCAACACAATCCTGTTAAGAGAAGCTGGTTTCAGAAACATGAGCATTCGTCGAGAAAGAGGCAACTAAAAACAATGTTGTCTATGTGTAAAAGGGCATTCCTTTTTTGCAGATGGTAGTAAGTTGGTGCTGGTTTTTCAAAACATTAAAAAATATACAAGTGGAAAAGGAGCAAATGTTTATTTTATACACAAAATACTCACAATCGGTAAAGAAGTGTAAACACGTATTAAATAGACAAAACGCTACGAAGAGAAGAGTATAAGCTCCGTTTTGTTAGTCCAGCAGCTCTCTACCACACTTCAGGGAAGCACGAGGAAAACAAAAATTTCTAATCAACTGTCAAAATGGAACACTCTAAGTTATGGAAAAGGGTGGGGACAGCAAGGTAATGGATCGGGCTTTTACAGTAATACATAGTTACATAAAGGTGTGATGAATTACAATACAATACAATTTATTTCGAACATGGTTCTGATCTAAATTGAAAATACAACACATCTCCTTCCCTTCACAATGACATATACAATTATTTAACCTTCCATCACATAATCACTGTGCCACTTGGGAGCAAATTTTAATATTTTTTTGGAACCAATTGTAGCTCCCTTGGATTGATTTTCTGAGTCTAGCTGTTAATCATTAAGCTTTCTACATATATGGTCTGAATAGCTGGCAAGTCTATTCATGCTCCGTGTTTGGCCATTACTCAGTTTTACTACACTATTTCTGACCTCAACAATCTTGAAAGGTTTGGAAAATTTACTTAAATTGTTTTTATCCTTGACAGGTATTTTTACTTTTACCCAATCATCCACTTTGTACAGTTCTTTCTTCGCTCGATGCTTATTATCATACTACTGCTTATACTTGTTTTGTTAGTTGACCACTCTTTCTCTACAAGCTACATCATCTAACTGTATCTGCCTGCCACTACACACCCAGCTTGGACAAAGTTTGGTACTTGGTTCTCTCCCTTTAAGTGTTGTGAATGGAGTTATCCCCTTGATCATGTTGGGGATTGTATGGTAGCACCATAATAATTTTTGTAATGATCTTTCAACTGACATCCCATTAATACTTGATAATGGAATGAACTCTTTCAACATACTATTAGTCCTTTCAACCAAACCATTGACCTGGGGACAATAAAGAGCAGTTTTTGCATGTTTGATAGATAGCTCAGCCAGGAACGCCTTCATTTCATTCGAAGTAAACTGGTCACCTTTATCAGTGACTAGGGGCCAGATGTACGACCAAGACAATGGTGCATCGCAAATTGCGACTCTTTTGCGAGTCCCAATTTGCGAGGCGCAATTTCCGATGTACAAGAGTGTATTTCCAGAAATCAGTCCAAAAGGCTAAAGCCGTGTTTTACACCAACCTGATCTCATCTAGCTCCAACCCCTCCAAAACTATCTTCTCCCTTGTGAAAGATATGTCTACTCCCCCCATAGGCACAAACAATACCATATCATCCAATATTCACTGTGACTCACTTGCAAAATACTTTATCAACAAAGTGGAATGCATTTACAACACATTAGAAATGAGACGGACTACCACTGAAGTCATGGTGCCTCCCATCCTCAGAGCACTCCCTTGCACCCTGCAAACTCTGCCACCCATGTCTCTCGATGACCTAGCCATCCTTTCAGCTAAAGTCAAATCTGGGTCCCCCGACGACCCCATAAAACCTGCTATTTTCAGGAAATTCCATAACTGCCTTATGACGGAGGGCTGTGATTTTATCAATAGTTCACTTCTGTCGGCAGTAATTCCGAAGTCCTGGAAGCATGCCAAAGTTGTCCCATTGTTAAAAAAACTACACTGGACGCATCTATGCCGGAGAACTTTAGGCCTATCTCCCTGCTTCCCTACCTGGCTAAAATTATGGAAGCCCATGTCAATATCACACTGACCAAATATTTGGAGACCAACCAGATCTTAGATATATCTCAGAATGGATTCCGTCCCAGGCACAGCACAGAATCAGCCCTTTTGGCGGTTACCGAGCAGCTGTGGGCTACGTTGGATGACGGCAATACCGCAGCTCTATTTTTACTTGACCTTAGCACGGCCTTTGACACGGTCTCCCACAAAATCCTTCTCCAACGACTCGAGGAGATCGGGGTCAAAGGCACGGCTCTGGCCTGGTTTGCCTCTTTTTTATCAGAACGTTCCTTCCAGGTTCATGCCCCCCCTACCAGTCCAGTAACTACCCTCTTAGCTGTGGTGTCCCGCAGGGCTCAGCTTTAAGCCCCACGTTGTTTAACGTGTACGTCCGCCCTCTGGCCCTTCTGGCTAAAGAGCGAGACATCAAAATGGTATCGTACGCGGATGACACCCAGCCGGTGTTTACCTTCTCCAACAACCCTGCTTTGGACCAATTGAAATTTCGTGCCAATGTTCTGGCCATTGCAGACTGGATGGCAAACAACTATCTACAGCTTAATTCAGCAAAGACTGAGCTACCCGTGGTTGGCCGGGACACCCACAAGTGGGATTACCAGTGGTGGCCTGCGACCCTGGGCCCCCCTCCCACGCCGAAAAACACAGTTAAAGACCTAGGGATCCTAGTTGACACCGCCCTCTCATTTGAGCCCCACCCTAAAAAAGTGGCTGGCACCTGTTTCGGTCTTCTGCGTGGACTAAAACCCATTTTAGGATTTTTTGACGCCACTACCCGCCAACTGATAGTCCAATCAGCGGTCCAGTCACGTCTGCATTACTGTAATGGCCTTCTACTTGGCGTAAATACAACTGTCACTGCAAGACTCCAACGGGTACAGAATGCAGCTGCTCGCACTCTGTTTGCCCTCCCTAGGAAATGTCATACCTCGAACCTTCTTCGCCGCTTACACTGGCTGCCAATTAAACAGAGAGTTCAGTTCAAAACCCTCTGCACCACACACAAGATTGTACATGGCCAAGGCCCCCAAATCTTACAGGAACTTTGCTTCCCCTATACGCCTTTACGTACGTTGCGCTCTACTGATCAACATCTGCTGTGTATCCCTCGGGTCCGCCGATGTAGAGCCGGGGGTCGATCATTTAAATATCTGGCCCCTGTACTATGGAATTCCATCCCTCTGGCTGCCCGCTGCACACCTGACCATTGGGCTTTCAGAAAACTGATCAAAACCTGGCTGTTTGCTTCCATCTAGCTTCACCCCCCTTTTTGGTCTCCGGTCCGCCAGCGCTGGGATGCCCTGTTGCTGGGGCAGCCATGCGCTATACAAACCCACTTAACATATACAAACCCACTTAACATAACATTTCACACTGTTTGCGATTACCAATGGGGTCGCAAATTGCGAGGCTCATTAATATTAATGAGCCTCTCGCAGTTTGCAAGCCCATTGGGAATGACAGCCCTCCCAGGGATGGTGGCCTGCTATTAGGAAGGGGCACCCCTTCCAAATAGCGAGAATCAGGGACTCGCAAAATAGCATTTGTCCATGCTATTACCCTTTTTTGCGGGCGCAAACGGGAGGTTCTCCCGTTTGTGGCCGCAAAAAAGGGTCGTACATCTGGCCCTAAGCCCGTAGGTTTCCTTCAACATGGAAATTGTCTCTTATAAAAATTATCAGGTTTTTTGTGGTAGTTTGATTAGGTAATTTTGTGACTATACAGAGAGAAGTGTAGTCAATTAGTACAAACATAAGTTTTTTTGGCACAGCTTTTAAGTTCATAGGTCCTATAAAAACTAATGCCACGTTATTTTAGGGCCTTTCTGGTACAGAAACAGAAGCCAAAAGAGTTCTCTTGGTGACTTTACTCTTATCACTTCTAGCACAGGCATTACAATCTTTTACTTTTTGCTCAACATATGCATCTATTCTGGGAAATCAAAATTGCATCTCACTTTGTTTTTCGTGAGACTTTGACTCGTGATCTTCATGAGCAAGTGCAATGACTTTGGACCATAATTTGAATGGAGGTATTATTTTCTCATTGCGATAAACATTAATATTTTGTATGTTTAATTTGTGTCTGACTTTCCAGAAATCATGTATCTCCTCATCTAACTCAATAAAACTATTGTCCCACCCTTTCACTAAGTGCTCCTTGATTTTTGTTAGGCAAGTGTCTTGGGCAATACTTTCACTCCATTCTTTTTCCGATAGGACCAGCACCAAAGCTTCTAGAATTGGAAACTCAACAGCCTCTTCAAAGTCACTATTTGGCAATGGAGCATGTCATAAGTAATGTGCAGCTTGAGTACAGATTCCTGGAACGTATTCTAGTTTGTTTGAAAATCATTCCAAGACTAACACCCATTTAGCAATCCTAGGCGTGCTATGGTCTGCACATAAGTGATTTATGGTCAGACTCGATGGTGAAGGGTATTCCCCATAGTAAGACTCTAAAATGTTTCACTGCCCAGTAACAAGCTAAGGCTTCTCTTTCTATTACTGTTTAGTTGTTCGCAGCTCTAGACAGTGATCTGGATGCAAATGCCACTATATATTCGGTGCCATCAATCAACTGAGTTAATGTGGCACCAAGAACCTTGAGGCAAGCATTATATTAGGAATAGTCTTTTTCTTTGTATCAAATTAACCTAATGAGGGAGCATTAATAATTTCATCCTTGAGAGCATCAAACATTTCTTGTAGGGAAGCATTCCATTCACATTGTACCCCTTTCTTAAGAATTGATCGCAAGCCATCACATTTGCTAGCAAAATCTTTAATGTATTTGAACTTGTAATCCATCAGACCTAAAAATGATCTTAATTCCTCTTTGGTGGTGGGATATGGGGCCTGTTTGACTGCATCCACCACACTTACATCCGGTTTAAATCCCTCTTTGGAGATGGTATGATCAAGGTAATCTACCGAACTGACTCAAATTTGACATTTTTCGTTTTTTACTCCGAGTTTTTCTTTGGAGAGTTTTCCTAGGACTTCTCTCAAAATGTTATGTTCTCAACCGTTGCATCATAGACAAGTATGTCATCCTGAAAGCATAATATAATACGTATTCCCGATAATACAGTTTGCCAGTGCTTAATTCGAGCCGGTGGGTTCCGGTGCTCGGCAACAGAATTAATTGCCAGAATCTGCACTTATGAAGGCTGCCACATGGTGGTGCTGTTTGTGCAATTGAAAGATGAGCATAAAAACAGTTGTTTGTTAATTCAATATACATTTAAAACAACTAATACCTACCTTAAGCTTAAAGCTTTGGCTGCCTCGAACAGTCTGAATTGTCACACTTGTATCAGTGTGATGGTTAGTAGTTGTATAAGTACAGTGACAATATGTGGTGCAAACTGCGATGGCCTCCTGACGAGGGCCCCGGTACATATCTTTTTTTACACATTAAGCACTGCAGTTTGCATAATTTTCTGGAATACTGTGGCTGCAGATGTCAACCAAAATGGTATTCTTCTGAACATGTATGCCCCTAATGGAGTGGTAAATGCTGTTAAAGGTCTTGACTCAGGATGAAGTTCAACTTGATGGTATGCCATAGAAAGGTCCATGACACTGAAACAACATGCCACTCCCATAGTGCTCAACATTTCATTTATTTGAGGTAGGGGGTGACGTTCTACCTAAATATTATTATTCAGGTCTGAAGGTCTACATATAACCTTAAACTTACTTCATGGACCTTTTTGGCCAATATAACAGGTACTAACCATTCACAGCACTCTATTGGTTCTATAACACTATGGCCAGATAGTTTTTTCAATTCCTTTTCTAAAGGTTCTTTCAACAGATTAGGTACTTCACGTCGTTTGTGCACACAGGATTTATCTCCATTTTTCAATTTTATTTTATGTTGGAAGTCTCTGAGCTCCAGTATATCTGAAAATAACTCAGGGAACTCCTCATAGACAGATTAGCACCACTACACCTGTCAACTGATAGCACATGATCCTTGTTGTTAGGATCAAGTTTGATGCCAAGTTTTCTCTGGTGTTTCCACCCCAGCAGATTAGAACCTTCCCTTACAACATATGGCTTGCGAATGTTGATCTATCTTTGAAATTGATGTCTACCTCAATCACCCCTTCGAGAGGTATAGGATGTTTGCTACAACCCCTGGGAGTAATGTCTGGATTTTCTAATGTGATTTTTTCAAAATGGTTAAACTGATTAAAACTTTATTTATTTATTAGCATGTAGGGGCGAACAAGAGTCCATATACAGTAATATTTAATTCCCATTTAAAGATACTTTACATTCAGCTAGTTGTTTCTTTAGGGCAACTGTTTATCACTTCAAATACATATTACTTTTCCTCCTATAAGGAGTTTTTTGTGGAATGTACTTGTTTATGTAATTCCAAAACGGAGCAGTATTGGCTCTCACTGATCGCACAGGTGTTTTGTATTGTTAATATGTATGCAATAGCACTCAACCATCTATTGCTCCGAAACCATAAACCAAAGTGAAAAATAATATACAAACGGGAGTGCTTAGGAAGTCCAGTGTTTTTACTGAAAGTTCACTTAATCACAAATTAATCCAGATTATTGAAAAATATGAATTCTTCTTATAGATCCAGTAGGAGCCATGATATGATATTCCAAAAAAGATTTTCTTTATTTTCCACATCATCAAACTGCAGTCCAGTCAACATGTTTTGTCCCAACAATGGACTTCATCAGGGCTGTAAATGAACAATACATACATTTATGTTAGTGAAAGAGTACAATATATATTGCTCATTGATTTAATGTGACTATGGAATACTTTAATATTTTCTTGGTGTACAATTCACCACACTGGATATGATTGTGGCAGACTTTGTGTTCGTATGAGGTACTGACTACAACATATGTCTTGATACTGCTTTATTATTTTAGGTCTCACTGTGGATACAGACATTCAGCCTTCTCTGGTTTACACATATCCAGGAAGAATCAATACAGAGGGCCTCATTTATGAGGTTTTGCCGTAGGGCAGCGCAGCAGGGCTTCCTGCTGCGCTGCCCTACGGCAAAAGAAAAGGGCAGGAATGTGCTGTATCTATCAGATACAGCGTATTCCTGTCCTTTTCCCTGTGCCGGCGGACTATGGGCTGCCGTGCGCCAACGCAGGCACCTGTGCACCATGGTGCAAGGGTGCCTGCATTGCGGGGATGATTATTTTTGTACTCTTTCCTCTTTCTATGTGTGCTGCAGAATGGAGCACACAGAAAAGGGAAAAACGAGGAGAAATAAGGATATTTCTCCTCGTTGTGCCTCCCTTACGCCTCCCCTGGGGAGGTGTAAGTTTTTGGCACTGCCTCAGATTTACGATTTCTCGTAAATCTGGGGCCGTGTCAAAAAGCTATGGATGTTGCCAGGAACGCCCCCAGCAACACCCATTGCACACCCCTTTAACGCAGAAAACTGCGTTAAAGGGACCGATATTTATCAGGCAGAAATAAGCTAAAAAAAGTGGCTTAGTGCTGCCTGAAAAATATCACGCAGGCTTCTGCGCCAGGGAACGTTACAAAAATTGACGTTCCGGAGGCGCAAGGAGTCTCATAAATGAGGCCCTGAATTTTTAATGTGAGTAAGAAGTAAGAAATTATTAGTGTTATTTAAATAGGCCATACTTTAGGGTGGTACTTGTGGGTTTGAACTCTTAATTTCTCAAATGTGACTTGACCCCATTTAGATGACAAAGTACACCTAAAATAGTGTTTTAGAATTAGTTATAGGATCTTTTTACATAATTTGTTTAGGAATCTTGGGTGAAACCACTAGTCAGCCCCCTCTTCTTCTGTGTGGCTTACACTTGCGTACAAGGAAACAGTAAGAAATCTCTCAGGTAAGTGGAACTTAATACGAACATTTCTGAGTGTTTAGACTCTATATTCAGTCCAGGGTTTGATGCTGTCCACCACTGCGGTGGCTCCTTGGACTTGTCTCCATCTACAACCTTTCATCAATCATCTGTTGTCCCACTGGAATTCTTCCCTTGCAGTTTTCGCCTCCCCTGTTCCCCTTGTCCTGCTCTGAGTCAGGACTTGTGTTGGTGGCTGCACAATCCCACCTTGGAGAAGGGGGTCAGTTTTAGTTCCCTCCTCTGTTATTGATACCCACAGATCCAAGTCTGTGGGGTTGGAGGGCTAATCTGGAATCTTTTGTAGCAAAGGGTCATTGGTCCGAATGGGACAGGGTTGTTCCTCAAATTGGCAGGAGTAGGCTGCACTTTGGGGGGCAGTTCTGGTATTTCAGACCCCGTTGTGGGAGGGAGAATCTGATGCGCCATACCAGCCATCAGGTGGCAATTGTTGCTATTTGGATCCTCAGGGAGGTACATTGTGTGCCCCTCTCAATCATCTAGCATCCCTGATTTGTTCCTGGGGAAAGTCTCATCTCTTAGCAATGAGGGATGTTTTCATCCAGGGTCAGCTGAATTATCATTTCAACTGTTTGAGCCACCGTCTGCCCATCCCTGTCTTTTCTACTCTGTCAAGGCCCCTCTTCAGGGACATTTATCTCCTGTTTGGGGCTCCATAGATTGGTCTTTTCACCTCTCCCTTCATTGCCCTATTTCCAAGGTTCTTTTCAGAGATGATTTGTCCTCAGGCTTGGATCCCAACCTTTCCCCTCCTCCTGAGGGTGCATCTGATGATTTGGGGGGATAGGGTGTCAATGATCTAGATAGCCCCCTTTTGGCTTTGTTGCCTTTGGTTTGCCCTATTGCTCCAGTTGTCCAAGGGGAACTTTGTCAGGTTCCCGCTGATCCCATCCCCGCTTTGGTTTCCAGTGCTGTCCTTCCCCCATCTCCGTCAACTGAAATTGATGACTTGGCTCGTGGGTGCTTCGCGTTGGAGATGATGGGGCGGTCTTCTCTGTTGATAGCAGATGTTCAGCAGTAGCATAAGGAATCTACTCTTACATCTTATGATGAAACTGGGGCTCCTTTGTGCAGTGGTGTGTGGTTCATAGGGTGAATCTGTTTGCAGGGGATCCGGTACAGCTGCTTGAGTTTTTGGGGGCTGTTGTTTGTGGGATCAAACCCCTCTTCTTGGCTGCTATGTGGGCAACTATCCAATCTTGTCAGGGATCTGACGCTGCTCTGGATGGTATCACTCCTTTGATGGTGTGTTTGATCTGGAGTTTTTGGCTTTGTCGCCCGTTTTCTCCAGTTATTGTTTCCGCCTGGGACTTGCCTACTGTTCTTCCGGGTCTCCAATTGTCCCCTTTTTGACCCTTTCCTTGAGGTTGACTTGATGTGGTTGATTGCTTACTGGCTTTTCTGTTGGCCGTTACTTTTGCTCGGAGTTCAGGGGAGTTGGGGGCTTTACTGTTGTCCTGTCCCTATCTACAGATTCTGCCTGATAGGGTGGTTCTGAGGTTGGATCTGGCCTTTGTTCTTAGAGTTTCTTTGTGGTTCCATTAAGACAGGAGGTTATTCTTCCTGTTTTTTCTGGTGGTGGTGACAGTTCCGCTCCTCTTTGGATGTTTGACAGGCTCTTCAGCTCTGTTTGCAGCGCACTACAGGTTTTTGCCTTTCTCCTGCTCTGTTTGTCTCTTCTAGGTGGGGTTCCTTGGGGGACCAGGTAGCTTCCTCTACTCTTGGTGAATGGCTGAGGCTGGCAGTTTGTCAATCTTATGAATCCTTGAGTCTGGCTTCTCCTGTTCGGTTCCAAGGCGCTCTACCTGATCTGTTTCTGCTTCCTGGGCTCAGGCCACAAGAGCTTTCTATCCAGGAAAGCTGTCGGATGGCCGTTGCCTCACATTTTTGTTAAGCACTATTGACTGGATGTGTTGCATGCTTTGATGGATAATTTTGCAGTTGGTTTTGTGAAAGGCAGCAATGTCTTAAGCTTGATTTTTTTTTAAGTTGGTTTTCCTGCTGTCTCTGTGTCAAGCTTATTTCTTGTTTTTGGGCTTGTGAAGTCCTCATTCTGTAATTACCATGGACGAGGAGGTCCTCTGAGGGGGTTATGTGCCATTACTTACAAGTAATCTTCATTACCCCAATTGGGTTCCTCCTCATCCCAGTAATGTCCCCTCCCACTTTTGTTGTGTCCGGTCATGTTACTAGCAGGCATGGAGGCGGGTGGGAGGGGCCTTTATTCACTGAAAATTTAGGGTGCCTGTCTGGAGGCAGGACCGCCTCATACTGTAATGACTGGAACTAGGAGGACCTTAATTGGGGTAATGAAGATTAGGTAAGTAATGGCACATCAGCCAGACTAGCTTGAATCTGGTGGCGTAGTGAGCACGGGACCAACATCTGGGCATACCCATCTCACTTAGGATGAATATTGCAACACAAAAAGATGATGGACGGAATGCTGAAGATTGTCAAACATTCACCCCCAATACAGAGATCTGAGCCTAAATCCATCATTTTTTTGCTCACTATGCCAATCCAGTTTGGACCGGGAAACATCCTTTACATCGCAGTGATTACACCGCGATGCATTTAGAACGCTGCCATTACAACGCAAGTGTTACATCGACTTGCACTGGAGGGCGCTATAACCTAAGGAATAGTAAGATTTACTATTCCAACACCTTCCCTACTGTACGTAGACTGGTGTTGGAATAGTAAATCTTACTACTCCTAAGTCCAGCGCCCTCCAGCGCAAGTAGTTGTAACGACTTGCGTTGTAAAAACTGCAATGTTACATACCGCGATCATTTTGATCGCGTTGTAACATCACATATTCGTTTGGACCCAGCCATATGAAAATCAATCTCCACCCTGCTCCCCATGGGAACAGTCCAGCCCGAACTGCCACACCAAGTCCTCCCTGGACCAGAAACAAGCATCCTGAGACCGATTTCGGGGAATTACCCCTCATCAGCCAGGCTAGCTTGACTTTTGTGTTGCTATACTTTTCATGTTGTCATGATATTAGGTATTTCATTATTCTCGTTTTTGATAATGTTGTAATGTAGATATTATTTACAACAATATTTTTGTTTTCTATATGTATGATTTCTAGTTTAAGAATGGAAACACAATAATTTGGTTGTCAATATTTTTGGGCCACCATTTTCCCTTTCAGTATTGTTTTTGGCACTTCAGTGTCATATAACTGCATACCTTGGTACAGACTAGATAACTGTGGCCCTCATGTTTTTTAGCAGCACTGGTTCTTGGATGGTTGAATGGGCATAACTTTCAGACATGTAGATGGTCTACTGCTTTCTCTTGAAAAAGATGTGGTTACATATTTTGTGTCTAATTAAGGTGGTTGTCTGCCGGAGATAGAATGATAGTCTTTGGCTGGGTGCAGTATAGTGAAAGCAGTTAGTTACCCATTAATCTGCAAGGTGGCATGGCAACCACTAATCCTAAGGAGTTCAGTCAAGAACTCAGACTGACGCTCTTAGTGAATCATACATTAGTAACACTTCTTACTAATAGGGTTGAAGCAATTTGCCAGAGATCTTCTCCACACAAAAGCATTGTATTTGTTGTATGTTGTCATTTTGACAATACACAAAAACGAGCATCATTAAGCCACAAATGCTTATAGTTGAAATAACGTCAGTAGGGTTAATTAGTAAGACCCTGTACCCTAAATACTTAAGGATTTACATTGTAGATCATCATATGTATTGTTAAGCAATGAATGAAGTAATAAATAAATCCTTCACCAGGGGAGGGGATTTACTTGTGGGGTGAAACTCACATTACAAGAGATTGAACAGGTAAACTGGTGCACTGCCACCAATAGCATTGTGTACAATGCACAGTGTTTTAAAGTGAGCTGTCTCTTTAATTAAAAGCTGACGCAGTGATTTTGGAGTAAGGTGATGTGGTCAGCGTGCCTTTGGCCACAGGTGAGCCTCGATGCATGATGCAAAATCTTTGTATATTTTCCAATGATTTCTTATATCAGCCAGTAAGGATGATGTTGCAATAGTCAATGCAAGAAGACACCATGGCAAGAGCAAGCACAATCGCTAAAGAGAATTGGAAGAATGGAAGAGTGCTTTGAAGCAAGAGTAAATCGCCAAAGGCACATTTGCTGCCTGTGTTCGCTTGGGATTGAAGATAAGATTATTGTCAAAGATAACACCCACACTACGAACATTTTAAACAGGCAATGGAGATAGGCCAATAGAAGCTGGACAGGAGGAAGCAAGAGGTAAGGGATTGGCAGCGCCCACAAGCAAGATTTTGGATTCCTGGCTAGTGAGGCAAAGCATTTTTTGTGCACACATTGTTGAACTTGCTTCAGGCAGTTTGCTGCCTGATGTGCCTCCATTTCTTCATTGAGCCTGATGTAAATCTGGGTATTGTTAGTGTGGAGCCAATGTGTCCTAGTATGGCATGATAAACATTAATCATGATTGGAGAGAGTGTTGACCCCTGAGGGACTCCGCAGGAGATCGGAGTAACCACAAATGGAAACTAACTCAGTTTGACTAGGTAGGTGTATGTAGCCACAAATGAGGTAAACCATGTGAGGACAATGTTCCCCGCTTCTGCATATGACACCAACCACTCATAGAGAATTTTGTGACCAATAAGGCTGAATGCCATGGAGAGGTCGCAGAGTATCAATCCACATGATTATAATGGTAAGAAGCCACTATTTTCTATTTTTGTGTGATAGTGATGTCTGATTTTGGTAGTAATTCAGATAGTCAATTTACACCCATACTTCTCATTTCTCTGAATGAAGGGATTTAAAAGTGTTAGACCTGAAAGCCTTAGGGTGGTCTTCCCCCAACTTTTTTGCCTACCTCTCTCCCTTCTTCTGACCTCGTTTTTGCTGGCTTTAGGTCTCAGTGCACTTTATGTTATGTCATGTTATTTGAGTTGTGATATAGCGCACGGCTCGTCCCTGGAGGGACATCTCGGCGGTTGAAAGGCAGATACTGGGGTAGAGGCAGCATTAAAACAGCCAGGTTTTGAGGTGTTTTTTGAATTCAGGTAGACTTAGATAAGCATGGATGAACAGAGGAATCTTTTTCCAGTGAAGTGGGCCAAGATAGGAACAGGCTCTGTCTCCATGTTTAGCGGTGCGAATGCACCATGGACATGGGAGCAATTGATTACTTGATTGCAGCCTCCTGTTTGGGACATAAGGAGTGAGTTTGTTCTAGTGGTACTTTGGGCCAGAGCCTGACAATGATGTATACGTCAGGCAAAGCAGTTTGAACGACGCTCTCTTGCGAATGGGGAGCCAATGTAGGGCTCTAAGTGTAGGGACTGAAGGAGGTCCAGGGGGCAGGTTGTTTACCATACGGACAACAGTGTTTTGGACCACTTGCAGTTTCGATAAAAGGTATTCATTTGAGGCGAAGAACAGAGCTTTGCCATTGTCTAAGCGGCTAATGATGAGGGCCTGGATGAGTGTTTTACGTGAGCTCAATGGAAGCCACCAAAAGATTTTCTTGAGGAGACGCATGGTACCAAAACAGTTTCCACATATGGCGGTGATATGGTCCTGCATAGATAGTTGGTCATCTATGAGTATGCCTAGGTTTCTAGCGGTTCGGCTGGGCAAAGTGGAAGGACCAAGTTCTGATGGCCACCAATCCTCCGTCCAGTAGAATTGAGCTTTGCCAAACATTAGAATCTCTGTCTTGCCCCCATTAAGTTGGAGGCAGTTGAGGGACTTCCAGATGGCAATCTCTCTCATGCATGTGAGGAATCTCAGATTGATATTCTCCATGTCTTGCCCAAATGAAACGACCAACTGGGTGTCATCTGTGTATGAAAATGTCTTAAACCCAAAGTACTTAACTAGTTGGCACTTTATCACTGCTGACCAGGGCAAAAGTGCTGGTGCTCTCTCCCCTAAACATTGTAATATTGGTTCATCCCCAATTGGCATCTTTAATTTACTTATAAGTCACCTAGTAACGTGCATTACATGTGCCCAGGACCTGCAAATTAAATGCTACTAGTAGGTCTGCGGCAGTGATTGTGCCACCCACATAGATAGGCCCTTAACCATGGCTCAGGTCTGCCATTGCCGAGCCTGAGTGTGCAGTTTCACACTGCCATGTCGACCAGACAGGTAAACCCTCTTGCCAGGCCTAAACCATATCTTTTTATACATATAAGTCACCCCTAAGGTAGGCCCTGTATAACCCACAGGGAAGGGTTCACTGTATTTAAAATGCAGGGCATATACTTTTAAGCTTTACATGTCTTGGTAGTGAAAAACTCCCAATTTCTTTTTTCACTATTGCAAAGCCTATCTCTCCTTAGGATAACATTGGGATTACCTTATTACATATTTTAAGTGTAGATCCCAATTGTGAAGAGATAGGCTTTTCAAAGTTAGTGTCACTGAACTCACAATTTAAAATACAAACTTGAAGTTGGATTTGAAATTCCAGTTTAGCAAATGCCACTTTTAGAAAGTTCGCATTTACTTACTTGAACCATTTGGGGCAAGATGTCTGACTGTTTTTAGTGGTCACAAACTGAGAATTGTGCCGTTTACGACCACTAAAACAGCTTGTGCAATGTACCAATCCTATTTTGCAGGTCGGTAACCTATTACCGACTCGCAAAATAGGGATTGCGAGTCGCTGTTAGGAAGGGGCATGCCGAGGGCATCCCTTTCTAATAGTGAGTTGCAATGGCATGTACGATTGTTTTGTGAATGGAATGTGGTCGCAAAACAATCGCAGTTTACCGCCTTCTTCAAGTAGGTGGTAAGCCAGTCCCAAATGGGAAGAGACCCTAGTGCCCTCTTCCCCTTTGTAACTGGCAGCGAAAACGTTTTTTAAGAGCAGACAGCGGTCCCCTGGACCACAGCCTGCTCTTAAAAAATTAAACAGAAATATTTCATTTTTGTTTTTGAAATGCATCCCTTTTTCCTTTAAGGAATACGGACTGCATTTCCAATAAAAAGTTGCTTTATTTAAAAGCAAACACAGACATGGTGGTCTGCTGTCGCCTGCAGGCCACTATCCCTGTGTTAGTGTCCATTCCCAATGGGTCACAAATTGCGACCTGCTTCATGAATATTGATGAGGCAGGTCATTTGCAACCCCATTGGGAATCGCTAAATGTGTCTGAGACACATTAGTACATTTCATTTTGCGAGTCTCTAATTGAGAGTCACAAAAAATCGCAATTAGTGACTCACAAAATGAAGTGGTCGTACATCTGCCCCCTGGTGTCTTCTGCCTGTCTCTAGAATGCACATCTGGGGTGGGTGACAGCTGGCTTCCTGCATTCCCTCTAGACAGTCACACACAAAGGAAGGGTAGGCATGCCTGAGTGGTCATCTACATGCATATTAGCCATCCTGAGCAGGATGGGAGGGAGGAGCTGACACTAACACCTGAAAGGGCTGTGTCCTGTCTCCACACAAAGCATTGATTATATCCATGTAGTGCGTCTGGAGCCAGGGCAGGAAGGAAGAGCCTCTATGCTCTTCAAAGCTTTCTGTGAAGTCTCCGCAACTTCAAAGGCACCACTGGGTATACGTACTGGACCCCTAGCACTACCAGTCAGTACACTTCTGGACCTGTGACCACTCTGCCAGGAAGTAGTGGACCGTTTGTGCTGCTCAAGGACTGCCACAATGCTAGAACTGCTGTTTGCTGAACTCTTGCCTTGCTGCGTTGCCCTGCTGCCTGCTGCTCTCTCTCTGCCTGGGTGAGAAAGACTGGACCTGCATCACTTGAACTCAGAGAGACCACATGGGCTTTCTGGCTCCATGGGCTTTCTCGGGGATACAAAAAACGTAGGGCCTAATTAAGAATTTGGCGGTTCATAGGACCGCCAAACTTGGGGTGGAGTGGTCCGACTGCCGTATTACAACTCCTTAATCCCTTGCGGTGACGTGGTGGTCTGAGGGCTACAATATGCTGGCAGTGCCGCTGCGGCACGCCAAGCATATTACGAGTCCACAGATTTCATGGCAGTGAGCCCACCATGAAATCTGTGGCAGTGAGGAACTACAGGGCCCCCTGTTCCTTCATGGCCTGAGGATGCATGCAGGGGGGCACATGGTGTGCTTCCCTGTCTGCATGCACCCCCTTTCCTGCACGGCATGAACGGGCTTTGGCATTCCCATTGTGGTGCCTTTTTAATAGGCACTGCCGTGGGAACGCCAAGGACCGCCCACCAGACCACGAGAAAACTCGTAATCTGGCGGGCGGCCAGCGGTGAGGTTTGGTGGTGTGGGAGCAGGGCGGTGGCAGCTGCCCTGCTCCTACACTGCAAAACTCATAATCAGGCCCTTAGAACATTCCTGTTACAACCCATGGGCTCATCTGCTTGTGAGTCTGTCCTGCCAAGTGGTGCCATCCCAGTCCTGGACTCTTGGAAGTGGACCTAGAGGTTTGCTCCAGTGGAACCGACGCATCCTCTGCTGCAAGAGCAGAATTGACTTATAGCCGCTGTTACGGGAACCAGACCGGCGAATTGCACTCAGAGCTGCTGTATCGCACTCGGAAGAACTGCTTCAGAACCAATGCGTCAGCGCCACTGCGTGGAGAAGATCAACACATCACCTCTATAGCGTGGAGAAACCCAGTGCATCGCATTCAGAACCGCTTCACTTCTGAACCAATGCTTCGCTCACGGACCTCATACATTGCTGCAGTTGCACGGAGAAATTCGGTGCAACAACTCACCTGCATGGGAATCAACGAGGCATCTCGCTGTTGCGGCCAGGATCGAGGTACTATTGCTCCAAGGCCTGCATGGGTCCTGTATCCGGCCCCCGCTCGAAACCGGTCAGCCTGAACTCTTGACTTTGTCCAGGAGCAGCGCAAACCAATTAACTCTTTAGGCGTTACTTGCTTCTAAGTGCTATATTTTGCATTTAATCTGTAAAAAATCATATCTCAACTTCTACTGCATAGATTTTTGTCATTTTGGTCTTGTTTTATTTATAAAATCATAATCTATTTTCCTAACTCCTCACTGTGCTGTTGTATGAAGTGTTGTGCGAATACTTTACACATCGCCTCTTAAGTTAAGCCCGACTGCTTTGTACCAAGCTATCAGAGGGTGAGCACAGAATAATTTAGGTTGAGTTGTGACCTATCCTGACTAGGATTGTGGTTCCTGCTTGGACAGGCAGTGTGACACTGCCTTCAGGCTGCAATGGCAGGCCTGACATGTTTTACAGGGTTACTTAGGTGGGTGCCACAACCAGTGCTGCAGGCCCACTAGTAGCATTTAATTTACAGGCCCTGGGTATATGGTATACCACAGTAAAAGGAACTTACAAGTAAATAAATATGCCAAACAGGTGTATACTAGTTATACCATGTTTTAGGGAGAGAGCACAAGCACTTTAGCACTGGTTAGCAGTCCTAAAAACCAACAAAAGTATTCAGCAAAAAGGGGAGGATGAAGGCAAAAGTTTGGGGTGACCCTTCAGAGAGGACCATTTTCCTACAGCTTGTAAATGAATTGTATTTCAAACCAAGTACTTATGCACCAAGGAGGCCAATGAAAGTCAAAAGTTTGAACACCAGTTTGATCATACTAATACAATGTCCCTTAATTCCCAGGTGAGTCCTTTCAAATAAAATACTAAATGTATCAAAAACAGCAGTGGGTGAGTTTAGGTTATCGGTTTTATAGAAATAGCTCACAATGTGCTGGTAGGCGTTAGATGGATTTCTATGGCTGACAGTTTGATGTTGCAGCCAGTCAGGATCACTGTCCAGGAAGACGAGAAGATTCAGGGCCAATGCATTGGGGTTTCCTGATGTAAGAAGAAGAGAAGTAATAGTCAGCCCCTCATTATGAATCACGTTGCTGCTGTTTAGCAGGCTGGGCATCCAAAGCTTTGTAAGGTGAGAGAGAGTTAATTCAGAGAATATTTGTGAGAAAGTGCCCTCTTTCTGCATGGTTGCCCCCACTTTTTGCTGAACTGCTGATGTACTTTGACTGAGTGTGCCCTGGGCTCCTGCCAATCAGGTACCCAGGGCCTATGGGCCAGATGTACGACCATGACAATTTGCGACTCGCAAATTGCGCTCGAGTGCGAGTCACAAATTGCGAGTCGCAAAATGCCATGTACAACAGTGTCTGAGACACTGTTTGCGATTCCCAATGGGGTTGCAAATTGCATGCCTCATGAATATTCAGAAGGCACTCGCAATTTGCGACCCCATTAGGAATGGCTGGCCCTCCCAGACTCCAGCTCCGGCGAGATCCGCGAGTCTGCACCACTCTGCACCCAACGCCAACGGCCCAAGTTCGAGTGGCCCAACACCACCAGGAGGTCTCCCTGGCGATCCTTACCCGAGATCCGGTGATCCCTGACCTGCTCAAGCCTCCAGCCGACGCCTGCAGCCTCAACCCGGAAGGTCCCCCCAACCGCGACCAGGAGCTGGTAAGAAGGTCCGACCCTAAAAGACACCCCTGCACCTGATGCCCCACAGCCTTGGGTGGCCCAACCGACGGTGTCTAACCAACCCCCAGCTTCCCAACTTACCTCTCCAAGTGGTGGTCGCACCCATGATAGACCTTCACCCCCGAGCCTGCAGTGTGTTTGCAAACCAGATACTCCCCATTGAAAGTAACAGGGCACCCGACGACAAACCAGCACCCTGCACCCAGCCGCCCTAGTGCCGCTGAGTGTGTACCTGTGGTGCTATCTTGAACACCCATTTGCCCTGAGCTTAAGTCCCGGTCACATCCTTGTGACCTGCTCGTAAGCAGCCACCAACCGGAGGCCCCCTATCCCATATTGAAGAACATTGGGCCTCAGCACTCTGCACCCGACCGCCCTAGTGCCACTGAGGGTGTAACAAAAGTGCATCCTTGACCCTGGGGGACCCCTGAGTCTAACCCCAGAAGCCCAACTCCAACAACAAAGTACTTACCTCTGAACCGATAACACTATTTTCTCCCATAGGATAACATTGACTGTTTTTCTATGAAAAGTTTCTGTGTGGAGTTGGAAAATCGATAAAAGTCTTTAAAACTGTAACCAAATAACAAAAACCATTTTACTTACCTGTTTACAGGAAATGTCCCAGTGCAGTATCCAGGTATACTACACTGTGTAAGAAAAGTAATCCGTAAAGTAATCTACTTGACATTCTATTGAAAAGCCAATGCAAAGTATATGTACAATATTTCAAAGCATTGCATTACTAGCAGTTCTACTGTAATCAAACCAAAGTATATATACAACTGCATTTCCAACTGTATATTATTACAATTCAAACTGTATTATTACTACAAAGTATAAATCACTTACCTGTGCCAGGCTTGCTTGGTTCTAGGAAATAAAATAACTAAAAGAATATTTTTATACAAAACCAATTGGTCTGAGTTCAGTCTTTGAGTGTGTGACAATCATTTGCTGATTGAGTGTGTACAACAAATGCTTAACACTACCCTCTGATAAAGCCTTACTGCTCACCCACACTACCACAAATAGAGAGTAAAGTGCTATCTACTTTTACCTCTGCCTACCTTTGGGGTTCCACTGGACTCTGTGCACACTATACCTAACTTTGGTATAGTACATACAGAGCCAGCTTCCTACAATATTGGGACCAGCTAGTTGAACAGACGTGATGACCATAAGAAAGACTGTTACCTCCGTATCTTACATTATCAGAAGACAATGAAACAGGAGGACCATGCTAGCATCTTCCGCCCATGCAGTTTCAGTGTAGTTGCTTCTGCCTCTGCTGGACAGTATATCTATATTCCAATATGGTGATCGTATGCATTTTGAGAATCAGTGAGGCTCACCACCAAGCATCAACATGGGACCAGTCCCCGCGGGCTAGGAGATGTTATGGTGGCATTTGCACGGTGTGCTGGGTTGTAATCACAGAGTGAGAAAGGGTGGTGAAGGAGAAATGTTTGTTTACTCTGATACTCTGCAAGGGAGTGTTGATGCTTTTGGAACCAGTGGTAAATATGGGCTAAAGGATTTTAGAAAAAAATAAGAGAAGAAATGAGACTGTGCTGCTTTTAGGATTACGTTCTGAACCTCAAGGAAGGCAGACCCATTGCTCTCATTATGGCTACAAGATCAGGTGCTCAAAACCAGTCTGAAGGGAACTCAGTCACTGCACCACCTAAGGTAATCACAGATTTAAGATTACATAGACATTGTCCATCTAAAATGACCAGCTACCAGATAGTCATAAATTAAGCATTTTAGAAACACACAAAAAGAGAGGCAAATGAAAAACACAAAATCAAATTAGAATTTCTTGCTAAAGTATGTAACGAGTCTATTTAGGCTAGATTATAGCCTTATAGCCTGCCGTAGCGGGCTATACCGGCTATTAAAGGCCCGCTCCCGCTTTAAAGGCGCGAGCCGAAGGTGAGGGACTTTAACAAGGGACCGGGACTTTAATAGCCGGTATAGCCCTGCTACGAAGGGCTATAAGGCTATTAGAACATTCTCCACTATAGGGCAGAATGTTCTAACAAATGAAACAAAGGCTTCTCGAAGCTCGAGGGGATTTAAATCCCCTCAAGGTCCGAGAGGCCTTTGTATAACATTGGAATGTTGCTCTGCGGGCCTTTACCGGCCCGTAGAAGCAGGGAGCACTCCATTGTATTCAATGGAGCTCCCAACATTCCAATGTTCTAATGTTCTTTAATTTCTTTTCCTTCGTCTCAAAGGACAAAGCAAACATACGCAGCCAACGCGTTTTGCACAAACAATAGCTTTTTCATGGCAGTTTTGTTCTAATTGCAAGAGTAGTACAATGGATAAATGTTAGCGTCCCACCAGGGTCATACGTTGTTCATTCTACACAAATTGTTCAAAAACTGGAAGGTAGAAAAGGTCAGGAAAATTAGGTTGTCCTGAAAGTCACAATTCCATCAGAGTAATCCTTGTTTCTCGTATAGTCATCATCATCATTCAACTTTATTTCGGTCACGGACCATAAAAGTGCAAGTGCAAAATACAACATACAAAAAAGTATTAAAACCAGACCTATACATTGGGAACCAAATGGAAGAATGCACGACATGAAATATAGTGCAATGAGCATTAATAAGTTGGTAACCAATTGAAAGTAAAAAGAAACCAGTAGGCTAAAACCGAGAATAAAAATATCCATAGGAACACAATCTAAAAGTCCATTGTGATTTGGGTGAACACAGGTGTAGAGTAAGAACCATAATAACAATAGCCTTTGCCTAGACCACTTGGGCAGGGTTTCATGCTTTTTACACACTCTGGGCCAATAAGAGGTTACCCAGTAGACCCCAACCAATGACACAGGGGTGATTTAAAACCATATGGATACAATAGATAAAAAGTTAATAATCTCTGCAAAGGTTTCACACTTTCAACAGCTTCCTTCTTAATGCCCACATGTGGCCCAGGAACTTAGCAACAGCACACACAATTGTCGAGCTAGGATCTGATCTTAAGATACGGAGCGTCACGAGATGACGGCGCTTACCCAGCTGCTTACAGATTGGATTCAGCCATTTGCGTCTTGGACAAGAGTACTTGGGGCAGACAAAAAACACATGCGCGATGGATTCTATAACAGATATGCACCTGGGGCAATACTGAGAGGGAGTGGATGTCTGCCTCCGAGTGCTAGTATATGAGTTTAGAGGAAGTGATCCAAAGCGAAATTGCATATAGAGTTTCCTGTCCAGAGGAATGGTGATGATTTCAAAATATTGCTCATAGAATCCAGTGATTTTAAAATTCATAAATTCCAAGGTTAGGCGTCCCCACGAGGAGTTGGTTACTAAACCCTGGGCTACTCAATCCCAATAGTATTTCTTAAGTGTGTCTTTGCTAAGGGGCAGTAAATGGTCCATATTGTTCCAGAGGCCCTCTAGACCTAATGCTCTTAGAGAGGATTTCACATTACGAATTCACTCAATCTTACTGGAAAGATCAAGTGCGACCAATTCATCAAGGGCGGAAGCGTACAAGGACAACTACGAGGTGGTACTAATACGCAGCCAAAATAATAGGGGGCGTAGCTTGGCCATTTCCACAATGGTGGCTCTATTCAAGTAAAGTCTTAGCGGATGGAGTGGTATGCTCTGGGGTAGAGAAACAAGAGACCGGAGCAACTTAATCTCCGAGTTCAGTAGAGCGTCCATCCTTTCAAATCCCCATAGTTCTGCTCCATAAAGCGCTACACCCACAGCTTTAGCCTCATAGATCTGAATTGGGGCTGCCACTGGTTTGGTAAAGGAGGTGCTATGTTCCTTGAGCAAGGCCCCAACAATTTATCTGTGCTTGAGTGTCTGCTTTTCTACATGGGGTTTCCATGACATATCTTTGGAGATGGTAATTCCCAAGTAGTCAAAAGTATTCACTTAGTTTACCCCAAAATGTCTTGTGGGAGTTGAGGAAGGCCCCAACAATTTGTCTGTGCTTGAGCGTCTGCTTTTCTACATGGGGTTTCCATGACATATCTTTGGAGATGGTAATTCCCAAGTAGTCAAAAGTATTCACTTAGTTTACCCCTAAATGTCTTGTGGGAGTTGAGGAGAAGGAGTTTAGTCTTTAGGGTGTTAATCTCCAAACCCCGTAAATCGCAAAAGGATTTAAAACGATTCATAAGGAGTTGGAGCCCACTTGGTGTTTTCGATACTAACAGAGTATCATCAGCAAATCATAGAGTTGCTATTTTTTCTCCCCCTATGGTTGGGGCATCCGCTGGAACCTCTACAAGATGCTGGACTACACCATTCGCAAAGAGGGAGAAAAGTGTGGGAGCCAGGACACAACCCTGGCGTACCCCTCTATTAATTACTATCGGATCTGAAAGCTGGACTTGGCAGCCCCAGTGCACCCTAGCAAAGTTTGCCTCATGGAGTTGTATGATCAGTGATTAAATCTCCTTAAGGAGGCCCATGTCATTTAGAACTTGCCAGAGTTTACTCCTGAGGACAAGATCAGAGGCAGTTTAGGTTGATGAAGGCTACGTAGAGACTCCAGCGACCCAAAACCACTACCTTCTAGGGAAGAAGCAGAAAAAGAAACACCTGATCAATGGTGCTCGTCTTCTGTCTAAAACCGGCCTGGAATGGGGAAAGAATATTGTGTTCACTCATTCAATCCTGGACCTTATGAAGGAGTGCCCGTGCCAAGACCTTTTGGATACAGTCTATCAAACTGATTGGCCTATAATTGCCAGGTAGAGATCTATCGCCTTTCTTATACACTGGGATTACCTCTGCTCCCTTCCACGAATTGGGTATTTGGGCCCCTGCGGCTATGGCATTAGCCAAGGCCAGGATGTAGTTTGCCCAGTTCTCGCTTTCATTTTTGAACACGTCACCCGGAATACTATCTGGCCCAGCAGATTTTGCCTTGGCAATAGAGTTAATGCAAGTCATGATTTTGTTTGGAGAGAAGAAGTCAATTGCTGGAGGAGGGGCCTGGCTGTAAGAGGCTTACTCTCTTTCAGGTGAACTAGGCCCAGAATAAAGCAGTGAAAAATTATCGTGCCATGCGGTGGTAGAGATATTGTTGATAGAGAGAGGAGGCCTGTTGACAACCCCCCTAGCTACAAGGAGCCAAAACTTCTGCGAGTCCTTGCTTTCACAGGACTCCCTAATCAGAGCCCATCTGCCTATATCCCACTCCCGTTTGCCCCTCTTTTGAGCTAACTTATACCTTCTCTTCAGATCCCTAACTAAAATCAGATTGTTCTCTCTGATTGCCTGGGCTAGTTGCCATTTGGTGGCTCTACATTCCTTATTGTACCAGGCCAACTGTGGTCTTCTATTCGGGGCAGGTTTACTTGGCGAACTGGTTCGTAGAAGAGCTTGGCTAAGTGCTCAAAGAGTTGAGTGTGGCAATTCCTAATCTTGCCCAGCCCCCCCGGATAATCAGTCAAACTTTGGAGCTCAGCTGTGGTTGTTAGCGGGTTCTGTTTGATGAATTCTAGCTTGTCTTTATTCATAGCCACCTGGGACCACTTAAGGCGACGGTCGTCATTAGAAGGAAATATCTCCTTTGAGGACAGGACTTGGCTTGAAGAGCTGGGCAGACCCACCCAGAGTGGCCTCAACAAGAGTTGTAAGGGATTATGGTCGCTATCCACAGTAGAAACCACACTCATGGCGAACACTCTGAACCACAGCCTGAAGTCCACCAAAATATAGTTGATATGACTTAAATTGTTAGTCCTATTAAATGTATTAGCCCCCTTAAATCAGAAGCGGTGCAACCATTTACTGCCCTTAGACCAAACTCCAAGGAAAGCGCTTTTAGTTGGAGTTCTACTTGGGTCAATTTTTTTATAGGGGGGAGGTCAAGGTGGGGGACATGCTACAGCTTGTACTCCTTGTTAGCCTCACAGATATCCTCGCTATCCAGGGGTTCGAAGGTGACGTTAAAGTCGCCAGCCACAAACAGCGGAGGTGGAGTAGCCCTGTCATTCAAGAGAGCCTCCAGCTCATCTAACTTATCTGACCTCTTACCCGCTTTGGTTCCTCTAGCGTAGACATTGTAGATGTCAAACAAGGCACCATTCGGGCCTTTAAGTTGCACGGCTAGAATGTCCAAGCTATCAGACTGCAGCTCACGAGCTGTACAATGGAGTGCAATCTTGATCCAAATTATCAGCCCCCCTACAGGACGTCCCGGCTTATTGGAAATTGCTGGGCGAAAGAATGTTACATAGCCAGGCACATAGGCAGGGATACTAAGATAACATATAAGGAAATGGACTAAAGTGAGGGAACTTGTATATAGAGACAAATATATGTTATTTACAATAAGTGTTTGGTGCTGGTCAACCGGTCATTCTTCTTTTTGTTCGGTGTTTAGGACCTTCACTTGAATCTGGTATATTCTACAAACCTATGCTAAACATACGAAACAGGAGTGACACTTATTTGTAAGTTCTATTTCTTATTATTCCCTGTTGGTCAGACAAACTGATGGACCATTTCCATCCTTTTGACTTTAGGGGCACGATAAATTAAGTGTATCAAAAGGATAGGGGGAGTTATTCAAAATCCTTCTATTGCGCACCCTATTGGGTACATGCTTTTACAAGGACGCTATGTATTTTCTTATAGGCGAATATTGCCATATTAGACTCCTTACATAGACTATTACGAGAAGACATCTTATGCAAGTGGATCTTTTCTGAAAGATCGATCTACTTTCAGGCGGCTGACATACATTAATTGTAAGTGGCGTATTTTTATCAAATAAAGGCCACTAAGAGCTTACTTTAACTCAAGTATTACATCTGCATTATGCTTATGTTTCTCTATTATATATATTCTTTTGTTCAAAGGTCCCTCAATATCCGACATACATGGTACAGGTGATCCCTGTGTCCATGGGAGCGTTACCTACTATTTGGACTGTCGTTTGTGGATTTTTGAAGGTAGATTCAGTCATCTATCATAAGTGACTGTGTTTCGCATCTTTTAATATGAGGTCTTTTACCTTTTTTCTTAATTTTATAATTATTCGTGTTTCCCTTCTTTGATCAAATATTAGTCTGTTTCTTGCACTTAAGTGTATTTGCTTCATCTAAACTTTGGCTTATCTATTTCACATCCATTAGGGATAGGGCTTACTTTCTGCACATGGGACTTCTATTCTGGCTTTTTCTGATCTATTTATATGTTTGACTACATCGTGGTGATGGTTTGTTTTGGTTCTTCCTATATTTTTCCCTGTTTGTTCCTATTAAAATAGTAGGATCACAAAGAAGAAATCACTTAATGGTTTCAATATTATTGTTCATTTTTCTTATTAGTTCTTTGTATAAAAGTTTTGTACTGTTGTTCATATTATTTTACAGCCTTGAAAAAGTTACTAACGTAACGAAACACGTGTCGGCTGTTTCCATCTAAGACAACGTAGTAAAGGCTATATGAACAGGACCTCTGGGAAATCATAAATAGAAAATAACAACTGTAACTGTTGATTTTTTTTTTTTATTTATGTTGTAAAATATGAGATCACCACAATTAGCAATGAAATATTATCAGTAGATTAAAAAACATTTTTTACTGCTCAAAATTGACTTGTTGGATTATTGGCCTGTGAATTGATATATAGATTTCTATACAGACTGGTTACACTATTCGACTGTAGTGTTTTATAAACTTGAAGAGTGCCTAGGTAAATTTGTGTTATTTGAACTAACATAGGAGTCCGTTGGTAATCCTATGGGGTTACATCCGTGGTAGCTGGATGTTTTATATTACCTGGAGTGGCACCAACACTGATAGATGAATAAGAAATAGTTTTAGAAAAATATTGTTTTACAACTGAGGTGCTACCCTGTATTCCACCGCTACCTTTTTTTCTGTGCTTTACTACATAGGCAGGGATGGTATTCCATGTTTCTTGTAGTATGCATATGTCGAAAGATTCAATAAAATGTATCCAATGTGGAAGGGTCAATTTCGATCTTTCCCCAGCCACACTCCATGAAACCACTTTGAGCTTACTACCTACTTCCTGCCTACTGGTGGAGTTTAGTTGTGGTATAACAAGGGAATTCCCTGTGTTCACAGATAATTGTGCATGAGTAGTACCAGTCACTCGATTGGTCACCCTTCTATCGGGATACAAGAGCTCTTTGGGTGTGCCGGATGACGTTGCTCGGAACACGAGTGGGGCAGCTAGAGGTAAGTGAGCTTATATCTATACATGAATGCAGGGAGTTTCAGGGACATGGTAGCAAAGGCTTCAAGCGCCAATGATTGCTGGAAGATGCGAGTTAGTCATTGGCAGCCAGATTGGAATCGGTAACAAGGTAAATGGGTGAAGATTGGGCTCTATCAGGCAAGGGGTTCTGTGGTAAAGTGTACTGAAATTGAATTGAACGACACAAGCTCTCTTTGTGCATCCTTTCACATATCACTTTTTTCTCTTTTTCTTCACCTCCTAAATATAAGCTTGACACTTATTTCATTTTTTCATGGTCATGAAAGTCACCAATGATGAAAAACGTGAGCAAACTGGTGAGAACCTACCAGCAGCTCCCTTGGTGATGCTTACGTGAGGTACTTTCTGACCTTTCACATATTTTCTTTCTTCTTATATAAACTAGCAAGCGGGGGTACAAGTGTGGTGGACTGACATACATTAAAAATTGGACACCCAGGTCCGGCTGCTATTGGCATTTTTCAGAAGCCAGCGTTTGGGCAGAGATATTACCATCCTGTCCCCAGGATCCTTGGAAAAGCCTTTGTGCCCGAGCACAATCAAGTCTATTAGATATATTGTTGTTATGAGTGGAGGGCAACCTGATTGTTAATTCCCTCTCATGCTCCTTATTGTGGATGCAGAGTAGCCTGGGACAGGTAGTCCCTTAGGGCAGCAACAGTGGCAGCAGCGGCAGGCAAGGGTCCCGCGACGCGGGAGTGCTACAGCACTTTTCAGCGCGAGACTGGTATCTTGGCCCCTCCTCCTGGGGCAGAGAATCCTAGGACAGGTAGTCCCTTATGGCGGCAACAGTGGCAGCAGCCGCAGGCAATCCTCCCCGTATAGTCAATCGATAAAGCAATGTACTGTGTTTGGCAGAGCCATACGACCCGCTGCGTCCGTGTCCTGTTATCCTCATTTCTAACAGACATCACTAAATGCAACCTATAATCTTCATACCAATCGGTTTTCAAACCTAACAGAGGCAGATTCCCTAAGGGGAACAGTCTAAGGTTTACCAACCAAGCCAAAGCAGTACTTCTGAAGTTGCTGAGCCTGTTATCAGTCTTTGATACTGAACATAAAGAGAAAGTAGACAGCTTGCCCACTGGGTTGGGAACTAGCACAGCTGCCCCAAAATGGTTATCAAACAGATCGAAATCAATGTGTTTAAAGATTTCGATCATTGTCTGAAGTTGCTTATGATCATTAATAATGCCCACCATGCATAATGTTCATATGGAACTACTACCATTCTGACAACCTGTGCGGGCGTTCACCCATAGACAGATGGCATCAAGACAGACTTAAGAGTGTTGTTGCCTGAGGATATTCCCACTCTACTTACTAGACAACCTTGAGGAGTGGATAGTTCTGTTCTCACTGAAGATAAACCCAGCATAATTGCATGTACTGTCAAGAGAACCTACATGAAATACAAAAGTGGTTGGATTCAACAAAGCATACAGGATCAGATTCAGCACCACAACTAATGCCAGTAACAAATTCCCAAGGGTCCACTCTAGAAACCCACTGGTACTGGTACAGTGGTCCCTAACCTTTTGACAGCCATGGACCCCAATAATCACTACTTCAAGCAGGGAACCCCCAAACAAGCAAATTCTATGATTTAACCCTGAAAACAATCAACAAAAACATGTACACATCAAACAGATTCCCTAATTAAGGAAATTACGTAATTCACAAACAAAAACAATATGCGAAAATCAAAACTTTAATTTTAAGTGGGAAAGTTAGATCTTTTAAAAATCTATTTTTATTTCCAAAATACGAAGCGATATGCTTGACTGTAGCATATCACTTTGTTGATTTTGCTCCTAAGGGATGCTCTCTATTTGTCGGCGCATACCATTGCTGCTTCAATCAAGGCCACCAATAGACCATCCTAGATTCCGATTTCTGTACTTGACTTCATTTTTAGCTTTCAATTTCAATTTTTTTCTTTATACAAAATATTTTACAACATTCTGTATATACTTTATTATTCAGCCAATATTATTTATATTTATGGCCAGCCGAGCACCACCTGCAGAGGCATCATGGACCCCTAGGGGTCTCTTAGCACAGGTTAAGAACCACTGCCCTGGCATCTTCAGGACCACATTTCTAAAATGACTTGATCACCTTCACAAGTTCCAACTGCATCAACCAAGGAAGTCCAACCTACGATTCCAAGCAAAGCCTTGAAACAACTTACACAAGCTGCCTTCTTGTCTCACCTAGACACCAGTCTCACAAGCATACCCAAAGGACCGACTGTCACATTGCAGAATATCCTACATGCATCTACAGGATTGGTAGAAGGGGCCAAGGGGAGTGATGGCATAATGTGCTCTACTGGAAAAGCTGCAGCATATGCAACACACTGCATATGAGAAGCATATAGCGCACCTTGACATAACAAGATTAAAAAAAAGAACATCTAAACATGCCTTTTCATGTAATGCAAAAGATACAACTGATGGACGGAAAGCTAGACAATGCAAACATTCACCCCCAGTCACAAGGATCTGGGTTTAATCCATCATTCTTTTGCTCACCACACCTCCCCAGTTTGGACGTAGCCATATGCAAATCAGTCTTGAGCCTGTTCCTTGTGGGAACAGTCCAGCCCGAACTGCCAAGTCAGGTCCTCCCTCGACCAGAAACAAGCATCCTGGGACCGGTTTCTGGGCATCACCCTTCATCAGCCAGGCTAGCTTGAATCCAGTGGTGTAGTGACCACGGGACCCACGTCTGGGCATACCCTTCCCACTTAGGGCGACATATGCAAAAGATACAATTGATGGACGGAAAGCTGGACAATGCAAACATTCACCCCCAGTCACAAGGATCTGGGTTAAATCCATCATTCTTTTGCTCACCACACCACCCCAGTTTGGACCCAGCCATATGCAAATCAGTCTTGACCCTGTTCCTTGTGGGAACAGTCCAGCCCGAACTGCCAAGCCAGGTCCTCCCTGGACCAGAAACAAGCATCCTGGGACCAGTTTCTGGGCATCACCCTTCATCAGCCAGGCTAGCTTGAATCCCGTGGTGTAGTGAGCACAGGACCCACGTCTGGGCATACCCTTCCCACTTAGGGCGACATATGCAAAAGATAAAATTGATGGACGGAAAGCTGGACAATGCAAACATTCACCCCAGTCACAAGGATCTGGGTTTAATCCATCATTCTTTTGCTCACCACACCACCCCAGTTTGGACGTAGCCATATGCAAATCAGTCTTGACCCTGTTCCTTGTGGGAACAGTCCAGCCCGAACTGCCAAGTCAGGTCCTCCCTGGACCAGAAACAAGCATCCTGGGACCGGTTTCTGGGCATCACCCTTCATCAGCCAGGCTAGCTTGAATCCAGTGGTGTAGTGAGCACGGGACCCACGTCTGGGCATACCCTTCCCACTTAGGGCGACATATGCAAAAGATACAATTGATGGACGGAAAGCTGGACAATGCAAACATTCACCCCCAGTCACAAGGATCTGGGTTAAATCCATCATTCTTTTGCTCACCACACCACCCCAGTTTGGACCCAGCCATATGCAAATCAGTCTTGACCCTGTTCCTTGTGGGAACAGTCCAGCCCGAACTGCCAAGCCAGGTCCTCCCTGGACCAGAAACAAGCATCCTGGGACCGGTTTCTGGGCATCACCCTTCATCAGCCAGGCTAGCATGAATCCAGTGGTGTAGTGAGCAAGGGACCCACGTCTGGGCATACCCTTCCCACTTAGGGCGACATATGCAAAAGATACAATTGATGGACGGAAAGCTGGACAATGCAAACATTCATCCCCAGTCACAAGGATCTGGGATTAATCCATAATTCTTTTGCTCACCACACCACCCCAGTTTGGACCCAGCCATTCACCCCAGTCACAAGGATCTGGGTTTAATCCATCTCTCTTTTGCTCACCACACCACCCTAGTTTGGATCCAGCCATATGCAAATCAGTCTTGACCCTGTTCCTTGTGGGAACAGTCCATCCCGAACTGCCAAACCAGGTCCTCCCTGGACTGGAAACAAGCATCCTGGGACCGGTTTCTGGGCATCACCCTTCATCAGCCAGGCTACCTTGAATCCAGTGGTGTAGTGAGCACGGGACCCACGTCTGGGCATACCCTTCCCACTTACGGCGACATATTCAAAAGATACAATTGATGGACGGAAAGCTGGACAATGCAAACATTCACCCCCAGTCACAAGGATCTGGGTTTAATCCATCATTCTTTTGCTCACCACACCACCCCAGTTTGGACCCAGCCATATGCAAATCAGTCTTGACCCTGTTCCTTATGGGAACAGTCCAGCCCAAACTGCCAAGCCAGATCCTCCCTGGACCGGAAACAAGCATCCTGGGACCGGTTTCTGGGCATCACCCTTCATCAGCCAGGCTAGCTTGAATCCAGTGGTGTAGTGAGTACGGGACCCACGTCTGGGCATACCCTTCCCACTTAGGGCGACATATGCAAAAGATACAATTGATGGACGGAAAGCAGGACAATGCAAACATTTACCCCAAGTCACAAGGATCTAGGTTTAATCCATCATTCTTTTGCTCACCACACCACCCCAGTTTGGACCCAGCCATATGCAAATCAGTCTTCACCCTGTTCCTTGTGGGAACAGGCCAGTCCGAACTGCCAAGCCAGGTCCTCCCTGGACCGGAAACAAGCATCCTGGGACCGGTTTCTGGGCATCACCCTTCATCAGCCAGGCTAGCTTGAATCCAGTGGTGTAGTGAGCATGGGACCCACGTCTGGGCATACCCTTTCCACTTAGGGCGACATATGCAAAAGATACAATTGATGGACGGAAAGCTGGACAATGCAAACATTCACCCCCAGTCACAAGGATCTTGGATTAATCCATCATTCTTTTGCTCACCACACCACTCCAGTTTGGACCCAGCCATATGCAAATCAGTCTTGACCCTGTTCTTTGTGGGAACAGTCCAGCCCGAACTGCCAAGCCAGGTCCTCCCTGGACCGGAAACAAGCATCCTGGGACCGGTGTCTGGGCATCACCCTTAATCAGCCAGGCTAGCTTGAATCCAGTGGTGTAGTGAGCACGGGACCCACGTCTGGGCATACCCTTCCCACTTAGGGCGACAAATTCAAAAGATACAAGTGATGGACGGAAAGCTGGACAATGCAAACATTCACCCCCAGTCACAAGGATCTGGGTTTAATCCATCATTCTTTTCCTCACCATACCACCCCAGTTTCTACCGAGCCATATGCAAATCAGTCTTGACCCTGTTCCTTGTGGGAACAGTCCAGCCCAAACTACCAAGCCAGGTCCTCCCTGGACCGGAAACAAGCATCCTGGGACCGGTTTCTGGGCATCACCCTTCATCAGCCAGGCTAGCTTGAATCCAGTGGTGTAGTGAGCATGGGACCCACGTCTGGGCATACCTTTCCCACTTAGTGTGACATATGCAAAAGATACAATTGATGGACGGAAAGCTGGACAATGCAAACATTCACCCCCAGTCACAAGGCTCTGGGTTTAATCCATCATTCTTTCGCTCACCACACCACCCCAGTTTGGACCCAGCCATATGCAAATCAGTCTTGACCATGTTCCTTGTGGGAACAGTCCAGCCCGAACTGCCAAGCCAGGTTCTCCCTGGACGGGAAACAAGCATCCTGGGACCGGTTTCTGGGCATCACCTTTCATCAGCCAGGCTAGCTTGAATCCAGTGGTGTAGTGAGCACGATACCCACGTCTTGGCATACCCTTTCCACTTAGGGCGACATATGCAAAAGATACAATTGATGGACGGAAAGCTGGACAATGCAAACATTCACCCCCAGTCACAAGGATCTGGGTTTAATCCATCATTCTTTTCCTCACCATACCACCCCAGTTTGTACCCAGCCATATGCAAATCAATCTTGACCCTGTTCCTTGTGGGAACAGTCCAGCCCAAACTACCAAGCCAGGTCCTCCCTGGACCGGAAACAAGCATCCTGGGACCGGTTTCTGGGCATCACCCTTCATCAGCCAGGCTAGCTTGAATCCAGTGGTGTAGTGAGCACAGGACCCACATCTGGGCATACCCTTCCCACTTAGGGCGACATATGCAAAAGATATAATTGATGGACGGAAAGCTGGACACTGCAAACATTCACCCCCAGTCACAAGGATCTGTGTTTAATCCATCATTCTTTTGCTCACCACACCACCCCAGTTTGGACCCAGCCATATGCAAATCAGTCTTGACTCTGTTCCTTGTGGGAACAGTCCAGCCCGAACTGCCAAGCCAGGTCCTCACTGGACCGGAAGCAAGCATCCTGGGACTGGTTTCTGGGCATCAGCCTTCATCAGCCAGGCTAGCTTGAATCCAATGGTGTAGTGAGCATATAATGCCCCAGAAATTGTGAGAAAGGTCAACATTTTTCAGTCTCATAGACAGTGGCATAGCTATCAATGTTGCAGTCGGTACAGTGGCACCAGGGCCCATGGGCGAAATTGCACTGGCTACTGCTCCTATACTGGAAAACCTGTGGCGTTAGGGCCACCCAATGCAGGGTCTATAACTTTATGTGACCCTAACTTCGTATTCAGTAACGTGATATCTTGTGAGTATTTGTCAAAAGTGTTACATTAGGGCGCTCTTGAGTGACCTACTTGATGACTGGCTGGCCACCGTATGGACGGCTTATGTGTTACACAATTAGTAAACGGCTCACTAAGTGAGCGCACTATCCTCAGCTAATGAGAAGAGCCATTGTGACATCAATGATATACACTGGACATTTGTAACTGATTGATGAATTTCATAAAAGGTCAGTGATACATACGGTGGAGGTACATTTGTCTACAGACAGAAAGTTTTGTCTTAGAAAATAATTTGTCGTTCTTTAATATTTATGTGGTGTTGTGTAACACATATTTTAAAAGTGATTCAAACTATTATTTTCTAGACGCTTGGCATTCTCCTTTTCATTTCCTTTGCTCATACGAGTTTGGCTTTGCTTTATTTAGTAAATGTGTGGTAAGTATTTGTACTTGGCTAGAAAGTCAGTACTGGCTAATGGCGTACCACTTGTATCAGGGCCAATTGACAGCTATTTACAATTTCTATTGCCATCTGCACTCCTATGTCATAAGATGTCTGCAGCGATGGAACAGCTGTAAGACGGTGTAGGACATTCTAAACACATTTAACCACTATCAATACATAACAATGGATTGCGGAAGCTACATTTTGAACAATAATCACACAAGAAGTAAATAGAGAATTGATTTAAAAACTCATCTACATTGCTTAAATGGCTTTTTAGATTTCGCACTGTTGTGTTCAGTTCATTCCAACAATCAGCAGCATCTACTCAGTTCATCTTGAAAACGTGATATTGGGATGAAATGCATTATGTAGTAATTGTGGTTTATGTCGTAAGCAAAGGTCTAATTTGCTGTCTGAAATTATAAGCTAAAAATAGGATCATAAGGCACCACCTTCCCACATACTACAAACAAGAACCAGCCTATGTTGGAGAGTTGGCTGTTAGCACGCAAGGCAGTGTGTGTCGCCCACACGAGCAGAGGGCGGTGTCTGTCATTGCAGCAGGTCACCAAGTAAAGCAGACGACAGCTGTAAACCTGTCATCCATAGAGGGGTCTTCCCCCAAACGTTTTGCCTCCCTACCTCCACTTGTTGCTGTATCCTTTTGTTGGTCTGAGGACTCTGAGCCCTTTACCACTGCCTACCAGTGCTAAAGTGCATGTACTTGTCCCGTAAACATGGTGACTGTTGGACCTGGCCCTTTTTGTAGGGTTGTCCCCAAACCTTTTTGCCTTCTTCCTCCTATTTTGTACGACCTGTTTTTGTTGGCTTTAGGACTCTGGGCACTTTACCACTGCTAATCCGTGCTAAAGTGCATATGCTTTCTGTGTAAATTGTAATGCTGATTTGTTTATCCATGATTGGCATATTTGATTTACCGGTAAGTCCCTAGTAAAGAGCACTGTGCGTGCCCAGGGCCTGTAAGTCAAATGCTACTAGTGGGACCGCAGCACTGATTGTGCCACCCACCTGAGTAGCCCTTCAAACATGTCTCAGGCATGCCACTGCAATGTCTGCAATTGCAGTTTTAAACTGCCATGTCAACCTGGCAAGTGCACCCACTTGCCAGGCCCAAACATTCCCCTTTTCTACATGTAAGGCACCCCTAAGGTAGGTCCAAGGTAGCCCCATGGGCAGGGTGCAGTGTATGTGAAAGGCAGTACATGTGATGGTATGTTTTAGATGGCCTGATAGTAAAATACTGCCAATTTCGTTTTTCACTATTGTAAGGACTATCTGTCCCATAGGTTATCATTGGAGCTGCCTTGTAACACCTTACAAGTGTAATATTCAATTGGGAAAAGATAGAGATTTGGAGTTTGGGTTCCCTGAACTCATGATTTAAAATCACATCTTTCTGTGAAGGTTGTTTTTAAATTGTGTGTTTCAAAATGCCACTTTTAGAAAGTGGGCATTTTCTTGCTTTACCATATTGTGCCTCTCCCTGCCTGTGGAATCCACGTCTGGTATAGACTGACAGTTGAGCTGTTTGTGCATTCACTCTAGACAGTCACGCAAAGGGAGCTTAGGTATGCCCTAAATATCCTGATTGACATTACTGAGCTAGAGTGGTGGAAGGAGTTGTCACTGACACCTGAATAGGACTGTACTTCTCCTCTCACAATGCTGTCTCCACCCCCCTGTAGTGTGTCTGTAGCTAGGTCTGGGCAAGGCAGGATCTGTGCACTACAAATACCATCATTTGAAGTATGCCTACTTCAAAGGCAGAAAGGGGTATAAGTATTAGACCTTTAACCCCACATTTTTAGAACACTTCTGGACTGAGGACTCTGCTAAGAAGAAGACTGAAGAGCTGTCAGTAGGAGTACTGCCC
Source organism: Calotriton arnoldi (assembly GCA_963921515.1). Lineage (NCBI taxonomy): Eukaryota > Metazoa > Chordata > Amphibia > Caudata > Salamandridae > Calotriton > Calotriton arnoldi. Next base: position 2,578,590 of record CAWUFW010000540.1, on the reverse strand, counting down.
CTTTGCTGTGTTGCTTTGCTGGGTTGCCCTGCAGTTGCTGATTCTGTCTGTGAGTAGTGAAAGAACTGGACTTTGCTTTCTGGAATCCTACTTTCCAGGTTCTCCAAGGGCTTGTGTGTGCTTGCCTCCTGTTGGAAGTCTTAGGGCCGTCAAAGACTTAATCTGCAGGTCCCCTGAACTCCTCTGCTGGGAGTTCTGACCTGCCAAGTGGTGCCAACTCCAGTTCTGGACCTTTGGAGGGGGTTTTGCTGCTTCAAGAGCTGAAAATCCATGCATCGCCCTTCAGTTCCATTTTTCCCGCTGCAGGCTTGCCGTGCGGTTAAAAAATCAACGCATCGCTGTGGTGAGGCCAAAAAATTGACGCAGCACCTGTTCATGGCTGGAAGAACCGCTACAGCCTGAGTCCAGAGCACCGTGTCTCCGACATCTGAGACTCCCCCTCCGACTTCGATGCAGGCCCTGCTGTGCGGCTGAAGGAATTGAGGCATCACCTGCCCGCAACTGGAAGAATCGACACAGCGCCAGTTTTGCTGCCGCATCAACCCAGCATGCCTGGATTTTCCACGCATCGCACCTGGGCACCAAGTTTTTATCGCATCACCCCGCAACAAGGCGCTGCTTTCAGAATTTATTGCATCGCTTCTCCTCGCACTAAGGAATAGACGCAACACTTCTCCTGCGTGCAGCAGAACTGATGCTTCCATTCTCATGGGACTCACAAATCGCCACATCGCTATGTTGTCTGACACTTCGCTCCTTTGCGGTTATTTTTCGTCTTGGATTTTGATGCATCAAGGGTAGTTTGTGCTAAAATCAACGCATCCATAGCGTTCTATGGACTGAATTGCTTAAACCTTTAAAAAGTGATGTCTTGAGTTGTGTATGTTGGATTTTTGTCATTTTGGTGTTGTTGAGTTTAGATAAAGATTGGTTATTTTTCAAAACTGGTGTGGAGTCAATTTGCAGTGTTTTCACTGTGTTACTGTGTGTTTTAAGTAAACAGATGTACCATATACCCTGGGCCTGTAATCTAAATGCTACTAGTGGCCCTGCAGCACTGGTTGTTCCACCCACACAAGTAGCGTTCCAAACCCGTCCCAGGCTTGTCATTGTAAGGTCTGTGTGTGCAGTTCACTGCCACTTCCACTTGCCATTTAAAACTTCTTGCCAAGCTTTAAACTTCCCTTTTATTACACATACGTCACCCCTAAGGTAGGCCCTAGGTAGCCCTAAGGGCAGGGTGCCATATAAGTAAAAGGTAGGACATGTACTTTTAAGTTTTACATGTCCTGGATTGACAAACAGCTACATTGTTTTTCACTACTATGAGGCCTACTCATCTCATAGGCTATTATTGTGAATTCCTTAAAACACTTGTACGCTGTAATTCCTGATAAGAATGGAGTAGGGGCATCATGTTTGATACCTTTGGAATGGTAATGATAAATCCTCTTTACTGGTAAAGTTGGATTTAACATTACTATTTTTGAAATGCCACTTTTAGAAAATGGGCATTTCTCTGGTCTCATTGCTCTGCGTGCCTTGCAGACTGTCTCCAATACACATCTGGGATGGGTGACAGCTACGCTTTGTGCATTCCCTCTAGACAGCCACAAACACAGGAAGGGTGGGTGTGACAGAGAACTCATCTGCATTCATCTACATTCTGATAGCTCTTCCTGGGCAGGAAGAGGGAGGAGGAGCTGACACCTACACCTGAATAGGCAGTGTCCTGTTTCCCACACAAAGGGCTGATTACCCCCCACAGATATCCTGGCAGACAGGGCTGGGATGAAAGGGGACCTGTGCACTTTGAGGGCCTGCTTTAAAGTCACCCCCACTTCAAAGGAACATTTGGGTATAAGTAGTGGGGCTCTGACCCAACCAAGACTGTAACACTACTGGATCTGCAAAGTAAAGACTGCAGTGCTGCAAGGATTGCTTCTTTGCCTAACTGTTGCTCTGAAGTAACTGATTTCTGCTTTGCTGAGCTGCCCTGCTGCCTGCTGATCTCTGCCCTGCTGTGACAAGGACTGGACCCATCTCTCTTGAACCCAGAGTGACTCCAATGGCTTTCCTCCCTGTTCTGAAGCCTCAGGGCCATCAAAGACTTCCTTCAACTCTTCAGCAGGACTGGGACTCTGCCATCTGTGAGTCATGCCCTGCCAAGTGGTGCCATCCAGTCATGGGCCCTTAAAAGGTGACTTCTGCTGTTTAGAACCATCAAAATTGACGCAGTGACGATTTTGAGCCGATCGGAAATGACGCAGTGCTGTTCGATGCAGGAGCCGATCGACGACCTCGCCTTGACGGATTGCACGTCTCAACGACAACAGGCAGCGCCGCTCAATGATGGTGCAGCACCGGCATCATAAAGGGTTTTGACGCCGAAGCCTACATTGACTGCGCAAATCGACGCCAATGCTTTGCCTCCATCCACGGCATCGGCTTAGCGCCTCCACGACTCCTCACATCAAGTCCTTGACATTGACGCTTGCTTCATTCTGTTATGTACCCCAATGTACCCCAATATAGGCCTAGGTAGCTACACAACCTTTTACCTACATTTGTCTTACCTTGCTCTGCATAACGGTTCTAGCTCTGACCTTTTATCCAGTTAGGTCCTGAATAAATGTCGATCAGTTTCCTGGAAACTAGCCTAATTTATTATGCATGAGGATTCTTAGAAAAGTCCCTGCACATGACGTGCATAACAGCATGAACATACTCTGTGTAAAAGTCATGGTCAACTTCATCCTAGGGCGAAATAACTGCTTTGCATAATGCAGGTATTGTTCTAGGCTCATTTGCATAATCGTACTCACAACATATCAATTGTGTAAGGAACCCCGAGGCTATCTTTATGGTATAAAAGAACCATACCAAGACTAGATAGGTAGAGGAGAAGCTTCACGCTGACACAAGACACTGAGGTCCCTGCACGCAGAAGCTCCAGCACGCAGTGGTCTGACATCCCTTGTGGGGTGTCCAACTCAAGACCAAGACGGGGTCCTTGGTTCTCTCCCATCAGGTAATGGGGTTGGCTCTTTCCTTGGGGATTCTTGGCTTTACACCCACATACATGCTAGGTACACTTCGGTAGGGTTTGCATCTCAGTAGTACTCTTGATTACTGCCATGTATCTATATGCGTGCATATATTCACTGTTTTAGCACCATGGTAGGATTCTACCTTTTATTTACGCTGTTGGTGCTTGTAATCTTATACATCTGTTTCTGTCTAATGATTGTCGCAGCAAACCTGTTTTATATCAGAATGATGCTGGTTCAATAAATGCTTATTGAAAACGTCCCCATCGTTTATTCTGTGAATCTCTCTGAGCCTAAGTGAGCATGATTGACTGAACCAAAAGTACTGTACTGTTTCCACAATCCCTGAAGGATCAAGGGCTGTCATGTTCAATAGCTGCCAGAAACTATTCTCTCCTTGGTAAGGTTAGGGGGTAACTTATGGTGGCACTGTGAGCTAGCTCGTCTAAAGGCTAACATATCCTTCGAGGGTGTCTGGAATCTGTCTGGACAACAATCCCGTAGTTTATGTTGTCTAAACGCGCAGGTCCTATGTATTATTAGGAACTACAAGACAATTCAAGGTACTTTGTCAGTGGGACTTGTCTGAGTTCTGTAGCCGGACTGCCCTCCATTGCGGTCGGCCTGAACTTTTGATTTACACAGTTCTCGCAAGACCTCAAGTAACCTTTTAGCGCTATTGAATTCTAAGCTCTATTTTTGGGTTATTCTTTAAAAATTCATTCCTCCGGTTCTACTTATTGGATTTTTGTTGTTTTGGTCTTGTTTTATTCATAAAATTATTCTCGATTTTGCTAAACCTGTGTGGAGTATTTTTCATCCTACTACTGTGTGTGTGTATGTGTGTTGCACAAATACTTTACACATTTCCTCTTCAGATAAGCCTGACTGTTCTGTGCCAAGCTACCTGAGGGTGAGCACATGTTATCTTTGAATGTATGACGTTACTACGTGAGCAAATACCACGCGGTATGTTACAACGCGGTTGTTACAACGACCGTGTTGTTACCACGCGTGGCTTTACATCGCAAGTCGTTTCTACGACTTGCGCTAGATGGCGCGCTGGACTTAGGAATAGTATAAATTACTATTCCTACTCCAGTTAGCGCAACAGCAGGGAATGTGTTGGACTTAAAATCCAACACATTCCCTGGTGTTGCACGCCACCTAGCGCAAGTCGTAGAAACGACTTGCGATGTAAAGCCACGCGTGGTAACAACGCGGTTGTTGTAACAACCGCATTGTTACCTACCTGCGTGGTAACAGCAGCGTTGTAAACGCTGTTTCCCGCTATCTTTTAGTGTGTATCTACTTTATTCTGACTAGTATTGTGGTCCTTACTTGGACAGGGTGCATACCTCTGCCGACTAGAGACCCGGGGCCTCATTTATGTTTTGGTGCAGGGCAGCCCCACAAGGAATCTTGCTGCTCTGCGCTGCATCAAAAGAAAAGGGCAGGAATGCACCGTATCTATGAGATACAGCGCATTCCTGTTCTTTTCCCCTGTGTTGGCGCACAATGGGCTGCCATGCGCCAACGTAGGCACCCTTGCGCCATGGTGCAAGTGTACCCGCGTTACAGGGCTGATTCATTTTGTGCAGGAAGGGACACCATTCTGCACAAAATCAATCAGTTGAGACAATTTCCTCTTTCTATGTGTGCTGCACAATGCAGCAGACATAAAAAGAGGAAAAACTAGCAGAAATGAATACATTGCTCCTCATTGCACCTCCCTAACACCATGCCTGGGGTGGTGTTAGAATCTGGCGCATTCCCAGGTTTACAATTCTTCGTATATCTGGGAATGCTTCAGAGTCCATGGGTGTTGCTTGGGAACACCCACAGTAACACCCATGGAACGCGCCTCACACGCAGTGTTCTGCATGAAAGGAGCACATATTTACAAGATCATGAAAAGCCACGTAAAGTGGCTTTGCATGTCCTTGTAAATATGTTGCAGCTCATTGCGCAACCAGAGCGTCAAAAAAAGACATTCCAGCGGCGCAAAAGTACCGCAAGGGGCTACGTAAATGAGGCCTCCAATTTATAACAGCAGCTTTCGAGCAAAATCTGTAGGCCAGTTAAGGATCCAAATAATTTGGGTTTCATATTATGCCAGACCTTACCTGCAGGAGCTTTCTTTATGCTTGTAGACCAAAGAAGAGGAAAGCAGAGTAAAATAACAGATAGGATTAATGATTATATTGGAAAGAACAATCTGTTCATTGTCTGAAGAATACATAACAAGGGGTCCTAGGGATCCCTAAATTAACATCATGTGGTCCAGAACCACTCGGGATTGGAATCCTCCCACACTACGCATAATAGATGCTGTAAAGTTTGTGACAAATAATTCAGCAAAAGTATGTTATTCCAATCAAAAAACTCAACAAAAACACACTTTCAATGAGAGAATTCGTTTCCAAAACATAAGCTTTCTCGTGAATATTTTTCCACTACAGAGATGGGTGCAAGAATTGCTACCTCCAAGCAGTGTTTTACGAAGTTTACAAAACTTTGCAACTATCAAGAGCAGCAAATTCTTAAACTTGATAAAAGGTTGTTTTCAAATTTTTAATTTCACCCACCCTGCTTAATACCTCACAGATGAGCTTTGTAGCCTTCTGTTGTTTACTTCCCATCCACGGCGCATATTTTAAATATCCACAGGACCCCCAGCGTCCCCACCAAGGGAGTTCTGTGAGTACCTATTTTTGAGGTTTAAGTTGCCTAGGAACATTATGAATAAATGATTTACCTCACGTGGAGTAACTTTGCTAAAAGATGCATTCTCGGTCACCTTATTGTTTTCTTTCAACAACGCTTCCATTATTTGGCTTGAGAGGGAGGAAGACCAACAGCATCAACTATTTATTCTATTTTAGGGAACAAAGGCTCAATATTTCACATGTTTGGTGATGCAGAGGTTTTAATAAAAATGTAATAATTTATAGTTCATTTATAAAAGAAAAGGGTGGCTGCAGCAAAATTGAAGTAAAAACGTTTCTAATCAATAAATGTGCAACATTCATCTCTGTCGAAACTGTGTCATAAAATATACTTATGCACCCTGCTGGTTTACTATAGCACATCAGCATCTTCTTCTTCCAAATAGTGAATTGCCTCTTGGAACTTTATTAATATGTGCTACCAAATAGAACACACCATTTTTAATTTTAAGCCTGTGCGCAACTAGCCACTTTTTGCTTGTATGCACCACCATGTGTACATGTACACACCTTTCCCTGGTGTGCGGCTGCTCCTCTAACCCCTTCCTTCACTAAGTTACATGTCACCTGTTTGCATGTTTTGCGTACATCTCTTGTGTGTGTGTATGTGGGTGTGCGTGTGTCTGTGAGTACAGGATCCACTCACCTGTGGGCAACTGGCCACATCTTGCCTGTATGCATGTAGACACAGCTTACCCCTTTTAACTGTATCCAAACATTCATATCACCTCCATCCACATAGCACATAGCACCCATCATCTGTGAGTGCCCCGGAACCCTCCACTTTTGTGTGCCTCTATCACTTTCAATTGTGTGCACCATGTCCCACACACCATGTTGCACAGACCTACCACACTACTTCAGCTACTCAGAGTTAAATGGGACAGCTTCAGATTTCCGGGGTCACCGAGTGTGCACGTAACCCCACTCACCTGTAGTTCCCTTACATCTCTATACACCTAACTTCCTCTAACATGTGGGCTTTTAGTCCTTCTTGCTTGTGTGTTTATAGCCCTATAACCAGTATATAGCAATCTTGCCAAACAATTGGCACCTACCGCTTCACCTGTGTTCTTCTACCCCTCATCATAAGCATTCCAGGGCCTCACCTAGATGCACCTAGCACCATCTCACCTGCAAAAACACAGCCCCAACTCACATTTATGCTCCTAGTACCGATTAGCTGGTGGGTACAAAGCCTTCTCTAACCTGTGACCAGCAATTCCTTCCTCACATGTGTGCCCAGTGTGTCAGTAATGTGTCAACATCCTCACTTGTTCGGATCTAGACTCCTCTCAACTTTAGTAACTCTGCCCCACACACATTTTACACCTATTATATACAGACACTGGCAAATATGGGTTTATAACAGTCATACATATATTCTTAACTCACACAGCCTGGCCCACATTCCTAAAACGCATACACCCACAAATACCTTCCTAACATAGGTACAAACAGACCCAAATTCGTAAAACACACAGCAAAGCACATATTTAAAAAAGTCAGTTATATGTTCACTCTTCAACACATATTCCATACAGAGTCAGACACACATTTCCCTGGCTTACTGTCTCGCTCATACCCACACAAAACCAGTCATGGGCTATGTTAAGGTAGTTCTACTTTTAAAATCTCACAAAGAAGGTGTGTTAGAACTGGGGGTCTCTAGTTGGCAGAGGTAGGTACCTTTGTCCAAATAGGGACCCTTGCTTCTAGTCAGGGTAAAGGGGATACACTACTAAAATAACCCCTGCTCACCCCCTTGGTAGCCTGGCACGAGCAGGCAGGCTTATATCAGAGGCAGTGTGTAAAGCATTTGTGAACACATACAGTAATACAGTGACAACACTACAGATGGACACCACGCAGGTTGTAGTATAAAAGTAAGTATTTTTATATAGACTTAACACAAGACCCAAAACGACAAAAATCCACAATACACTAGGAAAAATATGACTGTCAATGGTAGAAAATAGTTCAGTTCAATTAAAATGATAAATGCGACACTCTAGGTTCAATGTACCTTTGGATGCGTAACGCGATACAAACAAAAGAGTTGCAGGGAAGGTGATGCGTAGGTTCCTTACACGCAAGAACGGTGATGCGTCGGTTCCTTGCTCCGGGGGAGGTGATGTGTCGGTTCCCTACTGCTGTGTAGGGGACGGTGATGCGTCGGTTCCTTACCGGAGAGGAGGTGATGCGTCGGTTCTTCACCGCGTGGGGAGGTGATGCGTCGGTTTCTTACTGCGCTTCTGTGGCGATGCGACCAGCAGCGCCTCGATGCGATGACGACTCGGTGCAATGAAACAAAACGGCGTCTTCTTCTCGATGCAACAACAAAGGGGCGATGCGTGCACGCCCGACGGCCGTGCGGCGACTCGGTGAATCTTCTGAGCCGCGACAGGCCCTGCGACACTCTTCTCCAGTGATGCGACGGCGTCTGCTGCAACGGCGACACTCTTCTCCGGTGATGCGAGGCGCTTCGGCGATGGCGACAGTGGCGGCACGCTTTCTCGGCGATGCGACGACAGCTGCTGCGGCGGCGACACGCTTCTTCTTCGTGAGTCGCGCTTCCAGCTCCCAGCGACACGCAGTCTCTCAGAAGGCCCAACACAACAGTAGGCACTTCAAATTCCCAGCAAGGGAATTCAGGGGAGCTGGTTGATGAAGTCTTGTATCCCTGAGACTTCAGCAGGAGGCAAGCTCAATCTTCAAACCCTTGGAGATTTTCTGCAAGATGATGAAAGTAGTCACAAAGTTCCTTTCTCCTTTCTTTGGCAATCAGGCAACCACTGCAGGCCAATCCCTCAAACAGCACACAGCATAGGGATAGTATCCTCCTTCAGTTTCTCTGGTTCCTCTCCTCAGCAAAGGTTCTTCTTGTTTCCCAGAAGTGATCTAAAGTCTTGGGGTATGGGTCCCAATATTTATACTAGCAAATCCTTTGTCCTCTGAAGGCAGAGGGTCCTGTACCTAGTCCAAACCAGTTCTGGGTGCATTCTGCCAGTGCACACCTTCTTCCTTTGTCAATGTGGGCCAGGGACATCAGACGCACCACAGGAGGTGGAGCAGCATTGTGGAAGGCAGGCACAGCCCTATTCAGGCCCAGGTGCTACTCCTCCCACCACCCTACATGCAGATAGGTCTATTCAGCCCTGTGCTGACTCACCCTGTCTCCTGGAGTCCCCCAGCCCCTGTCACTCACAAACCCAGACATACAATACACAAGCTAGCAGAGGCAGGCTGCATGGTTTAGGCAAGAAAATACCTACTTTCTAAAAGTGGTATTTTCAAACACAGAATGTTAAAACCAACTTCACTAAAAGATGTATTTTATCATTCTGAGTTCAGGCATACTAAATTCGTTTTTCTACCATGTTCCCTGGGTCAGTTGGGATTATAAGATGTTATAATCAAACTGCCCATTCTGGCCTATGGGAACAGGTAGCCTTGCAATAGTGAAAAACGAAATTGGCTGTAATTCACTATCATGACATGCCACACACACCAGGGCATGTCCTACCTTACACATACGATGCACCCTGCCCTAGGGCCTACCTTAGGGGTGACTAATATGCAGGAAAGGGAAGGTTTGGGGACTGGTATGTGGGTGCACTTACCAAGTCGACATGGCAGTACCAGACTGCACACAGGCTCTGCAATGGCAGGCCTGAGACACACTTTACAAGCTGCTCCTGTGGGTGGCACAACCAGTGCTGCAAGCCCACCAGCAGCATTTGATTCACAGGCCCTGGGCACAAACAGTGCACTGTACTAGGGTCTGACAGTGAATCAAATAGGCCAAACATGGAGTCACTAATCCATACATCAATTTACCATAGAGAGCACTTGCACTTTGGCACTGAATAGCAGTGGCAAAGTGCCCAAAGCATCTATACCAGCAAAAACATATCAACAACAGAGGAGGCATAGCGAAAAAATGGAAGGGAGACCCACGCCAAGGATGCCAGGTCTAACATGTGTCCCCTCCAGCTGAAATGTGGGGAGAACTATCCTACCTCTAGGGAGTTCTCATTACTAAGTCGGAAGAATCTGGACAGACCATCAGCATTGGCGTGTTCTGTACCAGGGCGGTGTAGAGAAATGGACCACCTCAACAGTTTTGGATTCTCACCCCTCATCTGCATCAACCATCTGAGGGGCCTGTGGTCTGTCTGAACCCGGAAGTGAGTCCCAAACAGGTATGGTCTCAACTTCTTCAGTGCCCAGACCACAGCAAATGCCTCACGCTCATTAGCACTCCACCTCTGTTCCCGTGGAAGTAACCTCCTACTGATGAAGGCTACAGGTTGGTCTAGGCCCTCCTCATTTAACTGTGCCAGAACAGCCCCTACACCATGCTCTGAAGCGTCTGTTTGAACAACAAATTCTTTTGAGAAGTTGGCCGCCTGAAGCACGGGGGCCGTGCACATGGCAGTCTTCAAGGCGTCAAAAGCTCTCTGACAGGTGTCAGTCCAAATCACTCTCTTGGGCTGCTTCCTGGAAGTCAGCTCTGTCAAGGGTGCAACAATGCTGCCATACCCCTTGACAAATCTCCTGTAATACCCGGTGAGTCTTAGAAAGGCTCTCACCTCTGTCTGGGTCTTGGGGGGTTCCCTAGCCAGAATGGTATCAATCTTGGGCTGTAGGGGCACCACCTGGCTGCTCCCAACCTGGTGTCCAAGTACACCACGGAACCCTGCCCGATCTGGCACTTACTCGCCTTGATCGTGAGGCCTGCCCTCCGCAGCGCCATCAACACTTCCCAGAGGTGGCGCAGATGCTCTTCCCAACTGGCGCTGAACACTGCGATGTCATCCAGGTAGGCGGCACTAAATCTTCCAGTCCAACCAACACCTGGTTGACCAACCTCTGAAAGGTGGCAGGGGCATTCTTCATCCCAAAGGGCATAACCCGGAATTGGTAGTGCCCATCTGGTGTGGAGAATGCTGACCTCTCTTTGGCCCCATCAGTCAAGGTGATCTGCCAGTACCCAGACGTTAAGTCAAACGTGCTGAGGTACCGGGCAGCCCCTAACCGATCAATGAGCTCATCAGCTCTGGGGATGGGTGCGCGTCAGTCCTGCTGACTGAATTGAGTCCTCGGTAGTCCACACAGAACCGGAGTTCGGGCGTGGCACCAGGCGCGGCAGCCTTTGGGACCAAGACCACTGGGCTGTGAGTGGACTCAATGACCCCCAATGCAAACATCTTGGAGACCTTCTCCTTGATGCAAGCTCTCACCCTGTCAGTCACTCTGTAAGCCTTGTCCTTGACAGGAGGACTGTCTCCAGTGTCCACACCATGGACGCACCAATCAGTGACACTAGGAGTCAGGGAAAACAGGTCAGGAAACTGTCCCAACAGTTGGCGACAGTCTTCCTGCTGCTCAGGTGTCAGGGAGTTAGAGAGGTTCACACCCTCCACTGACCCATCTTGCTGTGTTGCAGACAGGAGGTCAGGAAGAGGTTCTGTCTCCTCTTCCATTCCATCATCTGTTGCTAGGAGCATGCCCACTTCGGACCTCTCAAAATGGGGCTTTAGGCGGTTGACATGTAGGACCCGAAAAGGGTTCCTGGGAGATCGCAAGTCCACCAGGTAGGTGACATTACTCTTGAGCTCCACCACCTCAAATGGTCTGGTCCACTTATCCTGGAGCGCGCAAGGCTCCACGGGGGCCATGACCCACACTTTCTGCCCAGGCTGAAACTCGATCAGAGTGGCATTCTGATCATACCATCGTTTCATCTCCTCCTGGCTGGCTTCCAGATTCGCCTCAGCGAGTTGTCTGAATCGCCTAGTTTGGTTTCTAAAGGCCAGCATGTAGCTAAATACATCCAGGGGAGGTTTACTGGGAGCTTTCTCCCAGCCTTCTTTCACCAAACTCAGAGGTCCTCTTACCGGGTGACCATAGAGCAGTTCAAAGGGACTGAACCCTAAGGACTTCTGTGGCACCTCACGGTAAGCAAAGAGAAGGCATGGCAAGAGGACGTCCCACTTACGCCTCATGGGTTCTTCCAGACCCATAATCATGCCCTTCAGGGTCCGGTTGAATCTCTCAACCAGCCCATTTCCTTGGGGGTGGTAAGGAGTGGTGAACTTATAGGTAACACCGCACTCCTGGCACAGGGACTTCATATACTTGGATATGAAGTTTGTACCACGGTCACTCACCACCTCCTTGGGGAACCCCACACAGGAGAAAATCCCCATCAGTGCACGTCCCACCACGGGAGCCGTCACTGTCCGAAGAGGGATGGCTTCCGGGTACCGGGTGGCGTGGTCCACCAAGACCAGGATGAACCTGTTGTCCATGGCTGTCTTGGGGTCCAGTGGCCCCACAATGTCAATACCCACCCGTTCAAAGGGGGTGCTGACCACAGGGAATGGCTGGAGGGGAGCCTTGTGCTTCCTCCCACTTTTTCCACTTGCCTGGCAAGTCTGACATGTCCTGCAATGACTGTCTGAACTCTTGCGCATCTGGGGCCAATAAAAGTGGGTGACAAGCCTTTCCAAGGTCTTGCCCTGCCCCAGATGTCCTGCTAAAGGCACATCATGAGCCAAACCCAGTAGGAAGGCTCTGAAGCGCTGGGGTACCACCAGCACATGGGCTGACCCAGGCTCAGCAACCTTAGGCTCGCTATACAGGAGACCATTCTCCCAGTAGATCCAATGTGATCCAGACTGATCACCTGCTGCCTGGTTTGTGGCCTGTTGCCGCAAACCCACAAGAGAAGGGCACTTGTTCTGCTCCTCACAGAACTCCTCCCTGGAGGCTCCTCCTTCTTGCTGCCAATGGGTCAGCTCAGGCAGGTCCCCCAGTTCGGCCACTTGCTCCCCTGTAGGTTCCAGAGCATCCCCCTCAGGTTCTGCTTCCTCCTAGACCGTGGGAACTATGGAGGCCGGTTTCCCGCAGCCCCTGCCTCTTCTCTTCAAGGCAGGCACCTGGGCCACCCTCTCAGGCTCCAGGTCCTCTTGAGCACCTCTACTGGCTGCCATAGACCGAGTGGTCGCGCACACCCACTCAGGCAGACCCAACATCTCTAGATGAGACCTTCTCTCCACCTCTGCCCAAGGTGAACTTTCTAAATCGTTGCCCAACAGACAGTCTACAGGCATGGCTGGCCTCACAGCTACTTGAAAGGTACCTGAGACCCCCCCCCCACTTAAAGGGAACCTGAGCCACTCTGCAGTGGCTCTCTGAGTTGTCCGCGGCAACTACTGGGCAGAATGCATTGGGGATCATTTGCTCTTCAGACACCAGCCGACAACTGACAGCTGTCACACTGGCTCCGGTGTCTCTCAGAGCCTCCACCCTTTGGCCATTGATGGTCACCCACTGCCTGTATTTCTTAGTGTTATCAGGCAGTTGGGCCCTGGGGACCATCTCACTGTCTCCTAAAGAGACCAAGGACATTGCTACGGGACCCCACCCACCTTGGGCACCCATCTCCTCCCCCAGGGCTACACTAGCTACCTGCCGGGGTGGTGCACCAGTGGGTGCTGATTTTCCATACTAGGGACATCTAGTCTCCCAGGAGCAGTGGCCCACTTGACCACACTTAAAGCAAGTCTTGGGCCCCCTGTGAACAGGCTTATCTGTCGGGCCCCTGGCTTCTTTTCAGGGGGAGGCTGGGAACCCTTCCCTTGGTTCCCTTGGGGATTACTTTGGGGCCCTTTCTGGAAATCCCTCTGTTTACCCTTGTCCCCCCCACTCCTCTGCTGGGGACCTTGCCCACCCTTGGCGGAGTTTCCCACGTGACCCTTGTGGACCTGGGTGCTCACTCAGCGGTCCGCCTCCTCAGCAAGCTTCCTAGGGTTAGTCAGCCTACTATCAATAAGGTGCTGGCGTAGCTCTGGAAAACAATTTCCTGACAAGTGCTCCCATGCAATCAAATCAAAGAGCGCTTCAAAATCATTCACTTTGCTACCCTTCACCCAACCATCCAATGCTCTGCAAAAAAAAGTCACATATTCTACCCAGGTACTGCCCTCCAACTTTTTGCAACTCCTGAACCTCTGCCTATACAGTTCAGGAGTCAACCCATACCTGGACATCAATGCTTCTTTCATATGACCATAAGAATTGTGGACTTCAGAGGGCAAGTCTAATAAGGTATCCCGCCCCTCACTAAGGAACCGTCCCCACAACCCCGCTCCCCCGCTCCCCAATCCTTCTCAGGGACCCGGTGTGAGGTCATAGCTACCTCATATGCTTTAAACTATTGCCCAATGTCATCATTTTTATAAAACTCTTTCACCACATCTTTAGGTATATACACCCTTGCTTCAACAGGCATGGACGGTGTGCTGCCACCAGAGGGAGTAATCTCTAAGCTCCTAGCTTTCAACTCCAACTCCCTCAAACTTCTCTCATGCTCCATTTGCATCCTCTTTTCCTCTAGGGCCAATTTCTTAATTTCCAATGCTAACTGCCCACCCATCTTAAGCTTGGTCAGCTCCATTTCATGCATCCTACTTCTCTCCCTGTCCTCCAGCTCTCCTGGGGACAGGTCCTTGGAAGAAACACTGCTACCTGCTGGGGAAGGTGCTTTCCTCCCCCCTTGACCCAGTGGCCCATCTAGCTGCCCTTCTGCATTCTCAGCCCCCTCCTCCTGCTCGTCCACATGCTCAGGGGTACTTCTTGCTTCCACCCAGGCCCTCAGCGCCTTTTGGAACTCATCCTTCTTGGAGAGACCGGTCATAGCAACTTTAAATTTCCTGCAGAAGTGCTTCAGCTGTTTCACAGTGTAACTTTCTAGTTTCTCTTCTTCAAAATCAAAATCAACAGATGCGATGGACGCTGTTTTGCTCATGGTGAAACTTGGCAGTTCTTGGCAAAAATAGAAATCCCAGGAAAACAATCTACCAAAATGTAAGTGGTTGCGTTTGGTCTGCACTCACTAGTAGTGTACACCAATCACTGTATATGAGTCACAAATGCAAGTCCAGAATCCCACCGCTGCCACCAATGTTAGAACTGGGGGTCTCTAGTTGGCAGAGCTAGGTACCTTTGTCCAAATAGGGACCCTTGCTTCTAGTCAGGGTAAGGGGGATACACTGGTAAAATAACCCCAGCTCACCCCCTTGGTAGCTTGGCACGAGCAGGCAGGCTTATCTCAGAGGCAGTGTGAAAAGCATTTGTGAACACATACAGTAACCCAGTGACAACACTACAGATGGACACCACAAAGGTTGTAGTATAGACTTAACACAAGACCCAAAACGACAAAAATCCACAATACACTATGAAAAATATGACTGTCAATGGTAGAAAATAGTTCACTTCAATAAAGATGATAAATGCGACACTCTACGTTCAATGTACCTTTGGATGCGTAACGCGATACAAACAAAAGAGTTGCAGGGAAGGTGATGCGTCGGTTCCTTACACGCAAGAACGTTGATGCGTCGGTTCCTTGCTCCGGGGGAGGTGATGCGTCGGTTCCCTACAGCTGCGTAGGGGACGGTGATGCATCGGTTCCTTACCGGAGAGGAGGTGATGTGTCGATTCTTCACCGCGAGGGGAGGTGATGCATCGGTTTCTTACTGCGCTTCTGTGGCGATGCGACCAGCAGCGCCTCGATGCGATGACGACCCGGTGCAATGAAACAAAATGGTGTCTTCTTCTCGATGCGACAACGAAGGGGCGATGCGTGCACGCCCGACGGCCGTGCGGCGACTCAGTGAATCTTCTGAGCCGCGACAGGCCCTGCAACACGCTTCTCCGGTGATGCGACGGCGTCTGCTGCGACGGCGAGACTCTTCTCCGGTGATGCGAGGCGCTTCGGTGATGCGATGGCGACAGCTGCGGCACGCTTTCTCGGCAATGCGACGACAGCTGCTGCGGCGGCGACACGCTTCTTCTTCGTGAGTCACGCTTCCAGCTCCCAGCGACACGCAGTCTCTCAGAAGGCCCAACAAAACAGTAGGCACTTCAAATTCCCAGCAAGGCAATTCAGGGGAGCTGGTTGGTGAAGTCTTGCATCCCTGAGACTTCAGCAGGAGGCAAGCTCAATCTTCAAGCCCTTGGAGATTTTCTGCAAGATGATGAAAGTAGTCAAAAAGTTCCTTTCTCCTTTCTTTGGCAATCAGGCAACCACTGCAGGCCAATCCCTCAAACAGCACACAGCATAGGGATAGTCTCCTCCTTCAGTTTCTCTGGTTCCTCTCCTCAGCAAAGGTTCTTCTTGTTTCCCAGAAGTGATCTAAAGTCTTGGGGTCTGGGTCCCAATATTTATACTAGAAAATCCTTTGTCCTCTGAAGGCAGAGGGTCCTGTACCTAGTCCAAACCAGTTCTGGGTGCATTCTGCCAGTGCACACCTTCTTCCTTTGTCAATGTGGGCCAGGGACATGAGACGCACCACAGGAGGTGGAGCCAGCATTGTGGAAGGCAGGCACAGCCCTATTCAGGCCCAGGTGCTACTCCTCCCACCACTCTACATGCAGGTAGGTCTATTCAGCCCTGTGCTGACCCTGTCTCCTGGAGTCCCCCAGCCCCTGTCACTCACAAACCCAGACATACAATACACAAGCTAGCAGAGGCAGGCTGGATGGTTTAGGCAAGAAAATACCTACTTCTAAAAGTGGTATTTTCAAACACAGAATGTTAAAACCAACTTCACTAAAAGATGTATTTTATCATTCTGAGTTCAGGCATACTAAATTCGTTTTTCTACCATGTTCCCTGGGTCAGTTAGGATAATAAGATGTTATAATCAAACTGCCCATTCTGGCCTATGGGAACAGGTAGCCTTGCAATAGTGAAAAATGAAATTGGCTGTAATTCACTATCAGAACATGCCACACACACCAGGGCATGTCCTACCTTACACTTACAATGCACCCTGCCCTCGGGCCTACCTTAGGGGTGACTAATATGCAAGAAAGGGAAGGTTTGGGGACTGGTAAGTGGGTGCACTTACCAAGTCGACATGGCAGTACCAGACTGCACACAGGCTCTGCAATGGCAGGCCTGAGACACACTTTACAAGCTGCTCCTGTGGGTGGCACAACCAGTGCTGCAAGCCCACCAGCAGCATTTGATTCACAGGCCCTGGGCACAAACAGTGCACTGTATTAGGGTCTGACAGTGAATCAAATAGGCCAAACACGGAGTCACTAATCCATACATCAATTTACCATAGGGAGCACTTGCACTTTGGCACTGAATAGCAGTGGCAAAGTGCCCAAAGCATCTCTACCAGCAAAAACATATCAACAACAGAGGAGGCATAACGAAAAAATGGAAGGGAGACCCACGCCAAGGATGCCAGGTCTAACAAGGTGGTTCTAAACAGTTGCCACTGTATTCACAATGTGTTAGAAAGTGGATTATTAGTACTGATGAGTAGTGACTTACCACTAGTAATAAGGTCAGAAACACAATAAAAGGGACACTTAAGGTCTCAATAATGATTCTCTTGCTCAACCCTTGGTAGCTAAACCAAAGGGGATGATGGACGGAGTGTTGAACATTGCAAGCACTCACCCCCAGTCAACTGATCTGGGTTTAATCCATCATCATTCTTTAGCTCACTGCGCCACCCCAGTTCAGACATGGCCATATGCAAATCAGTCTGACCCTGTGCCTCATGGGAACAGTCCAGCCCGAACTGCCAAGCCATGTCTTCCCTGGACCGGAAACAAGCATCCTGGGACCGGTTTCTGGCTTACAGCCATCATCAGCCAGGCTATCTTGAATCCAGTGGCAAAGTGAGCAAGGGACCCACGTCTGGGCATACCCTGCCAACTTAGGGCGAACATAGCAAAACCAAAGGGGATGATGGACGGAGTGTTGAACATTGCAAGCACTCACCCCCAGTCAACTGATCTGGGTTTAATCCATCAACATTCTTTAGCTCACTCCGCCACCCCAGTTCAGACATGGCCATATGCAAATCAGTCTGACCCTGTGCCTCATGGGAACAGTCCAGCCCAAACTGCCAAGCCATGTCTTCCCTGGACCAGAAACAAGCATCCTGGGACCGGTTTCTGGCTTACAGCCATCATCAACCAGGCTATCTTGAATCCAGTGGCAAAGTGAGCAAGGGACCCACGTCTGGGCATACCCTGCCAACTTAGGGCGAACATAGCAAAACCAAAGGGGATGACGGACGGAGTGTTGAACATTGCAAGCACTCACCCCCAGTCAACTGATCTGGGTTTAATCCATCATCATTCTTTAGCTCACTCCGCCACCCCAGTTCAGACATGGCCATATGCAAATCAGTCTGACCCTGTGCCTCATGGGAACAGTCCAGCCCGAACTGCCAAGCCATGTCTTCCCTGGACCGGAAACAAGCATCCTGGGACCGGTTTCTGGCTTACAGCCATCAACCCTTGGTAGCTGGCAACAACCAGGCAGGCAGAACCTAATAGCCAGGTGTGTAAAGCATTTAAAACCATCAGTACATTTTAAAAAGAAATACACAAAACACAGTAAAACACATTAAAAATCGAACTCCAATTTGTAAAGATAGGTTATATTTCTATATAATACACAAAGGGAGTCACTGTTCCTTGTAGAGGAAGAAAAGGAAGAAACTTTTGTTGTGTGCTACTCTATCTGTGGGGGACAGTGTGTCCTCATCATAATGCCCTCACACACCCCGAAGGATGTCATGCTTCATCATTTGGGCTTTGCTCCTCGTCGTCCCTCCGCCACCCTCCCTCCAGTCATTTTTTAAATACACCACTTTAGACTTCACTGCCACTTACACCCACGCACCCAAACAGCTTTTCATCAAAAGATCTCCGATAAAGTGACCCTTCGGGGGACCCGTTGGGCATTGCAGCGCCGGCCCGACAAGGAGCAAAGCCCAAATGATGAAGCATGACATCCTTCGGGGTGTGTGAGGGCATTATGATGAGGACACACTGTCCCCCACAGATAGAGTAGCACACGACAAAAGTTTCTTCCTTTTCTTCCTCTACAAGGAAAAGTGGCTCCCTTTGTGTACTAGTTACTTTTCGGGAGCAAGGGTCACTGGACCTAATAATTAGCTCCTAGTGTCCCCACTCTCTCTAAATAGGTATATTTCTATATAAACAGACGCCAACATGACAAAAATCCCATGTAAGGAACAGGAGATATACATTTTTAAAGAATAAACACTTTCTAGTGCTTACAAACCGATAGCGCCAAATTGGGACATTTGGTTGCGCTTGACAAGGACAAAGTCAAGTTTTGAGGCCAACCGCGATGGAGCCCTGGTCAGATACACTAAGCGGGAGGCCTCTGTCAAAATTTTACCTTCGCACTTATCCGTTTTTCTGGAGCTTTTTCTCTCGACCTCGAGTGAGGCTCCTCCGGAGGTCAGATTCACGTTGAGGTCCTTGGTTTGGTTTTCTGTGGCGCCCCGGTCAAATCCTGGAAGTCTGGAGTGCCAGAGCTTCCAGCAGGAGGAACCTGGAATCCAGGCCTGGGTCGACATTGAAGGTAGCCGGCTTGACTCTCCCCGTCAAGTTAGTCACCTTATGGAGCTTTTATCCAAAAAGTTCACCAAATTTCTCCAAATTTCTGGATCGTCTTCCAGAAATTGTCCACAACACCAATCCAGGGGTCTAGAGTCTCTGAGATGGTCCTTGGTATGTTGGGACTACATTTCCCACAATGATCTGTCCAAATCCTTAAAAGTTCACTGGACGCACTCCAGGATGGGGACTTCTTGGTGGAAATGATGCTTGTGGGGTCTGTTAACCTGTAGCATGCAGGGAGTCCACTCCTTAATCTTTCTTGAAGCAAGGCAATGTCCTTAGGGCTATAGTTCCCAGTGTGTAGCAGGTGCAGTCTTTAGGAGTGCAATCATTTAGTGTGCAGGCCAGGTTTCCAGCAGGGCAGTCCTTCTTCACCGTGTAGTTTCAGGCAGCAGATCTGAGTTGCATGGCAACTCTTCCATATTTATGCTGTGTTTGTGGGTGTCAAGCAGGGGGACACTCTTGAACAATGGGGTGCAGGGTGCCACCCAGGTGTATGACCACTCCCTCCAAAGTGTGGCAAATTCTTACCCCAGAAAGCACCATTCTTCCAAAATTCAACATGGAGAAAGTCTCTCCTCGGAGGTTACATCAGGCTAAGCCAACCCACTGGCGTGGCTAAGATTCCCTAACACTTCCCTTCCAGCCCTCTCCATAATCTAATTACGGGGGTCCTGTGTGGCAGGGGCTGAAGGATGTGGTGGTGAGCCTATGCTGTCTCAAAGTGTCATTCTCCCTCTGAAGACCAGTTTGGTCACTCCACCCCCTTCCTGCCTTCTGCTTCGGCAGTTTCAGTTCTCCTCCTACAGGAAACCTGTTGTCTCTCTAGCAGGCTACTTCACACCTCATTAAGACAGCTTGGCTCAGTCTGGCAGAGGCTAGCCAATCAGGAGAGAGCAGCTGAAAGGATGGATTTTGGCTTACAGAAAAGAAAGTTTAATAACTTCTTTTCTGTGATAGTTATAAATCTAACGGTGGCAAGTTGTTGGATTTATCATAACAATCATTTTAAGTCCTTGAATGACATTTTAGCTCCTACCTATCAATAGTTATACTCAAACAAAATATTCTAATGTTAGCCTATGGAGCTACCCTATCTACAATGGAGAAAATAAAATAGTCTGTTTTTCCTTTCCCAAGGCATATAAAACATATTTTATAATGTCCCTGGTTATAGTTACATGGCGCCCTACCCCCGGGGCACCTAGGGGAGACCTTAGGGGTGACCTATTTGTACAAATAAGGTAGATTACTACTTTGGATATACCTTTAAATCCAAAGTCGAAGTTGAATAAAATTGCAATTTAAAAGCTACCTTCATGGTAGGGCTGGCTTTTAAAATGACAGAAGGCACCACAGTAGTGCACACTCCAGTGCAGGAAATCTACTGGACCTCTAAACCTCCCTGCCCAATTATATATGAGGGACTTATACGTAGTTTGAATCCCCCTTGCCTTAATAAATACTAGGGACTTACAAGGGGCTTTTATTGCCAATTACAATTACACCTAACCATGTACTTGTAATCAGAGCACTGGTCCTGGTTCTGGTTAGCAGAACCCAGGACACAATCAGAGTCAGAAAACCAGCACTTAGCTCCTTCTGAATATCCCAATAGGTGTAATATGGAGCGCTATTTGTTCTAATAAATTACCTTCTAGTGCCATTTTGTCTGATTGCCGTCTTTTGTCTTTACCACTGTGCCCAATCATTTAGTCATCACATAGAAAGAAGCTATCCAGGAGCACTGCTAATTTTGTTTTAGGGCCGGGCAAACTTTTTGTTACGAAGGCATAATCTTGCGTAGTTTTTGGCATTTTTGTATTATGCTTGCTACGTGAAATGTCCAAAATTACACCAGATTGCATAATTAGGACACATTTTGGGGAAAACGCGAGCTTGGGAACAACGTTAACAGAATGTGAGCAGCTGTTGTTTGTGGTATGTGAAATTTAGAGATATTAATAGCATTAATTATGCCCTTGAATCCGTTTCATGCTAAAATTTAGCTGAAAATGCAGGGGCATATTTACAAGCCCCTTGCGCCACTTTTGCGCCGCCGTTGCGTCACGCATGTGATGCAGCGGCGACGCAAACCATGCGCCGCGTTGCGCTATATTTACAACGTGACGCATCTAGGGAGATGCGTCGCGTAGTAAACCCCTGCGCCACATGAAACCTGTGTCAGGTTTCATGTGGGCGTACCGGCGCAGGGGGGGGCGTTCCGGCGCAGGAACGCCTCGGAAAAGTGACGTAGTGAAATCTACAAGATTTCACGCAGTCACTTTTCCGACGCTGGTGCGTCAAATCCTTACGCCTGCTTCAAGCAGGCGTAAGGATTGACGCACCATGTTAGGGATAGGAAAGGTTGGAACAGTGCTGGAGTTGCGTCGCGCTTGCGACACAACTTCAGCACTGCGCCAACCTTCCGCCGGCAGATGCGTCACGCATCTGCTTATCCTTGCGCCACGATGCGCCGTATTGTAAATGCGGCGCATCGGACGTGGCGCAAGGGTAAACTTGCGTGACGCATTTTCCCTGGCACATCCCTGCTGATATGCAGGGATGCGCCAGGGAACGTAAATATGCCCCGCAGGATTTCAGCTCTTGCGCAATTTTCCTCAAATTTTGCGCAAATATGCAAGTGGAAATTACATGAATTTCATACACCCCTATTTTGCTTGTCACTCTAAAGATAAAGTAAGACTCTTAACATTTGCTTCCCTTCTTTTTAATATAGTCAGTTGAGTAGGTGATAATCTACATTCCCCTTTTAGGTAACTGTGCTTCTATTTCTTGCAGTAAATAGAGCTTGAAATAATGCCCATCTTTTAAATTAAAAAAGTCATGATTCCCAAATGCTTCATTATTTGCCATAATCACTGCTAAATCACAATATATATTGTTTTCCATACTACCAGTCACACGTATGTCAAAATTAACAACAAATGATACATTCCAGCTAAGAGGACTGATTTTAGTACTATCAAAGCTAGATTCTGAGGATAAAACAAGAGGATTGGTTGTTGTGAAGTGCTGTCCTTGGTACTGAAGCCCTGTGAGTTTAGTTCTGCACTGGTGAAGGTTTTTCCAAGTACTAAAAACACATAAAGCAGAGCGAAAGTTGATACTGACATGGTGTTTAGATTAGCCTTACTCTTTTAGTAGCTGATTTTTGGCAGATGTTTGTTTGGTTTGATCGCAGTACTTCAGAGGTTTTACAAAGTAAATCAAATATCTTGCAGCTCCAGGTATCTGGTTCTTCGGCCAAACACTCTCTAAATTACACATTGCAGTTTGCGAAAGAGCGCTGACGCCTTGCGTTGTCAGCAAGGGTGCGTGCGTGTGTGTGCGTGTGTGCGTGCGTGTGTGTGTATGTGTTCACTGGGGCTTCATTAGTGCGAATCAGGCTCCACGGCAGTCTCCTGCACACAATTGCTGTGAATGAAACCGGACTCGCCACACCAGTAAAAATGCAAAAATTGCAAATGTTCGTCTTCATCTTTCTTAGTGTGAATAAAAACACAACATAATGATGCTGTGTTTCTTTAAATGGTAGTTTGACCAAGGCAACAAGTAAGTCCAATAAAATCTGTTTTCATTTTAATGACAAGGGTCGCAAGCAACCTGCAGCTGCGACCCCTGGTGTCCCCTAATTGACATCCATGGGAGAGACGTAAGATAATGAGAAAACTGTAGGTAGAGCAAGAGAGGTAGAGAGAAAGGTAAAGCTTTAGAGAGAAGGTCCAGAGGTAGATCTAGAAACAGAGCGCAAGAAATTCAGAGAGAGAGAGAGATAGAGAAAGAGGTTCAGGTACCCCAAGGGGTGAGGTATAGACAGCAGTAAGGTGGAAGAGAGTTACATGTATAGAGATAAGGTAGTGAGGAGAATGGTAGAGATATGCAAGGTATAGAGCGTGGTGAGGTAAAGAGCAGAGCAAGGTTGAAATAGAGAAAAGTCAAATAAAGAAATTAGTGAGGCAAACATGAAGGTAGGAAAAAGGGGGTGAAGGGTGTGTTTGATAGAGTGGTAGAGAGTGAGGCTTAGGTATGGAGTGGTGCAGTACGGAGGTGTAACGAGGGAGAAGTGAGCTAGAGAAGGTGAGTTAAACTAGAAAATGAGGTACAGAGATAGATAAAGAGAGAAGGAGTACTGATAGAGAAAAAGAGGTGGTCATAGAGATGAAGAAGGAGAGGTAGTACAAAAGGAGTGTAAATGAGAGGCTAAGTAGAAGTAACAGGTGGAAAGATAGAGAGGTGAAATAGCGAATTTTGAGGTAAATATAGAGGTTAGATATGGAGTGAGGTAAGGTAGAGTGAGATGAAGTAGGGAGACAGATGCGAGGTAGACAATGGTGAGTTAGAGAGAGGTGGAGATGGGGACAGAGATGGAGATGGAGAGATGAGATAAAGGGAAATGAGATTGAGAGATGTGAAGTAGATGGATGAGAGATACTTTTATGAGGTGCAGAGAGGTGAGAGAGTCAGGTTGAGAGGGGGCTAGTGAGTGATAAAGAGAGAGGTGAGGTTGTGAGAGACAGGCAGAGGTGGATTACACAGAAGTTTATTGAAAGTGTAGTGAGATGGACATAAGTAAGTAGAGAGGCCAGAAACAGAGGCAGGTGTTAGGTGTACGGGGATGTAGAGATAGGAAGAGAGCGGTAAGGAAAGGAGGGTAGGATAGATGGAGGGAGGTCACGCAAGGAGATAGACATGGAACTGAAAGATGGGTGATGTAGAGAGTGGTAGAGATAGGTGACATTGAGGTAGTCAGATAGAGAGGTAGAGAGAGAGAGGGAGAAACGTGAGGTGCAGAGAATGAAGGGATTAATTGATGGGTGAGCTACAGAGAAGTAGAGAGGTGAAGAAGAAAAAGGTGGGGTAGAAAGAGGGACGTTTGGGGTGTACAATGTACACTAAGGGAGGTAAGTGCAAGTTAGAAGGAGACAGACATAAAGAGAAAAGAAAAGGGGAGTGAGCAATGTAGGGAAGGGGAGAAAGATGACAGATTAAGAGATAGGTGAAGTACAGAAAGAGAGGTTGCTAGAAAGATAGATAGTGGTGAGGTTGAGATAGAAAAAGAGTGAATCAGAGGTAGGCTGAGAGAAGGAGAGAGTTTGAGACAGAGAAAGAGACAGAGCGCAAAACAGCAGCGGCTCCTCCGCTATGGCGGAGGAGCGTCGCCCCCCCAAAACGGCAAGAAAGGAAAAATAAAACCACATTAATTTTATTAATTTATTTATTTATTTTCGGAGTTTTATATAGTGCAAACTTGACCCGAAGGTATCAGAGCATTCCACAGACTTGAGGTCGACTGCCCTAGCCGTTAGGCCACACTCTTTCATCTTCTTCTTTCTTGCTGAGTCTTAGGGGCAGGGACTGGGGAGTGACAGCACTGAGGGGAGTGGTAGTGCACTCCCCTCACTGTGCATGACGGTTTGGCTGGTCGTTCCAGGTCGGCCGACCCGTCATGGGCAGTGAAGCTCTCTCCAACCCCAGCTGCATTGCTAGGGTTAGAGAGGGCAGGCACGGACTCGCAGTCTGTCCTGAGGCGCTAATCAAGGGTTCTCAGGCCAATCCTGAAGCTGCTCTTTTGCATGAGAGCAGCTTCAGGATTGGCCGCAGGGCATTCTGGAAGCCTGTGCTTGAAGGAGAGGAGCAGAGGAGCGCGATGCGGTCAGCTGAAGGTAAGTTTTTAAAAGTTATTATTAATTTCTATTTTGCCCCCCTCATTTCGCGACCCCTAATGCCTCCCTCACGCCCCGCCACTCATCCAAAACACAGGCCGTTACTGGCACGGAAGAGAGAATCTTTCAATGATTCTGAACACTTTACCAGGGCCCCATTAGAAGGTGATACCCTGGACAATCGTCCACCTTGCTCATGCCATAAAACGTCTTTGCTCACACCTCTTACTACAATTCAAGCACAGCATCAAATTCACCACAGCACAATTTGAACAGCCAGCTATATATATCACAAGCATGACACATGTGACTTCTCACATAGGCGCATACTACAACCCCCCACTCTACCAATAAATACACAACAAACTGAGTAGTCTCTTACTCAAACCCTCAGAAGCACTTTTAGGCCTCGACAGGGGTACGAGGCACTATACAAATGATCCTATAAAACAATCCAATGCACACACCATAGCAGCTTCAGTGTGTCTCAATCTCGAATAGCCTATCTAACTTTCAATGGTCTCTAAGCAATGATACATTGGATCCTCCAAGCTATTTAATTCTTTTCTCCTGGGCCACCTGCCCACACAATTTTTCTGCCACCTTCGTTCAGGATGACTGAAGCGCCACATGCCGCAAATTAAATGTCTCTTCAGGCTGCTCGAAATGTGCTGACACTTCCTTCTCCCGACAGTTAACAGCAGATCTGCAGCTTTATGTTTTAACAGAGGAGTTTGTTCAGTTCCAGCCCTCGCAGGGAGATTTGCAGATGTACTTATCGACTAGCAGCTGAAACAAGACAGAAGGGGGCTTTTTTTTATGTCCTCCCTCATCTGGCCGCAGCCGCTTCACATCATCCCCTGCTAAAGAGTGATTGACTTTAGAGAAAATATCCCATTTGACGTAATTAAAATATCCTACACTAAATTGACGTTGGTGGTATTTTCAAGGATAACTCTCTACCCCACCTCCTACCCTCCAATACAGTTATCTAATACCTTTATCTTATAGGATCTCAGTAGAAAAATTCAAGAAACAGCAGGGCAAGCTGCCGGACACACAGACAACAAGCTGACCAACTCTCTCCCAGACGTCCCTTTTTAGGTCTCGCCTAGCGATGCAGCGCGAAAGCGCTGTCGCTAGCGAGATCTATTGTTACCGACTTACTTCGGAAGGGAGACAGGAGATGTGCACGCGCAGGACGGACTGCAATTATGAACGCGCCCGTGAACACGCACGTACAGACACGCGATGTGCACATCTCCTGTCTCCCTTCCGTCCTCGCCAGCCGCAAAACATGAGCTGTGCACGCATAATTAAATCTACAATCCCAGTTGTGAACGCGTACGGCGGCGTGTAGCAGGACAGGAGATGTGCACGTGTATAACTGGCGCCGCGTTAACTCGCCTCCTGCTTCCTTGCTCTGATATGTGCACGCGTTTAAAAGACAGCAGCTGTGAACGCGTACAGCGGCGTTAGCTGCCTGTTTCGTTGCTTAACACCTCATAGACAGGAGATGTGCACGCGTCTCGCTGGCGCCATGTGATCACGTCTCTTCCTTCGTTGCTCAGCACCTCACAAACTGCAAATGGCCACGCCTAATATATCCTATCCTTTTATTAACGTTGCTTTCCACCCGTTTTTTTAAATTCCTGTACGAGCGCTGCTTATGTCATGCCGCCTTCCTAAACAGCAATGGTAAACTCCCTTGTTTTCAAAACGGCCACTTGCAGACACACTCTTCATGTACAACAGGATTCGTGGGGTTATTGTTTTATGGCTGGAAAAGGTAGCGTTTAGTTTTTTTTTTTTAAAAGTGGTGTTTAAATAATTATTCGCATGGAAAACGGATTTAGACTTCATTGTCATTGCAATTTTTGACATGCTTCAAAAAGCATTCGTATGCTCCGATTGAGTGTGTACTCAGAAGTACCCCATGGCACAATTAGGCACTGACTTAAGTGATTCCCGATCATCGTGCACTAAGTAGTGCCCCCACCCCCCAAGCCAAAGCAGGCGCCTACTTCTGTGCTTAGAGTGAAGGTATGGCTGGCGGACAACTCTCAAAAAACACGTGAACAGGGGTGACGGAAAATTTACGTCTTATCTTACCAGGTTAATCATGCAAAATCTCATATTTTACAAACACTCTCTCCCTTCCATCTCGTTCTTGCTCGCAAACACACTCTACACACAGGCGAGCGCTTCCTCCTACTGCCACATACCCTCCTGCGTATCTCACCAGGTCGCTCCTCTCCAATCCCAAGCTGTCCCTACACCCCCTTCAGTGTCAGCCAGCCCTGCGCCATCTGCCGACCCCCACCATATTGTTCAAGGAGTACAGACTTAGTTTCCTACCCCCGCCAGGACGAAGGCATCGCGGCAGAATCTATCAGCCCCTGACGCCCCCTCCATACAGCTACTCCCTCCCCGCATTCCTTACCGTTACGCCATACATCGTGCGATGCCTTGCAGCGTGTCCCCAGAGCTCACGGGGTACTTGGTGTACCTCTCTGCCCATGCGGCCGCTCAAGGACACTTCGGCCTCGGATTCAGACTCGGAGCCTCAGCGCGGATAGACGGCGTGTCTTCTCTGGCGATCCTCAGCTTGCGCCGGGACAGCCGATGTGCACGCTCACGGCGTCTCGTGCGCTCCCACCGCGCTTTCAGTTTCGTTCCTGCCCTCCAGCAACTTCCAGACATCAATTAAAATGTCAAGAGAAGCCCCGTCATTAATCGGCTTCCTAGAAACAGACCGGAGGTTTCTGTAGTGGAAAGTTTAACTCATCCTAAGGCAGCGCAGAGGGTTAAACTGCCTGCTGCTAAGAAAGTGTCCCACTAGTTTTTCTTTCCTTCGGCGTGCAGTTTACCTATTGTGTTTAAAAATGTTTCTCCACATTTGCGAAAAGTACTGAGGGTAGTCTTATGGGTAAGCTCCTTTTCTCACAGAAAATCAGAGAGCCTAGGGCGCATTGGACACACAAGAGCACTGGAAAAAACAAGGACGTTACACATGACACCGTTGACTCTTCTCACTTTCAAAGAACCAAATACATCTGATAATTATTTATTCCCAGTGAGCCAGCGTAAAGCAGTTCTTTATTGCACACCTTCACCTCTGGTGGGTGGGCTGTGCTTTTAGGAGTCTGCAAGGCTTCTGAAGGTCGTAAAGCATTGGTGCAAGAAAAAATGAAAGTAGTTCAGGCAATATGAAAGATTTGTTGATGTAATACAGAGTAAAACGGCATTGTTCTAGGGCTGGAAGGAACGGACTCTGTTCGTCTTCAAGTGCCACCGTCACTGCTTTGTCATTAGCTAACCAAGTCTGCCAAGGAAAACCCAGATGTCTGCCTTGCGATTGTTTACAGCATACCAAGTGA
The DNA here is from genome assembly GCA_963921515.1 of Calotriton arnoldi. Classification (NCBI taxonomy): domain Eukaryota; kingdom Metazoa; phylum Chordata; class Amphibia; order Caudata; family Salamandridae; genus Calotriton; species Calotriton arnoldi. Next base: position 2,550,262 of record CAWUFW010000540.1, on the reverse strand, counting down.
GTTTCCAGATTGACTCGTCCCGACCCCCGTCTTGCCGTACACTGTAAACACAGAGGATGCAAGCATCAAGGACTGCCAAAAGTGCACCTGACACATTTTTACATGCAGGGTAAATTCCAGGTCAACCTGTGGAATCACAACTAACAAGCATTTGCAATGCAATAGGTCTCGCATTTATGCGAGTTTGAGCTATTGGCATTGTAAATGACAACGCCTTTTATTTATGTGTTTTCAAAACTTGCAAACGGTGTGTAAATACGCACTTTGTACTTATATAAGCAAGGCTGGCAGTAAAAGAGGCGCAGTCACTGCCAGCCTTGCTTCTTGTAAGCAAGGACTATAAGCACCGCTTGCACGTTTTCAAAACACATAGTTAAAAGCATTGTCATTTACAATGCCAATAGCTCAAACTCTCGCAAATGCGAGACCTATTGCATTGCAAATGCTTGTTAATGTCTCCCATCACATCCTCCTCTCCAGGTAGAATAAGCCAGCCTGCATTCTGTAAACACATTAGTGGGGCCAAAGTAGTGAGCAGACCCCTCTTCAGCTCATTTCTGTAGTGCACAGGAAGTTGTTACTTTATGAGGTGGGTGACGGATTAGCAAGAAGCTCCTTTTACTCCCTAATGACGCCTCTGCATTATTACCTTATTCTAAGTAAGGTTTTCTTCAGAGTTTCAGATATAGGTCTGGATGGGGTAACAGACTTATGTTGATTCCCATGGGGAGCAGGGTCAAGACTGATTTGCCCATGGTTGGGAATAAACTGGAATGGCATGGCGAGCAAAAAAAACAATGGATTTAAACTCAAATCTCTGTACTGGGGGCAGGGTTGGATTGGGATCAAAAATCGGTGGGGCATGCTAAAAAAAGTGGCCCACATTTGCATATTGCCTTTCCGCACACTGTTTCGGCCAAGTTTTATGAAAAGAAGGGGGTTAGGGGTGGGGGGCGTCCCTGACAGAGGCATGTTTCCTTAACTTCACTTAGATTTTTTTTTAAAAAGCACGGATTAGTTCACACTGGTGAACTACACCTGAATACAAGTGAGGCCACTTCAGCTCGCGCCCCCCGCCCTCGCTCAGTCTGCATACATTAAAGGGCCGGTCCAGCGAGAGAAAGGGAGTGACAGCTCTGCCCCATTGGTAAAAGGGAGGTAATGGACGCCCATCTGCTTCCGGAAAGGACACTCAGGCTCCACTGGGCCGCTGGCGGCATCCGAACAACACAGACACTGCCCAAATCGGACCCCATGCTGCCCAAAAAAGTAGCCAACAGCTGGAACTAGGATACCCGCCCCTCGGCCACTGCCCAAGTGCCTGCCTTACCAATCTAACCCTGACTGGGGATGAATGTTTGACATTGTTCAGCATTCCGTCCATCATTTGTTCTGTTCGGATTTGTCTATGGTAACAGCATGTAAACTCTGGGCCACAGCTTTAGAGGGTGTCACTAAATGAGAAATGTGTGAGGTGCTCTACCGACCCCTGCTGGCAGTCAAAAGAAAGTGTCTAAACGATGGTTCAGCTGGTGAGCTCGGTATGAGTCCTCCCTATCAAAAGGCACGGTGGGGTGCCTGGAAAATACCGAAAGTTTGCTTTGGTGTGACCAGAGCAACAGTGAGCTGAAGAGATTTCTTGTGACTGGGTGTGAGTGTGTGAAACATGAGGAAGTGTCTAGTAGGACTGAGGGAGGGGCAAGATCTTGTAAAGAGAGCAGAGCCACTATGCAGTCTTTCCAGTGTGTGAGAGGAAAATGTAGGTACTTTAAGGTAGAAATTCTGACTTGGCTGACTGTGAGCACAGCAAAAAGCTTCTAGCATGGGGATGGTACTCACAAAGTGTAAGCCTCTGATGTTCAACCTCTCATGACCCTTCTCCTGCAAAGTAGAGCAGAGAAACTGAAGAGCCTCTGTCATTGAAGAAGATGCTGAGCAGAGTTGTGTCAGCAGTAAGTGTGCACTAGGTATGCACCACTGTGTCGAGCAAATCCTGAGCTGGTAAGTCGCAAGTACTGGTGTGTTGCCCTGCCTCCTGTGGCAAAATTATTCAACCCCACATAGTCTTAGTTTTGAATTGCATTGTATTCCAAGTCTTCTTACATAGCGCTTACTACCCCTGACGAGGCATTGAAGCATTTGATGGTGAATAGCGCACTACCAGAACACACGGTTAGTGGTTATTTTAGTATTTTTTATAAGTGTGCTTAATCTAGTATTCTCAGATTCCATATATACCCTAGTTTATTTGTCATGGAATCAGAGGGATTAGATGTGATTGCTGGGGGGGGGAGTGTTAGTTTATGCAAATAATTGGTGGGTGAGTAGATGGGGAAACAAGGATTAGGGTACTGATAGATTGCATACAAGTGACTATCAGTTTGTGAGAAAGAAGGGTTTGTGGTCTATGAGTGGGAATGTGGGCCCTTCACACAAGCACATATACAAACGTAGGCCAGAGGACATGCAATGTTGTTATGCAGGACTCGAAAAACAACATGAAACTTTGAATAGGGGTCGAATAGCGGGAAAAGGACATACAGGAGAGTTTAGGTATTCAATGACCATATTGAAAGTCATTTTTGTTTTGTGCAGGGTTTATGCAACATAATTGGTGGACGTTTGAAGAATTTCATTCAATCTGGAGTGGGTGGTAGTGAAACAAGAGAATTTAGTTGTTTGATTGTACTTTTAGTTGTACATTTGATTATACAAGGGCTGGGCGAGAAGAACTGTCAACAGATATTATTGATTGTGGTCTTGCATAGTATACTGACAGGATGACCTGAGATGGTTGTATACAAAGCAGGCTTATTTCTTGTGGGGTGTCCCGGTATTTGAAGGATGGCAAGCCAGGGTATATATGATGCTTAAATTGGTAAAAGCCAGGTCTTAACCATTCTTCTAAATTCCAGGAGGTTTTCGGTAGCTGTTTTTGCTGGGAGTTTCATATTTAGCAGCCTGTGTAGAGAAGGTTGTGCTAAGAACAGTTGTCTTTGCAGGGTGGAAATATTAATTGTGGTGCTAATCTGGGATGTAAACCCCTAGGTAGGGAGCATTAATTTAGTTTCATCTGGAGGAGCTCTAACTCTTCAAGTGCGTCCTGTCTTGTGGGTGACACTTAGTAGTTTGAAAGAAGATCTTCAAGCCTTCAGGCCAGGGGAGATGAGTGAAAAATAATTGGAAACAACAAGGACCCCCTGCTAATGATCAACGCTACCAAGGCAGGGAAAATATGTAATAGGCCGCCTACGGTCTTTATAAACAATACAGGGGAGATGTGTGAGCATGTCTTTACATGCAGGAGTGATCTTACGCTTGCTTCTGAATTCTGTGGAGTCATCTCATGGTTGATAGAAGGATTATGTAACAGAGTTAATTTGCCTAATCCATTTTTGAGAGGATAAGTGATGTTGTTGCTTGAAACCTTTGAAGAAATGCAAGATAGGAACAAATGTGGCAAAGTGCCTTTATCCTGTAGAAAGCCGACTTAGTTACTTTGTCCAATTGGTTGTTCATTGTTAGTGGAGTGTCTATGACAATTCCAAGGTTTTGTATTTCTTTTGTATGGGTGTTCCCAATTTTGTATGGGTGTTCCCATCCATTCAGCCTGACTGCTAATAGATCATAACTTACAGATTATTTACAAGCGTGTCACTTGCTTATCTTTAACAGGTAAGTTCAAAATTAGGGTTTGATGTTTTTTAGGTTGTCCCTTATGGCAATAAGGGCAGTCTCTGAGTCTCTTCTGGGCCCAGAATCCTTCTTTGGTTGTCCAAGAGTAAATGGTTGTCTTCTAGGAACTGAGAGATCTGTTCCTAGACAATCCCCGCGGACCTTTATAAAATTAAAATAAGTCTTTATTTGCATTTTAAGAAGTTTGTACATAAAGGGCCATATTTATGGCCAAGTCACACAGTGCAGCGCAGCAAGTCACCTTGCTGTGCTGTACTGCGTGCCAAGGAAAGTGCAGGAAGGCCCAGTGCGCTGGCGCCCTTTTCGCTGCCTAGAGCCAATGCACTCTGGGCATACCCATCCCACTCGGGGTGACAAGTGCAAAAAGACCTGTTAATGGACAGAATGTTGTACTATGTCAAACATTCACCTCAGTATAGAGATCAGGGCCTAAATCCATAGTTTTTTTTCTCCCCATGCCATTCCAGCTTAAACCCAGCCTTATGCAAATCAGTCTTGACCCTGTTCCCCACGGGAACAGTCCAGCCCGAACTGCCAGGCCAAGTTCTCCCTGGACTGGAAAACAAGCATCCTAGGACCGGTTTCTATGCAGCACATATAGAAAGAGGAAAACATGAGGAGAAATAAACATATTTCTCCTCGTTATGCCTCACCTGGGAAGGCGTAGGTTTTTGGCGCATTCCCAGGTCTACCACTTCTGGTAAATCTGATAATGCATCAAAATCCATGGATGTTGCATGGGAACACCCACACAACACCCATGGAAATGCCTCCCTGGCGCAGAGTAATTCAACACAGCGGTGTTGCATTACTCGAGATTTATGAAGCCACTCAGGGCCATGTAAGGTGGCCTTCCATGGCTTCATAAATCTTTTTGAAGTTGACTCGCTCTTGCACCACGTTGCAAGAGCGACGCAAAGGGGCTCGTAAATATACCCCCAGTGTATATGGATAGCACAGTGTATTATACAATAAGGCACATTTGGCATCTCGGTTAAACATGGCATACATAATAGTGCAGATATGGATTAACTGCCTTTGTGCCCTGTAGCTTGCTTCCCAGTTTGTGCATATCCGTGTGTGATGATAAATCTCTGAAAGACTTATCAATGAAATAAACAGGAGCAACAGGCTCATATATTCAGAGGCATACATCATTGGGTCAGAGTCAGAGGGCATATCACCGGGGTCCTCCAAAGGGGGGGAGTCCCAGGACAGGACAGGGGAGCTGAGAAAGGGAGGAAGCAAGGACGGCGGGGGAGAGAGAGGGAAGGCGCCCCTAGCATGCATATCTTGAACAGATAGGGCAAGGTCCCCTAGTGTGTCAGGAGCATCGCACAGCAGAGCAGGAAGCGCCCCGAGGGTCCCCTGCTGTAACGTAAGGTATAAATGTATAGTATGCTCCCAGAAGTTCAGGGCAGTCTCTCGTCAGATTTGGCCTCCACTAAGGTCAGGTATCTTTTAAGCCTGGGCTGTGAACTCCGCTCCGTTCGTGGAGTTTTCTGAGTGTTCTGCACTCCTAGTTTTATCCCCGCTCGCAATCGCCAATGGTATGTTGGAGAGCGCGAGCTGCCGCTCGGGTAGAATTTCTACCCAAGCGGCAGGAAGATCAGCGCAAACAGCAGTTCGTGCCGCACTCCGCCGCTTGCGGAACTCCGCTGAGTTTTTTTGTCACTTTGCGGAGTTCCGTGTAGCAGAACTCTGTGAACTCCGCCCAGGCCTAGTAACTTTCCCAGTCAGGAGGTGAGGTAGGCCCACCTGACTCGCTTCCACCCTGCGCAGCACGTCTTGTTCAGCCAGTATCCCAAACCGCAAGTCTGAAAGCCACACCTTCAGGGGAGGGGAAATGGCTGATTTCCAGGACATGGCAATACGCCATTTGGTGAGAACTAGGGCTACATTGATGATCTTGTTGGAGGATTTACGTTTACTGGTGCGGTTAGTTACACCTAATAAACAATGTGGCGTATTCTTCTCCAGGTGATACCCCAGTGCATCCGAAATATGGGTCAGAATCCCATTACATAGGATGCTGATGAAGGGGCACACCCACAACGTGTGAACAAAATCTGCAGTGTTGGCAGATCAACAGGATGCTTGATTCCGGTCCAGGGAAGACGTGGCTTGGCAGTTCGGTCTGGACTGTTCCCATGAGGCACAGGGTCAAGACTGATTTGCATATGGCTATGTCTGAACTGGGGTGGCGTGGTGAAGCAAAATAACGATGGATTAAACCCAGATCTGTGACTGGGGGTGAATGTTTGCCTATGTGCAACATTCCGTCCATCATCTTGTGTGTTTTGCATTTCGCCCTAAGTGGGAAGGGTATGCCCAGACGTGGGTCCCGTGCTCACTACGCCACTGGAGTCAAGCTATCCTGGCTGATGAGGGCTGAAAGCCCGAAACCGGTCTTAGGATGCTTGATTCCGGTCCAGGGAAGACGTGGCTTGGCAGTTCGTGTCTGGACTGTTCCCATGAGGCACAGGGTCAAGACTGATTTGCATATGGCTATGTCTGAACTGGGGTGGCGTGGTGAAGCAAAATAACGATGGATTAAACCCAGATCTGTGACTGGGGGTGAATGTTTGCCTATGTGCAACATTCCGTCCATCATCTTGTGTGTTTGGCAGATCAACAGGGGCAGGCATCTCCGGTGCCTGGGTACATTTGTGCTATCCATTTGGGGGTGAGATAGGTGTGGTGCAAATAATTGAATTGGGTATGTTTAAGTCTCAAGTTGGTAGATATAGTTTTAACCATCCCTATACATTGTGCCAATTGCTTGTTTGTGAACATCGAGGCTAGTGCAGCCTCCTAGTGAGTTCTTAGGGACAGGAGCAGTGCTCCACCATCATTGCCCAGAGTACTATATAAGCAGGTATAGCCCGTCTGGCACCGCCGTGCGTGAGTAATATCTGCAGGAACTAAGAACTTTCTGGTTCATCACGTGTCCTGTGCCATACCTGGTGCAAATGAAATGTGAGGGCAGTGTAAAGCAGAAAGGAGCCCGGAAGAATGCCATAGTTGCCCATCACACCCTCAAAAGTGTACACAATCTTGTCATGAAAGAGGTCCCCCCATGTGGTGAGGCCCACCTCCGTCCACTGGGCCACATCACGCTTCAACTGGAGGGTAGCACAGCCAGGTATCACCCAGAGGGGTAACTCCAGTGCATGGGGGTTTGTGTACGATGCTTGGAGGTATAGGCACCCCTGCAGACCAACCCACTTGCATAAGGAAGTTCCCACTGCCCTAGAGTCCACTGTCTCAGAGCCACGTAACCACCTCAACACTTCTGGTGGAGCCGCTCCCCTGAACCAGTGTCCCAGTTCTGACACTGCCAGTGGGTCGGTCATTGCAAATGGGCCACCACATAGTAATACTCATAGTTCAAGGCCCCTAAGTGGCCTTCAGACAGCGGGGCATATATTTGGTGATTGTCGTCCGTCTCCTCCCGGTGCCCCATATCAGCGTAGTCAGGAGCGGATACAGCCCTGTGAAAAGTCCTTTATTTAAAATCAACCTGTGCGCACCCTCTGGTAATTTGGCACAGAAGAGTCAGGCTTAACCTAGAGGCAATGTGCAAATATTTGCGCAACACTTCAAACAGTAAAACAGTGAAAACTCCATACAAAAAGGTTCCACACCAGGTTAGAAAATGGATCTTAAATTGAAAAATAAAACACAACCAAAATGACAAAAATCCAATAAGTAGAACTTGAGATATTAGCTTTCAAAGAATAAACTGTAAAATAGTGCTTACAAGCAATAAACGCTTATTTGGGATATCTGGTCGCGCCAGCCTAGGATAAAATAAAAAGTTCAAGCTGACTGCGATGCGACCCAGTGAGGTATGCTGAACAGAAGTACCTTAATTCTGGTTGCGTCGACGTCAAGGATGCGGGGTGCAGCCAAGGTGATGTGTCGGCACCGAACCATGCAGCTGCGACAATGCGCCCGTCATGATCTGCGTAGCAGTGAAGATGCATCAGCTTGGATGAGCTGAAATGCAGAGGTTTGGTGCTGTCATCGAGGTTCCCATCAACGGGGATGTGAAGGCCTTGCGCAAAGAAGAGCGTCGCACAGTGGAAGTTCCGAGGGCGATGCGTCGGGTCCGATTCACGCAGCAGAGGCGGTGCACCAGTTCTGGTCCACGCAATGGTGCAATGCGTCGGTGCTGATAAATGCAACAGAGGCGATGTGCCAGTTCCGATCAACCCAACATAGGCAATGTGCCAGTTCTGATCTGCGCAGCAGTGGCGATGCTTTGGTTTGACAGAAGATGCGTGGATTCTGCTGGAGCACACACCGTAGGCCTACTTCCAAGGGTCCAAGACTGGGGTGGCACCACTTGGCAGGACAGACTCATAGATGGCAGAGTCTAGGTGCAGAAGCAGGGTAGTGGGAAGCCAGGTAGCCCTTGGAGTACCTCTGGGCTCAAGTGATGCAGGTCCAGTCCTTTTAACCCAGGCAGGGGAAAAGGAGGCAGCAGGGCAGCACAGCAAGGCAAGAGTCCAGCAAAGCAGCAGTCCAGAAGAGTGGCAGTCCTTCAGCAGCACAGCAGTCCAGAAGAGTGGCAACCCTTCAGCACAGCAGTCCTTCTTCCTAGTAGAGTCTTCACAGGTCCAAAAGTGTACTGAGGTGGTTGTGTTAGAGGTCAAGTACTTATACCCAGTTGTGCCTTTGTATTGGGGGAGACTTCAAAGACAGGTCTTTGAAGTACACAGAGGTCCTCTCTTTCTGCCCTGGCTCCAGACTCACTACAGGGGGGTATGCAGCCCTTTGTGTGGTGATAGGACACAGCCTATTGAGGTGTAAGTGAGGCTGTGTCCACCTCCTCTCGCCCATCCTTCCAGGATGGCCCATTTAGTCACACTTAAGCTCCCATTGTATGTGGCTGTCTAGGGGTAATAGACAAAGCCCAACTGCCACTCACCCCAGACGGGATCAGAGACAGGCAGCAGGCACCAATTGGCTACAGTAAGAAAATGGCAACTTTCTAAAACTGCCATTTTCAGAATTGCAATTTAAAATCCGACTTCAGCATACGTTTGGATTTTAAATTGTGATTACAGAGACACCAAACTTCAAAAGTTAACCTCTTCACAATTGGGAATGACACTTATAAAATGGAATAAGTTAATTCCAATGATATCCTATGGGAGAGATAGGCCTTGCAGAAGTGAAAAACAAATTTGAGAGGTTTTTTTACTACCAGGAAATGTAAAACTTAAAAGTACATGTCCTGCGTTTTAAATGCATTGCACCCTGCCGTCTGGATTGTCCATGGTCTAACTTTGGGGTGATTTACATGTATAAAAAAGGAAGGGCTGGGCCTGACAAGAGGTTTATCTTGCCAGGTCACAATGGCAGTGTAAACTGCACACACAGGCTCTGCAATGGCAGGCCTGAGCCATTGTTTGAGGTCTCCATAAGTGGATGGCACAATAGGTGCTGCAGGCCCACTATGAGCATTTAATTTACAGGCCCTGGGCACATGTAGTGCACTTTACTGGGAACTTATAAGTAAAATAAATATGCCAATTGTGGATGAGCCAATATTACCATGTTTTAGGGAGAGAGTACATGCACTTTAGCACTGGTTAGTAGTGGTAAAGTACTCAGAGCCCAAAGGCCAGCAAAAAAGAGGTCAGAAAAAGTGGAGGAGGAAGGCAAAATGTTGGGGGGAAGATGATCCTAAGGCTGTCAGGTCTAACACCGTTGCCATGAGGTCCCACTGAAAGGGGTTTGCAGCTGCGGAAAATCTCTGAGCAGGAGCAACCGGAATCATTGGCCTAGTGGCAACTCACCTTCATTGGATTGACTTTGCTGGTTGGTCTCTGTCCTCCAGAAGTCTTTGTAGCCAAATACTTCTTAGTCCCAGGTTTCAGCGAAAGATAGGAGAAGTACGCTTTAACACCACCCAAAGGTCCAGGACCTTGAGGACACCATTCGGGCGGTCAAGACTCACTCCAGCAGAGGCCAGCAGCAGACTCTAGGGCAGGTCCAAGTGGAACTGGTCAGCTGGGCAGTTGCAGAAAAGGCCTCTTGTAGCTGTTGTGTAGTTTGTTGTGTCCCTGGAGCTTAAACAGGAGGTCAGCCTTATCACCCTTGGAGTCTGCTTTTGTGTCTTCGTTACAAGAGGGAAGGTAGGTCCAGTCTTCTAGGCTCTTCTCAGGTCACAGACAGCAGGTCCAGTCCTCTTATGTTCTTCCACAGGTCCAGAAAGTGTTCTGAGGAGGGTACCATTGGCGCCACAGTTATGCCTGGCACTAGCCTGATGTCTTGGATGACTCCTCACCCCTTCCTAGTGAATGGGGTGAAAGTTACCAGGGACAACCCTGCCCACGTTTGTAGCACTTCCTGTGTGCCTTAGTGCAAACATCCCCACAGTGCCCCTCTCTGCTTAAATCCAAGATGGCGAAACCCTTCACCCCTTGTGACTCAATATCGAGGAATTGACAACACTATCAACTTATCTGGACTTACAAATCATTTTTGTCAGATAATTTAGGTCAAGTGGTTCACTAGAACAAACCAAACTACAATTCCTAGTATGCACTTATTTAGTCAATTAAAACCCAAGACTGGATTCATGATGTCCTGCCAACAGTGAGAAATCTGGCAACTCTTAAATTGTTTCAGTAAAAATCCTAGCATCTCACCTAACTTCCACACCTAAAGAGTTATTCAGAACACTTTCATCTCATTCTAGCTCCAGAAGCCAACATTAGAGCATAATTATCAGGCTCGTCCCTGTTCAGAACTTACCAGAATGAAATATTTTTCTAAAAAGAGTCTTGTACTCTCGGGTCATGCAGCTGACATTATTGAGATTGTCTAAAGGATGAAGACACTCTCCCTGTCCTACTGTGTTTCCGGCTAGGATCATCAAAAAGTACCTCAATGTCTTAGCTCTTGACCTCGGAGTGGCAAATACTTCACTGTAATTTACCATCATCCCAGTTACCTGAAAGAAGCAGTCATAAACCCCTCTTGACAATGCAAAGTGTCCAATCCCTCCTACTACTGACCTGTTTCTGGCTTCCCTTTTGCTAGCTAGATTATGGAAGTAAAAGGTAAGCACTTTATTTAATACTTTTGGGAGAAATTGTTCAACAACTGGATCTGAGAGCTATAAATTGGTCATTGGCTTTAAGTCTCACACTCTTAGACTTACCTTCAACATTTGACACACAATTCTCCTGGATCGCATAAGTATTTGGGGCAATCTATTGCTAGTTTCTTGGACGAGCAGGCTTTTATTCAGCAGGAGATTATTCATATCCTGTCCATTTTAGAGAACAGTCAAACGTTGAAGTAAGCAAATAAATGGTGCAGACACTAAAATACAGGAAGGGTATCATAGACTTCAGAGAACAAGATAGGGAGGGAGGGGCTGCGAGAAAATGGCTACTTAACCCCTGGTGAATGCCACAGAAAACTGTGTTGCTATGTGTAATGAATGAAAATCACTTGTCAACAGCTCAGCTGTTTTTAATTCAGCATCCTTAACTCATGAAGCAAGAGCACACATGATGCGCAACTCCTTACATCAGTCACATCAGTAGAGCTTCTATAAGTGCTAGTGAATTTCATCATAGCTGGAGGATGAAGAATAGCAGATAAAATGTGGATCATTTTGCTCTGCATCAGTGTCTACCAGGGTCTGCCATTTCTGCAATCATCTTCTTTGCATATTAGGCCCTCCTGGCTCAGGCTATACAAAATTGTGGTCTGCAGTGCCAACAATATGTACATGATGCAAAGATTATCCTTGATCTTTATGGGTAGTTTTTGACCAATTGTTGATGACAACATGCCTAGTTTTGGCTGATTGACAGACAACTGGCTCAAGCTAATTGAAGCTAAGTGGCAGTTTCTGCATCTAGATTGTTTTAAGCAGAAGAGAACAGCTGCTAAAGCCCACTGCTAGATTCTTCTTCACTCCATTTATGGAAGGTTCTTAAACTAAGTCTTTTGAACCACAATTTGCAATGGTTTGTAAGGCTACAAACCATAAAAGGAGGGTTCACAGAGATCTAAGTACAAGCAGTAACCAGTAAGGTTAAGGGCACCTCTAGCTTATATCCTCAGTAAGGCATTTGCCAGTCAGAGGCAAGGCATCTTTGCTGGTTGAAATTCCAGCCTACGAGGCCTTGGGGATACTTTGCCTTCTTAGAAACGAGTCTAAGAAAGTTATGTCTCCTTGTGCAGTACAGGGGCCTCCATTGAGGGGCCAGAAACAACCTCCAAGTGGATGATCTGGCTGAAAATGTAGATTTGTAGAATGTATGGCTAGACCAGCCATACATTACAGAAGACCAATGGAAGAAGAAGGGACGGTGGTGCTCTCTCAAGGCAGGATCCATCCTCCATTTAACAAATGTCATTCCTACAGAAATGTAAATGTTCTTGTTCATTTGTTTAATTTGTGAAAAAGGTGTAGCAGCGCTGCAATATATAAAGCTTGCAGACATTACATTTACTAAAATAAAAAATGCCCCATGTTTCCAGAATTAGCTTACATGTGAAGGCTAGTAGGCCACTACTCTGGCTGCAACTATGCACCCCACAATCATACATAAGCTACCACCAGCCAGGGCACATGCAATATGTTCCAGAGGGACTACAGCGTGGGAGACCAATTTATGATCTCCAGTCTTGGTGCTTATCAAAGAGAGTGACCCTGAGGAACAACAACTGAAAGAATTTCCTTTACCACCTAACTCTAAATCAGGCGTTTGCACTTATTCTTGATGATTTTTCAACTGTGATAGGCTTTGAGAAGACCCCCAAAATAAACATTTAATCCTAGGTTGTATACCTAAATCCTTATTGAATGCTTTATTTTTTTTTATTAGTTGCACTATTTTCACACTGTGCCATTATCATGAGTCAAGTGTAATTCCCGATTCTGCTAGAGACAGTGTTTGTGGCTGAATCAGGAGTTACAAAGAATGCAGGCCTGTAACTAGTAGAGTCTGGGTTTTGAGAAAGGTCAGGTTTAGCATGTTAACCCTGTTCTTCCATTACTCTTTGGCCAGTGCCTTCTTCGCATTGGGTAGTAGGGATAAGTTTTCAGAATTAAAGGTGGCACAAAGCAACAACTCAGCTAAGTCAGTCACACTAAGTCAATGTGCCTGCATGCAATCATGAATATGATGATCGATAAATATAGTATGACACGCATCAACTGGTATAGACCTTGTTAGTCTGGATTAAGATTTATGTCTTTGGCACCGATGTGGCATTCACTGATGTACCAGTGCATGTAGGGAATTAATAACAAGGGGAACAGTACTGGTGACAACACCACTGGATGCTGCTCTGTAGATTCACAGGTGTTTTCATTGCATCGCACAGATAAAACCCAAATTGGTTTTCTCCCAGAATGTCACGCTCCTTGAAGCAGCACTTGGGTTGTTTAGTACTGGGGTTTAGAGTTCTTCAAATTGGCTGGTATTTGGAAAATTGATGGGGCTCAAGAGAGCTTTCTTTAATTAGCGAGGTCATCCACCGATGTTTTAATTACTTTTGGCTTGTAGCAAAGAGGAAGTAGGCATTGATTATGAGATTTCATCAGAGGTGGCAACAATGCAACTAGGGCCAGCTGTATGAAGATACTGATCAATAAAAGTGGTCGCAATTGACGACCAGTCTTTTTGCTACCAGGATCTAATTTTGAGAACTGATCCAAGAACTAGTATGGTGTTTTCCAAAATTCCAAATTGGAGTAGGACGCTGTCCAGCCTACTTCATTATTATTCACAAGGTAAGTTCCAGATAGTCTCACTTTGATTGGTGACAATCACAAGGATGGTGACCTGCAGACCACCATGTCTGTGGGTGTTTTGTAATAAAGATTTTTTTTTTTAAGCAGCCAAATTTCCTTGAAAGTCATGGGACTGCAGTTAAAAAAAAATACATATATTTTTTTTAAAACTTCTGTAAGAGTTGGCAGTGGTCCTCCGGCGATTTTCCAGTTGCCCTTTTGCAACTGAGTAACCTCTTTTGCAAATGAGTTACTACTCTAACTGGGGATTCAATAGATTTTGGTATTTAGAAGGGGTACTCATAACATGCCCCTTCCAAGTACTACATCTCTATCCAGCCCTAATCCTATTTTATGTCTGTAAAGTTTTACCAACATCTACAATGGAATTCTTACATGGCCAAAAAAACATTTTTGTGGTCGTAAACTCTAAATTAGTGTGTTTGAGACTGCTAAAATGTTCAGTGCGTCTGAGCCCTAGTTCTCTAATAACAGAGTGTGGCAAGTCACAGAGACAACTAGCAACTTCAATGCCACTGAGAAAAACATAATTGTTTTCTTGGGTTACTATATATAATGCATAAGGCTGTTCTCTAAGTAAATTTGGCTTCTCTTGTCACTGTTTAACCTGTATTTAGACAAGGACAGAACTAGTTAATAAATAACTGGAGGTTTCTCACACTATAACAGTTGATGGACATTTCTTACAGAGAGATAGACACTTGATGGACATCTGGAGGTTTCTTGTAAGGGAGCATCTGATGAGCTACTGGCGTGTCCCTCTATGGGGGCATTGGATAAACAACTGGAGATGTCTCTTACCAAAGACATCTGATGTACTCTGAGATTTCTCCTACACAGAGACCTGATGGGAATCTTGAGACCTTTCAAACTAAGACATCTGATGGACAGCTATTGATTTCTCATGCAAAGGGGTGGCTAAAGGACAAGCGAATGTTTTGTAAAAACAACTTGAAATTTCTTGGAGCGAGCAGGCTTTTGTGCAGCCGGAGATTATTCATATCCTGTCCCTGTTGGTGAACAGTCAAACGTTGAAGTAAACAAATAAATAGTGCGCCATAGACTTCAGAGACCAAGATGGAAAGGCTGCAAGAAAATGGCTACTTAGCCGCTGACGGATGTTCCAGGATACCTTATCTTTTATGTGTAGTAAATGAAAAGCACCCGCCAACAGCTTGTTTATTTTCAGTTCATCATTCTGTACTCATGGAGCGAGGCCATACATGATGCACAACTCCTCGCATGAATGACTTCTGGAGAGCTCATATAAGTACAAGTATAAGGATAGCATTGGTATGTGAGGATCTAGCGCCTCACTTTACTACCAAGCACTTCATTTCTGCAATGAAATGTAAGGCCTCCCTTCACACTACTTTCCTAATATTCCTGTATAGTATACTGCACAACTAATCATTAAGAACTTACACGAGGGAATTACAGATGATGATGTATACTCAGACACATGCATTAAAATATTGAGTTCCCCACTTGGATACAAACATTTACATTCATACAGAAAAATGCAACCAATTCACAAAACTATTCATGAGTATGTAAAGTAGTACTCCTGTAGTACAACTTTATCTGCTCTTAAATGTCTTAGTGAATTGGCCTCAAATCATCTAAAATGTTAATAAAGTGGGAATATTCAGGGAATATTCATATACATTTAGTACACGTCAAAAGGACTGCGCCCTCTTTGCACTTTTACTGATAAAGAATTGGTCATTTCAGGTCCTATTCACTAAGGCATTTATGAATGCCTGAAGTAGTACTTCTATAATGCCACTTCATGTATATATAAATGACTTTGTAAATTGACCTCATAACTTCTACAATTATGAGCATTAATACTCCTAATTAAAACGTGGATGTCACACACAAATGCACACTTGAATAATCACTACACCCCAACCCTTACAGATAAAAACAATTACTTAATCAACAGCGCATACTACCACATACTCAACTGATGCACCCAAAGATGCATACAAAGGTTTAATATGATGGGGCAGGGCAAAGTGAATGCCTCAGCTCTCTGCCCAACCAGCCGCCCACCAATGACCGGGAAGAAGATGCTCGTTCATTCTCTATACTGTGCCTAGCTTCATTTTCAGGTCTCGCCTACTGATAGCTTCTAGCTGTATCTTGTCGAAGACCTACTGTGGACAAAACCAAAAGCTACTGTGGGGGCTTTGAGTCAGCCTGTTGCTTACCATTGGTTGGCTTTTATGTCAATCTCACTTGCTTGCTCCTTATTAGATGACTTTCCTTCCTCTTTTTTCACTTGCCCCTCCCATGGAGCATAGCTTCTTTGCCATCCTTTTGAATGGATAATTTGTATATTTCCACTGCTCATATTTGGGAGACTGTTTCTTTTGCTTTTAGCACTCATTGAGAGTACATGAATTTCCTTGCTGTCTCTCTTGTGTGCTGCTTCCCTCCCCAAATCCCCGACTACCAAGCTCTCCATGTTGCTTAAACCCTCATCCTACTTTGTCCTTGAATGCCTTTTTAACATTTAATTTTTCAAGCCCTACCCCTCCCTTGCCAAACTTCTCCTCCTCTGTTGCCTGCCTTAAAGCCTGTTCCCTGTTGCAAGCAACCCCCCTGTCCAGTGCTGACTTTTCTTCAAAATTTACTGCTCCAAGATGGACATCTGGCATGTTGGAATGGTAAATAAACAAATGACAGATGTGTCATGCCATGTGCACACATATGCGTAGTGATGTGTGCATGCATATATGTCAACAAGCTGGGCCACTGGAGAGCCAAGATGCATATGTGTGTACACATCATTGCACCTTTTTCTTTGACAATGCTGTTCAGCATTTTCAAACAAGGATATTTCGCTGATCTTGCATTATCAATGCCAGAAGGTATGACTTTTTGGCTTTGCCAGTGCTTGTTAATGTTAAATATGCATGGGGACGCTGCACTTTCAATAATTCATAAATAAATATATTAATTTATTTAAAACATATAAAGATAAATAAAACCAAAAAAATTAAATAATTCAATAATAAAACCAAAGAGGGCGGTCATTTAATAGCTGGAGTTGTAGTAGCAAATGTTAAAAGGGTAACTCGATCTGCTCCTCTGAAGGGTGCTGTGATTTCTAGCCTCAATTTAAGACGTTAGCTTGCCAAAGGCCAAGGCTTCATTGACTGTCCAGATATGCTGGTAGTTGTTGCTTTCCTGTCTTATCATCATTGACATGAAGAGCAATCCTATTCAAGAGGGTGACACTAATGATTGTCACATTTCAAAATACCAGTTGGTGTCAACAGTGACAAACTGGGGCTATCTAACACCATAAGCTATGACAAAAAATACTACAGCCATGCCTTATGCTCTTATGCGTGGTGGGTGAAGTTTAGCTTTGCATCCCAGCTGTGCAAAAGGGATCGGGGTAAATCGCATTTCTGCACAGATACACTGTGGAGGGAAGCCAACTGGTGCCACCATGCACCAAGTATAACACTGTGGTGCTAGCTTTCTGATGTCTTTCATTTTTTCAAATCAACAAGTGACCTGTCAGCCATCCTAAATATTTCTCTTATTTTACGCTTGACCTCACTAGCAACAAGTTCCCACAGCTATAAAAAAAAAACTGGGCTGTCTGCATCCATGAGCAGATATACAGTGCAGGGAGACAGTGCAGACCAGGTCATATGGTGTTGTCGAAGTGGAGCCCTATCCCAATATTTAGGACTGTACCTTACTAAGCATGACAGCCCAAAAGTTTTTGTACAGCACCATTTACCTCAGGAAGTTCCACTCCAGGTTGATCATGCGTAAAAGAACACCCCACCCAACATCAAAAATAAGTAACAAGGATCACTCAATAATTAAGTTCCAGATCAGGGAAGAGTTGAAGGGTTTTATTACAAAAATCACACAACACCGAATAAATGCCATAAAGGCTCAAATGCAAAGTTAATACAGAATAGTACCAAGTACACTAGAAGTTTTATTTTAATAAGCCATTATATTCATGTCAATTGAGAACATTACATCCTTTGTCTTCACTTTCAGCAGAGCCTGTGGGGAGAAAAGATATGCAGAGGGACCAGATGAGAGGGCATGGGTGCAGGACTTTCAGCAGAGCCTGTGGGGAGAAAAGATATGCAGAGGGACCAGATGAGAGGGCATGCATGCAGGAGTGGAAACAGACAGACAGTAAAAGCATCCATTTTAACTAGCATGGCAGTTTCACTCAAATGTGGCATGACTAAATCATGTTAACATACTTCTAAACCTCATATTAAACTTGTTTCAACTGCATACATACTAATTTATTATATACACATTTGATCCAACATAAAAATAATTAATACTCAATATTAATTATCTCACAAAAGTATAAACCTAAAAAAACTTTAACAAGTCCTCCCTCTGATTTTATATAATCACTAAAACCCATTAATAACTTTATTAGTTAGGAAAAGCAAGCAGTTGAAATCACTCTCTACTTCTTCATAGAACTCTCCTCAGATGTCTTTAATTTGTTGTAGGCATAATCCTTGACGTCTCCCATCTTGTTTTTTTCAAATTTCTTCTTTCACTTGAAGCTGCTGTGTTTCTTGGTACAACTTACAGACAACTCTCCAGAATGTTTTAGAAAAATAAACAAGACAATTGCACAAATCGTTGTGATTATTACAGGTGTTAATGTGCTAATATTAAATTAAAAGTACTCTCTCCTACACTATCCATCCACTCTCCAACCTTCCCAAAATCCTTCCGTATCTCACTAAACCAGGAGCCTACAGTTTCTAACCCCGGGCGGAGCAGGCGGAGTTGCTCTACGTGGAGCTCTACGGAGTTGGGCAAAAACACCGTGTAGCTCCGCTCCGCATCTCCCACCCCCGCAATAAATATATATTTTTTTAAATTACAATTAAAGTAAATAACAGCGCACTTACCTTTATCGGGGCAGCCCGGGCTGCCCTCCTCCTTCTCGCCGTGGTCCTGCAGACTCCCCTACGTCAGACGTACGTCATGGTAGGACTGCGCATGCGCGCGCATGCACAGTCCTACCATAACGTACGTCTGACGTAGGGGATTATGGCGAGGAGGAGGAGGGCAGCCCGGAGACACCGCGATAAAGGTAAGTGCGCTTTTATTTACTTTAATTGTAATTTGTATTTGAAAAATATTTATTGAGGGGGGTGGGAGGCGGGAGGGTCCAGGGCTGAACTCCGCTCCGCTGCGGAGTCGGAAGTTTTGCAGGAACTTTGCATTCTCGGCGGAACACGGCGTATGCAAAAATCCGCAAACTTCACCAGCAGAGCGGAGCTGTGGCCCAGGGTTAACAGTTTCCCATAAGCCTTGTTTTTCAAATTTTTTTACTTCATGCGAAAGGTTAGTCATATTAACAATGAAAGAATCAATACCTCTAACTGTAAACAGAAATAAAAGTACAACTACTCTTAGCCTTTATTACCTTACAAACTCTGCCCTCTTTCGCCAGTAGAATATCTAATGCTAAGCAATTCTACATTACAATGGATTTTGTATCAATTCACTATCTTTTTCCCCGTATGATAAACTCTAGGAAACACCAAAGCTAAAATACAAGATTCTACCCAGTTTTGTAGCAAATTAAAATAAGCAGTTTTAGAACTGTCCCGCCTCCCAGTAAATATTTGCCATGCACTTCAAATGTTCTGCCACAAACACTGTCACCTACAGTTTTAGTCTTTTATCCCTAACCTCTTTGCTCCTGCTACATCTTTGACCTAGGATGTAAATCTGACAATCTACATTCTTCCTCTTTCTTTATATGTTCATCAAAAGTCTTTCCTTCTTCTAAATTCCTAAAACTCTTTAGTCATCTCTTACTGTATTCTCTAATAGAATTATGCTCTACACTACTCAAAATGCATACATTACCTTAATTAGTAAATTAAGTATCATACCTTTTTGTGCAATTACCTTTAATATTTTGTTATGCTTAATTTCTCTGTTATTCTCTTTTATAGGTAGATCCTCTAAAGACACATTAAAATCAGTCAAACAGGGAGCAAGAAATTCCTCATTGTTAAAAAAAGGCATATATATATTACAGAAAAGATCTTATGAAATCAAAAGCTGTACATAGGTCGTGCCTTCCACAGCAGAGGTAGGAAGAAAAATGTACAAACAAAACACCCACTCATTTTCATAATATCTATATACTCATAAATCATTCTAGTATATATATATTATCCTGAAATCTACTTTCTAAATTTTCTTTATGCATTGGTACATTAGGTGTCAATTCACTCATTATTAGTAGTAAGTTCAAAGTGATTAGAAATGCATCCACTGGAGTAAGCTCCTTAACAGTCCCACTAAAACTACTATTATCGTTATTATTAGCACTATTCCTACATTTTGTACAGCATTTGCTGTACTCCATCTTCAATTGAGACAAGAAAAAAATTATAGGGATAATTCAAAAATTCAAAGGCAACAAAAATGTTCTTTATCACATCTTCTTTTCTTATTATCTATTTAAAAACAATCATCAAAACAAAAAAAATCAAGAATTCAAAAAATCTTCTCAAGTTTAAAAAAAAAAAAAGTTCATTTCAATTAATTGGTCATTTCAAATCTGGGTGTAGGGCCAGATGCATCAACAAACCATTTTGCGATTTCCTAATTGTGAATCTTTGCGATTCGCAAGTAGAAAATCGCGAAACGGAATGCATGAAAGTGTGTTTAACACTTTATGCGAATCCTAGGGGATCGCAAATGACCTACCTCATGAATATTAATGAGGTAGGCCGCAATTTGCGACCCCCTAGGAATCGCAAAAATCCCGGGGATGGTGGCCTGCTGGGGTCAGCAGACCACCATGTCCGTGATTGCTTTTAAATAAAGCAATCTTTTTTTTGTAAAGCAGCCCATTTTCCTTATAGGAAAACGGGATGCTTTACAAAAGAGAAAATGAAAACTTTTCCTTTCATTCTCTAAGGGCAGGCAGTGGTCCGTGGGACCACTGCCTGCTCTTAGAAAATGCATTTCCAGACATGCACAAAGGGGAAGGGGTCCCCTGGGGACCCCTTCCCATTTGCGAATGGGTTCCACCTACTTGAAGTAGGTGGTAAAATGCGAATGTTTTGCAACCGCATTTCGGTCACAAGACATTCATGCATACCGATGCAATTCGGTATTCGGAAGGGACGCCCTAAACACGCCCCTTCCTAATAGCGAATCGCAAACCCATTTTGCAATTCGGTAACAGGTTACCGAATCGCAAAAAAGGGTTCGCTGCATCAGAAGAGCATTTTTTTGCATTTGCAAACGGCCGATTCTGTGAATAGGCCGTTTGCGAAGGCAAAACATGCTTGATGCATCTGGCCCGTAGTCATTATCTTGGTTGTACAACTTTCTTTAGATATTTTCTATTTCAAAAGAGTCTTTCACTGATTCAAGACCGCCATATTCACTCTCAGAGTTGTAGTGGCATGGATTTACTGTTTCATAACTTTAAAACTCAGCTTCATCTTCTATTCCTGAGACTGTAGCTAGATATACCCACTCAGGAGGTGAAGAATATTTTCTGTTGGGAAATCTTCTTCTAGTTGATCTTTTGGTAACATGCGATTCACTGCCACTAGTTTCAGACTCAATTGGTCCCTCAAACGTTTGTTGTTCACAGGGGTTTTTCACAAGTTCTCTTTCTTGAGATGACTTCTTTATCTTTATTTGGTTTACCAACAGTCTTTGTCAAAGCCTCTTTACTCTGTGTGGAACTTGATCTTAAACTTGAACGCTGACTTGAACCTTGATCAGTCTTCTTACTGCACATATCATTCTTCAACTTGGCGTTCATGTAACTTGAATCTTCAACTGCAATTTCTTGTGATTTGGATCAGAGACTACTTCTTGTTGCCACTCATGCATTTCGTTTTTGTACTGTAACAACCCTTCACTCTAATAACTGTTTGGAAACTGGACTTTTGGCTTTTCAGGCTCTTCTTCAGATCTTTCAGTGACCTGAAACCTTATGATTTCATGTTTTTCTTCACCAGTTTCAAAATTCTACAAATTTCCAACCTTTTGCCAGTTTGTTCTTGAGAGTACCATTTACCTTCTCAACTATTCCTGAAGATTAAGGTTGATAACTACAATACAAGTTCTGCTTAATCTGAAATCCTGTACAGATGATTTCCAAAACTTAATTTTTTTAATGAGTACCACGATATGTCTCAACTGAATTAATTCTCTCAACAAACATTTGGTAACTGTAAGGCTATCTGATCTCTGAGTGGGATAAGACTCCACCCATTTTGAGAACAAGCAGATAATAACCAAGATGTACTTCAAACCAATATAATTTAACATGTCAATAGAGTGCCTGGAGTCTCGTAAAAGGGCCCTCTGGTTTGACAATATAATTCATCACAGTCTGTGTCCTCCGCCCTTGATTGTTTTTTTAGCACCCCAAGCACCATGAACATATATCCTCAGCTACTCCTCTAAATCCATTTTTCTTCCAGTATTTTCTAAAGGTGCACAACATACTGCCCCTACCTGCATGACTTTGACTATAAATTAATTTCGACACTGGATACAGCATTTCGTCAGGGAGGATGTACTTTTTTCAGCGTTAATATACAAATCCAAGTAATTCTTCTTGCAATCCAATTTTTCACACATCTTTTCTCTTCTTCTAAAACATCTTCCTGCAAATCTCTCAGTTCATTCAAGGAAGTCTGAAATTGAATTCATAAAGAAGCAATTTATATATTTTGCACAGTATGTATTGTGGATTCATCATCTTTATTTTCTTGTACTACTGTCTCCTCTTGTATTGCACAGCATTTTGCTACCAGCATATTGATTGCAAAGTGTGACTACATCTTTTCCAGCCTTACGGGCAATATGCTTGACCACAGCAATTTCATCTGACTGCTGTATTGCTTCCAACAAATCAAGTACGTAAACCCTATTTTAATGGGAGCTCCAGAAGATGTCATAAAGCCGCTCTGTGACCACAGTTGACTGTAGTCATGCACAACCCCAAAACCATATTGGCTGTCTGTATAGATCGTCACTCTGAAATCATTTGACAGCTAGAAAGCTTTTGTTAATGCTACTAACCCTGCCACTTGTGCTGAAGTTACATTAGACAAATAAGATGTTTCAAGGGTTTCAAAAATGGAGCATACAGCATAGGTACCTCTCAGTTCTCCATACTGGTCTGCTAAACAGGAACCATCTGCAGACTCACTCACAAACGTTTTGCCTTCACTGTCCTAGTTTGCAGGAATGCGTTTTTGCTGCTGTTAAAACTCTGTGCACTTTACCACTGCTATCCAGTGCTAAAGTGTTTGTGCTCACTCCTTAAAACATGGTAAAATTGGCCTACACCTGATTGGCATATTTTAATTAAATTAAAAGTCCCTATACAGTGGTATACAATATACACACGGCCTGTAAATTATATGCTACTAAAGGGCCTCAAAGCAAAAAGAAAGGACGATGAACAGAATGCTGAAAAATGCAAACATTCACCCACAGTAAACAGATCTGGGTTTAATCCATCTTTTTTTGCCCGCCACGCAACCCTCATGGGAACAGTCACAGTCCAAAACTTGAGACTTGGAAACAATTTGGCTAAAAGTGCTCTGAGAACCAAGAGAAGACTGGGTCCTACCTGCTTATAAATCCGACCAAGGTGCATTGCCGCTTGGACTGTCTTTGCGGCAGCTCCCACTATGTTCTTCTCCACAGCAGCAAATCCTGTTCAGTGGCTCCTCACCAAAGAGATATCCGGCCTCGAGGAGCCATCGCCGGATACAGCTTGCAGCTATGTCCTGCTGGAGATTTTCAACTTCCCAAAAAGAGACTCAGTCGATGTGAGAAGGTGGTTCTGACCATCTCATTCGCCTGGAGTTTTTGCAATTGATCACCTGTTTTTTGATCTTTTACTGTGGAAGAGTTACATAACCTGAGACTCACCCACGTTAAACTCATAGTGAAATACTGCACGTGTTTACCACCAGTGTCTGCCTTCTAAGATAAGGCCCCTGCGATGCAGCAAGGATAAGAGGCACCTGGCTGGTTACACGTGTGTGCACATGTGTGAGGGCTGCGCGTGGGTGACACCTGTCGTGCGCAGCCCAAAAACTGCACACAGGCAGCCTGGCGCAGAAGGGACTATTCAGAGTTGGGTGTTGTCCTGGAATAAGCCATATAATGAGGGGTAAACATGTAGAGAATGTCAGTGTGCTTTCCTGTCTTTGACTGTAGTGACACTCCATTATACTCCAATGGGAAAGGCTGCCTTAGGATGCAACTCGAGTTCTCTGGGGGCCACAGACTCTAGGGTCGCAACAATGTACGCTGTAATCTGTGTGAAAAGAACAATTCTGTGAAGTCCAAAAGCATATTGGTACAGCTTATGGGTCATCCAGGAATGTCATATTTCTCTCACTCATCTCAGGATCAGAGGCCAGGCTTTTTGTGACCCTGCTGGGCTGGGTTAATTACTTTTCTTCCCAGCTGCAGGAACAAAGGCCTCGCCCATCAAAGAAACCAATTGACAGTGCTTAGGTCAACTCTCCAGGAGTAAGGGAATGGGCAAAATTGCTCTGCATCAATCAGCCAGCTGTCATCCGGTGCCAGGAAGAGGGCCTGCCCCAGGCCACTGAACAAAGGAGGAAGCCCAGACCTCTGGAGCCAAACCAGAGGGGGGGCTCCTTTAAAGATTTGCTGGGAGAAGGCCCTGGCAGTGATGTCAGTGAGGGGGGAGCTGAGTCTCATCTGAGCACATGTCACAAGGGACTCCTGGGTGATGCCATCTTGAAGTATCCCAGAAGCCTGTGCAGGAAAGTTGAAACAGGCCAGAAGTGCATCCCTGCTGGCACTTTCCGCCCGACCTTAAAAGGTCTAGCGCAGGGGAGGGCTTTCTCCTGGATGTGCTCTTTCTGAGGAACATTGGGACAGTAGGCTGTTGCCAAGGACAATTTGGAAGGAGGAACGCCCTGGCTGTCCCCTGGACTAAGGACTCTGCCTCTGATGGACCCCAAGACTAGTGGGGCCCGCCCAAAGGACCAGGGACGCTGGTCCCCTTTCACACGCTTAGGACCGGAGGCCCAGATGAAAAGGAAAGCGAAAGGGTGGCACAGCGAGCCAGTGAATCCAGCTCCCTGCAAAGTTCATTCCCTTTGGAGGCCAAGAGGCCTTAAGAAAGTTTTCTAGGTAGCTAGGATTTGCAAAACACACAAGATGATGGACGGAATGCTGCACATTGGCAAACATTCACCCCCAGTCACAGATCTGGGTTTAATCCATCGTTATTTTGCTTCACCACGCCACCCCAGTTCAGACATAGCCATATGCAAATCAGTCTTGACCCTGTGCCTCATGGGAACAGTCCAGACCGAACTGCCAAGCCATGTCTTCCCTGGACCGGAATCAAGCATCCTAGGACCGGTTTCAGGCTATCAGCCTTCATCAGCCAGGATAGCTTGACTCCAGTGGCGTAGTGAGCACGGGACCCACGTCTGGGCATACCCTTCCCACATAGGGCAAAATGCAAAACACACAAGATGATGGACGGAATGCTGCACATTGGCAAACATTCACCCCCAGTCACAGATCTGGGTTTAATCCATCGTTATTTTGCTTCACCACGCCACCCCAGTTCAGACATAGCCATATGCAAATCAGTCTTGACCCTGTGCCTCATGGGAACAGTCCAGACCGAACTGCCAAGCCATGTCTTCCCTGGACCGGAATCAAGCATCCTAGGACCGGTTTCAGGCTATCAGCCTTCATCAGCCAGGATAGCTTGACTCCAGTGGCGTAGTGAGCACGGGACCCACGTCTGGGCATACCCTTCCCACATAGGGCAAAATGCAAAACACACAAGATGATGGACGGAATGCTGCACATTGGCAAACATTCACCCCCAGTCACAGATCTGGGTTTAATCCATCGTTATTTTGCTTCACCACGCCACCCCAGTTCAGACATAGCCATATGCAAATCAGTCTTGACCCTGTGCCTCATGGGAACAGTCCAGACCGAACTGCCAAGCCATGTCTTCCCTGGACCGGAATCAAGCATCCTAGGACCGGTTTCAGGCTATCAGCCTTCATCAGCCAGGATAGCTTGACTCCAGTGGCGTAGTGAGCACGGGACCCACGTCTGGGCATACCCTTCCCACATAGGGCAAAATGCAAAACACACAAGATGATGGACGGAATGCTGCACATTGGCAAACATTCACCCCCAGTCACAGATCTGGGTTTAATCCATCGTTATTTTGCTTCACCACGCCACCCCAGTTCAGACATAGCCATATGCAAATCAGTCTTGACCCTGTGCCTCATGGGAACAGTCCAGACCGAACTGCCAAGCCATGTCTTCCCTGGACCGGAATCAAGCATCCTAGGACCGGTTTCAGGCTATCAGCCTTCATCAGCCAGGATAGCTTGACTCCAGTGGCGTAGTGAGCACGGGACCCACGTCTGGGCATACCCTTCCCACATAGGGCAAAATGCAAAACACACAAGATGATGGACGGAATGCTGCACATTGGCAAACATTCACCCCCAGTCACAGATCTGGGTTTAATCCATCGTTATTTTGCTTCACCACGCCACCCCAGTTCAGACATAGCCATATGCAAATCAGTCTTGACCCTGTGCCTCATGGGAACAGTCCAGACCGAACTGCCAAGCCATGTCTTCCCTGGACCGGAATCAAGCATCCTAGGACCGGTTTCAGGCTATCAGCCTTCATCAGCCAGGATAGCTTGACTCCAGTGGCGTAGTGAGCACGGGACCCACGTCTGGGCATACCCTTCCCACATAGGGCAAAATGCAAAACACACAAGATGATGGACGGAATGCTGCACATTGGCAAACATTCACCCCCAGTCACAGATCTGGGTTTAATCCATCGTTATTTTGCTTCACCACGCCACCCCAGTTCAGACATAGCCATATGCAAATCAGTCTTGACCCTGTGCCTCATGGGAACAGTCCAGACCGAACTGCCAAGCCATGTCTTCCCTGGACCGGAATCAAGCATCCTAGGACCGGTTTCAGGCTATCAGCCTTCATCAGCCAGGATAGCTTGACTCCAGTGGCGTAGTGAGCACGGGACCCACGTCTGGGCATACCCTTCCCACATAGGGCAAAATGCAAAACACACAAGATGATGGACGGAATGCTGCACATTGGCAAACATTCACCCCCAGTCACAGATCTGGGTTTAATCCATCGTTATTTTGCTTCACCACGCCACCCCAGTTCAGACATAGCCATATGCAAATCAGTCTTGACCCTGTGCCTCATGGGAACAGTCCAGACCGAACTGCCAAGCCATGTCTTCCCTGGACCGGAATCAAGCATCCTAGGACCGGTTTCAGGCTATCAGCCTTCATCAGCCAGGATAGCTTGACTCCAGTGGCGTAGTGAGCACGGGACCCACGTCTGGGCATACCCTTCCCACATAGGGCAAAATGCAAAACACACAAGATGATGGACGGAATGCTGCACATTGGCAAACATTCACCCCCAGTCACAGATCTGGGTTTAATCCATCGTTATTTTGCTTCACCACGCCACCCCAGTTCAGACATAGCCATATGCAAATCAGTCTTGACCCTGTGCCTCATGGGAACAGTCCAGACCGAACTGCCAAGCCATGTCTTCCCTGGACCGGAATCAAGCATCCTAGGACCGGTTTCAGGCTATCAGCCTTCATCAGCCAGGATAGCTTGACTCCAGTGGCGTAGTGAGCACGGGACCCACGTCTGGGCATACCCTTCCCACATAGGGCAAAATGCAAAACACACAAGATGATGGACGGAATGCTGCACATTGGCAAACATTCACCCCCAGTCACAGATCTGGGTTTAATCCATCGTTATTTTGCTTCACCACGCCACCCCAGTTCAGACATAGCCATATGCAAATCAGTCTTGACCCTGTGCCTCATGGGAACAGTCCAGACCGAACTGCCAAGCCATGTCTTCCCTGGACCGGAATCAAGCATCCTAGGACCGGTTTCAGGCTATCAGCCTTCATCAGCCAGGATAGCTTGACTCCAGTGGCGTAGTGAGCACGGGACCCACGTCTGGGCATACCCTTCCCACATAGGGCAAAATGCAAAACACACAAGATGATGGACGGAATGCTGCACATTGGCAAACATTCACCCCCAGTCACAGATCTGGGTTTAATCCATCGTTATTTTGCTTCACCACGCCACCCCAGTTCAGACATAGCCATATGCAAATCAGTCTTGACCCTGTGCCTCATGGGAACAGTCCAGACCGAACTGCCAAGCCATGTCTTCCCTGGACCGGAATCAAGCATCCTAGGACCGGTTTCAGGCTATCAGCCTTCATCAGCCAGGATAGCTTGACTCCAGTGGCGTAGTGAGCACGGGACCCACGTCTGGGCATACCCTTCCCACATAGGGCAAAATGCAAAACACACAAGATGATGGACGGAATGCTGCACATTGGCAAACATTCACCCCCAGTCACAGATCTGGGTTTAATCCATCGTTATTTTGCTTCACCACGCCACCCCAGTTCAGACATAGCCATATGCAAATCAGTCTTGACCCTGTGCCTCATGGGAACAGTCCAGACCGAACTGCCAAGCCATGTCTTCCCTGGACCGGAATCAAGCATCCTAGGACCGGTTTCAGGCTATCAGCCTTCATCAGCCAGGATAGCTTGACTCCAGTGGCGTAGTGAGCACGGGACCCACGTCTGGGCATACCCTTCCCACATAGGGCAAAATGCAAAACACACAAGATGATGGACGGAATGCTGCACATTGGCAAACATTCACCCCCAGTCACAGATCTGGGTTTAATCCATCGTTATTTTGCTTCACCACGCCACCCCAGTTCAGACATAGCCATATGCAAATCAGTCTTGACCCTGTGCCTCATGGGAACAGTCCAGACCGAACTGCCAAGCCATGTCTTCCCTGGACCGGAATCAAGCATCCTAGGACCGGTTTCAGGCTATCAGCCTTCATCAGCCAGGATAGCTTGACTCCAGTGGCGTAGTGAGCACGGGACCCACGTCTGGGCATACCCTTCCCACATAGGGCAAAATGCAAAACACACAAGATGATGGACGGAATGCTGCACATTGGCAAACATTCACCCCCAGTCACAGATCTGGGTTTAATCCATCGTTATTTTGCTTCACCACGCCACCCCAGTTCAGACATAGCCATATGCAAATCAGTCTTGACCCTGTGCCTCATGGGAACAGTCCAGACCGAACTGCCAAGCCATGTCTTCCCTGGACCGGAATCAAGCATCCTAGGACCGGTTTCAGGCTATCAGCCTTCATCAGCCAGGATAGCTTGACTCCAGTGGCGTAGTGAGCACGGGACCCACGTCTGGGCATACCCTTCCCACATAGGGCAAAATGCAAAACACACAAGATGATGGACGGAATGCTGCACATTGGCAAACATTCACCCCCAGTCACAGATCTGGGTTTAATCCATCGTTATTTTGCTTCACCACGCCACCCCAGTTCAGACATAGCCATATGCAAATCAGTCTTGACCCTGTGCCTCATGGGAACAGTCCAGACCGAACTGCCAAGCCATGTCTTCCCTGGACCGGAATCAAGCATCCTAGGACCGGTTTCAGGCTATCAGCCTTCATCAGCCAGGATAGCTTGACTCCAGTGGCGTAGTGAGCACGGGACCCACGTCTGGGCATACCCTTCCCACATAGGGCAAAATGCAAAACACACAAGATGATGGACGGAATGCTGCACATTGGCAAACATTCACCCCCAGTCACAGATCTGGGTTTAATCCATCGTTATTTTGCTTCACCACGCCACCCCAGTTCAGACATAGCCATATGCAAATCAGTCTTGACCCTGTGCCTCATGGGAACAGTCCAGACCGAACTGCCAAGCCATGTCTTCCCTGGACCGGAATCAAGCATCCTAGGACCGGTTTCAGGCTATCAGCCTTCATCAGCCAGGATAGCTTGACTCCAGTGGCGTAGTGAGCACGGGACCCACGTCTGGGCATACCCTTCCCACATAGGGCAAAATGCAAAACACACAAGATGATGGACGGAATGCTGCACATTGGCAAACATTCACCCCCAGTCACAGATCTGGGTTTAATCCATCGTTATTTTGCTTCACCACGCCACCCCAGTTCAGACATAGCCATATGCAAATCAGTCTTGACCCTGTGCCTCATGGGAACAGTCCAGACCGAACTGCCAAGCCATGTCTTCCCTGGACCGGAATCAAGCATCCTAGGACCGGTTTCAGGCTATCAGCCTTCATCAGCCAGGATAGCTTGACTCCAGTGGCGTAGTGAGCACGGGACCCACGTCTGGGCATACCCTTCCCACATAGGGCAAAATGCAAAACACACAAGATGATGGACGGAATGCTGCACATTGGCAAACATTCACCCCCAGTCACAGATCTGGGTTTAATCCATCGTTATTTTGCTTCACCACGCCACCCCAGTTCAGACATAGCCATATGCAAATCAGTCTTGACCCTGTGCCTCATGGGAACAGTCCAGACCGAACTGCCAAGCCATGTCTTCCCTGGACCGGAATCAAGCATCCTAGGACCGGTTTCAGGCTATCAGCCTTCATCAGCCAGGATAGCTTGACTCCAGTGGCGTAGTGAGCACGGGACCCACGTCTGGGCATACCCTTCCCACATAGGGCAAAATGCAAAACACACAAGATGATGGACGGAATGCTGCACATTGGCAAACATTCACCCCCAGTCACAGATCTGGGTTTAATCCATCGTTGTTTTGCTTCACCACGCCACCCCAGTTCAGACATAGCCATATGCAAATCAGTCTTGACCCTGTGCCTCATGGGAACAGTCCAGACCGAACTGCCAAGCCATGTCTTCCCTGGACCGGAATCAAGCATCCTAGGACCGGTTTCAGGCTATCAGCCTTCATCAGCCAGGATAGCTTGACTCCAGTGGCGTAGTGAGCACGGGACCCACGTCTGGGCATACCCTTCCCACATAGGGCAAAATGCAAAACACACAAGATGATGGACGGAATGCTGCACATTGGCAAACATTCACCCCCAGTCACAGATCTGGGTTTAATCCATCGTTATTTTGCTTCACCACGCCACCCCAGTTCAGACATAGCCATATGCAAATCAGTCTTGACCCTGTGCCTCATGGGAACAGTCCAGACCGAACTGCCAAGCCATGTCTTCCCTGGACCGGAATCAAGCATCCTAGGACCGGTTTCAGGCTATCAGCCTTCATCAGCCAGGATAGCTTGACTCCAGTGGCGTAGTGAGCACGGGACCACGTCTGGGCATACCCTTCCCACATAGGGCAAAATGCAAAACACACAAGATGATGGACGGAATGCTGCACATTGGCAAACATTCACCCCCAGTCACAGATCTGGGTTTAATCCATCGTTATTTTTGCTTCACCACGCCACCCCAGTTCAGACATAGCCATATGCAAATCAGTCTTGACCCTGTGCCTCATGGGAACAGTCCAGACCGAACTGCCAAGCCATGTCTTCCCTGGACCGGAATCAAGCATCCTAGGACCGGTTTCAGGCTATCAGCCTTCATCAGCCAGGATAGCTTGACTCCAGTGGCGTAGTGAGCACGGGACCCACGTCTGGGCATACCCTTCCCACATAGGGCAAAATGCAAAACACACAAGATGATGGACGGAATGCTGCACATTGGCAAACATTCACCCCCAGTCACAGATCTGGGTTTAATCCATCGTTATTTTGCTTCACCACGCCACCCCAGTTCAGACATAGCCATATGCAAATCAGTCTTGACCCTGTGCCTCATGGGAACAGTCCAGACCGAACTGCCAAGCCATGTCTTCCCTGGACCGGAATCAAGCATCCTAGGACCGGTTTCAGGCTATCAGCCTTCATCAGCCAGGATAGCTTGACTCCAGTGGCGTAGTGAGCACGGGACCACGTCTGGGCATACCCTTCCCACATAGGGCAAAATGCAAAACACACAAGATGATGGACGGAATGCTGCACATTGGCAAACATTCACCCCCAGTCACAGATCTGGGTTTAATCCATCGTTATTTTGCTTCACCACGCCACCCCAGTTCAGACATAGCCATATGCAAATCAGTCTTGACCCTGTGCCTCATGGGAACAGTCCAGACCGAACTGCCAAGCCATGTCTTCCCTGGACCGGAATCAAGCATCCTAGGACCGGTTTCAGGCTATCAGCCTTCATCAGCCAGGATAGCTTGACTCCAGTGGCGTAGTGAGCACGGGACCCACGTCTGGGCATACCCTTCCCACATAGGGCAAAATGCAAAACACACAAGATGATGGACGGAATGCTGCACATTGGCAAACATTCACTCCCAGTCACAGATCTGGGTTTAATCCATCGTTATTTTGCTTCACCACGCCACCCCAGTTCAGACATAGCCATATGCAAATCAGTCTTGACCCTGTGCCTCATGGGAACAGTCCAGACCGAACTGCCAAGCCATGTCTTCCCTGGACCGGAATCAAGCATCCTAGGACCGGTTTCAGGCTATCAGCCTTCATCAGCCAGGATAGCTTGACTCCAGTGGCGTTTGCATTTCGCCCTATGTGGGAAGGGTATGCCCAGACGTGGGTCCCGTGCTCACTGCGCCACTGGAGTCAAGCTATCCTGGCTGATGACGGCTGATAGCCAGAAACCGGTCCTAGGATGCTTGATTCCGGTCCAGGGAAGACATGGCTTGGCAGTTCGGGCTGGACTGTTCCCATGAGGCACAGGGTCAAGACTGATTTGCATATGGCTATGTCTGAACTGGGGTGGCGTGGTGAAGCAAAATAACGATGGATTAAACCCAGATCTGTGACTGGGAGTGAATGTTTGCCAATGTGCAACATTCCGTCCATCATCTTGTGTGTTTTGCATTTCGCCTATGTGGGAAGGGTATGCCCAGACGTGGGTCCCGTGCTCACTGCGCCACTGGAGTCAAGCTATCCTGGCTGATGACGGCTGATAGCCAGAAACCGGTCCTAGGATGCTTGATTCCGGTCCAGGAAGACATGGCTTGGCAGTTCGGGCTGGACTGTTCCCATGAGGCACAGGGTCAAGACTGATTGCATATGGCTATGTCTGAACTGGGGT
Organism: Calotriton arnoldi; assembly: GCA_963921515.1. Classification (NCBI taxonomy): domain Eukaryota; kingdom Metazoa; phylum Chordata; class Amphibia; order Caudata; family Salamandridae; genus Calotriton; species Calotriton arnoldi. Next base: position 2,517,636 of record CAWUFW010000540.1, on the reverse strand, counting down.
GGCGTGGTGAAGCAAAATAACGATGGATTAAACCCAGATCTGTGACTGAGGGTGAATGTTTGCCAATGTGCAACATTCCGTCCATCATCTTGTGTGTTTGCATTTCGCCCTATGTGGGAAGGGTATGCCCAGACGTGGGTCCCGTGCTCACTGCGCCACTGGAGTCAAGCTATCCTGGCTGATGACGGCTGATAGCCAGAAACCGGTCCTAGGATGCTTGATTCCGGTCCAGGAAGACATGGCTTGGCAGTTCGGGCTGGACTGTTCCCATGAGGCACAGGGTCAAGACTGATTTGCATATGGCTATGTCTGAACTGAGGTGGCGTGGTGAAGCAAAATAACGATGGATTAAACCCAGATCTGTGACTGGGGGTGAATGTTTGCCAATGTGCAACATTCCGTCCATCATCTTGTGTGTTTTGCATTTCGCCCTATGTGGGAAGGGTATGCCCAGACGTGGGTCCCGTGCTCACTGCGCCACTGGAGTCAAGCTATCCTGGCTGATGACGGCTGATAGCCAGAAACCGGTCCTAGGATGCTTGATTCCGGTCCAGGGAAGACATGGCTTGGCAGTTCGGGCTGGACTGTTCCCATGAGGCACAGGGTCAAGACTGATTTGCATATGGCTATGTCTGAACTGGGGTGGCGTGGTGAAGCAAAATAACGATGGATTAAACCCAGATCTGTGACTGGGGGTGAATGTTTGCCAATGTGCAGCATTCCGTCCATCATCTTGTTTGTTTTGCATTTCGCCCTAAGTGCGAAGGGTATGCCCAGACGTGGGTCCCGTGCTCACTGCGCCACTGGAGTCAAGCTATCCTGGCTGATGACGGCTGATAGCCAGAAACCGGTCCTAGGATGCTTGATTCCGGTCCAGGGAAGACATGGCTTGGCAGTTCGGGCTGGACTGTTCCCATGAGGCACAGGGTCAAGACTGATTTGCATATGGCTATGTCTGAACTGGGGTGGCGTGGTGAAGCAAAATAACGATGGATTAAACCCAGATCTGTGACTGGGGGTGAATGTTTGCCAATGTGCAACATTCCGTCCATCATCTTGTGTGTTTTGCATTTCGCCCTATGTGGGAAGGGTATGCCCAGACGTGGGTCCCGTGCTCACTGCGCCACTGGAGTCAAGCTATCCTGGCTGATGACGGCTGATAGCCAGAAACCGGTCCTAGGATGCTTGATTCCGGTCCAGGGAAGACATGGCTTGGCAGTTCGGGCTGGACTGTTCCCATGAGGCACAGGGTCAAGACTGATTTGCATATGGCTATGTCTGAACTGGGGTGGCGTGGTGAAGCAAAATAACGATGGATTAAACCCAGATCTGTGACTGGGGGTGAATGTTTGCCAATGTGCAACATTCCGTCCATCATCTTGTGTGTTTTGCATTTCGCCCTATGTGGGAAGGGTATGCCCAGACGTGGGTCCCGTGCTCACTGCGCCACTGGAGTCAAGCTATCCTGGCTGATGACGGCTGATAGCCAGAAACCGGTCCTAGGATGCTTGATTCCGGTCCAGGGAAGACATGGCTTGGCAGTTCGGGCTGGACTGTTCCCATGAGGCACAGGGTCAAGACTGATTTGCATATGGCTATGTCTGAACTGGGGTGGCGTGGTGAAGCAAAATAACGATGGATTAAACCCAGATCTGTGACTGGGGGTGAATGTTTGCCAATGTGCAACATTCCGTCCATCATCTTGTGTGTTTTGCATTTCGCCCTATGTGGGAAGGGTATGCCCAGACGTGGGTCCCGTGCTCACTGCGCCACTGGAGTCAAGCTATCCTGGCTGATGACGGCTGATAGCCAGAAACCGGTCCTAGGATGCTTGATTCCGGTCCAGGGAAGACATGGCTTGGCAGTTCGGGCTGGACTGTTCCCATGAGGCACAGGGTCAAGACTGATTTGCATATGGCTATGTCTGAACTGGGGTGGCGTGGTGAAGCAAAATAACGATGGATTAAACCCAGATCTGTGACTGGGGGTGAATGTTTGCCAATGTGCAACATTCCGTCCATCATCTTGTGTGTTTTGCATTTCGCCCTATGTGGGAAGGGTATGCCCAGACGTGGGTCCCGTGCTCACTGCGCCACTGGAGTCAAGCTATCCTGGCTGATGACGGCTGATAGCCAGAAACCGGTCCTAGGATGCTTGATTCCGGTCCAGGGAAGACATGGCTTGGCAGTTCGGGCTGGACTGTTCCCATGAGGCACAGGGTCAAGACTGATTTGCATATGGCTATGTCTGAACTGGGGTGGCGTGGTGAAGCAAAATAACGATGGATTAAACCCAGATCTGTGACTGGGGGTGAATGTTTGCCAATGTGCAACATTCCGTCCATCATCTTGTGTGTTTTGCATTTCGCCCTATGTGGGAAGGGTATGCCCAGACGTGGGTCCCGTGCTCACTGCGCCACTGGAGTCAAGCTATCCTGGCTGATGACGGCTGATAGCCAGAAACCGGTCCTAGGATGCTTGATTCCGGTCCAGGGAAGACATGGCTTGGCAGTTCGGGCTGGACTGTTCCCATGAGGCACAGGGTCAAGACTGATTTGCATATGGCTATGTCTGAACTGGGGTGGCGTGGTGAAGCAAAATAACGATGGATTAAACCCAGATCTGTGACTGGGGTGAATGTTTGCCAATGTGCAACATTCCGTCCATCATCTTGTGTGTTTTGCATTTCGCCCTATGTGGGAAGGGTATGCCCAGACGTGGGTCCCGTGCTCACGGCGCCACTGGAGTCAAGCTATCCTGGCTGATGACGGCTGATAGCCAGAAACCGGTCCTAGGATGCTTGATTCCGGTCCAGGGAAGACATGGCTTGGCAGTTCGGGCTGGACTGTTCCCATGAGGCACAGGGTCAAGACTGATTTGCATATGGCTATGTCTGAACTGGGGTGGCGTGGTGAAGCAAAATAACGATGGATTAAACCCAGATCTGTGACTGGGGTGAATGTTTGCCAATGTGCAACATTCCGTCCATCATCTTGTGTGTTTTGCATTTCGCCCTATGTGGGAAGGGTATGCCCAGACGTGGGTCCCGTGCTCACTGCGCCACTGGAGTCAAGCTATCCTGGCTGATGACGGCTGATAGCCAGAAACCGGTCCTAGGATGCTTGATTCCGGTCCAGGGAAGACATGGCTTGGCAGTTCGGGCTGGACTGTTCCCATGAGGCACAGGGTCAAGACTGATTTGCATATGGCTATGTCTGAACTGGGGTGGCGTGGTGAAGCAAAATAACGATGGATTAAACCCAGATCTGTGACTGGGGGTGAATGTTTGCCAATGTGCAACATTCCGTCCATCATCTTGTGTGTTTTGCATTTCGCCCTATGTGGGAAGGGTATGCCCAGACGTGGGTCCCGTGCTCACTGCGCCACTGGAGTCAAGCTATCCTGGCTGATGACGGCTGATAGCCAGAAACCGGTCCTAGGATGCTTGATTCCGGTCCAGGGAAGACATGGCTTGGCAGTTCGGGCTGGACTGTTCCCATGAGGCACAGGGTCAAGACTGATTTGCATATGGCTATGTCTGAACTGGGGTGGCGTGGTGAAGCAAAATAACGATGGATTAAACCCAGATCTGTGACTGGGGGTGAATGTTTGCCAATGTGCAACATTCCGTCCATCATCTTGTGTGTTTTGCATTTCGCCCTATGTGGGAAGGGTATGCCCAGACGTGGGTCCCGTGCTCACTGCGCCACTGGAGTCAAGCTATCCTGGCTGATGACGGCTGATAGCCAGAAACCGGTCCTAGGATGCTTGATTCCGGTCCAGGGAAGACATGGCTTGGCAGTTCGGGCTGGACTGTTCCCATGAGGCACAGGGTCAAGACTGATTTGCATATGGCTATGTCTGAACTGGGGTGGCGTGGTGAAGCAAAATAACGATGGATTAAACCCAGATCTGTGACTGGGGTGAATGTTTGCCAATGTGCAACATTCCGTCCATCATCTTGTGTGTTTTGCATTTCGCCCTATGTGGGAAGGGTATGCCCAGACGTGGGTCCCGTGCTCACTGCGCCACTGGAGTCAAGCTATCCTGGCTGATGACGGCTGATAGCCAGAAACCGGTCCTAGGATGCTTGATTCCGGTCCAGGGAAGACATGGCTTGGCAGTTCGGGCTGGACTGTTCCCATGAGGCACAGGGTCAAGACTGATTTGCATATGGCTATGTCTGAACTGGGGTGGCGTGGTGAAGCAAAATAACGATGGATTAAACCCAGATCTGTGACTGGGGGTGAATGTTTGCCAATGTGCAACATTCCGTCCATCATCTTGTGTGTTTTGCAGCTAGGATTTGCCGCCAGGAGCAAAACAAGGCAAAGACCATCCAAATTGGCCCAACAGGGCTCGAGATATGCCCACATGAAATTTGGCGACCTTTCTTCTCAGCACCGGCGACAAAGTGGGTGGGACTCTGCAGCCATTTTCAGCTGTGCCCCCAGGGTGGGCCAGGGCCAGAGGCTGCCCCCAAGAGAATGAAAATGCAGGAAGCGCGATCGCACTTTCGCCGCAAGATGTGGTAAGGTATCCAGGACCCCATCCCTGGGCCCTGTGAGCAAATGCCGTCGAGGGAGAGCCGTCGCGCTCCCCCTTTTGAGGAAGACCCCATCCCTGGCCCCCTGGAAGCAGATTGTGGGAGGGAGCACCATCGCACTCCCCCTCGCTAAAGCGGAAGGGGCCCAGGACCCCATCCCTGCGCCCCGTGAAGGCCTGAAGCACTATATGATTCTGCCCACAGGAGCGGACAGACCAAAGTGAAGTGCCAGCTCTCACGACAGCACACAAGTCCGCTGGCCTTGCTGGGAGCCAGCTAGAGCAGCCGGGGGTGGGCTCCCCGAGCTGCTCTCCCACGATGTGAAAGGGAGCACAGTGCCGAGGTGGTACCAGGCACCTCAAAGAAAAAAAGAGGCACGGTGCAAGACCGCAGAAAAGGAAACAGGAAACCTAGGAGACTGACATGGCTCTTCCCAGCGCAGCAGGAGAGCTGCTGTTCAAAAATTCATGAGTAAGTGCGAGGAGCATCCCATAATGCCTTGCGGGCTCATCAGTTCTGCCTGCATTTCAACAATAGAAACCACTTGTTTGGGGCTTGTGGCGACCCTAGAAGAACTGGGTCACCACCAAAATTTTGCAAAGTGCAGGGGGAGCTGCAGGAGCAGCGCATCCTCCCCCCAAAGGAAGTGCCAGAGTGCCCTCATTAAGTTTGGTGGGGTTCTGGAAAGATAGATCCTCAAGGGTTCCCAGTGTTTTTCAAGATTTCTCCTAGATGGAACTTTTATTTTACAGTTGCAAAGGCTGAAATGATGATTCCAACCAGTTGTGGTCTGAAAGTGTATAATATAAGTTTTCATGTTGAGGGACACACTCCAGGACGAAAGGTGGCAATTGCACATGTGTGTACTTACAAACAAGATGTCCTTTAGGGACTATGTTTAAAATGCAGTATTATTTTTTCTTATGAAAGTGTTAATGCTGCAAACGCCCTCAGGGGTGAAGGACTATAATTACATCGATGTTGTGATTATAATTTGTTGTTCTAAATTGTGTATTCCACATTAAAGGTAATTTTGATTAACACAAATCACCTAAACATGCCTATATATTTCCCCTTGTGAATGTTTTAATAAAGTAATGACGCTGACAACCACTCACAGGCCAAGTAAACATGCTTTATTGCCAATAGTAGGTGCATTCATTCAAAGTGATTCCATTATGGCATTTTAATACAAGTGAATGTTTTGACAAGTGATTTGTGGATCTAGACCTCCCTTTGGGAGGGGCAAGAAAAACTATGCAATGTCATCCAAAAGTATTTCCATCAGCTTGTGTATATTTGAAAAATGGATGCACAATATTGAGTAGTGTGTGTGTGTGTGTAAAAAAATTACTTTTTCCTTTTTCAAAAGAAAAAGCACAGCCTGGACAATCAATTATTATGTGTTATTATTGTGTATATGTGAATGGTGAATACTAGCCCACTCCACCTTCCTTGAGTAGGGACTGAAGTGCTTTGCATTCGCTACCCTATGAGAGTCGAGGGCTGCAATGGGGTGTTTGGTTCCCAGTAGAGGACAAATGTAGACTCATTACTTGTGCAGGCCACACAACTAATGACTCATTTTCTAGCAGTCCGAACATAGAAATCTCCATCGCGACTTCATCCAGCGGCTCCCATACGATGGCGCCTCCTCCACGGACACTGCCTGCAGCTTTGTCCCGCTGAACTTTACCTTCTGAGACGTCTTCCCACTAAATGTCTTCTAAGTCCGAAGGTAAGAGCTGACAGGGGCCATTCTACTCCTCATACCCGACCCATGCTCCATCGCAGTCAGACATAACTTTCGACTTTGTTCTGGTCTTACACAACTAGATGTCCATGGTTGATCTTTTAGGTGCTAGTTTTTACCTTAAACTTTAAAAATTCATAACTCTGGTTCTACTGATTGGAATATTGTTGTTTTGGTGTCATTTCTAAATTGGTGTGGATTTTTTTTTCTTGTATTGTGTTTTTACTTTATTACTGTTTTTGTGCTGCATAAATACTTTACATATTACCTCTAAGTTAAGCCTGACAGGGTTTGTGCCAAGTTACCAGAGGGTTAAGCGCAGGTTAATTTTGGTGACTTTAGTGGTTCACCCTGACAGGGACTGTGGCTGTTGCTTGAGCAGGCTTTCCACCTTACTCAACCAATAACCCAATTTTTCACACCACTGCGTTACTCTCTGCTGACAAATCACTAGGAACCACAATTTCAAATAATGAATTCAAATCAGTCCACAGCTCCTGTGATATGTTTGTCAACCTATTTACCTCTCTCAGTTTTAGAAAACTTTTAGTGAAAGCATAAATATCAGCCCTTGTCCATGGCACATGAACCTTGTACTTCTTTTAAAGGAAACTCCAAAACCATTCCCATCTCTCTGAATCACTCGCCACTCCTCTCACTTTGCCCTCTGCTCCCTTCACTTTCTTTTTACTCGCTGTCCCTTTCCTCCACCTCTTTGTATCTCTTTAGATCACTCCGGTGCCTTGTTTTCTCAATCCAACCTTTAATGTAAGCTCTCAAGGTAATTAAACCCATTTTGCAAATTTGTTTCACCTTTTCTAATTTCTGGATGTCAAGAGATTATTAAAGAACTTTTTCCCCTCATCGGAATCATCATTCTGCTTCTTCTCCTCTTTTGTCTTGCTTTGGTAATCTGCCTCTTAAACTATAGCAGGATAAACTCTCACCCCATCCACCACATCCTCTCTCCAGCATTTTTCTTGTTGATGCTACTTCAACTCCAATCACTATTTAAATGATCCCTTCAAATGCTTTGAGATTTGCTTCAATTTTTCTCTGTTGCCATTTGATCCCATTGATTTAATGCCCCAAACTGTGTAGGTCTGGGCATTTGCTTTATGAGGGTCACAGTCTGTCTAAGGAAATACTAATTTTTAATATCAAAGGTACCTTCTAAATAAAAATGTAATCTTTACTAGAAGCAGCATAATTATGCCACTCAGAACTCCAGGAGCATGTATAGAACCTAATGTCAGGTATTTTCTTACCCTCTTGTTGTATTACGCTTTAGGTGTCCGTATATAGGTTTTCCTGAAACATGTCCTTATATAGGCACAATTCGCATTGCCCTTATATAGGCATAGAATCCCAGTCCTTATTTAGGCATTAGCCATGCACTCCAAATACAGGCATGGTCACCGACATCCGTCCACCCTAACATCACAACGAGTTCTTAGAAACCAGACCCTTAAGCTCTTGGGAGTTCCCCTAGCACAGGATTATTGATTTCTCCAAGAATTCATTTATTATGCATGAACCACTATACCTTAAGGGTTCATTCCTGACGTCTTCCTCTGTCCGACTTCACGTCAATGCTAACATTCCAAGGCGCCTAACAGGAATAAATATACCTTCCCTTGCCCAAGCAAGTGAGAGGAGACCTCGACTTCAGAGGAGCCCGTATCCCGGCCTGACGCACTGAGAAGACGCTGTCATCCCTGCTCGCAGAGAATCCAGCTTCCAGTGTTTTGACTCCCTTCGCGGGGTGTTAGAGTTTGAGATCCGGCAGGAGATTCCCACCTCTCTCATTCTCAAGGTATGGAGCTGACTAGAACCTAGAGGGACTCTTGGCATACTAGACTTAACATACTCTTAGTATACCATACTAGAGAATACTTCACCTACTTCTTACCTATCCCTACACCTAGACTAGGTTAGGTACATTGGGGTAGAACTAGCTTAGAGAAGCATCGTATGAGTACTCGCATTTTTAGCTCATGTTATTTATGTATGTGAATATATGCTAAAAGATAATGCTAGCGCAGTATTATTTCTTTCTACTGCTTACGCTGTACATTATATATCTTGCATACTGTCTTGTGATCATAACAGCTCATATCTCTTACACGAGAAACAAGACTGTTCAATAAAACCTTTTTATTGAAATGCCGGTCTATTCTTTCTGTGTAACTCTGAGGAAACTAAGCATGCACGATTAGCTGAGTGAAACTGTTATCTATTGTTTCCACGATTCTGAGAAGTATTCCGATTCTAAAAGGGAAACAAAGTTGTCATGTTTATGCGGTTGCCAGAAACTACTCCCTTCTTGTTTACAAGGAATTTCTAGTGGCCTCTGAGTTAGCTGGCAAAAAGTAATTAAGTTTAATATACTCGATAGGGACATACCGACCTCAGTCCTATGTCAAACCTATAGGGTATATTATTCCAATGCGCAGAGCCTATTAGGGAAATAGGAACTACACTACATGGCGCCCAACGGTTTGGTAAGGCACTAATTTAACGCTAGATACTGAGTAACTCAGTCGTGCTTTTCTCTCAGAGACCCCTACTCACATTCTCCATAAGACGTCTGGAGTGGGTAGGGTTAAATATCCGCCAAAGCTAAATAGGACAAAAAAAAACTATATATTAGCTATTTTGGTTTAATCAACGTTGAAGGATACAGTGTTCCAAAATATTGTGCACCTTATCTTTTGTTTCCTTGAAACTTGTTCTACATTTTTCAAAAAACAAATGTCCATACACGGGGACGATAACACTGGGAACGGTGTAGCTGCGGCTGAACCAGTCGTAACAGCTTTTAACTTTACCGGTTTAAATGAAACCGAGGAGGGTGTTATAGACATCGCTCCAAACTTAAGAAGAGCCATCACTCTAAAACTTATAAAACACGGCCTACCACCAAGAGGGGGTAGAGCAGTTTTCGTGATAGAGGCACACGAATCCTTTCAGACAGAGGTATTCTATTCATGGATAGTATTCCCAGAATCAAATCCAGTAACAAGACTGTTTCACTTCTACAAAGAAGATGAACCACCAGAGGAATATATTCATTTCGAGGATATTGAAATTCCACTAACATACCAGGAGCATCAGCTCTGGTTTAAAGGCGCCCTAAAACATCACAGAAACATTACCAGGCTCGGCCCACTAGGTAGACCAGGAGCAACATGGCCGATTCTAGCCGGCTACACTCCTCATCCTGACCTCGATATAATGTCAGACGAGGAATTACTTACTCAACTTACAGAGTTAATAAAAATTTACAGACAATTGGTCCAATATGTCATGCGGACTTTCACAGTCCAACCACCATTGACCATTCCAAATAAAACCCCTCAACAGGGGAATACACTAAAAATTACTCCACAGACTTTATACGCAGTCATGGGTAAAATGCCCACAAAACGTGAGCAAATTCCATTTTGGATAGCTCAAAAAATTACTCAAATTGAAGCAGTATTTCCAAATACTAGCCCTTATGAGAAACACAGAATCCTAACAATCTGTTTACCAATGGGGATCACACCACAACTGGAAGATTGCACCACTTGGGGCGCAGTCTTTGCTGCCATCTATACTAAAACACATGGTGTTCCGTCAATTGCAGTAATACCAGATGTCCTGAAACAAATTCAAAATGAATACGGGGCAGAGCCTGCTCTGATTTTAGGTATGAAATTACTGAAAAACTTCGACCAGGTCTCAACAATAATATTATCTAATATTAAAGGGGAGGCAGCATCAGTGGCGATCCGCCAACGATTAAGGGAATTTGATGTAACAGAACATCAAAATGAACTACCCAGAATAATAGAACAATCTTATGCAGAATTAGGCAGAGATAGTTTGGGTGGAAAACCTTTGAAGCCAAAACTATCTGAAAGTCCTGAAAAGGACTCTATTAAACAAACTCCTACATCTTCTAAAAAGAAGTGGGAAACTAATAAACAAAATTCAAACGAGAAACGTTCTCAATCCAGAGGAAGGTCTCCTCAAAAGGAGTCCTCTGAAAGGAGGTATAACCTCAGGAATAGGGATAATTTAAGAAAGCCTGACAGGTATCAAGATACTGATACACGTTCCTCGCGTACCTTTCAGATATCGTCACAGACATCGGAAAGAAGAGGACGGTCAGATCACAGAGAAGAACGCGTGAAATCCAAAGACGACAAACACGTTCAGAAAAATAAATCAAAACCTCAATTCACGGGGGCGTGGCCTAGCGAGCCAGTATGGCGGACGTGTGTTAGGCGAGCTCTGTCCAGCCCGTCTATAATCCTACATTTATCCTGTTTCCCCCTGACTTCTGAATGATTCTAAAGGAGCCGCTGAGTCGCTGCTTCAGCCCGGTGGATGTCCGGCGGGACTTAGGGGCGCTTACCTGTGCTGCTGTGGACGAGATCGCATCACCGGGGGAACAAAGGGGCCTAGCAGCTGAGGAGGAGCCGGGGAGTTGCGTGAGGTTCCCTGGAAGCCATCGAAGACAGCGCACCCTCCTGGGCCCCGCCTGCAAGTGAGGACAGGTGACCAGTGGGCTGGCCGACTGCGGGAGCTGGCATTGGCACGGCGGCCGTTGGTGATCCTGCGGCCCTAAGGCCTCGTGGGGCGCCGGGCGGCGTTGAGCCCCGAGACCGCCCGGCAACTGGAGTGGGCGGCGCTGGTGAGAAGGACTGGGGAGCGGTGGAGGCAATGACCTGGCTTCCTAGCTCCGGGGGCGCTGCCTGGAGGTGATCCTCCCCCCCCTCCGCGTCCTTCCAAAGCTGTGGTGTGGCCTTGGGGAGCTGTGGGGCCCCGTGGCAACAAACTCCGCAGCGGGCATCAGACTCCCTCCTGCTACGCGGACGCCCACGGCGGGGGACCTGGATTGTCTCCGAGTGGTCTTGCCAAGGAGGCCGAGGTGATCCCGGGGACTAGCGGTGGCGGCCCTAAGATCGGCTGCCCCATCTTGACTGTGTGGAGCGGAGTGCGAGGCATCGTGGAGAACGGCGCAGCGGCCGAGTCGGGCCGCGGTGGTGAGGAGAAAGGGAGAGCCGCGGGCGGGAGGGGAGCCGCTTGAAGTGGGTGCGAAACAGACTGTTGCGGATTGGGCCCACATCCTTCGCCACGCGGGCGCCCAGGGTGGGGGTCTGTGGGACTTCGACCATCTGCCCGCCGGTGGGCGGTCTGACCCAGGGGCCGAGGTGACATTGGGGCAGGCGGCGGCGGCCCTGAGATCGGCTGCCCCACCTTGCTTCCGTGAAGAATCGTAGAGGACGGCGCGGCGGCCGGGTCGGGCCGCGGAGGGGAGGTGAGGTGAGGAGAGATGGAGAATTGCGGGCAGGAGGGGAGCCGCTTGAAGTGGACGAGAGACGGACTGCCACAGATTGGGCCCACACCCCTCACGGGGGGTCCGACGGCAGTGGGCGGTGAGCCTTGGCGGCGAGGGATCGGCGGCACTATCGGGCCGCGTAGGGGTGCGGTTGCGTGTCCTCTTCCCCGGATCAGAGACGCAGGTGTGGCGGGGCCATCCAGGTCACTTGATCACAATACTCAGAAGTCCCGGTGCCCAGCGGTGGTGCTTGGCGGGCTGAGCGCCTGGGCCTGGCCTCATCCTTAGCAGTGATATACACGGTGTGGAGCGCCGGGAGAGACCGGATACTAGAGGGTGACCCACTGACCTCTGCATCCACATACCAGCGCTCAGCCTTGCTTCATCTGGGCGCGAGGGGAGACCCCGGGGGCAGCTATGACGAGAGACAAAGGGAGCGGGTCCACCAAACATCGGCCGATCGACAAATTCACAGGCCCGGGGACGACGGCAGGTGCGGCAGGGGGTCAGTCGGAAACTATCCCAGATAATGCAGCCCTCATGGCGGCCATCACCAAATCCAGGGACATGCTGGATGCTAAGATCGGGGCAGTAGGGTCAGATGTAATGCTGCTGCGGCAAGACTTGCGCAACGCGGTCTCCCGCATTACGGAGGCGGAGACCCGTATCTCTGGAGTGGAGGATGATGTCACCATATTGAAACAGAAAAAGGCAACTATGGAGGCGGCTCAGAAGGGTCTGGCGCAGCAGGCGGAGGATGCTGAGGGGCGGGCCCGACGCAACAACCTGAGATTCGTGGGATTTCCGGAGGGCTGCGAGGCTGGAAACATGGAACGCTTCCTCACGCAGTGGTTGGAGAGCTGGCTGCCGCCAGACAGTATGTCTAAATGCTTTGTCGTGGAGCTGGCCCACCGGGCACTCATGCAGAAACCACCGCCGGGGGCTCGCCCGCGGCCAGTGATAGCGAAGCTCCTGAACTACTTAGACCGCGACGCCATACTCAAGCAGGCCCGTGCCAAGGAACCTCTGCTTTATGACAATGTGCGCATCTTAATTTTTCCGGACTATACGAGGCAGGTGCAGCAATAACGTCAGTCATTCATGGCCGCGAAGGCCCGCTTGCGGGATCTTAAACTCCCATACGCCCTCTTATACCCCGCTCGTCTGAGGGTGGTGTATCGATCCCGCACTCACTTCTTTGACACCCCGGAGGAGGTCTTTCATTGGACGGATGAGACAGTGCGGGTGAGGGTCCACACGCCACCCGGCAGGGAGTCGGACTCCTCCTCCAGCGGGGCTACCCAGAAGGGCCCCAAGGGACAGCAGCGGGGGGCAGCAGGCGATTGCGCTCCCGGAGACGCTCTCTATCTTGTGGGGCGTCCGCTAGAGGGGGCCCTACTCCTGGGCGCCAAACTTTGGATCCTTGACACTTCGGGTTGGGTGGGTACAGTGGTGGTCCCTTTGGCTCACCGAGTATACTGATGTATCTCTGTCAGGGGAATATTAGAGCGGGCTGGGTTCCCGCCGGTCTTGGGCTGGTCGGGGTCCTGCCCCAGAGGTATGGGCTGTAAGTTGGGGATCCATTGGATGGGGCAGTGCTCGGGCCCCCGTTGGGGTTCGGGTACTTGTCTAACCACGACAGATACTTCAATGTTTGAGAGGTATGGGGTGGGGGGTTTGTTGGGGGGGGTCGTTCAAAGTTCCGAGTCGCAACTCCGATTAGTTTCCATGATTTTGTGCACACACGTAGCCTTGGTCCTCTCTTGATGGTATTGGCAGGTTCCCTCCCCTATGGCTAGCGTGCTGCGTGTAGATCCCGGGACCCCGGGTACCCTTCGAATTATAAGCTGGAATGTGCGAGGGGCCCTGGACAAGATTAAACGGGGGGCTATTTTACATCAGGCAAAGAGGGCGAGGGCTGATGTTCTTCTGTTGCAGGAGACACACCTTATGGGGACGAAGACACTCTGCCTAAAGCGATATGGATACCAACAGGTCTTTCGTGCAGGGTTCACAAGGGGCTCCAGGGGGGTGGCGATTTTGGTCCATCGTAGGGTCCCGTATATCCATGCGCAGCAGTGGGCCGACCCTCAGGGACGGTATTTGTTTATTAGGGGCAAAATTGGGGAGTTCCCCTTAATCTTGGGTTGTGTTTATGCTCCCCCCCTTTGCAGTGGTCTTTTGTGGAGAAGTTATTGGCCCTGTGGGCAGATATGCCAGATTTGCTTTCTGTGGTGGTTGGCAACTGGAATGATGTTATGGATTTGGCCAGGGATAGGAGTGGGGGTGGGGGTGGACAGGGGAGGGGAGGGGGCAACCCACAAAATTGAATTCACTGGTGGCCGGCCTGGACTGGCTGGATGTGTGGCGATGGGCTCATGGTACCGAGCGGTCCACAAAACCTTCTCCAGGCTCGACTACATCTTCATTCCCCGGGTGCTGGGTGGTAGGGTGGCGATGGCTGAGATACTACCTCGGGGCCTTTCAGATCACTCCCCGATGTCCCTTGAGTTATATATGGGCCGGGGGCGACAGCCCTTTAGATGGCGCCTCTCCGTGTGGAACCTCCAGAATGATGAATACGATACGCATATGCGGGAGGCCATTGCACAATACTTCGCCTCAAATGAGGGGTCGGTGCTTAGTGTAGGGACTTTGTGGGAGGCTCTGAAGCCCACTTTACGTGGCGTGGATATATCCTGGTGTGCGGCGGCTCGTGTTAAGCGCAGGGAGGAGTTGACTCGGGCGGAGGCCACCGTAGAGGCACTCGAACGCCGGTCGCGGGAAGACGGGGGGGCATTGTGTGCGACGACTGCTTCAGGCCCAACAGTCTTGTGCCGCTCTCCTAATGGAAGAGGCCAGGCAAGTTTGGCTGGCGACACGCAGCAGGGTATATCAATGGGGGGACAAGTCCGGAAAGATGCTCCATCGGCTTTGCCAGGGCACCTTCCATGCCCAGGCCCTCCCGGGCCTTCTAGATGGGAAGGGGACACTGATTACGGATCAGCTTACTATAGCCGGGAGCTTCGCTAACTACTATGCAGATCTCTATGCCCCCTGTGAGTGCTTGCCAGCGACCACAATAGATAAGTTCTTGGCTGATCTACCGCCTAAGGCATTGCCGGATGACGTGCGCGCTCTGCTGGACCTCCCCCTAACTGACAAAGAACTGGGCACAGCCCTGGGAGAGCTGAATACCGGGAAGGCCCCCGGGCCTAATGGGTTCCCGAGTGAATTTTTTAGACGCTATACTACGCAGTTGGCCCTTTACTACCGGGCCAGTGGTGGAGGAAGCCCGGGAAGAGGGAATACTCCCTCCCGACTGGAGGCATGCGGAAGTGGTGGTGTTCCTTAAGCCCGGCCGGCCACCAGAACAACAGGCCTCGTACCGCCCCATCTCCCTCCTCAATGTGGAGGCTAAGATCTTGGCAAAGGCATTGGCTAATCGCCTTTTGCCCCACATCGCATTGCTTGTACACCCTGATCAGGCTGGGTTTATGCCCCAGAGGGCAACCAGGCATAATATACGGCGAGCGCACGTTGCGATGGCTGCGGTTCAACAGACCGGGGAGCGGGCGGCACTCCTATTAGTAGATATGGATAGGGCGTTCGACTCCCTGAGTTGGGTGTATTTATTTGCGTTGCTACGTAGACTCAATCTGGGCCCGCGTTTCCTCTCTTACTTAACGCTTCTCTATACAGGCCTGACGGCGACGGTGCGGGTGGTGGGTGCGGCCTCTCCCATCTTCCCGATTCGGAGGGGTACACGGCAGGGATGCCCCATGTCTCCGTATTTATTTGCGCTCGCCATGGAGCCACTGGCGGCATGGGTGCACATGGATGCACAGGTCAGGGGCTTTGAGTGGACGCAGGATGTATCTGACAGGATCGCATTGTATGCGGATGACGTCCTGTTTTTCCTCACGGCCTTAGATAGAACGGGCCGCGGCTCCTGGAGATCATGCGGATCTTTGGGGAGACGTCGGGACTGTATATGAACCCCCGCAAATCTACGCTATGGGTTCTGGGGGAGCGGACGAGGCTGGGCGCATGGGCGAACACACTCCAGTTAGCTGCCGGGGGGTTGAAGTATCTGGGAGTGTTCCTGTCGGATGTACCGGCTGTCTCCTGGGAGCGCAACCTGGTTCCAGTATGGGAGCGTGTACGCACGGACCTTAAGACCTGGTCTCGTATGCCTCTGACGCTATACGGCAGGTCGGCAATTTTCAAGATGGTGGCGCTTCCTAGGCTGCTTTACCAGCTGCAGAATCACCCGTACCCGATCCAGCCCAGATGGTTCCGGCTGGTGAATTCTGTCCTGGGGCAGTTCCTGTGGGAGGGAGGCAGGGTGCGCGTGGCACTACGCACGTGTTTTCTGTCCCCCTATTGCGGAGGACTCGCGACCTCAGATATCCTTTCTTATTATCAGGCCTCGCACCTACTTGTCCTCAATGAGTGGTGGTATGGAAATAGGAGGGACCCGGCGTACGCACTGGAGCGACTGCTCATGGGGCCACATACTTTACATACCATTCTGTATTCGGCGCCGTTGCGGGGCAGGATGCCGTCAGCCACACGGGTGGTTTTCCTGGTGTGGCGGCAGGCGCTGCGCCGTATGGGTTGGTGGAAGACTTTGACCAGAGAGACCCCCTTTGGAACAATGGGCGCTTGCCGGAGCTGGCGGCCCTGCAGGGCTTCCGGAGATGGGATGATATTGGCATCTCGACCCTGGGGGATGTTATGAGGGGCACGATACTCAAGTCCTTTCAGGACCTGCAGAGGGACTTCTCTATGCCCCAGACACAGTTCTATAAGTATCTCCAGTTTCGTCATGCCTTGTCCCCTAGCCTTGAAGGTCTGGAATGCCTCCCTGACTTTAGTCCGCTGGAGGCGAAGGTTTTTATGGGGGATTTGGAGACCAAGAAAATCTCCCAGATCTATCAATCCCTGGTTTTACACTGTTCCACCTCTCTTCAGAAGTTGCGTGGGGATTGGGAGTTGGATGGATGTGGGCGAGCTGGAGGAGGAGGACTGGAGGGAGGCTTTGGTAGCGCCTAGAGAAGCAGCTATAGCAATGCGCCTTCGCCTCATCCAGTTTAAATATTTGCAAAGGGTTTACTTTACCCGAGCCCGACTGTACCGTGCGGGATTGATCGCCTCCCCAGAGTGCCTCAGATGTGGTCGAGAGGAGGGCACGTTCATACATATTACCTGGCATTGCCTTTCCCTGGATCGGTTTTGGAGGGGGGTGTTTGCCTGCCTGTCAGAGGTCCTGGGGTGGGAGCTCCCCCGGACGCCACGGCTAGCTCTGCTCCACGTCATGGTGGACATAGGGGGTAACATTTATAAACGACACCTCATGCAACTTGGCTTCACCCTGGCGAAGCGTGATATAGCCAGAGCGTGGAAGGCGCTGCGGGCCCCATCGGTGACCGCATGGAAGAACGGCTTGGATTTTTGTATGGGGCTGGAACAGCCTGTGTTCGTAGCCAGGGGCTGCCCACGCAAACATTACAAAATATGGAAAAGATGGGCGGATTACGGGGGGTTGTGACTGGAGCCGCCGGCTGCTATAGAGGCTCATCCACCAGAATGAGTCCTGATGTATGCCGGGATGTGGGAGTGCAGGGTGGGGGGGGACCCGGGGAGGAGGGTTAGACTGTGCTGAGATTCTGTTATGGGCTATGCGGAAGGTTTGCGACTACGGGGGGTGGGGATAGGGAGGGGGGAGTTGGAGGGGGTTTGGTTATACTGTGTTTTGCAATTATATCATTTTTTAGGAGAATACCTATGAAAGTCACTTGCCTCTGTAACAAAGTGCGGAATGATTCGGCAGATGACTCTGGTGTGCAGAGCTCTGCGATTTGTATGCATTTGACAAATAAAGTATGTTTTAAAAAAAAAAAAAAACCTCAATTCACAAAAAAGAAGGTAGCAGGTCTGAAGATCAGACATGCCGAGAATACTGAGAACACAACTCAAGAACGGAGAATGGGCTCAGACAATGCTGAACAGTGCAGCAGAAGTCACAATAGCTCGCCAGAACCTGAAGGAACTTCTGGAGATAGTGGACTTGAATGAGTACATCACAGTAAAAACTGTAGACACCAGGGTTAGTACTCCACAAAAGTTATATGAAATAACACTCCGAATGGAGGGAGACATATCAAGAAAAGTGAAAACACTCTTTTGGGAAAAACTTTCAAGGGGTTATGATATACTTCTAGCAGAAAAAGACTGGCCACCACAATTTGTCAGGGAGTGCCCACATGGTGAGGACATTATTATGCCTGCCTTCTCCAACCATATTCCAATTCACCTACAATATACTTATGCCAGGAAATGGGCAGTTGCCCAGGCCCCAGCATTATACAAAAATCATGTAGGATGGGATGAGGACTCACCTCACCACAAAATACATCTAAAAAACTGAACCTACTGCACAAAGGCAGTACCCAATAAAGCAAGAAGCTAAAAAACAGGTCAGGGAGATCTTAGATCAACTTGAATACCAAGGGGTGATTGAAACATGCACCTCCTCAATGAACAATGCTTTGTTTCCTGTATCCAAACCAGACAATACATATCGTCTAGTTTTGGATTACAGACACTTGAACACTTGTTCAAAAACATTTGTAGTGCAAAATGGACATAGTACAGCATTAATGAATAACATTGTGCGTAAAAAATATAAAACCACATTAGACATTTCAAATGGTTTCTTTTGTCAAAACATAGCACCTGAAAGCAGGTACTTAACAGCTTTCTCTGTCAATTTTGTAGACTCCCACAAGGGTTCAAAAACAGACCAGGGTTTTTCTCAGCGAGGGTAACAGAGTTACTACAAATTTATGATAATGAGGCATTGTCATATGTCGATGACATCTATCTGACAGACGATGACCTAGATAGGCACTTGAACAGGGTGAGTACCATTATATTGGGCTTCGCCTCTGAGGGCTATAAATTCAACTTTAAAAAATCCAGAATTGCCCATCTCAATGTCCTTTTCCTAGGATATGAGCTTTCAAGTGAAGGCAAGAGCCTGGCAGCTAACTTTTAGAAAAGTGCGCGCTGCTCCAACCTCCAAAAACGCTGAAAAATTTACAATCCATTTTGGGTTTCCTAAATTTTGGAAGAACTTACATTCTAAATTACGCAGAAAGGGTCAAACCTCTCTACGAATTAATCAAACCTGATTTTTCAACAAAACATTGGACACAGGAACACACAGAAATCTTGCGTTCACTCCAAGCTAACATGTTAGCAACAAATCACTTGCAAACACGCGTAAGTCAACGCAATTTAGTGATCCGAATAATTTCGGGTCAATGCGGATTCACCTACTTAACATTTAATGAGGGTGAAAAAGTACCAATAGCATACAAATCACATTTGTATACACAAGCAGAAATGCGCTTCACTTCAACAGAAAAAATACTGACAGCAGTTCAAACCGCTGTAGCAAAAGAAAGAGCTCTAGCCCAAGGGAAACGCATTATTGTCGTAACTCCAGTACCGGCCTTAGAGGCGGTTACAAAAGCGAGCATTCCAAATGCAAAAGCTTTACATCCTAGATGGATACAATGTGTTAATTCTCTTGCTGCAACAGATGTTGAATATGTTTTTGATCCTGATCTAAAAACACAAGCGTTCCTGCAATATGAACATGAATGTCCTCTGCCCACTGAAATACTGCCTCTGGATCAGTATGAATTTATAATTTACACTGACGGATCCACGCAACCCGCTACAGGGAGTAAGCAAGCTTACAGTGCAGCGTGCGCAATCGTTAAAGGTCGCATGCGCGATGGTAACTTCAGACCAATGGTCACTAAAACTCAATCTCTAGGAGATTGCACAGCTCAGCGAGCTGAACTACAAGCTTTCAAACTGGCACTTGAAAGTACAGATCGCGAATTCCCTACACTAATAGTGTGCGATTCTTTCTACTGTGTTCAGTCGTATAATGAATATATACAGAATTCGCTTGAAAACGGGTTCAAAGATGCAAAAGGTGGCACAATAAAGCATAAAACGCTTTGGGAACAAGTAGTTCAGTTAAAAAATGAACTACCAACGGCTCACGTGATACACACGCTGAGTCATCAACGTGATGGCGTTTACGTTGCAGGGAATTCATTGGCTGACGAAGCCGCAAAGGGGGCTGTTCAGACGGCTTCCGTAGCTGCGATCACTCGTTCAAAAACGAGAATAGACAGTGAGATATTGTTGGCTGTCAATGCTTCAAGCAAAGGCAGTGGTGCAGTATTACCAAAGAAATTTCCACTCAAGTACTCTTATGTAATTGATGCGAACAACGTTCCTTTTGCTCGAATCCCTGGAGTGGGGGATAGGGTAATTCCAAACATGGAACGTAGAGCAGCTTTGATTTATGAAGCACATCTGGGGGAGGGTCTGTCACATCAAGGGATCTCTAAAACAATATTAACATTAAAAGAGATGTACTGGTGGCCTGGAATGAATACACAGATTCACATCATCATCGATGACTGCATAGACTGCAATAAACAGCGTGATGCAGAACGCCACCAGACACCATGCTACGATGTAGCCTGCCCAGTACAGACACCATTGTTAGACAGCATTAGACTATCTACGCGCAGGCGTCCTTTTGGACAAATGCAATTCCACAAATACTAAGTCAAGGTTCCTATGGATATGGCCTCAGCGCTCGGCTGACGCTCGAACTGTTATAAAAGATTTGCGAGTCTTTATCGGCACATACGCAATTGGCACACTACATTCTGACCAGGGCCCTGCGTTTAGCTCTCGGGCTTACAAAGAAGCCATGGCCAGTTTGGGCGTAGCATTGCGGTACTCCTCTCCGTTTCATCCTGAGGGAAATTCTGTTGTGGAAAGGAAAAACCGGGACATAAAGAAGTCTATAACAGCTAGAGTATTAGGTTCGGGTGATGGGTGGGTCAAACATCTTTATGGGGTCCAACGCTCATTAAATAATTTGCCAAGAAGTTCTCTAGGGGTGGTCACTCCATATGAGGTCCTATTTGGGACAAGAATGTGGGTTCCTGATCTCGAATGTAAAGGCACAGTGGTGGAAAATAAACCCTTTGATATCAAAGATCGTTTGGCTGTTTTACAGGATCTAAATGAACTAAGATCGAAACAAAGCAACGTGTTCCTGAAGCCAACCACCAATGGGGAAAAACCGGCAGTCCTAGCAAGGCCTGTCTGGATCCCAAAAGTTGGGGATCTAGTCAGAGAGAAGACTGCGGACAAGAAGGAATTTGGACCTTCTTACAGACAACCAGTACCTGTCCTAGCCGTACACGGAACAAAAACAGTACTTCTGCCGCCCCTTGCTGGAAAAAAGGAGAAAAGATTTGTGTCATTTGACCTCATCAAACCACAGTATGTGGCCAATACTAAATAGTAGGCCTCGTGGACTCCGACCTAGTAGCAGACGCACTCCTCTCGCTACTATCCAAGAGGTTCAGACTGAAAGACTGATAACCATCGAGAATTCAGCAGTAACAGATGAAGGACTAAGCAACAATGCTATGGAACCCATCCCTCTTGAAACTCAAGTAACAGTTTGTCCAAATACACCTGTCTACACCAACGTAACAAGTGATCAACTGGTTCCAGCGATTTCAACAAATCCTGATGCAATTCCAACAATTGACCGAACTGCTTCTGGCTACTTCATTAACTTTGATACGTTTTCTGAGGATCCGAGTGAGCCTGAAGCGACGCTAGCATCACAAACTTTCAAACAACAAGTACAAGACTTTTTTCATTTTCTGAAACAGACATCTGGTTTCACCGTGGATTGAACTGTGGATTATTTCTGGAATATTTTTCTTTCTGCTTTGGCTAGCTTTGGTTATGACTATCAGCGTGCTTACAAAGGCAGATACATCCATTTGGACTCTGAAAGTAAAAATGTGAACTTACTTTTGAAACCACACAAATCATCCCATCGTGAAGCAAGAGACTTGTCAGCAGTGAACATCACAGCCATTCCTATACAGGATGGTATAGTGTGGGACAAAACAGATTTCGATATCTTCGGCCCTACGGAACTTTTGAACATTCCACATTTATTTAAAATTTCATTAAGTGATTTTATTACCTCCAGTGCCTATTCTAATGATTGGGACTTTGAGACTGTAAATGATATGATGTCTGATCTAGAAAGGTCTGCTGGATTCTCTAACAATGAATACTTAGAGGGTTCATCAGACTATGAACAGCTTTATTGTTACAACCACTATGGTCATCATTTCTTGCATAAATCTGCAACACCTAGAAATGTGTTTATGTTTAACCAATGGGAACATTGTCCTACACCGCCAAAAGGTCGTTCAAAAACATTTGCTAAAAAGTTTCCATATTTTTCAGGATACAATACATCTGATCCAGAAACATTTTACTATAAAAATATAAACACAACAGGACAGAAAATTATGTTAACTAATACAAAACAGATTTACTCTGCAGCCTTTATTACCCAAC
Source organism: Calotriton arnoldi (assembly GCA_963921515.1). Lineage (NCBI taxonomy): Eukaryota > Metazoa > Chordata > Amphibia > Caudata > Salamandridae > Calotriton > Calotriton arnoldi. The sequence continues at coordinate 2,495,506 of CAWUFW010000540.1, read as the reverse complement.
TGTCTAGACATGGATTTGACTTGTGGAAAGACACAATAGACACAAAATCTGTCTGGGGTTCTAAAGATTGGCAAGTACAGGGGATAGAAGCTTTGTTTAGAGCATGTATCATCCCTCAGCAAATAATGTTTTTGAATGACACTGTGCAACAAACGTCTTGCCTTGGTTTAGCTAAGATCAAAGACATGAAAACACCTTCTGTACCAACACCTGCCAGTAATAACAATACACAGGCAGCGGTTACAGTTGACACAATACTACAAACCAACAGAACAGATCCTGATTGGAAAAACTGGTTACTCTGGCCCACAGACTGTTAGGGTTTGTACTATGAATGTAGCTCAACCTCATACTGTGTATTGAAATGCAGCTGCATGATGAATATGGCCTCTCTGCTGTATTTTACATATTGGTTGTATCATGTATATTGTTCCTCTCTTTTAATGCTATGAGAGTTTTGCTTGTAGCTTCATTGTGCACATACTTTATTTTGGTAGCTGATATTCAGAAAGGGAATAGGCAGCTTTATGTTTTTATTGTGCAAAGAATAACTGAACATTCAGCATTGTGCTCGTGTCTGAGCTCAGGGACTCATTTGCATAAGCAGCATGTTGATTACACACTGTGAATACAGGAGCACGTGGCTGCTGCAAGCACTGAGTCATTGTTTGGCACGTTTTCATCACTCCACCCTAATTAAAGCACCGCACCCATGCCTGAGACTATAAAAGACCTGCTAGCTCAACGAGACGCGCTTGCGCTCGTTATAATATTCTCTCACCTGATTTCCAGCGAGGCTCCGGTTTGCATTCCTGTTTTCCCCAACAGCTCTCCAGCGAGTTGGATTCCTCTGCCTTCACCTCTTCTGTTCCGGTTGTGTCCTTGGTATCCACGGCGACTCCTCATCTCGGGGATTCTTCTCTTCCTCGTTCCGGTTTCCACTTTGAAATTCTTCCGACCTGCAACGAAAGAAAGAAGTCTCATATACAAGTAAGATCTGTCGAATTTAAAAGCTTGCAGGAACAAAAGTGCGCACAGAGAAAAAAGCAGGTATTTTTCAAAATATTAACAATTAAAGTATACTTACTTTTGGTAGTTTGAACTAGAAAGGAACTCTTCTCCTTGGACAGCCAGACGCTTTGTCTACAGAATAAAAAGATAAACAAGAAAGACTGCATAAATAAAGACTCATTGGAACTTTTAGGTCACGTTTATAAACTACCAGTTTATGACTCATTAAGGCATTTATTAGTAAGTGCATGACAGAGGGAAACCATCAGAACTGCTTGGTGTTATTATTTAATTGTGAATAACGTTATTTATTCCCACAGAAGAATGCAAGAAACATAATTTTGGCATCAATCTTCTATGAAAACGAAAAAACTTAAGTTTTGTGAAAAGCATGATTACAGGTACTTCCTGAATATGATGTAATCTATAAACAGATATGATAGGACAATTATAGAGAGTTAGTTTAATGTTATTATATTTATTTTCATATATAGATGCCTAGCCACTGAAGGACAGCATTATACAGAAGCTATAGAGAAAGAGTCGGATCGACTTGAGCTGCAAACAGTGGAGTGTTTTGTTTTGTTCTTTTTTATTTTGTCCCATTTTCCCCCTTCCCCCGGAGATCTATTCCTGCCAAACTGAGTTTCATATGCAGTTCGGGCGGGCATAGGTTTTCAGGGGCATAGAGAACTTTCGTCTCATCTCTCAAGTTGAACAACCTGGATTTCAGGTGAGTGAAGACTTAACACAGACACAAACATCTGTCAAGAAAGATTCCTGAATAGAAGACAGGGCTTTACTATCCATAGGCCAGACCCACGATACGTTCAAAGACAACATCCGGGGGTAGTAACAACATACAGTGTAGGAAAATTGTGCCTCGACTGGCTGTAAAAATCTACACTTGAGGATGTGAAACAACACTTATCTTTACTTAAAGAAGACGCAAACCTTAGGGAATTCTTGCTAGGACCAAGAAAACCGCGTCAAAAACGTTTCATATACACCAGCATTTATGCTGCTTATAATGAAGTATGGAAGGTTTCACAGGCAGAGGCCGCAGAACGAATACGTGAACTTGATCGTATTAACTTAGAGAAAACTCTCTCTGTGGTCGACAATGGGTTAACAACTTTGTCATCCAGAATTTATTCATTGGACAACATTGTATCCTCTGCTATTGACATACTGGAACAAGATTTAGCCATGTTACAACATGGCCAATCTCAGTTACTTTCTATTATGTTATTAAGCTGGACGCTGCAATCTTTGTGTGCAGGCTATGTGCCTTGGCATTTTATCAACACGTCGGCTCTGTTTGCAGAATACAATCTAACTGATAAACAGATCGAACTGGCACAAAGGGGAGCAAAGTATACAGTGCTGAGCATTGAAAAACTGGAAAAATTACCATTTACAGTAGCAGAAAAACCAGCTACAGAATGGCTTATCCATGGCAAAATCACTCTGCCTGTCTCTACTTTTCAGTTTCATTATTGCCTCAAACAAATGCAAGCAGGCAAATATGAAAGGTTGGGTAAAGAATACATTAAGACATCCTGGGATTTACCTTATGACTACAGATGTTGGAGTGCGGATCGTGAAGTGTTTCTAAGCGGTACACACTGTGAAAATGCACTAAGCGGTTCACTCATATGTCAGAACATTTCTTTACATGGGGCTTGTAATGGTTCTGTGGCAAACTTGTCCTGCCACCAGCAGGGTACACCGGCTACTGTGATTAATCCAACGTTTGGCCAACTTTCTAACGGGAGTTACCTCATGTTGAATGATCAGAGTTGCTGTGGCATGTTGCCAGGCATCCCATATCTGGTAACGGTCGACTCCAGGGTTACTTGCTGTATGCAAGTATTGTTCCCCCCAATAGACACAGTCAGGGAGTCGCCTCTATGGCCTTCATTGAATGTTTCTTTTATACGTTTTGATACTTTAAGCAGAATGAAAGCCATGCTTTTGCAACAGACCGTGCCTCTGACCTCGGCCAAAGAAATATATGATTTACAAATTGCAAGGACTTCGGCTGAGACACAGGCTTTAATTCGTACAAACTGCCCTATACATTTCGCAGAAATGATGGGACGTATCTTTAACTTGTCTGATACGAGCGGTATTGTACATGTATTTAAGACCATCTGTTCAGGACTGTTAGCACCCTTCCAGGCAGTCCTCGGAATCATCCCAAACTTCGCACATTCGGTGTTTGGTGGTGTGCCATTAATTCTAGCACTTGTTGCAGGAATCCTATTTCTATTCCTACTATTACGCTATGGCAAGCCTATCCACGAACATCACTCCGAGCGATGTGGAGAAATCTCTCCTAGAACGGAAGTGCCGTGAGCCCATAGTGCAGCTTTTGGGCATACCTCGTCGACGGGAACTTAATACAACATGGTTCCTGTCATTCAAGCCAATCTGACAAGATTGCATCTTACCTGTTCTACGCTGCCTGCTTTGCGGTGAAGAATGCGTGCTTGACACCTGTCTAACACTCCCATCAGTCATGCCAATGGATATCGATACTCTGCTGGACCCGGTAACGGCCCATGCTCTGTGTTGTCCCCAGAGGCTACCAATCCTGATGACGGCATTCATTGAGATCTCACAGACGCTTCCTGCTGCTGCTGAGGTACGAGATGGATCAACAGGCACACAGGTAACAACGGACGCGAACATTGCTGCGGCATCTTCTGCTGAAGGCGATGTTTCTCATCTCTGTGCAATTAACCTTCTGAACGAGGTGTTCCAAATGTCACCAACTTCGGTAGACGATATTTTGGCTACAGAAATAGATGATTTCATGTTTACACCAGACCCATACACTGACTTTGATTCGGCTCACAGTGTACCAGGGACGCAATGAATTTGGCCTTCATATTTTCAAAACTTGGAACTCTTCCTAAAATTGAACTTTTTATTATTTTTTATTTTTTGAAAATACATGGCAAAACAATCTGCTTACAGTAGAACTAATCTTATAAAACGGACTTCTTTAACTACTTCCAGTGACACAATATCACCTTATTTGTCTGTTTAATACCATGATATGCATTGGCTTTGATTTTGAAAACTTGTCAACCATTTCATCATATGTATATATTTCTGTTTATTCATTCATGTTGCATTTATTTCCAATATATGCTTAGAATGAAAAAATGCTTTAAAATGTACAGTACCTATTGCATTACATGTTTTAGCAACAGTTCTTTTAAACACTTCTTTTACTATGCTTTTAGAAATGTTTTTAGCAATATGTGGTACTCAAGTTTAATGTTCAGCATTTAGTATTATCGTTCATTCGAAAGTGGAGTGGGTGTTGTATTCCGCTTTAGGTGTCCGTATATAGGTTTTCCTGAAACATGTCCTTATATAGGCACAATTCGCATTGCCCTTATATAGGCATAGAATCCCAGTCCTTATTTAGGCATTAGCCGTGCACTCCAAATACAGGCATGGTCACAGACATCCGTCCACCCTAACGGGGAACCCTTAAGCTCTTTGGAGTTCCCCTAGCACAGAATTATTGATTTCTCCAAGAACTCATTTATTATGCATGAACCACTATACCTTAAGGGTTCATTCCTGACGTCTTCCTCTGTCTGACTTCACGTCAATGCTAACATTCCAAGGCACCTACCAGGTATAAATATACCTTCCCTTGCCCAAGCAAGTGAGAGGAGACCTCAACTTCAGAGGAGCCCGTATCCCGGCCTGACGCACTGAGAAGACGCTGTCATCCCTGCTCGCAGAGAATCCAGCTTCCAGTGTTCTGACTCCCTTCGCGGGGTGTTAGAGTTTGAGATCCGGCAGGAGATTCCCACCTCTCTCATTCTCAAGGTATGGAGCTGACTAGAACCTAGAGGGACTCTTGGCATACTAGACTTAACATACTCTTAGTATACCATACTAGAGAATACTTCTCCTACTTCTTACCTATCCCTACACCTAGACTAGGTTCGGTACATTGGGGTAGAACTAGCTTAGAGAAGCATCGTATGAGTACTTGCATTTTTAGCTCATGTTATTTATGTATGTGAATATATGCTAAAAGATAATGCTAGCGCAGTATTATTTCTTTCTACTGCTTACGCTGTACATTATATATCTTGCATACTGTCTTGTGATCATAACAGCTCATATCTCTTACACGAGAAACAAGACTGTTCAATAAAACCTTTTTATTGAAACGCCCGTCTATTCTTTCTGTGTAACTCTGAGGAAACTAAGCATGCACGATTAGCTGAGTGAAACTGTTATCTATTGTTTCCACGATTCTGAGAAGTATTCCGATTCTGAAAGGGAAACAAAGTTGTCATGTTTATGCGGTTGCCGGAAACTACTCCCTACTTGTTTACAAGGAGTTTCTAGTGGCCTCTGAGTTAGCTGGCAAAAAGTAATTAAGTTTAATATACTTGATAGGGACATACCTACCTCAGTCCTATGTCAAACCTATAGGGTACATTATTCCAATGCGCAGAGCCTATTAGGGAAATAGGAACTACACTACACTCTAAGGCGGGTACAACAGAAACTTTAGGCTTTTTCAAAACACTCCCCATTTTCTTGCCTAAAACGAATTCAAAACCACACTAAATGAGCTAGTGAACATCAACCAACCAATCCCAGCACTGCTTTGTAAGCAACCAACCAATAACAACATGGCTTTTGCACTGACATCTCACCAATCACAGCGTGACTTGTCTGTGAACACAGAAAACAACTGCAGAACCTTCTAAAAGCAAATTAAAAATTATTACACTCTTGTCTGCCTAACCAAAATAGGAAGAAAGTCAACAGGCTAAAGAAAAACAAGTCAAACCTCAAAAGTCATAACCAAAGGAAATAGAGCAACAAAAACGTGCATTTTCACAGTGCTGTTCTAAATCACAATTCACACTAGGCAGACCCCTGTCCAGCGGCAATCCACCCTGGTTATTGCTCTTAACTCCTGTGCACTTAGGAACAAAGATACCCCAACCTAGATTAAGCACACAACCATAGAAAAAGGAAGTCTTGTTAGTTCAGAAACCTCCACCTGTGTGCATTTGAGCCTCACACTACACACTACTTTCTGCAAACAATTAAAACTACAATATCTGGAGATCTTGGATTTCGATGAATCCGATAACCAAACCAATCAAGAATAAGCAAATGAATTTACAAATATGAGTAATACATCAACAATAGTGATGAATCCATCAGTAGAACCATCAATTAACATTACATATCCAAACATCTCACAAAATGCACAACAATCCATCTCACAAACATACTTCACAAATATACAGCATACATGAATCAGTTTGCCATTTTCATACTTACACTCCAAATCACTCAGGAATGCACTACAAGTCAGCTTCTCTGGGAAAATCTCCAGACTCCTGACCCCTCCTGACGACTCAGGAAAAATCCACTATTCTCTCGAAGAGGGCATTAAGGAAATATTTTGGGGACCTCTTACAAAGAGTGTTGCAGGGATTCTGCTCAGGAACAGAACTATGCTTGGGACTATAGAACATTAGTTTGTAGGGGACTGAGTCACCATACTACCTCAGTATCTATGAGCAAGAGTCCCACTAGCTATAGTGCCTCACTTGCCCCCCTAACCGTTCCAGAGAGACAAGTGATTTGGCACCCCAGAACACAACACTCCCGACCCTCTCAGAAATCGCGGTAACAGGACACACCCTTTGGCTCTCTCACTCGTACTTGTCCACAATAAGAGAAAAAAGAGACATGAAGGAAGTTTACAATGTTTATTAACACTATTGTGCTCTAAGATGCAATAATTGCAGCACAATTATTAAACAGACACATGTCAATAATGTCATCAGCATGCTTAATAAACCATATACAATAAACAGCCCTGTCATTTTATCTGACAGATCTATCTAAACCCTTCCCCCCTTCTAAAGCTAAGTGGTTATAGTTCTCTGGATTCCGCGACGGACCCAGTACTTTAACATACATAGGTGGATTTTCTACATCTCAGCTGACACAGTGCTCTTGTCTCAGGACCTTCGCTCGGTGAGTCAGTTGTTTTCCAGAACCCCTGTCCCTAGTTATATGACAAGATATGTGTGTTCAAAACAGCAGCTGCATTCTCCTATTATGCCTAGGTGCTAGGGTTTGACCAAAGAAAATAACATGGAGCAATGTTGTTTGACCTTGCTTAAGCTGTTCAGGCCAAATCCCAGGAAAATAATAAAATGTGAAATCACGTGCTGGCCCTTTGTGAAATTACAACGTGGCACAAAGCAAGTGTGATATTTAGTAATGTGTGCAAAACCAAAACGTGCATGATTAGGCTAACATAGGGAAAACGACAATGGGCCATGTGAGAAACACACAACAAGAGGAGTTGCTCTTACGCAATCATCCTCTTCTGCTAATTAATCAAGGTGGAACCCCGTACCATCATATTTAGGACTGTACCATAATAATAATGAGACCCCCAAACCAAATATTTTAGACGACCACCATTTACCTCTGCAAGTTCCACTCCTGGTTGATCTTGTGTAAAACAACACCCCACCCAACACCACGTTTACAGAGTATCAAAAATAAGTACATGGAACCACTCAGTAATTGAGTTCTAGATCAGGGAAAAGTTAATGGGTTTTATTTTAAGAATCTAAAAACTCAGGCGATACAGAATAAATGTCATAAAGGCTCAAATACAAAGTTAATACAAATTAGTAAAAATCTGAAATTATTCTAAGTCTGAAAGGGCAGCAAAATCAAGAAAAGGGTGGACAGCATCCCTATTAGCATATGGGAAAGCTACAAAATCTTCTGTCTCACCCCTAAAATCAAAGGGTTGTTACACAAAATTCTTGCATAGAAAATTTGCTAACGCTTCACATTCAGCATGGCATGACCCCAAGTATCAATTCTTCGGCAAATCAGAGTAAATAAAGTGATTGACATTATATGTTAGCACTATCCCATTTTCTAAGTAAGCATCCTGTTTTTTAACAATACTGTCTTCTGGAGATGTTTTGAACACAACTTTCAACTTTTAACAAGCTATTCATGAACGTGTGAAACTGAAGAGGGCCAGGGTAATACAGCGGAAGAAACCTTGAAAGTTACAAACTAACTAGTAAACTGGAAGTTTCATTTTAATGAGGGTATTGTATTCATGTCAATTGAGAAAACATTACAACAGTTGTCTTCACTATCTGCAGAGCCTGTGGGGAGAGAAGATGCACAGGGGGGCCTGATGGAAATTGGTGAGTTCAGACAGAAACAGCATCTATTTTAACTAGCATGGCGGTTTCACTAAAATGTGGCATGACTAAATCATGTTAATAAACATACTTGTAAGCCTCATATTAAATTTGTTTCAACAGCATACATACTAAGTCATAATATGCCTATTAGATCCAACATAGAAAGTATTAATACTCAATATTAATTGTCTCACAAGAGTGTAAACTTTAAAAAAAAAAACCTTTACCAGTGTTTAAAGTCCACCACACCAGCAGACAAATTCCTTACATTACTGCAATTACTTCACAGCCACCATTTTGCAACGTGCAACACTACACAAAACACACTGACATAAATACATTTGAAAACACAAATCTGTGCATGCCAATCAAGTTACATCGAAAATAAATCAGCTTTTATTTAAATAAGCTTTAAAATTATGTGCAATACGTAAATAAGAGAAACAGAACTTAGAACAAGAAGCATACTATAAATTCCTTGGGTTCACATTTTCCTCTAAACCTCCATTTCGATCAAGAAGCAATCTATTAAAAAGCTCGAAAATATATTAAAAAGCATAAAAATGCAATCTGGGTCATACAAACCCTTTTAGAATGAGCCTCATTTAAATCTGCAAGAGCCGCACTCAGACACTTGTACCGAAATTGAATGTACAGGGATTCAAGCAATAAGGCCTTTTGTTGCAACAGAATTGCTAAATGTCAGCTGCAAATGCATCTCATTTCCTCCCTTGCACAATCTGCAAGCTCTTTCAATCAAAAGAATGACTCAACATCCTATATTAAATAATACTTGCATGCAAAAATGTTCAACAGTGGGCGCAATATAAGCATCAGATTATTGTAATTCTAGGGCTTGTATCAGGTGTAATACTGGGCATACACTAACTGTAGAGAGTAGAGTTTTGAGCCCAGCCAAAGCGGTTTTCTAGGCATGTTGGCATCTCACCCACTTCATTAATGGCTTAAATTCATTTCTAAATGTTTTAGGTTGAGAATACACAGTCAAGACAGCTTTCCAGAATTGGGAAGCAACCCTGCACCAGAAGGGTGTCAACAAGATAACGTCAGCAGTCGACCCAATAGACCAGAAACCCCTCATTAGGCAGTTGGAGAAGTACCTGGCTTTAGCTGGAAGGCTAAAAAATGGATGAAAGTCTTCATCATGTGCTGAAAATGTAAGGTGAGACAAGGATCTCGCTACTCTGAGTCTGTGCCATGAAGCTGTGGGGTTCCGCAAGATTCCACATTCTCCCCGTCCATGCTCAATATTTATATTCATCAGCTAACTGGGACCACCCAGAAGCATGGTCTTGATTGCCTGATATATGATGACCATGCCCAGATAGTGTCTGGTTGTGAGACAATAGCCATAATGCCTACTAGTCAACAAATCATAAATTAGGCAGAGCGTGTTGTCCCTCAACAGGACAAATGTTAATATTGTGGCAGAAGTTGCAGTGGCTCTGGAGCACCCACATTTGTTTGATTACCTACAAAAAAAAACACAAAAGTTGCAATTTAAAACCCTTGTATTCAAGCTTAATTAAGACTTCACAATGAAAAGACAAGTAAAGGTTTGCATTAAAAGTCTGAGCCTAGCAAAACAATATGGGCCCACTCGTGGAATCCCAGCACAGGACTACTTTGGGTTGGTGACACAATGTTCTTGATGAGCGACAATGCAAATTTCTTGTATGCAGGCGGCAAAGCAGCTCCATCAAGAGATTGTAAGGGATCAAAATAGAGACACAATGACAACTTTCAAACCGAGCCATAAGAGCCAGAGCCCCCCTCAGATAGCTCATTTATTCTTATATCAGCTAGGAGCTGTGCTTGAGGATAGAAAATGGGTCTAGTTTATGGTTCTGACCACTACCTACAGAGCAAAATGAGCAACAGACACTGCGAGTCTGTAAATGTTCCTTGTCAGATAGTTTCTGTCTCAACAACTTAGATAAGCTGAGAAACCGTCTGCAAGAAAATACTGGATTTATGAACCTCAAGCTCAGCTGAGCTGGCTATTACTCACCTCATACTTCAATACAACCACTTGCTATGACAACAGCATAAATCTGTTCCCTTCTCCCCAAAAAGAACTGCTTATGGAGGGCTTCTAGAATAAAGGGGCCTTATGACAACAATAGAACGCCTGTGGTGATTTCCCTCCTGAATCCAGCAGGCCACTCTAGAAGAAGGCCTAAAATGGAGGCGTGAAAATTGAGCCTGCTTGGTGACTGTAAAGTAGTTGCAGACTTTTTAAAGCAAGGAGGCACCACCATACCCACGTGTTCACACATCTTAAATATGCATATAGCTCAATCAATCAATCAATTAATCATGTCACTTATAAAGCGCACTACATACCCGCGAGGGTCTCAAGGCGCTGGGGGAAGATGGGGGTGGTGCTGCTACTGATCGAAGAGCCAGGTCTTGAGGAGTCTTCTGAAGGCCAGTAGGTCTTGGGTCTGCCGAAGGTTGGTGGAGAGGGTGTTCCAGGTCTTGGCGGCGAGGTGGGAGAAGGATCTGCCGCCGGCGGTCGTTTTCCGGATGCGGGGGACTGTGGCGAGGGCGAGGCTGGTGGAGCGGAGCTGGCGGGTGGGGGTGTAGAAGCTGAGTCGTCTGTTGAGGTAGGCTGGTCCGGAGTTGTGGAGTGCTTTGTGTGCGTGGGTGAGGAGCTTGAAGGTTATCCTCTTGTTGACAGGGAGCCAGTGCAGGTCTCTCAGGTGGGGTGTGATGTGGCTGCGTCGGGGATGTCGAGGATAAGACGTGCAGAGGCGTTCTGGATGCGTTGCAGCCGTCTCAGGAGCTTAGCCGTCGTTCCTGCGTAGAGGGCGTTTCCGTAGTCCAGCCTGCTGGTGACGAGGGCCTGGGTGACTGTTTTTCTTGTTTCGGTGGGGATCCACTTGAAGATCCTGCGGAGCATTCGGAGGGTGTTACTCAATAGGTTACTATTTCTGACAAATACATGCAATTTTGCAAAATAAGAAAGGGTTTCAGGAGGCCTGTCACCTCCAAAAGAGGCCTTGGTGAAGACCGCCGGCTCCCGCTGCGGGGGCAGTGCTGAAGGTACAGGCTAAGGAGTCCAAAGTTGCATCTCAACATGGAAGGGATAAATGTGACAGGAAAAGAAAATGACTTGTTAAAGCGAAAATATGCTGAGGTTCCCTGATTTTAATTAGCCCCATAATTAGTGTATTATCCTGTCAGGCGCACGCAAGGCATGGGGGGGGAGCTGTCAGAGCATGCTTAGGAAGGGAGAGAGAGGGGATTGTACCAGGAGGCTTCCGTTGCCAGAGCCGGCTCTGTCAAGCCCTGGTGGGCCTCAGTGCGGACAGCTGAGCTGGCAGGAGGCAGATGGGAAGAAGGCAAGCCATTCTTGCTCTAAAATAAGATGCAAACATTTCACTCTGACTGGGCGTATTCTGAAAAATATGTGTTTTGAAGCGGCATGCAGTTGCCATTGTGCGAGAACTATGAAAGTTAAGCATTTATCCAGAACAGCAGGTTCCGGCAGCTGTTTGGAGCTGCTGTGATTTCGCTCCCCCTCACCAATGCGCGTGATATCAGAGTGCCTGCAGCTGGCTTCCATCGCCTCTCCAGGTCACCATAGACCTGATGGAAGTGGAGGGCATGCTGCTGACAGGGCCAGCCAGGTACCTTGCAATGGTATTTATGCGTTTTTTGACATCTCGCCAAAAGGCATCTATTCACTTTATTTCCTGGGGTAGCAGAAATGACACCATGCACCCTTTGACCAATAAATACATCATCAAATGATTGACCCCCTCTCCAAGCCTCAGTTCTTCAACAGTGCCCTCTTTGCTGCTGAAATGGTAGGGGAAGAGCAAACCGCAGGGCCCATTGAGCAATGTTTTCATGCCACCCCCCTGATGACCTCTGAGACCACGGGTATCAAGGATGTGACCAGGGTACTAAAAGACAAGTCAAGCCTCTACCCCTATACCCTTACCTGATGCCTATGAGCTCACGACACTCGCTACGCTGCTTGTCAAAAGAGCTTCGAAAAAAGGAAGGAGAGTCCAGTGATGGGGCATCATGGTATAGGTTTTACAGCTATACCATGCAATAAGTGACACTGATAACCTGATATTCACTCACATTGTCTATGAGGAGCCCTTCTAAGGGAAATATACTCATTGTTGATACTCACTTAAATACAATTCTAGATCTGTAAGTAGCCCTGCATACGGAATCTATCTTATTGTTGTCAAAAGATATTACACTATTGTTAAGTTCAATGATGCTCTTTATTACTGGCCTCACAGTGTGAATCTATTACTAACCTGCTGAGATTTGCACCTGTGACTTCCAGGTTTCACATTGATCTGCGGGCTGGCACTGAACAATTAGCTGTACTGGGATCCATTCCATCCTGAAAATCTAAACAAATAGCCCACTTCGGTTGAGCCCAGTTTATTGGCACAGATGTTCCAACATTGTGGGAATGCAGTGGAATCTCAAATTGCAACAGTGAAAAAAAATGATTTTAATAGGTATTATAAAAGTTGGACTTTCCCCAATGTTCGTCTTTGAAAAAAAGGAAGGCACTTTAATATCACAGCAAAACAAAATACTACACACAATAATAGGGATCAGCTGCGAGGTTCCACAAACACATCCTTGGGACTCTAGCCAAGTAAAATAATCCTCACAACGGCCAGGGGTGAAGCGCAGGACCCTGCAGCCCCTGTGGTGCGGGAGCTCCCCCAAACATTGAGGGGGCCACAACCCTTGCTTGGGCCCCCAATCAACCCAAGGCCAACAAATATGTGAGATATGGGAGACTCAGGCTCCCCTCATCACATTCTGCGAGGGCGGCAGCATTATTTTACATTTCTCACTGACACCATCTACAATGCATGATACCGCCCCTATGATGCCAACAATATCTTTAGTGTCACAGCAGTGATAGGCGATCATAAGCAGGAATCAGGTACATGCACGAACTCACTATTAGGCCGTTCAAGCAAATACCAAGAGTTCACTATGATGTAGAAGTGAAAGATTTTATTAAATTGATAGTGCCTAATTTAAACCATTATTTGCATACGCTCAGGAAACCTGTTCCCAAAAGTCTACGAAAAACACCACTGTGAAAATCAAAAGGGCACACGTGGGAATTGTACACATTGCAATAATGTGATTTTGGGTAACACAGTGACTCACCCACATCAAGGATTTAGGATCGCGTTGAGTCATACATCTTGTTGTGATACCAGTAAATGTATTTACTCTTTAAAGTGCCCATGTAGATTTTGTAAAAGCTACGCATAAATCAAGGTGAGAATTTCAGAACACAAAGGTAATATTAGCCATAATCTAAAAACATTCAGTGTCGCCATGCACTGGCACAAAACCTGTTATGGTTTCAAATTTTGGAAACTGTTAGACATAATGTGGACATTGACACAACTAAGAAATTGTTTGGGCACCTTTAGCACCACAAATTGCCTTAAACTCAACTCAGCAAAAACTGAGATATTAATCTTTGGGGCAAAACCATCCTTTTGGTCTCCATCTTGGTGGCCATCCGAGTTAGGCTCTCCTCTTGTCCCCGTTAGGATGGCAAGGAATCTCGGAGTGATTTTTAATGACACACTAAATTTCATGGATCAGGCAAATGCAGTCACAACAGTGGCTTTTTTTTACACGCTGACGTTGCTAAAAAAAAGTTCTACCATTCATCCCAGCAAAATTGTGTAAACTTGCCGTCACCGCTTTAGGGATAAGATTGACTATTGTAATGGCTCATATTTTTTAATGCACATCAATCAGTTCTAAAGAAGTTGCAGATGCTGCAGAATGCGGCTGCCATGCTTCTGTTCAGGATTCCTAAACATCAATCTATCTCCAGGTATCTGAGGGAGCTGCATTGTCTTGCGGTCAGACAGAGGATTGTTTTCAAAGCCCTTTGCGTCACGTACAAAGCCCTGCATGGCCAAGGACCAGCCTTTCTGAGAAAAAGTTTTACCTAGTATAGCCCAGGCAGGGCACTCCATTCAGTCATGGCCAATTTGGTGACAGTTTCTAGATTGCAGCGTATGTCCTGGGGAGGCAGGAGCTTTGTGATCGGAGCGTCTAAAGCTTGGAACGCACTCCCTCTTGAGGTAAAAACCATGCCAAACCTACTAGTTTTCAGAAAGGATCTGAAAACTTGGATGTTCTCAACATAATTTCAGATCGCAAGGAAGGAATAAACATGCGGTCAGTTTCCATTTCACATCACACGTATGGAATAAACACGTGGCAGCTTTCAGATAGCACCAAAACGCCATATGGGTAATTGAGTGCTTTATAAAAGTAATAACATAAAATAACTTCCAAAGATCAAGGACAGTGTGGACACCACTCAGAGGGTGTGGCTCACTCCAGGCAGGGTCCAAGTGCAGGGTTCCAGTTGTTGGAACTCGTTGGGTCCCTGTAGATCAGAACAGGAGACCAGCCAACCAGCCCTTGGAGTCACTATGGCAGTCCTGGGTTCAAGCACAAGGCAGTCCTCCAGCAGCAGGGCAGTGCTCTGAGGGTTCAAGGCAGGTTGTCAGTAGCAGTGCATGCCTCAAGCAGCAGGGCAGTCCTCTGAAGTGCAGGTCAGGCCTTCTGAGTATCATCTGCAGATGCAGGAGTGAACTGAAGAGTGGGTCTGAAAGTCCTATTTTTATAATGAGTGCCGACTTTGAATGGAAGAAGCTTCTGTATTTGCCCCCACAGATGGTTCTGGAATTTACTTCCTCCCTGCCCAGGCTCCAAGGGGTCTCAGGTGACAAAATGCTAGTGTGAAGTTATTTGTGAGTGTGCTAAAGCCGCTCCCTGTGAAACGTAAGTGGGGCGGGAAACAGCTCTGCCCCACACATCCTGGCAGGATGGCCCTTCCTGCCAACACCTGATCTCTGTTTGGCCCTCTGTCTGGGAGGAATTCACAAAGGCCAACTGCTATGCTAATCACAGTTATTTACCAGTTTAGCACTGGTAAGCAGTGGTAAAGTGCATAGAGCCTGACTCTTAAAGCCCTCAATTGAATCTGAGTTGTGGGATGTTCCCAGGCCAGGAAGTCTCAATCTTGGCTCGGAGGAGCTGCACCTTGCCCCCCCAAGCCCCCACTGGTGCCTTCAGATACACCACATATCCCAGATACACCACAGATCTCTGCCCTATCTGGCACTTGCTGACCTTGATAATCAGGCCTGCCTTTTGCAGAGCATGAAGCATCTCCTGATGCTGCAACAGGTGATCCTCCCAGCTGGAACTGCAGACCGATAAATCATCAATGCAGGCCGCACTGAAAGCCTTCACCCCAACCAGGACTCTGTTTACCAACCTCTGAAAGGTGGCAGAGGCATTTTGCAATCCAAAGGGCATCACCCTAAAGTGGGAATGGCCCTTGGGGGTAGAGTTTGATTGCAAGAGCACAAGGACTTTAGCACTGGTTAGCAGTGGTGAAGTGTGCAGAGTAGGGGGTAGGTGGTAAACTCCGCTCTGCCGGTGGAGTTCGCAGAGTTTTGCTACTCCGCACTCCAATTGGAGCACAGAGTTTGGCAAAACTCCACCAACTGCTGTGTGGCGGATTTTATCCACACCCACACCTACTTTTCGAGGACCCATAGCGAGGAGTCTCGTTTGACTTTGTCTATATATCTAGTGTGATTTTCCTCTGATTTCTCAGAGAGGGTGGCTTTGATTTGATTTTTTTCTTGTTGCTCATTTTGTTTGTTCCCCTCCATAAACCCCAGAGCTGCTGGGGCAGCAGAGAGCAGGCTCGGTTGCATCTATTCTGGTATCATGCACTAACCCTAATAGTTGTCCGTGTGACACTCAGACTGCACTTTGAAGCGCACTGGTCCTGCATCAAGGGAAAACTGTTGTTCGAACATAGATGCGGGATTGCGGGAGGTGGGCACCCAGCAGCTGTTGCACAGCACCAGCCCATCAACAAATGCTCTTCTTAAGATGATCACAAACGGCCCAAGCACCCCAAAGGGTTGGACACCTGGGTGGTATTTTAAATTACTAAGGAAAACGTGCCAGACTCTGATGTGAAGGAAACTTCTTCTTGAGGAGATGTGAAAAATCAACACAGGCCAGTGTATTTTTTCAGGGCTAGTAAAAACAACATCCTAAAAGCAGTACGTTCTTCCACATTAAAAACTTGTCTTAATGCTAAACACAATTGTGATTTTGTTGTCTCTTTCCTCCACGAGACTGTCCAATTTTGCTCATTGTGTTCCTGTAGAGTGTGTGGATCTGGCTTGACGTGCAAATGCTTCCTTCTGTGTTTTTTATTGTGAATGCGAATTGGGTGTAGGGTGCAAATGGCACGCCTTTGTTTCTGTAATATATGGCTTGTACAAAGTGTACATTTGTTTGTGGGTGCTGCTATTAGTCATCCCTACGAGGCATTTGTTATTTGTTTTTCCATGTGCTCTTTCTACGAAGGGTGTACGATGTTCTGACTGTTGGGTTTATGTCTCACCATGCACTGACCTATGAAGAGGAAGGAATCACTGTCTTCCTTTAATTTCATGCCTCTGACTATTGTAAAGATGGCACGGCGGGAGTTGCCATCATGATTTACAATTCTTGGAAATGCCTTTCTTGTGCAAGGACAGTGATTGCTTTTCAACCTTCCATCCAGCTCTGTGCACTCCTCTCCTAGTGCATACCCCGAATTGTCAGTAACCAATGGCCTCGTTACAGAAACCATGTTCCCCCTTTTCTGTCCATTGACACCTTTTTCTCGCAATATTTGACAGGGCTTGAATACCCTTTTTAGAACTGCCCGGATTTCGTTTGTGCCCCACCTTAGACAGATACAAGACAAAAGCACTGCAAAGTAGAGATAATTGAACTGAATATTAATTCATTTACTACAGTTCGTATATAGAATGGCAAGTTCATTCCCAGCAGTGGAATCAGCCTTTCCCATCATGCAGATATTGGCCCTGCTTGGCCTTGATGCATCTTTCAATCCATCGTATTCTGCGAGCAGCACCGAATAGAGAAATGGATGGTCGAGTGTCCAAAGCTGCTCACTCTGTAGCAGTGCTTAATTTGGGCCGGTACTTTCCGGTGCTCAGCACCGGCACTTAATTAGTTTCCAGTGCTCGGCACCGGCACCTAATTTTCAACACCATACTTGGAACAGTCCACCACATGGTGGTGCTGCGCATCTAATTTAGAGATGAGCAGAACAACAGTAGTTTAAGACTACAATATACATTAAAATTGCTAATACCTGCCTCCCCAACCATTCCTTTAGCTTTGGGGACCTGGAATAATCTGAACTGTCGCATTTACATGCGAGAGAGATGGTTAGTAGTTGTTTTTTAGTAGCGATGACAACGGTGATGGGTGGTGCAAGCTGCAGTGGCCTCCTGGTCAGAGCCCTGGCACTTAATATTTTACAAATTAAGCACTGCTCTGTAGCAATAGCGGAACTGTTATAGCAACTCTTATTACAGTATTGTAGATGGAGCATGGTAGGGCACCGAGAACACAACAGGAGTGCCACAGCACTCAGCACACTGAATACTCCAGTGCTCAGTTGTTGCAAAAGACCAGTTGCTTCTAAATTATCTGGCAGCCCAGTCAAATAATAATGCAATTAAACACGAGGCCTGGAGCACACCTAAATTGCAAAGTGATATGGATGGTGTTGGAACACGAGGCAGCATCTGTGAGGCCTGCACAAATAACATGACTACATTTGTCCTTCACTGGGAACCAAACACCCAATTGTAGCACCTGACTCTCAGAGGGTAGCGTTGCAGAGCAGTCTGAGGCTTACTCAAGGGAGGTGGTGTGGGCTAGTAATTCCCATTTGCAGGTGCGCAGAAATAACACTCAATAATTGATTGTCCAGTCTGTACTTTGCTTTATAAAAGTAAGAGTACATTTATTAAACACACACACTACTCAATACTATGCACCAATTTACAAATATACATAAGCTGTTGGAATTACTTTGTGACATTGCATAACATCTCCACCCCTCCCGCAGGGGGGGTGGGGTCTAGTACCACCACTCCCATGTATGCACATCATCTTGCCCCCCAATGCCGGTAGTTGAAAATAACCTGGAGCGAGGGCCCGGCACACTGGCACCATCCCAGTGGCGACCCACCCCATTACCTCAACACGCATTAAAAATAGGTTCACCTGCCCTGGTGACACATAACCCTGACTGAGCATCTTATATTGACCATACAGTATGCACCCCTACATATTCAGGGCTAACAGTCTGGGTTGTTCCTCACTTAAGTGCAGCAGCAAGAATACATGTTTAAGCACACTTTAGAATGACAGTACTCAGCACATTTGTGGATCATTAGAATGCATTGCAATTACAGCCTCTAAAGGCATCACAGATGAAATCACAGAATTACGCATATACAGCCAGACACCCTAGCAGGAATGTCTGGCATCATAACCTCACTTTGCTTATGACATCACCTTACACAGGTACTTCACATTGCACATGTGACCTTCAGTCCCTCTAAAAGAAATAACCTTAGTAAATGCACTACAGGTGCAATTACCCCTCTTCACCTCCAGGGGATGCCCTTCTCCAGACATCCCCAACTCAGCCCTTCACTCCTTGTCGCACTTCTCCATACACCCTCAGCTGTAGAATAAAAGTTCCAACCCAAAAGGTGTTAAAATGCTGGCTGAGCCCTTGAGGAGTTGTTTCTGTTAAATCCCCAAGACACTTAGGATGGGACTTTCTGTTCGTGCTGGGGGGGAGACTGCGCTTCTTCAGCAGCTCCCCCAGCACCCTTTTTCACACTTGAGGGTGATCCCCTCCTCTGGGGGCCACCAAGCACCAAAAACGATCCTTTCCCCATGCCTTGCAAGGCATTATGGGGCGCTTCGTGCTCCTTCGCGTGAATATTTGATGAGCGGCTCTCCCGCTGTGCCGGGGAGAGCCGCGATCGCGCTGGCGCTTCGCGCCTCATCCCTTCCTCGGTGGGGGGCCCGGTCCCACCCGGACCCCCAGGTGAGGGTAACGGCTCGGGGAGCCCACCCCCGGCCGCTCGGCTTAGTTTTGCAGGGGCCCGGTCCCACCCGGGCCCCGCTTTGCCCAAAGCGTCTTCAGCGGGCTCCGGTCCCACCCGGGACCCGCAACGGCCTCTCTGCTTGGAGGGCAGCCTGGGGAGCCCACCCCCGGCTGCCCCCGCCAGCTCCCCGCATGGCCCACACCCTTGTGTGCGGCCGCGGGAGCTGGCCGAGCAGTTCTGGTCTGCCCGCCCCAGCGGGCAGACGCGTCTCCGTCCTCCGGTCCGGCTGGACCGCGGGGGAGTGCGGCGGCACTCCCCCGGCCTTCTCCCATTCTTCGGGGCCCGGGGATGGGGTCCTGGGCCCCCGGACATCTTCGGGGGGGGCGCGACGGCGTCCCCCTCCATCCTGGTTTCTTCGGGGCCCGGGGATGGGGTCCCGGGCCCCCTCCTCCTCGCGGGGGGGCGCGACGGCGCTCCCCCCGACCTCTTGTTCGGCGGGCGCCAGGGTGGGCTCCTGGCACCCCGTTTGGGGTCATCTTCACGGGGAGCGCGGCGGCGCTCCCCGACTTTGCTTCGGGCCCGGGGATGGGGTCCCGGGCCCCTTGGGCTCATTTTCGCGGGGGGCGCAATGGCGCTCCCCCGACTTTACTTCTTCGGGGCCCGGGGATGGGGTCCCGGGACCCTGAGCACAACTTCGCGGGGGGCGCGACGGCGCTCCCCGTCTCCATCTTCGGTGGGGGCCAGGGTGGGCTCCTGGTCCGCCTGCAGGGCACCTTCACGGGGGGAGCGCGACGGCGCCCCCCCGGCTTTACTTCTCTTTGGGGGGCAGCCCCCGGGACCTGACCCACCCCGGGGGCATCTCTGAGACCGGCGGCGGAGCCCCACGTGCTTCGTCGTCGGTCTTCTTAGGGGTCAAAGGTCGCCTACCTTCCGGGGGCCATATCTCAGCCCCTGGGGGTCCGATCTGCCCCATTTTCGCGTCTTCTTGCTCCTGGTGGTGCCCCCCAGCCACTGGGAGCACTCTCCTTTGCCCTCCGGGTCTCTGAGAGGGGGGATTCAGCAGGGAGCGGTCTTCACTGGCTCCCTGTGCCAGCCTTTCGCCTGGCTCTCCTCCTGGGACTCTCTTCTCCCTGCGCAGATGCCCCTGCTTCTGCGCACCGGTCCTGGGCTCTTCTTCTGGCGCTGTTAGGGCCCTGGGGGGCAGTCAGGGGATTCCTCCTTCCAACTGCCCATTGCCAGGCTCCAGCACCTTCCGCCTCAGCAGACCACACCCCAGAGAGAGCTTCTCTTCCTCTGCAAACACTTTTTAAAAGTTGAGTAGGGGGCTGGCAGGAAGTCTCTGTTGGTCCTATCCAACAGCGACACATCACTTCCCTGCCCCTGCTCCCTCCTTCTTGTCCAGCCTCTGGGTTTGTTCAAAATGGCGTCGTCCAGGGTCTCTGGCCACATGGTCTCTGAAACAAGAGCCCTTCCCTCCTTGGTGCATCCTGGTGCCTGGCACCCAGTGATAGCTGCTGATGGATGAGCCTGTAGCCCCACCCATCTTCTCCTCGTGGAAGAAAGGTTATCAATCCATCCAGCTGAGGTCAGCCCTCAGCCTGGCCCTGGTTATGACTGACTCAGAGAAATGTGACATTTCTGGATGACCCAAAAGCAGTACAAATAGGACTTTGGACTCTGCAGAATACTCCTTTTCACATCCGCTACAGTGGACTTTAGTGCGTGTCTGGAATCTGTAGGCCTTATGAAAGTTAATTTAGCACATGGGCTCCACATCCCCATAGGGGAATAATGAAGTGAAAAACAGTAAAACACACTGACTTTCCCTGGCATGTTCCTTCCCAGTGTATAAAGCCTATTCCATGTCACCACCCAATTCTGCATAAGTCCTGTCACACCATTCACTTTGTAGCTGCTCCTGGACTGCGCACGCCAGGAATCTCCCCTGTGCAGCCCCTCCACGTGTGCACACGCGTGTACACAGGTGTCTGCATGTAATCAGTCCGGTGCCCCTTACTCCAACTGCTGCGCAGCGGCCTAGTCAAGCTAGGGGGACACCAGTAAAATCCACATGCAGTCTCTTTCATCATGAGTTCACTGTGGGTGAGTCCCAACTTATGAGGCTCTCCCACAGTAAAAGCTCAACAACTAGGTGCTCAAAAAGTGAAAAATCTGGGCGGCCCAGAGTGTCAGAACCACCTTCTAACAGATGGGCATTACTCGGACCATAAAACAAGGTGTATATGAATGGATGTCACACTCCTGTGTAGTGTTAATTAATTTCTGTAACCTCCCCCTCACCATGCGGGT
The DNA here is from genome assembly GCA_963921515.1 of Calotriton arnoldi. NCBI lineage: Eukaryota > Metazoa > Chordata > Amphibia > Caudata > Salamandridae > Calotriton > Calotriton arnoldi. Next base: position 2,473,914 of record CAWUFW010000540.1, on the reverse strand, counting down.
ACTACATGAGGCTTGAGCACCACATCAGGCGTCAGCGGTCAATCACAGCCCGCACTCCTGGGGAAGAGCAGACGTGGTCCTGAGTGAGGGGGCAGGCATGTGACACTCCTGCTAGGGAAATACACTGATCTCGTGCAGCACGTGCTAAAAAGCACCTGCAGGTTTTCTCTTCATTTACTACTAGAGACATTCTTCAGCAGGTATTTTTTCTATTTTGTCAAGCTAATTTGTAAACACAGCACATGACACTGGAGATGGTAAAGTCCAACCTGACTGCTCCCTGTACATTAGTCAGCTGCAAAGCTGTGCAGATATATTTCAGAAAATGCCCTGCTTACCTGTATTACACACTTAACATGAAGAGGGGTCACTGGTGAAAGCCCAGGAGCTGTGGCGACTGCTGCAATTGATGTGCGAGGCTTATCCGTTGCCAGGAAAAATGAATTCAGCAAAACAGGAACAGCTTGAGTGAAAAAAGTTTGGGGAAAACTAGCCTAAGGCTGACAGTTCTAACATAGCCTCTGAAACTCCCACGTTCCAGATTGAAGTGGTACCGGAAGAGGCCACCCTGGAGCCTACTGGGGAAGATAGTGCAGCCCTGGGAGACCTGCCTGAGCTTGCTAGATGGGAAGTTGAGGGTGAGCCCAAGCGGGAGGAGTTCTGTAGAGCTCACAAAGAATGTCACACTCTGGAGGGCTTGAGGCCACAAGTTGAGGCCCAGGCAGCTGGTGACAGCTCTGAAGAGAACTTTATATATTGGGAGAATGACCTCCTGTATAGTGAACCAAAGGTTTATGGACCAGAGTGTTGGTGGTCTCCCAGTGTTACAGGGCCTTCCTACTGCGACTGGCTCATGTTATACCCCTGGCAGGACAAGACCGTGTCAGGCTTGTCCCCCATTTCCAGTTGGCCCTGGATGACTACAACCTCAGATATGTCAGGAAAAAAGCTAAAGGCTCCCCTCGTTCCCTTACCCATTGTTCGCACCCCGCTTTGAAAGAGTGAGCATTGACATTGTTGGACCCCAGGACCCACAAACTGCCCTGGGCAACAGGTTTATTCTGGTTTTGGTGGACCATGCCACCAGGAACTCATAGGCCATCTCTCTGAGGTCAATGGCTGCACTTGCAGTAGCCAGGGCCCTAATGGGGTTTTTGTACCTGAGTGGGGTTCCCCAAAGAAGCGGTGTCTGACTGAGGCCCCAACTTTATGTCACTTTACATGAAGTCTATGAGGTGATGAGACATCTGAACTCCCAATTACCTGATAAATTGGGCAAGGATCCCTAGAAAACGGAGTCATGCGTTGAATGTTTGACATTGTTCAACATTCTGCCCATCAATTGTTCATTTTGCATTTGTCACCCCTAGTGGGACGGGTATGCCCAAATGTGGGTCATGTGCTCTTCATGCAATTGGAGTCAATCTAGCCTGGCTAAAGAGGGGTGAAACCCTGAAATTGGTCCCAGGATGCTTGATTCCAGACCAGAGAGGGCCTGGCAGTTTGGGCTGGACTTTTCCCATAGGGAGCAAGGTCAAGACTGATTTGCATATGGCTGGGGTAAAACTACAATGGCATGCGGAGCAAAGAAACAATGGATTTAGGCCCAGATCTCTGTACTGGGGTGAATGTTTGACATTGATCAGCATTCTGTCCATCAATTGTTCTTTTTGCATTTGTCACCCCGAGTGGGATGGGTATACCCAAATGTGGGTCCCATGCTCTCCATGCCACTTGAGTCAAGCTAGCCTGGCTGATGAGGGTGGAAATCCCAAATCTGGTCTCAGGATGCTTGTTTCCAGTCCAGGGAGGACCTGGTCTGGCTGTTCGAGCTGCACTGTTTCCATGTGGAGCAGGGTCAAGACTGATATTCAAATGGCTGTGTTTATACTGGAATGGCATGGGGTTCTCACAACCAAGGACCCACCTGCATAAAGCACCACCTCAACTTCCACCAACCGTCAAGAAAATTACGCTCTGCTTCCCTATTATGCGCCCACATGCCCCGCATCCACCAAAGCAGAAGCGGAGGACAATCCTTCTCCTACATTGCAGCAAAGACTTGCAACACCCTCCTCATGCAGCTCGGGACCATCACCTCACTTCTGGAATTACGAATGGCCCTCAAAACCTGGCTCTTCAAATAAGCCCACCGGGCCCTGCAAGTGCCTGGATACCCTACCGGATGATTAGCAGCGCTATATAAATCCTGATTGATTGATTGATTGAATTAATAGGAAGGGAAATTGAAGATCAAGGGCACTAAATGGTAAAAAAAAAAAAGAGGAAAATGGGCATGACTATTAAGTTGGATGAGATAAGACCCAGGGCAGGGGAGTAACACGACGACCTACTGTTGGTTTCCTATTCTACTAAAAGAAGTCTAAAACTTTACAAGCGTTATAGAGCACGGGATGCTATTGACAGGAACTCATTTAAGGCAAGAGAAAGGTCACACTCGGGACTGAATTAAGGGTAGCGCTACCCAATAAAGTTTAGCTTTCCCTTTCTGTATGTTATATTTTTACTTACCTGAAAAGTCTCCTGTCTGTTGAGGGACGCTGGTGGCAACTATTTCCCCGGAACTGGAGAGGAGAAAAGAAAAAGAGTTATCGACCCAATTGTAATATCCAGAATTTACACCCCAAGACAGAGGAAATATATGTTACCTAGAAGAGTGACACAGACGAAGAAATACGCAATTATAAAATCTTGCCGCTTCCCCTATGTACATATGACTTCAAGACTGTTATTAAAAACCACCATACGTAGACAAGAAAAGCCTCCCAAGCAGTATTTTCGACCGTCTTTCCACAAAGTGGTTTCAGAAGTGGGATCTGTGGAAATGGAGGTATTTGTGGTTAGAATGGCAGAGAGCCAACAACTAGCCAACGGCTGGAAAAGGAATAGTTAAATTCCTGACAATAGTGACCGAAAACCACGAGTCTTTCCATAAGGCCATCCAAAGTCAGGTCGATCAAATATGCAAGGTGGCCCAAACCCAGGATACAGCAATTGGCAAATTAGTTGAAGTATTGGGCCAACAAAGGGTCCATACAGGCCTCCCATCGGTATCTTGCAAAAATATGTGGGAGGAGAGTCCTGACTTCTTTTAAAATAATTTTGAAGGATTAGCTTAAACTGCCGCTTGTCCCAGAAATCATTGGACAGTATCTGGGACCCCTGTTTACCGGGGACCTGCAAACTGCTTACAAAGCTGCAAACCCCAGGGGGACTACTCCCTAGGCAGATATTAAAAAAAGCATCCTGGAACAATTGGGAGTAGACGATGAAATTAAAGAAGGACCTAATGAGACTCCTCAAGCCTTATACTATTGAGTAAAGAATATGACAGACAGGTGGTTAAAACCGGAAACAACTACCAAAGATGAAATGTTAGAAAAGATATATCTAGAGCAATGTTAAACCTCTTTACATCCTCCTGTCCAGAAATGGGTAAAACAGTAGGCTGACAGTAAACAACGCAGTTGAAATAGCTGGAGCTAACAATCGCACCTAGGAGAAGAGGGGAGTTCGAGAGGAACGGGGTTCAAGAGGGAGGGTGGTTTGGCCCTGAGAAAACACAGTAGGTTGACAGTAAAAAATGCTGTTGAATAGCCGGAGCCTACAATCGCACCTAGGAGAATAGAGGAGTTCGAGAGGAAAAGGGTTCAAGAGGGAGGGGGTTTGGCCCTCAGAAAACTTTGAGACCTATAGGGCATAAAAAACCTGAAGGAGTTCCTCTGAGCCCAAGAGTAGGCCAGATAAACATCCCACCAGTACCTCAATGCTTTAATTGTGGGGGGGATGGGCCACATTGCTCGATATTGTCCTCGGAAAGTAGAACCAAGGGAGATTGGATTGTCTAAACATATATTCTATGCTAACCCCAATCCCCATACCCCCTACCAGTGCCTCCTGAAAGTAAATGGAAACTCGGTGCCCGCTCTTTTGGAAACCGTATGATGGCAAAGCGTGATGAGCCCCAACTCCTTCCCTGAGAGATGCCAGAACAAACCGGCGTAGTGACTATCCAATGTGTTCATGAAAAGTAAAAAAATATATCCATTGGTGAAAGTGGATATACAACATAAAGATAAGAATCTGATGCCCCTCCAGGTGGGGTTGATCCCAAAACTACACGAACCTCTCATTGTAGAACAGATTATTCTAAGCTGAAGTCACTGGTGCAGGATTCCTGGACGGAGGGGAACTTTTGGTGAAAGGGAGCACCTTTTTCAGGATAAGGGATACCAAATAGCATCCCCTCAAACTTATAAAAAGCAAGAAAAGGGCAGAGAAAAATGGAACCCAGATAACATTGCCTACCTATAAAGAAGAGGGAATCTGGGAGACGGACAGGAGTTTTAAAACCATGCAGTGCAACGGTTCCCTCTTTCGAGAGGCATTGGATAGGGCAGCAGAAGAAGAAGACGTCAGGCGGTAGGTCCACAATTCTTTAAGAGGGAAGGATTGTTATATCAAAAGTGGGAAACAACACAATCCGTATAGTTACTCGATCCAGAACGTTTTAGGGAGAAGGTCCTATTCTCAGCACAAAGCCATTTGTTAGGCAAGCATTTTGGGCAGGAAAAGACAGGGAAAGCGATATTAGATAAGTTTTATTGACCCGGCATTTATAGCCAGATATATAAATACTACGGAAGATACATCATTTGTCAAAAGAATAGTCAGTGCCATCCTCCAAGAGCTCCTTTATATGCATTGCCTATTATCAATGCACCCACTTCCTGGGTAGGAATGGATATTATAGCACCCTTTATCCCCTTCAGAAGTGAGTATCAGTTTGTTCCAGTCCTAGGAAAAGGTGACAGAATGGGAGAAGGAGATAAGGTTGAGCGAGAAAGAGAAAGGAGATAAGGATGAGCAAAGTGGGAAAGGCAAAAGCAAGAGTAAGAAAACAATAATAAAAAGAAAAGGTCGGGAGGAGATGAGGATGAGTAAGAGACAGAAGAGTAGTACAAGAGAAACTGAGGAAGGGGATTTGAAAGGACAGAAATAAATGTTTGGGGAACCAATGTGTGATTTTCTCCACCCTAGAAAAATGTACTGACGGTTGGGAGGTAACCATCACTATGACGTCACAACTCTATGGCCGATGGGTAGTCAGAGGTTTTTGACTGCAGATATAGCTAAGTTTCTGCCATCAGAAACCCAGCAGTTGATCGAACTCTAAATAGAGCAGGAGAAGTGAGCATTTAGCAAAGTAGTGCTCCTCTGTCTCGATATTCTAAATGACCACAATAGGAAAGCATCCAATCTGTTTTCTCAAACTGTCAGGGCCTTCAGTTCCTGGCTTCCCACTGGAAATGTGTTGAGATGGTAATGTTCCCTGCATGGTAAACAGGAGTATATCCCTGTCCTTAGTACCCAAGAAGGAGAGGTGTGCCGCAGCGGCCAGGGCGGCTGACTCTGGAGCACGGGGCTCACGGTTCGGGCACCGGCGGCAGCTCAGCCCAGCACCATGTGACTCTGGGCAATAGCTCGCTTAATCTTCCCAACAGCCCACAACGCCTTGAGACCCTTAGGGGTGATTAGTTCGGGCTTTACAAATACCGGGTTCCCCAACTCTCTATGAAACTGGCATCCTGACTCTTAGTTTGCCCATGCCATCATGCTAATCTAGTCTTGTCTACCTGTCCATAGTAACGCTAGGTTCACAGCCTGTGCTGTGACCGTTAGTTGGCCATCAAGGGTGCCTTCATAGCTGACTCAGGACTACTGTACATGCCCAGTAGAAGCCGCATAAAGTGGTTGTTTCAGCATACTGGGTTTTTGTGAATCATTAGTATGACTAGACCACTTTCCTGTGTCTAAGGAGAGTGTGGTCTATTAATGGATCTCATGGAAAGTATGTATGTGAACATGAGACTTGTATGTTGATGTTCCCTTGTTGTATTCCGCTTTAGGTGTCCATATATAGGTTTTACTGATACATGTCCTTATATAGGCACAATTCGCATTGCCCTTATAGGCATAAGATCCCAGTCCTTATTTAGGCATTAGCCATGCTATCCAAATACAGGCATGGTCATCTACATCCGTCCACCCTAACGTCACAACGAGTTCTTAGAAACCAGACCCTTAAGCTCTTTGAAGTTCCACTAGCACAGGATTATTGATTTCTCCAAGAACTCATTTATTATGCATGAACCGCTATTCCTTAAGGGTTCATTCCTGACATCTTCCTCTGCCCGACTTTACGTCAATGCTAACATTCCAAGGCACCTACCGGGTATAAATATACCTTCCCTTGCCCAAGCAAGTGGGAGGAGGCCTCGACTTTAGAGGAGCCTGTGTCCCGGCCTGACGCACTGACAAGAGACGCTGTCATCCCTGCTCGCAGAGAATCCAGCTTCCAGTGTTCTGACTCCCTTCGCGGGGTGTCAGAGTTCGAGACCCGGAAAGAGATTCCCACCTCTCTCATTCTCAAGGTATGGAGCTGACTAGAACCTAGAGGGACTCTTGGCATACTAGACTTGGTATACTATAGCATACCATAATATAGAATACATCACCTACTTCTTACCTTGCACTACACTTAGGTTAGGTACACTGGGATAGAACTAGTTAGAGAAGCATCTTATGAGTACTCACATTTTTAGCTTATGTTATTTATGTATATGAATATATGTGTCATAGCTAAAAGATAATGCTAGCGCAGTATTATTTCTATCTATTGCTTACGCTGTACATAATATATCTCGCATACTGTCTTACGATTGTAACAGCTCATATCTCTTACACGAGAAATAAGACTGTTCAATAAATCCTTTTATTGAAACGCCCGTCTATTACTTTCTGTGTAACTCTGAAGAAACTAAGCATGCACGATTAGCTGAGTGAAACTGTTATCTGTTGTTTCCACGATTCTGAGAGTGTTCCGATTCTAAAGGGAAACAAAGTTGTCATGTTTATGCGGTTGCCAGAAACTACTCCCTTCTTGTTTACAAGGAGTTTCTAGTGGCCTCTGAGTTAGCTGGTACAAAGTAAATTAGGTTTAATATACTCGATAGGGACATACTGACCTCAGTCCTATGTCAAACCTATAGGGTATATTATTCCAATGCGCAGAGCCTATTAGGGAAATAGGAACTACCCTACATGGCGCCCAACGTTTGGTAAGGCACTAATTTAACGCTAGATACTGAGTAACTCAGTAGTGCTTTTCTCAGAGATCCCTACTCACATACTCCATAAGACGTCTGGAGTGGGTAGGGTTAAGCATCCGCCAAAGCTGAATAGGACAATAATCCTATATATTAGCTGTATGGTTTGTTCAACGTTGAAGGATACAGTGTTCCAAAATATTGTGCACCTTATCTTTGTTTCCTTGAAACTTGTTTTACATTTTTCAAAAAACAATGTCCCTGAACGGGGATACTGCCACCGAGAACGGTGTAGCTGCGGCTGACCCAGTCGTAACAGCTTTTAATTTTACAGGTTTAAATGAAACCGATGAGGGTGTTATAAACATTCATCCAAACTTAAGGAGAGCCATCACTCTAAAACTTATAAAACACGGCCTAACACCAAGAGGTGGTAGAGCAGCTTTCGTGATAGAGGCACACAAATCCTTTCAGACAGAGGTATTCTATTCATGGATAGTATTCCCAGAATCAAATCCAGTAACAAAAATGTTTCACTTCTTTAAAGAAGATGAACCACGAGAGGAATATATTCCTTTCGAGGATATTGAAATTCCACTCCCATACCAGGAGCATAATCTCTGGTTTAAAGGCGCCCTAAAACATCACAAAAACATTACCAGGCTCGGTCAACTAGGTAGACCAGGAGCAACATGGCCGATTCTAGCCGGCTACACACCTCATCCTGACATCGAAGAAATGTCAGAGGATGAATTGCTTACTCAACTACAAGAGTTGATAAAAATTTACAGACAATTAGTCCAATATGTCATGCAGACTTTCACAGTCCAACCACCTATAACAATTCCAAATCAAACCCCTCAACAGGGGAATATACTAAAAATTACTCCACAGACTTTACACGCAGTCATGGGTAAAATGCCCACAAAACGTGAACAAATTCCATTTTGGATAGCTCAAAAAATTACTCAAATCGAAGCAGTATTTCCAAATACTAGCCCATATGAGAAACACAGAATACTAACAATCTGTTTACCAATGGGGATCACTCCACAACTGGAAGACTGCACCACTTGGGGCACAGTCTTTGCTGCCATCTATACTAAAACACATGGTGTTCCGTCAATTGCAGTAATACCAGATGTCCTGAAACAAATTCAAAACGAATACGGGGCAGAACCTGCTCTGAATTTAGGTATGAAATTACTGAAAAACTTCGACCCGGTCTCAACAATAATATTATCTAATATTAAAGGAGAGGCAGCATCAGTGGCGATCCGCCAAAGCTTAAGGGAATTTGATGTAACAGAACATCAACATGAACTACCCAGAATAATAGAACAATCTTATGCAGAATTAGGCAGAGATAGTTTGGGTGGAAAATCTTTGAAGCCAAAACTATCTGAAGGTCCTGAGAAGGACTCTATTAAACAAAATCCTACATCTTCTACAAAGAAGTGGTAAACTAATAAACAAAATTAAAACGAGACACGTTCTCAATCCCGAGGTAGGTCTCCTCAAAAGGAGCCCTCTGAAAGGAGGTATAACCTCAGGAATAGTGATAATTTAAGAAAGCCTGACAAGTATCAAGATACTGATACACGTTCCTCTCGTACCTTTCAGATATCGTCACAGACATCAGAAAGAAGAAGACGGTCAGATCACAAAGAAGAACGCGTGAAATCCAAAGACGATAAACACGTTCAGAAAAATAAATCAAAACCTCAATTCACAAAAAAGAAGGTAGCAGGTCTGAAGATCAGACATGCCGAGAATACTGAGAACACAGCTCAAGAACGGAGAATGGGCTCAGACAATGCTGGACAGTGCAGCAGAAGTAACAATAGCTCGCCAGAACCTGAAGGAACTTCTGGAGATAGTGAACTTGAATGAGTACATCACAGTAGAGACTGTAGACACCAGGGTTAGTACTCCACAAAAGTTATATGAAATAACACTCCGAATGGAGGGAGACATACCAAGAAAAGTGAAAACACTCTTTTGGGAGAAACTTTCAAGGGGTTATGAAATACTTCTAGCAGAAAAGGACTGGCCACCAAACTTTGTCAGATTGGGCCTGATTCACAGAACTAACTTACGTCAAAACGTAAAGTTAGTACTTTTAGTATTTACAGAATACACTTACTCATTTTGGTATTCACAGAATGAACTTACTCATTTCGGTATTCACAGAAGTTAGTAGTCCTAACTTTAGGACTCCTAAATGCCTTCTGTGAATACCGAAAATCTTAAGATTAGGATTTTTCTCAGTTTAGGAGTAGTAAAGTTAGGAAACTTTACTACTCCTAAACTGAAAAATCTAACTAAGACTTTCGATAGTCACAGAAGGCATTTAGAATCCTAAAGTTAGGAGTCCTAACTTACTACTCTAAACTGAGAAAAATCCTAACTTTAAGACTTTCGGTATTCACAGAAGGCATTTAGGAGTCTAAAGTTAGGACTACTAACTTCTGTGAATACCGAAATGAGTAAGTTCATTCTGTGAATACCAAAATGAGTAAGTGTATTCTGTGAATACCAAAAGTACTAACTTTACGTTTTTGACGTAAGTTAGTTCTGTGAATCAGGCCCGGAGTGCCCACATTGCGAGGACATCATTATGCCAGCCTTCTCCAACCATATTCCAATTCACCTAAAATATACTTATGCCCAGGCCCCAGCATTATACAAAAATCATGTAGGATGGGATGAGGACTCACCTCACCACAAAATACATCTAAAAAATCAACCTACTGCACAAAGGCAGTACCCAATAAAGCAAGAAGCTAAAAAACAGGTCAGGGAGATCTTAGATCAACTTGAATACCAAGGGGTGATTGAAACATGCACCTCCTCAATGAACAATCCTTTGTTTCCTGTATCCAAACCAGACAATACATATTGTCTAGTTTTGGATTACAGACACTTGAACACTTGTTCCAAAACATTTGCAGTGCAAAATGCACATAGTACAGCATTAATGAATAACATAGTGCGTAAAAAATATAAAACCATATTGGACATTTCAAATGGTTTCTTTTGTCAAAACATAGCACCTGAAAGCAGGTACTTAACAGCTTTCTCAATAATGGGGACCCAGCGTCAATTTTGTCGACTCCCACAAGGGTTCAAAAACAGCCCGGGGTTATTCTCAGCAAGGGTAACAGAGTTACTACAAATTTATGATAATGAGGCATTGTCATATGTCGATGACATCTATCTGACAGACGATGACCTAGATAGGCACTTGAACAGGGTGAGTACCATTATATTGGGCTTCGCCTCTGAGGGCTACAAATTCAACTCTAAAAAATCCAGAATTGCCCATCTCAATGTCCTTTTCCTAGGATATGAGCTTTCAAGTGAAAGCAAGAGCCTGGCAGCTAACTTTTTAGAAAAGTGTGCGCTGCTCCAACCTCCAAAAACGCTGGAAAATTTACAATCCATCTTGGGTTTCCTAAATTTTGGAAGAACTTACATTCTAAATTACGCAGAAAGGGTTAAACCTCTCTACGAATTAATCAAACCTGATTTTTCAACAAAACATTGGACACAGGAACACACAGAAATCCTGCGTTCACTCCAAGCTAACATGTTAGCAACAAATCACTTACAAACACACCTAAATAAACGCAATTTAGTGATCCGAATAATTTCGGGTCCATGCGGATTCACCTATTTAACATTTAATGAAGGTGAAAAAGTACCAATAGCATACAAATCACATTTGTATACACAAGCAGAAATGCGCTTCACTTCAACAGAAAAAATACTGATAGCAGTTCAAACCGCTGTAGCAAAAGAAAGAGCTCTAGCTCAAGGGAAACGCATTATTGTCATAACTCCAGTACCAGCCTTAGAGGCAGTTACAAAAGCGAGCATTCCAAATGCAAAAGCTTTACATCCTAGATGGATGCAATGGGTTAATTCTCTTGCTGCAACAGATGTTGAATATGTTTTTGATCCTGATTTAAAAACACAAGCGTTCCTGCAATATGAACATGAATGTCCTCTGCCCACTGAAATTTTGCCTCTCGATCAGTACGAATTAATAATTTAGACTGACGGATCCGCACAACCCGCTACAGGGAGCAAGCAAGCTTACAGTGCAGCGTGCGCAATCGTTAAAGGTCGCATACGCGATGGTGACTTCAGACCAATGGTCACTAAAACTCAATCTCTAGGAGATTGTACAGCTCAGCGAGCTGAACTACAAGCATTCAAACTGGCACTTGAAAATACAGATCGCGAATTCCCTGCACTCATAGTGTGCGATTCTTTTTACTGTGTTCAGTCATATAATGAATATATACAGAGTTGGCTTCAAAACGGGTTCAAAGATGCAAAAGGTGGCACAATAAAGCATAAAACGCTTTGGGAACAAGTAGTTCAGTTAAGAAACGAACTACCAAAAGCTCACGTGATACACACGCTGAGTCATCAACGTGATGGCGTTCACGTTGCAGGGAATTCATTGGCTGATGAAGCCACAAAGGGGGCTGTTCAGACGGCTTCCGTAGCTGCGATCACTCATTCAAAAACGAGAATAGACAGTGAGATATTGTTGGCTGTCAATGCTTCAAGCAAAGGCAGTGGTGCAGCTTTACCAAAGAAATTTCCACTCAAGTACTCTTATGTAATTGATGCGAACAACGTTCCATTTGCTCAAATCCCTGGAGTGGGGGATAGGACAAACATGGAACGTAGATTAGGACTGATCCTAGCAGCACATGAAGGGATAGCCTCTGCCGATACAGGTGTTTCTGCAACAGTATCTTTACTTAAAAAAAGATATTGGTGGCCTGGCATTAGGAAACAGACCAAAAACTATGTCTTGGAATGTGAAATATGCCAACAGATGAAAGTCTCCACTGTGAAACGTCCTGCGCAGACAACCCTGTTGATTTCAGACAAACCATTAGCTTGTGTTTACCTGGACCACTGCGGTCCCTTGCAAAGGGACGGTAACTATAAATATATTATGGTTGCAGTGGATTTGTGCTCAAGGTTCCTATCGATGTGGCCTCAGCGCTCGGCTGACGCTCGAACTGTTATAAAAGATTTGCGAGTCTTTATCGGCACATACGCAATTGGCACACTACATTCTGACCAGGGCCCTGCGTTTAGCTCTCGGGCTTACAAAGAAGCCATGGCAAGTGTGGGCGTAGCATTGCGGTACTCCTCTCCGTTTCATCCTGAGGGAAATTTTGTTGTGGAAAGGAAAAACCGGGACATAAAGCAGTCTATAACAGCTAGAGTATTAGGTTCGGGTGATGGGTGGATCAAACATCCTTATGGGGTCCAACGCTCATTAAATAATTTGCCAAGAAGTTCTCTAGGGGGGTCACTCCATATGAGGTCCTATTTGGGACAAGAATGTGGGTTCCTGATCTCGAATGTAAAGGCACAGTGGTGGAAAATAAACCCTTTGATATCAAAGATCGTTTGGCTGTTTTACAGGATCAAAATGAACTAAGATCGAAACAAAGCAACGTGTTCCTGAAGCCAACCACCACTTGGGAAAAACCGGCAGTCCCAGCAAGGCCTGTCTGGATCCCAAAAGTTGGGGATCTAGTCAGAGAGAAGATTGCGGACAAGAAGGAATTTGGACCTTCATACAGACAACCAGTAACTGTCCTAGCCGTCCACGGAACAAGAACAGTACTTCTGCCGCCCCTTGCTGGAAAAAAGGAGAAAAGATTTGTGTCAATCGACCTCATCAAACAACAGTATGTGGCCAATACTAAATAGTAGGCCTTGTGGACTCCGACCTAGTAGCAGACGCACTCCTCTCGCTACTATCCAAGAGGTTCAGACTGAAAGACTCATAACCATCGAGAATTCAGCAGTAAGAGATGAACGACTGAGCAACAATGCTATGGAACTCATCCCTCTTGAAACTCAGGTAACAGTTCATCCAGATACACCTGTCTACACCAACGTAACACGTGATCAACTGGTTCCAGCGATTTCAACAAATCCTGATGCAATTCCAACAATTGACCGAACTGCCTCTGGCTACTTCATTAACTTTGATACGTTTTCTGAGGATCCAAGTGAGCCTGAAACGACGCCAGCCCTAAAAACTTTCAAACAACAAGTACAAGACCTTTTTCATTTCCTGAAAGAGACTTATCTGGTTTCACCATGGATTGAACTATGGATTATTTCTGGAATATTTTTCTTTCTGCTTTGGCTATCTTTGGTTATGACTCTTAGCGTGCTTATAAATGGCAGATACATCCATATGGACACTGAAAGTAAAAATGTGAACTTACTTTTAAAACCACACAAATCATCCCATTGTGAAGCAAGAGACTTGTCAGCAGTGAACATCACAGCCGTTCCTATACAGGATGGTATAGTGTGGGACAAAACCGACTTCGATATATTCGGCCCAACGGAACTTTTGAACATTCCACATTTATTTAAAATTTCATTAAGTGACTTTATTACCTCCAGTACCTATTCTGATGATTGGGACTTTGAGACTGTTAATGACATGATGTCTGATGTCTCTAGAAAGGTCTGATGCATTCTCTAACAATGAATACTTGGAGGGTTCATCAGACTACGAACAGCTTTATTGTTACAACCACTATGGTCATCATTTCTTGCATAAATCTGCAACACCTAGAAATGTGTTTATGTTTAACCAATGGGAACATTCTCCTACACCACCAAGGGGTAGTTCAAAAACATTTGCAAATAAGTTTCCATATTTTTCAGGGTACAATACATCTGATCCAGAAACATTTTACTATAAGAATGTAAACAAAACAGGACAGAAAATTATGTTAACCAATGCAAAACAGATTTATTCTGCAGCCTTTATTACCCAACTGTATAGACAAGGATTTGACTTTTGGAAAGACACAATCAACACAAAATCTGTTTGGGGTTCTAAAGTTTGGCAAGTACAGGGGATAGAAGCTTTGCTTAGAGCATGTATCATCCCACAGCAAATCATGTTTTTAAATGACACTGTGCAACAAACATCTTGCCTTGGTTTAGCCAAGATCAAAGACATGAACACACCTTCTGTACCAACACCTGCAAGTAATAGCACTACACAGGGAGCGGTCACAGTAGACACAATACTACAAAACAACAGAACAGATCCTGATTGGAAAAAATGGTTGCTCTGGCCCACAGACACAAGGATCTGTCAAGAGAGATTGCTGAATAGAATACAGGGCTTTACTATCCATAGGCCAGACCCACGTTATGTTCAATGACAACATCCGGAGGTAGTAACAACATACAGTGTAGGAAAATTGTGCATCGACTGGTTACAAAAATCTACACTCGAGGATGTGAAACAACACTTATCTTTACTTAAAGAAGACGCAGACCTTAGGGATTTCTTGCTAGGACCAAGAAAACCACGTCAAAAACGTTTTATATATGCCGCATTTATGCTGCTTATAATGAAGTATGGAAGGTTTCACAGGCGGAGGCTGCAGAAAGAATACGTGAGCTTGAACGTATTAACTTAGAGAAATCTCTCTCTGTGGTCCACAATGGGTTAACAACTTTGTCATCCAGAATTTATTCACTGGACAACATTGTATCCTCTGCCATTGACATACTGGAACAAGATTTAGCCATGTTACAACAAGGCCAATCTCAGTTACGTTCTATTATGTTATTAGGCTGGACGCTGCAATCCTTGCGTGCAGGCGATGTGCCTTGGCGTTTTATCAACACGTCGTCTCTGTTTTCAGAATACAATCTAATGGATAAACAGATCGAACTGGCACAACGGGGAGCAAAGTATACAGTGCTGAGCATTGAAAAACTGGAAAAATTACCATTTACGGTAGCAGAAAAACCAGCTACAGAATGGCTTATCCATGGCAAAATAACTCTGCCTGTCACTACTTTTCATTTTCAGTATTGCCTCAAACAAATGCAAGCAGGCAAATATGAAAGGTTGGGTAAAGAATACATTAAGACATCCTGGGATTTACCTTACGAATACAGATGTTGGAGTGGGGATCGTGAAGTGTTTCTAAGCGGTACACACTGTGAAAATGCACTGAGCGGTTCACTCATATGTCAGGACATTTCTTTACACGGGGCTTATAATGGTTCTGTGGCAAACTTGTCCTGCCACCTGCAGGGTACACCAGCTGCTGTGATTAATCCAACGTTTGGCCAACTTTCTAACGGGAGTTACCTCATGTTGAATGATCAGAGTTGCTGTGGCATGTTGCCAGGAATCCCATATCTGGTAACGGTTGGCTCCAGGGTTACTTGTTGTATGCAAGTATTGTTCCCCCCAATAGACACAGTCAGGGAGTCACCTCTATGGCCTTCATTGAATGTTTCTTTTATACATTTTGATACTCTAAGCAGAATGAAAGCCATGCTTTTACAACAGACCGTGCCTTTGACCTCGGCCAAAGAAATCTATGATTTACAAATTGCAAGGACTTCGGCTGAGATACAGGCTCTAATTTGTACAAACTGCCCTATACATTTCGTAGAAATGATGGGACGTATCTTAAACATGTCTGATACGAGCGGGATTGTACATGTATTTAAGACCATCTGTTCAGGACTGTTAACACCTTTTCAGGCAGTCCTCGGAATAATTCCAAACTTCGCACATTCGGTGTTTGGTGGTGTGCCATTAATTCTAGCACTAGTTGCGGGAATCCTGTTTTTTTTTTCCTACTACTACGCTATGGCAAGCCTATCAACCGGCGTCACTCCCAGCAATTTGGAGAAAGCTCTCCTAGAACGGAAGTGCCGTGAGCGCATAGTGCAACTTTTGGGCATACGTCGTCTACGGGAATTTAATACAACATGGTTTCTGTCATTTAGACCAATCTGGCAAGATTGCATCTTACCTGTTCTACGCTACCTGCTTTGCGGTGAAGAATGCGTGCTAGACATCTGTCTAACACTCCCATCAGTCATGCCAACGGATATCGATACTCTGCTGGACCCGATAACGGCCCATGCTCTGTGTTGTCCCAGAGGCTAATAATCCTGATGACGGCATTCGTTGAGATCTCACAGACGCTTCCTGCTGCTGCTGAGGTACGAGATGGATCAACAGGCACACAGGTAACAACGGACGCGAACATTGCTGCGGCATCCAATGCTGAAGGCGATGCTTCATATCTCTGTGCAGTTAACCTTCTAAACGAGGTGTTCCAACTGTCACCGACATCAGTAGACGATCTTTTGTCTACAGGAATAGATGATTTCATGTTTACACCAGACCCATACACTGACTTTGATTCAGCTCACAGTGTACCGGGGAAGCAATGAATTTGGCCTTCAATCTGCTTACATTAGAACTATTCATATAGAACGGACTTCTTTGAATACTTCCAGGGACACATTGTCACCTTATTTTACTCAGTTTCATTTAATACCATGTTATGAAATGGCTTTGATTTTGAATACTTGTCAACCATTTCGTCATATGTATATATTTCTGTTTATTCATTCATGTTGCATTTTATTTCCGATATATGCTTAGAATGAAAAAATGTTTTAAAATGTACAGTACCTATTGCATTACATGTTTAGCAACAGTTTTTTTTAAACTTCTTTTATTATGCTTATAGAAATGTTTTTAGCAACATGTGGTACTCAGTTTAATGTTTAGCATTTAATGTTTAGCATTTAGTACTATCGTTCATTCGAAAGTAGAGTGGGTGTTGTATTCTGCTTTAGGTGTCCGTATATAGGTTTTACTGATACATGTCCTTATATAGGCACAATTTGCATTGCCCTTATATAGGCATAAGATCACAGTCCTTATTTAGGCATTAGCCATGCTATCCAAATACAGGCATGGTCATCTACATCCCTCCACCCTAACGTCACAACGTGTTCTTAGAAACCAGACCCTTAACTTAAGCTCTTGGGAGTTCCCCTAACACAGGATTATTGATTTCTCCAAGAACTCATTTATTATGCATGAACCGCTATTCCTTAAGGGTTCATTCCTGACGTCTTCCTCTGCCCGACTTTACGTCAATGCTAACATTCCAAGGCACCTACCGGGTATAAATATACCTTCCCTTGCCCAAGCAAGTGGGAGGAGGCCTCGACTTTAGAGGAGCCCGTGTCCCGGCCTGACGGACTGACAAGAGACGCTGTCATCCCTGCTCGCAGAGAATCCAGCTTCCAGTGTTCTGACTCCCTTCGCGGGGTGTTAGAGTTCGAGACCCGGAAAGAGATTCCCACCTCTCTCATTCTCAAGGTATGGAGCTGACTAGAACCTAGAGGGACTCTTGGCATACTAGACTTGGCATACTAGACTTGGTATACTATATCATACCATACTATAGAATACATCACCTACTTCTTACCTTGCACTACACTTAGGTTAGGTACACTGGGTTAGAACTAGTTAGAGAAGCATCTTATGAGTACTCGCATTTTTAGCTTATGTTATTTATGTATATGAATATATGTGTCATAGCTAAAAGATAATGCTAGCGCAGTATTATTTCTTTCTACTGCTTACGCTGTACATAATATATCTTGCATACTGTCTTACGATTGTAACAGCTCATATCTCTTACACGAGAAATAAGACTGTTCAATAAATCCTTTTATTGAAACGCCCGTCTATTATTTCTGTGTAACTCTGAAGAAACTAAGCATGCACGATTAGCTGAGTGAAACTGTTATCTGTTGTTTCCACGATTCTGAGAGTGTTCCGATTCTAAAGGGAAACAAAGTTGTCATGTTTATGCGGTTGCCAGAAACTACGCCCTTCTTTTCTAGTGGCCTCTGAGTTAGCTGGTACAAAGTAAATTAAGTCTAATATACTCGATAGGGACATACTGACCTCAGTCCTATGTCAAACCTATAGGGTATATTATTCCAATGCGCAGAGCCTATTAGGGAAATAGAAACTACACTACACCCTGTGCACATTGAGTGTATGTTTGTGAAGGAGATGTGTGGCACTTGTGAGGTAGTAAGACAAGGTGTGGTCAGAGTCTGAGTTCTAGGACCAAAAGGAACCATTTTGGATGGTCCCTGGTTTGGCCAAGCACAAGATGCAGAGTGGATACAGCTTCCTTAGACAGCAGAAGTGTATTGACAGCATTCTTGTGGCAGGAGGGTGAAGAGACAGACACTGAAGTGAGGGAGGATGGAGACAGGGCTACCCTTAGAAACTCAGGGGCTGATTATGATGACGGTGGGACCGCCACTGCCAGCCCGTCGGTGGCGGTCCCACCGCCATTGTAACCATGTTCTCCGTCCGCCATATTACAATGGCAGGCGAATGGTTGGCAGTCGGAAAGACCAACTGCCACGCATCCGATGGGCTCCTTGAGCCCGCCCGTGCCGTGGAGGGCGTTGTATTCCCTACAATGGTGGGGGTGCCTGCTAGGCACCGCCGTAGGGATTACAATGTCTCTTTCCGCACGCCTTTTCATGGCAGTTAACCCGCCATGAAAAGGCAACTGGAAAGAGACTGTGGGGGCCCGTAGCAGTCCCCCCCTTCGCCCCTGGCCCTAAGCTATGGGTTTTGGGGGGCACCTATGATGCCCCCCTACATATCCCTGCACCATGTGGCAAGCTCTGCATGGTGCCTGCCATGTAGTGCAGGGATATGTAAAGTGTCCCCTTTTTGCATTGCAGCTTCTGCTGCAGCCAGCAGCACCCGCCAAAATGCAAAACATTGGCTTGCGACCACTGTGGTGGCGGTCGCATCCTAATGCCTCTGGCGGGACCACCGACAGCCTGTGGGGCAGTCCCATTTAGGATAGGGTGGCGGTCGGATGAAAGTCTGACCAACATCCTAATCAGTCTCTCAGTGAGGTCCTTGTCCTCAGAAGGTGGGTGGTTAGTTCTTCCTGAGTACTGCCATTAGGTGGATTAAGGTGTGGACTGCATTATCTGTTGTTCCAGGTGAGGCAGTTTATAGGCAGGGTCTACCTTTTTGTCTGTTGCTGATCACTGCTTCAAAACGGATGATGGCAGCTGGGCGCAGTGATTTCACACTTCCTTGTGCCCTTGTTTTAGATATCCCTGATTAGAGCCAGCATCATTGCTACCTTGTACAAAGGCTGTGTCTCAGAAACAGCCAGAAATGACATTTGAAAGAGAGCCAACACAAACAGGTTCTGAAACCTGAGGCACTGAAACGACATCTCCTCTCTGGAAAATGAGCATAAAAGTGTGTTCCAAACCACCCCACTTTGTTCCAGTTCCAAGTTGCTCATGACCAAGGAGGGGAGTGCTCTGCAGAGTGTCACGTGGTCAGGATAGGCCCGATTAGAAACACCACCATTTACATGCTCATGTTTCTTAAGTTGACTTCTCTTTTAACACAGTGACTTTTGACATACATTTGCCTGAGTGACCATGCAGGGTAACATTCTCTGAATCTGCATTGTTTACATTTCCATTTCGTAGGCACACTATCACAACACCTTAAACCTTTAGTACAAGGGATAAAGTTCACTGCGCAAATGTTATTTGTTATTGTTATTCCTTGCTTAGGGGAGAGGAGTACTCAGCTGACACTGCGAGGTCACAACATGCCGGAATTCCAGCTCTGCTGATTCCTGCTTACCAACGTGAGGGATGTCCACCTCTACATAAAGATGTACAGTCTGATGACAATTATCCACAGGTAAAGAGAAGTTAGACAACCCAGGCAGATATTTACCAGATCACTCACCCTAGGCAAAACTAGGTTAGGGAGTGCTAGGTAGGAGTACACTATACACATTACTTATATACCCGCATATACTCCCTGTCTTAGCACAATGGTGGATATGTTCATCTTTTTTGCTATTTTTGTACTGCTAATTACACTAATCTGTTTCATTCTATTGATTATCGCAGCATATGCATTTTATACAAGAATCACAATGCTTCAATAAATATTGAAATGCCTTGCTGAGCACTTTTTGTTTATTTCTATAGGCATGCAAGAGAATCCAAGCGAAAGGGTTTTAGATCTGTTACCACGATTTCCTTGGGGGATCAGGTTTGCATGTTCTGAGGTCGCACACACATTTGTCACCCTGTAAGGTTAGGGGTGCAGATGGTGTACTGTGGGCCAGCAGGGATACAGGCCAACATATCTTGAGGGTGTGCATGAAATCAGTCTGGCACAAACTTAATGTTTATGCTGTCCAACAAACGCACATTTTTACCGGTGAGATACAGGTCGTATGATAAGAGTACTTGACGGACTGCTTTGTGACCAGGGCTAATGTCTGTATGACAACCAGTGTCTCACAGATGAGTAGACATTTACAGAAGAGCATTTCTTGCTGGAAGAGCTGAGGGTCTGCCTAGTGCCCAGAAGCCTGTCTGACTTTTGAGAGAGGGAACGAGAATGTCTGACCCTGAAGGAAAAGACACTGCCCAGGAAGAGAGTTCCAGCATGTTCCCATCCTGAGGAGCCCAAAATAGAAGTTGACTGTGAGTGAGAGTGAAGCTAGGAGTGGCCGGTGTTGTTGTGAGTGGTCCTCTGGCACTGAAGCAGCTCTTGTTGTGACCTGCACCAAGACTTTTGTGAGTGAAACATTAACGTGTCGTTCAGTATTCTGCCTAGGGCCACTGTTGCTTGACATCTGAGCCGAAGGTCACTTGTGACTGCAGAAGAAAAGTCCTGGGGCCTACAACTGCCAAAGATGCACACCCACTAAACACCCGGCCTAAAGGCGGCAACTTGTTCGACAGAGCTCCTGTCTGCTCCAGTCCTGGGAGCTGAAATGGTCAGAAGTGAGTGCCTACTGTGCAGGTGTGCGGCTCCGATGCTGCCCAGCAGCTTGTGGTTGGAGAGAGGCTGTAGCCCCCGTCACACAACAGGCCAACTGGTGCCACCAGAGCTGCATCTTCACCGAGCAGGTACAAACGGGGCGTAGCTGTGATCAGCATAAGAGACTGAGCATGAAGAGAAATCTGCCGTACAAATTTGAGACTTTTGCCAGGTGAATAGAAGTCAATGAAAGCCATTGAACGTATTTATGCATCTAGCAGTGGGGTATTCTAGAGTGAACTGCGCCTGTGCCTAATTCATGCATATACCCATTCCTAACCGGGCACTGTAGACATTATAAAACTGCTAGCCAGAGAGAGTGCACCAGAGGGGGTATAATGCCTCACTGAGGATCGTCAACAGGATTACAACCCTTGCCTGAAATTCTTTATGAATTGTGTAACATTTTGTTTTTCTGGGATATTAATCAATTTTCTTTATAATAGAAAATAAGCACTGGGCTGGACAATTGTGTCAGTTGGTTCACTATTTAGTTCTGAGCTCTGTCCCCCTACCCTACCGCCCTTAGAATCGTTTGGCCTTTGCTACCTTGAGAGTCAAATGTGGAAAGGGTTGAACTGGGTGCAGTTTGCAGAGCAATGGTAGAATGGCCACCCTTTGCAAACGACCTCAACCACCAGTGTTGGGGCCCACTAGCCCCTGTCAGCTCTGAGGCCACTCGGACAGGCATGACAAAAGTCCTGTTAAGTTTTTGACGCTACAAGCTCAATCCAGCAATGCCATTCTTTTTTGATGAAGAAGACAGAGGATTTAGTATTCTTCAATTCAATGCAATTTTTACACAGGAGAAAATGGCTCTAAATTTTGTAATTCATTTAACCAAGTCTTTAAAGCTGGTGAATGAACTGCTGAAGTTTCACATGAGGACCGCCCTTTTATACAGAAATAGACATTTGTTTCTTTATTTCCCACTATGGATTCATTTGGAATAGATTTTCCATATACAGCTCTTACAGTGCTTACTTATAATAGACCCCTCTGATTATTTTTGTCACATAAGTTAAATCAGCTTTGACCGTCCTAAGAGGGTTGGGACTTTGGACTGCTTAACTAGGTGTTCCTCCACCTATTTATAAAATGGTTTGCAATGGAGGGTTTTCAAGGCTCTTTTATCTCTGAAGGCTGGTCCTACATGATTTTCTACCCAATTATGTATAAATGATACATAATATTCAACAAACTCCAAATACTTTGTGTTCTGGTTGCTACTAGAGTCAAGTGCAAGAAAATCTTCAAGACCCTAAATCGGGAGCCTCCCAAGAATATTGCACCTCCTCAGACTGAGCCCCGGGCCTTAGGACCATATCAAACAACCACTGGTGAAACCACCCAAGGATGTTTAACCCATTGACAGAGACATATATCTTTCCATGTATACGCCTCCCTTTAAAACATAAAAAATTCCCCAACAGGTTGAAAACGCACACTATTCTTTACATCATAATATTTTTTTTTTACATTGTGCCTCTCTGACATTTTCCATACAATAGGGTCAACTCTTTCAATAGACACATTCTGTTTCAGCCATTTTGGCATCCACACAGGGCAAAACTGAGTTGCTGGCTTATTAAAAAGGCTATATAACTAATTAGCATGATAAAACGTAGATCCTTGACATTTTATAATGCCTACTTTTTCCCCACAACATTTCAGCACAGAGAGTAAAGATAGAAGCACATCAGGAAAAGTATATATCTCTGTCAGAGAGTCACTCATTAAATGTTCATTTATAAAGTATATGTAAAGTTTAATTGAGTGAAATATTTTATATGTGTAGTGAGGATGTCTGCAGAGAACACATAATACAAGAGTTAAACATACAGCTCATAAGTGGTACTGGTGTACCTGGGGAGCAGACCTACTACATTAATGCCACAACACCACAGTACACTTACGTTGCAAACATTACATCAGATGTACAATAACTTCAGGAGTCACTAAATCAGAAGACAACTATTTTGGAATTTAAGGTAAGCTAAAAAAGCTAAAAAAGGGTGTATATATATATATATATATATATATATATATTCACTGAAAAAACCATAGGTTTCAGGCACGTTATAGTTAGAAATTAGCATTTAAAGAACCTTAGAAATTCACTGAAAAAACCATAGGTTTCAGGGGCGTTATAGTTAGTTGGACATTTCACTGGTACAAAACCATAGAAATTCCCCTGTTATAGTTAGTTCAGCTAACTATAACTCGCGCGCCCGCAATGCACTGCTGATGACGTCACATATTACATCACTCATGACATGGTCAGTGACATCACTCATGACATCACTGATGACATCTCAAATGACATCACTGATGACATCACTGATGACATCACTGATGACATCATCCTTGTGATAGAGTGGCAGACCTCCTCTCACCCTAATATAACCTTTGATACACACACTCAAAAATGCAAACTAACATTGTCAAAACAATGGACATACCAATACCAGTTACAACACACCTATTCAGTAATTCCAAGATCTACACACACATCCACTCATTCACCAACAGTCCCTATACAGTCACTCATACATGTACTCACTCATCATATGTACTCATACACCTATACATCCTGTTACACACCGCCACTCATCCATAGAGTTACTCACACACATAGTCACACATGCAAACAAAGTATCAAACATCCATTTACTTGCATATACAGTTATACACACACTACCACACTTACTTCTACAGAAACTTACACATACTTACTCTCTTAAACAATCACTTATAGAAACACCTACTTATTTGTACAGGAACTCTTCCAATCTCTCACTCTCACATATACTCACTTATATACACCAATACTCACATATACTAGTTTAAAACATATGTAGTTACTCATAAAGACACTATTGAGACAGTCATTCACTCACTAACACACCCATACACATACTCATCCACCTATACAGTCCTGCACACATGCTGTCTTCAACACATACAAACAGTGAGTCACTCATTCATGCATCTATGCACTAAGTAATACCCCCACCGAACCATACAGACACTCAGACACTCATACTGATACTCAAAAAACCAACTAATAACCCATATAGACACTCATGTAGTTACTCACCAACCCATGCAGCCACTTATACACAAAGTGAGAGACTGATACAGATATTTTCATATTTAAACATTACTCACTAACCCATGTATTCACTAAGATACACTTAGTCAGTTATACAATCAATTTTACAACAAAAAAATCATCCATTTAGACACTTATATACCCATTTATTCTTCCATCGACCTTGAGATATACATATATAAAACATATTTAATTTTCAGAAAAACACACATTCACTGGATGATGTCATCAGTGATGTCATCAGTGATGTCATTTGAGATGTCATCAGTGATGTCATGAGTGATGTCACTGACCATGTCATGAGTGATGTAATATGTGACGTCATCAGCAGTGCATTGCGGGCGCGCGAGTTATAGTTAGCTGAACTAACTATAACGGGGGAATTTCTATGGTTTTGTACGAGTGAAATGTCCAACTAACTATAACGCCCATGAAACCTATGGTTTTTTCAGTGAATTTCTAAGGTTTTTTAAATGCTAATTTCTAACTATAACGTGCCTGAAACCTATGGTTTTTTCAGTGAATTTCTAAGGTTTTTTAAATGCTAATTTCTAACTATAACGTGCCTGAAACCTATGGTTTTTTCAGTGAATATATATATATTTATTATACTATGTATACATGTGAAAATGTCTCTGTCCCCTGTTTGCCTCGGTGGCACGGAAAAAATGGGTGGAACTGACGTCAGCACGCCGACGAGGTCCTCTTATGGCTCCGATGACGTCATACGGTGTCGCGAGCGGAGCCGTGCTCGTTGACGTGGGAGAGCTAGGAAAGAATTTCTGTGGAATGCTAGTGCAGGGGATATTCACCTAAGTGTTCAGCCTAGTCCTTTGGGAGCAACTGTTTATGTTGCCACTCCAGAAACCGAAACCAGTGATCCGAGGGCAGAGGCCCTGCAGATGGCACACGAGGTGGGGTGCCCAGTCGTGTGCACCATCGGGGCAGCGAAGTGACAAGCACCACAACCCACAGAAAAGGTAACGAGGGCACTGAATAACACAGGATCTTCTCTTTGTATCTGGCAGGAACAACGAAGTTAAAATGCCCTAGTACCAAAATGTAGAATTAGTGCTACAACGGTCTTCAAGAGGACCTGCGATGCCGCTTCTGCCTCCCGTACCCTGGAGGCGGCACATGGGTCACGCGGTACGGTCATACTGCGGTGGGACGCACACTCGTTGACCTCTCATGGCACTGCTCCACACTTCAGGGAGGACGCTTTCCATTAGCTATGTTTTCTGATGACATGTCGCGCCGGCCCCGTCCAACAACAGAACTCCTTTAGATCCAAACAGACTCTTCCACTCTCTCACCGGAAGTGAAACCAGGCTACGCGGACACTTTCACAATACAACAGCCGGGAATGCACTTTTCGGTAAAAAAACACATTCCTTCCTCCTAATTAATCAAATAAACGTCTCACTGAAGAACAGGGGCCAGCTTCGATCGGTAAACAGCCGTTACAACGACTTTTTACTTTGCGATACCATTACAACGCATGCATTACCACGCATGCGTTGTACATCACGAAGTCATTACTACGCATTTTTTAGAACGCATGGTCATTTACCACGCATGCCTTTACAACGAATTTTGTTGTAAAGGTATGTATGGTAAATGACCATGCATTCTAAAAAACATGTAGACGATCCATGTCGTTGTAAGTAAAAACAGAGGCTGTTCCGTTTCCTCACAACGACGTGCACCGCCCCTCAGAGATGACGTGAAGCAGGAACCATGAGGAGAGAGGAACCATGAGGAGTGAGAGGTAAGGTGGATTGGGCATGGGGTGGAGGTTTCTTTTCTAGGCTTTAGGGTAGTGCAGTGGTGTTTGGGTGGTGTAGGGGGTCGTGCTGGGGGTAGTGTTTTAGGGTTTAGGGTAGTGCAGTGGTGTTTGGGTAGTGTAGGGGGTCGTGCTGGGGGCAGTGTTTTAGGGTTTAGGGTAGTGCAGTAGTGTAAGGGGTCGTGCTGGGGGTAGTGTTTTAGGGTTTAGGGTAGTGCAGTGGTATATGGGTAGTGTAGGGGGTCGTGCTGGGGTAGTGTTTTAGGGTTTAGGGTAGTGCAGTGGTGTTTGAGTAGTGTAGGGGGTCATGCTGGTGGTAGTGTTTTAGGGTTTAGGGTAGTGCAGTGGTGTTTGTGTAGTGTAGGGGGTCATGCTGGGGGTAGTGTTTTATGGTTTAGGGTAGTGCAGTGGTGTTTGGGTAGTGTAGGGGGTCGTGCTGGGGGTAGATTTAGGGTTTAGGGTAGTGCAGTAGTGTAAGGGGTCGTGCTGGGGGTAGTGTTTTAGGGTTGAGGGTAGTGCAGTGGTGTTTGTGTAGTGTAGGGGGTAGTGTTTTAGGGTTTATGTTAGTGCAGTGGTGTTTGGGTAGTGTAGGGGGTAGTGCTGGGGTAGTGTTTTTGGGTTTAGGGCAGTGCAGTGGTGTTTGTGTAGTGAAGGGGGTCATGCTGTGGGTAGTGTTTTAGGGTTTAGGGTAGTGCAGTCGTGTTTGTGTAGTGTAGGGGGTCGTGTCTTAGGGTATAGGGTAGTGCAGTGGTGTTTGGGTAGTGTAGGGGGTCATGCTGGGGTTAGTGTTTTAGGGTTTAGGGTAGTGCAATGGTGTTTGAGTAGTGTAGGGGGTCGTGCTGGAGGTAGTGTTTTAGGGTTTAGGGTAGTGCAGTGATGTTTGTGTAGTGTGGGAGGTCATGCTGGGGGTATATTTAGGGTTTAGTGTAGTGCAGTGGTGTTTGGGTAGTGTAGGGAGTCGTGCTGAGGGTAGTGTTTTAGGGTTTAGGGTAGTGCAGTGGTGTTTGGGTAGTGTAGGGAGTCGTGCTGGTGGTAGTGTTTTAGGGTTTAGGGTAGTACAGTTATGTTTGGGTAGTGTAGGGTGTCGTGCTGGGGGTAGTGTTTTAGGGTTTAGGGTAGTGCAGTGGTGTTTGGGTAGTGGAGGGGGTAGTGTTTTAGGGTTTAGGGTAGTGCGCCCAACCAGCCACAATATCCGTGGACAAAGGGGATCCTGACTCTTTGGCACGCTCCGTCAATTGAATAATTTGGGTCAAGGGCCCTACCACGTCCAAGACCTATCAATTCCTTTCTTGGGATCCCTCATATACTTGGAGAAAAAGGTACATAGTTTCTCATCAATTTCAGGCGTGTGTGCCACCTTCCCCTTCAGTGAGGGCCTGGGGCATTCTCCCCTCATCCTATTCCTGACCTCCCTTTCAAGGGGTTGATGGATTTTCCCCACCACATACTCTGCCACTTTGGCGTCAGGTGTCCACTCTGCCGACCTAGGATGGTAAATTTGGGTAGGCTTGAACATGTCCGAGTGGACCCCGTCCCCAACCGGGGACTGAGAGGAGTGGGACTCTGGACGCCAGGGACGCCCCGAGTCCTTATCCTCATCGGAGGAGAAATCGTCCTCCGATACACCCTCTCCCTCTAAGGGAAACCCGCCGTCGGGGTCTACAATAGTGGTGACAGTGTCGCAATTTTCTCCGGGCCCCTCCTCCTCCCGGCAGGGTGCATGTTTTAGCGTTCGCGCACTCTTGAGGAAGGTCTCCGTAAGTTTATCAAATCCTTCCAAGTGCCCCGCGTTATGCTTAACGGCCCTTTTATTCCCCATCTGGGAGCTACTTGGACCCGCCACCACCAGATCTGGGTCACTGAACACCCCAGGGATGCTTTTCGCCAGCTTATCAACCTGATCCCTAAAAGGAGCCAGCGCCCTAGAAATAGCCAGAGAGAGGGCTTGGTCCACTGCTGAAGGGAGAAGTTGGGGGGCCATTCCTCCTCCACTTCCTGGTAGGAGGAGTAAAAATGGTCTTCTGGAGAAGACATGAAAGCAGAGGGTGTGAGCACAGAACAAATGCCCTTAAAATCCTTAAGACAGCCCCCTCGCCGGTGCTCCAACAGCTGGGCTTTCCCGGAAGCTGTTATAAGAATAGACTGAGGCGCAATACCAATTACCACCACCAGGTGGCGCTGGTCACTAACGTGGCCGTGTGGGGAAATCACCGCGTAGCGGTGTCAAAATTAGGCGAGGGTTGGTCGGGAATCAAGCGGACACTAAAGGAGTGACCGGATTCCCAAACGCGCGTAAAGACCAGCGGGAGCGCTCGACGGAGCTGCCTCGCTCGGACCAGACGCGCCTGACAGGATCTCACCGCGCGCAGAGCACACAGCGGGAGAAACTGCGAGGGGAGAACTCGCTCGGGCAAGAGCCTGCTGCGCAGGGAATATGAAACAATACCAAGGCAATAATGCTAATAACGTGCACAAGAAACCGCTATACAAACAGCAACAACGTCAGATTAAGCCAAGAATGTAAGGAATGCACTTAACTGACGAGCAGTGAAGAAAGAGGAAGCGGAAGGGACGTCACGATATTATATACAATGGACTGTGATATGATTGGACTATAGTTGCCTTGGAGACTACCCCCTAATGGTTCATGGGTTGTGTAGTCTTTTGTTTAATGATTGTTGTGTTACGTTTTCTTTGAACTGCTATGCAAATAAAGTGAGGAAAGATATGCATAATCCTCGCCTCCGTCCTGCCATAGAATTCATTAAACTTTATTTGATCTGATTTAGAAACATAGATCATAAAAGTGTACATAAAAACAGTAAATCCTCTTTCCTAATACAATACAGTGAGAATTAATAAAAACCAGTAGGTAAAAACGGGTGTTACAAAGCCCGGTTCAGAGCAACTTCAGATTAACAGAATCGTAAAGTTCAATATTTCGCAAGATCAATCTCATGTACTTCGTGCAAAATATGCAATAAGGGGTCCAAGTAAGATGTAACGCTCCAATACCTGACCAGTTTGCACTATATAAAACTGCAGAAAAACTAAAAATAAAAAGTGTTTTGCACACTTCTGTCATTGGGCTATATGTGGGCTACATCTGGGTGATATTTGTGCTACATTTGGGCTCTTTTTTCTCTGGTGGCCATCTTGGGAGACTTATTTGTTATGAAGTTTCCTAATTTCGTCATTTACTGCAGTCTCCTCAGTAGGAAATGCTTTCTGTTTTTTACTTTGATTTCATCAAGAAGGCATTCAGATGTGTCACACATTTGCCATAAATTCAGAATGTTAGCACTCTAGTTGTTCATTAGATCACTATAGTAAAGCTACTGCTCACCAGGGAGTTAACTGGAAGTCTACTGCTGGTATTGAAAGTGATTGTTTCAGTCTGCATGTCAGAATTTACTAATGAAATAGAAGAGGATTTGAGATCTCACTTAAAACATGCCCTAAATTTTCTTTCTGCAGCACTAACCATAATTTCTATGGCAAAATGAACCCCCTCATTTTGTTCCTTTTTAAATTAAATGTTTTAAGTGTTACCAGTTTATTCCAATCAAGATGGCTTCAGGTGTGCCATACTTTTGTCATAAGTAAGACAGTTAGCGCTCTAGTTGTTCTTTAGAACACTCTGGGAAGCTGCAGTAGAACACAAAGGCATCAACTGACAGGCTGCTCCTGTTGAAATATAACAGGAAGATATATGAGATCTCACTTAAAACATGTCCTAATTTTTCTTTCTACAGCACTAACCATAATTTCTATGACAAAATGAACCCCCTCATTTTGTTCCTTTTTAAATTAAATGTTTTAAGAGTTACCAGTTTATTCCAATCAAGATGGCTTCAGGTGTGCCATACTTTTGTCATAAGTAAGACTGTTAGCGCTCTAGTTGTTCTTTAGAACACTCTGGGAACCTGCAGTAGAACACAAGGCATCAACTGACAGGCTGCTCCTGTTGAAATATAACAGGAAGATATTTGAGATCACACTTAAAACATGTCCTAATTTTTCTTTCTACAGCACTAACCATAATTTCTATGGCAAAATGAACCCCCTCATTTTGTTCCTTTTTAAATTAAATGTTTTAAGTGTTACCAGTTTATTCCAATCAAGATGGCTTCAGGTGTGCCATACTTTTGTCATAAGTAAGACTGTTAGCGCTCTAGTTGTTCTTTAGAACACTCTGGGAACCTGCAGTAGAGCACAAGGCATCAACTGACAGGCTGCTCCTGTTGAAATATAACAGGAAGATATTTGAGATCACACTTAAAACATGTCCTAATTTTTCTTTCTACAGCACTAACCATAATTTCTATGGCAAAATGAACCCCCTCATTTTGTTCCTTTTTAAATTAAATGTTTTAAGTGTTACCAGTTTATTCCAATCAAGATGGCTTCAGGTGTGCCATACTTTTGTCATAAGTAAGGCTGTTAGCACTCTAGTTGTTCTTTAGAACACTCTGGGAAGCTGCAGTAGAACACAAAGGCATCAACTGACAGGCTGCTCCTGTTGAAATATAACAGGAAGATATTTGAGATCTCACTTAAAACATGTCCTAATTTTTCTTTCTACAGCACTAACCATAATTTCTATGGCAAAATGAACCCCATAATTTTGTTCCTTTTTAAATTAAATGTTTTAAGTGTTACCAGTTTATTCCAATCAAGATGGCTTCAGGTGTGCCATACTTTTGTCATAAGTAAGGCTGTTAGCACTCTAGTTGTTCTTTAGAACACTCTGGGAAGCTGCAGTAGAACACAAAGGAATCAACTGACAGTCTCTGCCCTTGTTGGATGTACATGTTTTACTGAGAATGTCAGACTTCATTCTCACATGACTGAGAAAGATAATGTGAATTTACAGAAAATATGCTCTCATTTTAGCTTCTAGATCACCTTCCAAACCTCAATGGGAAAAGTATGAGAAAATAGTTTTCTCTCAAACATGATTCATGATATCCCAGCAGAAGGATTTTTCACAGGGTAAAATCACCTTAGAACACACCTCAATTCCTAAAATTAGTATGGTACCATCAACAAATGAATTCTAATGTAACTAAAGTCTGTTATCACCCTTTATAGTTCTCCTTTTGGTAACCCTCAAAATCTTCGATTCACTACAATGCATTTCAATGGGGTACTATCATTTATATTGGTCCCAAGATGGCTGCCAGCAATTCCAGGATGAAGTGCTGACAGCCAATCAGATCTCACGATGACATGTGTGATTAGGCTCCGCCCAGATATATGTGTTTTCTTTTTCAAATTTCTCAGGAACTACTGAACGGATTTACACCATTTAAGCAAAAGGCACGACTCTGAACCAAGGGCTACCTTTTTGGAAATTTTGTGTAATTCCGTTCAGCAGTTCGGGCTGTAGCTGCGATGAAAGGTTCCTATGGAAAATTGCATGGGGAAAACACGTTTTGGGACCCCCTTTTTTCTCGGCCCCCACTTGACGAATCACCCCTAGACTTTCAGGATAGGAGCGGACCGGAGCGGGCCACGAGTTTTGAAAATTTTGCGAAGATTCGTCAACCGGCGCCAAAGTTATTTCAAATAGAATGTTGTGAATTTCCTATGGAAAATAGGTCCTAATTATAGCTATCTACTGGCGACCGCCAGTAGGCAATATATATATATATATATATATATATATATATATATATATATATATATATATTGCCTACTGGCGGTCGCCAGTATGTAATTATAGTTAGGACCTAGTTTCCATAGGAAAGCGTTTTTGATTTGCCAATATCTTTGGCGCCGTTTGACGAATCTTCACGAAATTTTCAAAACTAATGGCCTGCTTCGGTCAGCTCCTGTCGTAAAAGTTTCGGGATTATTCATCAAGCGGGGGCCGAGAAAAAAGGGGGGTCCCAAAACGCGTTTTCTCCATGTTAATTTCCATAGGAACTTTTGTCGCGGCTACAGCCCGAACTGCTGAACGGAATTACACCAAATTTGGCATAGAGGTAGCTCTTGGTCCAGAGTGCATTCTTTGCTTTAAATGGTGTAAATCCGTTCAGTGGGAAATTGAAAAATAAAAAATATCAATATCTGGTGACCGAGGAGGATTTGCGAACCCTCCCGATCATGAGCTTCATTCTGATTGGCTGCCAACACTCCAAACCAAGAAGTGTTGGCAGCCATCTTGTGACTCGGTAAAAAAGAGTCATAAGAAAACAGTAAAAAATAGATAAAAAACAAGAAAAGGGGGCAGGGTAGAAACACCCTGACCCCCTAAGCCTGCTCAGGGGATCCACCCAAAAAAAGCATTTTTTTTAAAAACAATTCGGCCGGAATTGCGCTGGGTGCACGATTCCGGTAGAAAAATAAATAAATAAAACAGAGCGCGGGCTCCCGCGCTTTGTTTTCCTTAAGCCCCCAGGTGGGCCAGGTCCTGGGGGCAATCATAATTTATGTAGCGGGGGCCCACGGGGGCTCCCGCAGACCTGGGCACCCCCACCTCCCCAGGGCATTTGGTATTATGGGGTGGGGGGCCTCACGGGCCCCCCCAAGCCCTGGGGACAGCCACCTCCCAGGGGCTTACATTTAAATAGATTAAGTGTGGGGGGGCTCCTGCCCCCCCACACTGCCCCGGGGACCGCCACCTCCCCGGGGCATTTGGAATTATGGGGGGGCCTCGCGGGCCCCCCAAGCCCCGGGGACCGCCAATTCCCTGGGGCTTACATTTAAATAAATAAGTGTGGGGGGCTCCTGCCCCCAAAACCTCCCTGGGGCAGTAATTAAGATAATGCAGGGGTCCATTGCAGACCCCCGGCCCCAGGGACCACCACCTCCCCAGGGCTATTTTCACAAAGGGAGGGGGGGCCTCGTGGCCCCCTCCTGGAGCCCTAGATGGCCCTGGGGACTGCCACCCCCCAGGGCCGGCTCCAGTAATGTCCCGGGGTGCCCACCCCGGGGCCTTTTCAGTTTGCAGGAACCTGCTCTCGCTTCCATGAAGCAAAGCAGATTGCTTTTGGATGAGGGAGCTGCATGTCAGCAGCTCCCCTTGTCCAAAAGCAAGGGGCGCATGAGGCGGGGAGCCGGCAGGGACCGCAGGGGCATTGGGGCTCCCCCGTGGTCCCCAACATCAGGCCAGGCCCTGGGGATGGGATCCCCGGGGTCATTATTAGCCTCAGGAGGGGGGCCACGCGGCCCCCCTGCAAAAAAAATAAAAATAAAAGACTGGCCAGGTCCCGGGGGATGGGGTCCCCGGGGCCATAATTGGCCTCAGGAGGGGGGCCATGCGGCCCACCTCCAAAAAATAAAATAAAAAAAGAAAGGCTGGCCAGGCCCCGGGGGATGGGGTCCCCGGGCCATAATTGGCCTCAGGAGGGTGGCCACACGGCCCTCCTCCAAAATAAAAATAAAAAAAGGAAAGGCTGGCCAGGCCCCGGGGCCAATAGTGGCCATGGGAAGGGGGGGCCACATGGCCCCCTCCCGTGGAAATTAAAAAAAGGAAAGGAGGCCATGCCCCGGTGCCCCTTCCCATTTTTTTTTTTAAAGAAAAAATGGCTCAGGCCCTGGGGGATGGGATCCCCAGGGCCCAAAAAAAATTAAGAGAAGGGGGGCCACACAGCCCCCTTCTAAAAAAAAAGAAAAAGAAAGGAGAAGCCAACATCTCGCCAGAGGCCCCACCCCCTCCCTGCACCACTCTGCAAACGCGCCTCCTGGCGCGTTCTAAGTTGGGGGATTAAGTCCCCTTGAATCCTGAGGGTCCCTGGGGGCCAACTAGCCCACCAGGTACCTCCAGTAAGCCCCACACAGTGGGATTGCTGAGAGGTGGTCCGAGGCCACGCCCCTTTTTACACCACTCTGCAAACGCGCCTCTTGGCTCACTGCTGGTGGGGCGATGAGGTCCTCTTGTGTCCTGAGGACCTCTGTACTAAAGTGGACTTCATCCCCCGAGCAGCAGTGCGCCAGGAGGCGCGTTTGCAGAGTGGTGTGAAAAGGGGGCGTGACCTCGGAGCACTCTCAGCAATCCAGCTGTGTGGGGCTTACTAGAGATAACAGGAGGGATAGTTGGCCCCCAGGAACCCTCAGGAGGCAAGGGGACTTCATTCCCCAACCAAGAGCACACCAGGAGGCGCGTTTGCAGAGTGGTGGAGAAAGGGGGCGTGGCCTGTGTTCAAGTCTCAGCAATCCCACTATCTGGGGCTTACTGGAGGTGTCAGGTAGGCTAGTTGGCCTCTAAGGACCCCCAGCATCGAAGGGGACTTTAATCCCCATCCAAGAGCGCGCCGGGGAGCGCGTTTGAAGACTGGTGGGCAAAGGGGGTGTGGCCTGCTTTGAGAACTTACCAATGCTTCTGTGTGGGACTTACTGGAGGTAATAGGAGGGGTAGTTAGCCCCCAAGGACGTCCTTGGGGGCCAACTAGCCCTCCTGTTACCTCCAGTAAGTCCCATACAGTGGTATTGCTAAGAGGTCTTCGGAGGCCATGCCCCCTTTCTCCACCACTCTGCAAACGCACCTCCTGGCACACTACAGGGTTGGGGATGAAATCCACTTTACTCCTGAGGAACTTTGGGGCCAAGAAGCCCTCCTGGTACCTCCTTTAAGTCCTACGCAGCGGAATTCCTGAGCGCTGGTCGGAGGCCCAGCCCCCTTTCTGCACCACTCTGCAAACGCAACTACTACGTTATAGTTAGAAATTAGCATTTTAAAAACCTTAGAAATTCACTGAAAAAACATAGGTTTCAGGGACGTTATAGTTAGTAATTAGCATTTAAAAAACCTTAAAAATTCACTGAAAAAACCATAGGTTTCAGGGACGTTATAGTTAGTAATTAGCATTTAAAAAACCTTAGAAATTCACTGAATTTCATTTGAGATGTCATCAGTGATGTCATCAGTGATGTCACTGACCATGTCATGAGTCATGTATTATGTGACATCATCAGCAGTGCACTGCGGAGGCGCGAGTTATAGTTAGCTCAACTAACTATAACAGCCGAATTTCTCTGGTTTTGTACGAGTGAAAGGTCCAACTAACTATAACGTCCCTGAAACCTGTGGTTTTTGTCAGTGAATTACTAAGGTTTTTTAAATGCTAATTACTAACTATAACGTCCCTGAAACCTATGGTTTTTCAGTGATATATATATATATATATATATATATATATATATATATACATATATATATATATCCAGAAAACTCCGCTGCGACTTGATTCTTTTCAAAAACGGAGCACGGACCACGTTATCTTTGCAATGTCTTTTTATTTTTCCCCAAACACCTCTACAGCCATGACGCGTTTCAGCCCTGCCCCGGGCCTTGATCACATGACACGCTCTGTCAGGTAGGTGGATTTTTTATACATTTTGTTTGTGAAACTTTTAAAGTGACAGGTATTTAAGTAAACAATGCATAGACATAGAAAAAATATATACAATTATTTGTGTTAAACCATGTACTGTGTTTAGATTAAAACCTGCTACATATAAAATACAATATATAATATAAAGTATACAATTGTTGCAAGGCTAAATCATTGTAAATAAACAATAAAGACAGTGTAACTATCATTGAAGCATTCTTGAATATCCTCAAAATATGATATTTTCCATATAATATGTAAGCATTGCTTCGCATGGGTACTTGGTATTAAAATAATTGTATTAAGATAATAAAATCAGGGATTTAGGTAGTTGTTAAAAATCCTGATGTAAAATACCGGCCTAAATGCCACATAACAACAACGTGTTAATGTCTATCTGCTTAAAACCTGCTATTAATAAAGTGCTTGTGCTCTCCTCTAAAAAGTGCTAAAAACCCGTGTTTAAAATCTTAAAAACATATGTGTAAAAAACTACCTAACCCTGTGTATGAAAATTACAATAAAAACAATTGTTCAAAAATTGTGATATCTAAATCTGAACGTGGCAGCATTTGACAACAAATTCATGTTTTTGAATTTTGAAACAAGCAAATAACTAATTGTTTATAAAGTTAATCTGTTCATTTAGGAAACACAAGCTTCGCTACGCAACCAGTGTCATTTATGTTGTTGTATCGGGGTTTTTTTCTGGACAAAAATGTTTTTTATAGAAAAAACTGTTATACAACTTTTAAAGGCAAGTATGTAACTCCTCCGTGGCGTTCAGACCTTTAGGTTGTTTTGTATCTAGGTTAATGATATAATGAGCCTCAAGCAGTCTAAGATGTCTTTCTCTGTCTCCACCTCTTTTCTTCGAGGGTACTGCATCTATTAGATAGTATATTAGACCATTGGGGTCAGCTCCATGAACCTCGCTAAAGTGTCTGGCGACTGGGTAGTTCTGGTCCTGATTTTTTATGGCCCTAATGTGCTGGAGTACCCGCTTGTGTCCCTGCAGTATCTTACTGCCAATATATTTAAGTCCACAGGGGCACTCCAGCACATAGACTACATATTCAGATTTACAGTTGAGAGACAGATTGATGGGGTATTCTTGTTTGCTGAAAGGGGTCGTGTAAGTTGTCTTGTTACAGCCAAATTGACACGCCTTGCAGACTTTACATTTGTAAAATCCCTTTCTTTGGGCTAGCCAAGAACCAGGATTAGGAGTACTGAGATCATTCTGGACAAAGAGATCTTTCATGGATCTGGACCTGCTGTATGTGATTGACGGTTTTCTGGGAAGTATAGGTCCTATGGTTGGTCACTAAGAACCAAGGGCCAATTTTTCATAATCAGTTTCCTCACATATTTCTCTTGTTTGTTGAACCTAAGAATGAATCTAAAGTCGTTAGCTGTTTGAATTGTCGAACTTGTAATCATGGTCAGGGAAGCTGGTGTGGGAGCAGACAATAAAACGTCTCTAGGTCTAGCTCTACTTTTGGCAATTGCCTTATCAATGCATGCTGTGGAATACCCTCTATCTCTGAATCTGTGTTTGCTATTTTCTTGGGCTGACAACAAATCCTGATCAGTGCTACAGATGCGTCTCAGCCTCAACATTTCTCCATAGGGAATGCTACGGATGAGGTGCTGTGGATGGGCGCTACTCGCATGTAGAATTGCATTCCCGGCCGTGGACTTCCTATGCAATCTTGTCTCTAATTTGTCATCCCTGACAACATCTTGAACATCTAGAAAATTTATAGTTTCAGGACTTATGGCTGCTGTGAAATGCAAATTGAGATAGTTGTTGTTGAGAGTGTCAATGAATTGTGTTGCCTCACTGGTAGTGCCCTCCCAGATTAAAAAGAGGTCGTCTATGTATCTCCACCAGGCCTGAACATGGGTTTTGACCATCTGTTCATGTTCTTTAAGGAGGACCAGCTCCTCCCACCATCCCATATGGAGACAGGCGTAACTGGGGGAGAAGCTGGCCCCCATGGCCACCCCCGTAGCTGTTGGTAAATAACATTTTGAAACAGAAAAAAATTGTTATTAAGGCAAAATCCACCATTTCTATGAGCATTGCATTGTGTTGTAGATATTCCTTTCCCCTTTTAGCTAAGTAGTGTCTTAAAGCTTTCAGTCCATCTCTGTGATTGATTGATGTATATAGAGATGTCACATCTAGTGTAATCAGCAACCATCCGGCTTGCCAAGGACACCTCGTCAATTTTGTTAAAAAGTCACTTGTGTCTTTAATATAGGAATCTAGACTTTGCACATGTTCCTGAAGAAAGTAATCAATGTACTTTGAAGCATTTTCCAACAGGCTATTACGAGCCGATATGATAGGCCTGACAGGCGGTATCAATGCATTTTTATGAATCTTAGGGATGAAATAAAGGACCAGAGTCACTGGTTTTTCATTCTTGATGTATTTGAATTCATCCAGAGTAAGTAGCCCTGTATTTTTCCATGCGACAAGTTTCATATAAAATTCATTGTTTGATTTGCGCATGGTGGGAAGGTCACTGCGGCAGTAACAAGCTGTATCTTTCAATTGTTTCATCGACTCGGCAACATAATCTGACTTTTTCCACAATACAACATTTCCACCTTTGTCAGCATTACGCACTATGATATCCGGATTCTTTCTCAGTTTTGACATCAGTGTGTGGAATTGAATTTCCTGTTTGTTACTTCTTTGAAGTTGGAAATTTAAAAGTTTGTAATACAATTCTTTTAAACCACTTATGATATTTTCATGAAAATTGTCAATTGAATCTCGGACCATCAATGGATTATAAGTTGAACGCGGTTTGAAGGGAGTTTTGAATTGCAATGGGGTTATCTTGCCAGGACTTGTTGGCTGTTCTGTCGAGCTGGAAATCCCTCTTGTATCTTCTTGCATTAATTCTTGCATATCTAAAAGTAAGGGCATGTCAGACTGTGTAAGTCCTTGTGGAATAAGTGTCCTATCCGTGAACATACTAGGTCCTGCTGGTAACGTGGCAAATGCAGTCTCCTGTTGTTGATTCTGCTGCATAAAATGTTTTTTTAATTTTAATTTTCTTATTCCTTTATAGATCTCAAATCTGGTAGATGCATAGTTGAACTGGCTCACTGGACAGTAAGATAGCCCCAAAGAGAGGAGTTGTTTTTCAGTTGGATTAAGTTCTATTTCCGTTAGATTTATTACCGTCATGTTATCTTCTTTATTTTGTTCTATTATCGCCTCCAATTCTTCTTTGGTTGTTTCCTTAACTGCGTGTTGCCTTGTGGCGTTGCGTTTTCGGGCTTGCCGTCTTGCCTTCCGTTTGCTCGTTCTTGATTTTGTTTGTTTTGAAAGGTTCTTGGGCGCAGGGTTTGCCTGCGCTCTTCCACTAAAAATTCACTTCATCTGATAGTGTGAGAGTTACAGGAATTTGTTGTGTACTATGATCTTGTCTGTTTGTTTCCGTTTCGCTTTCTAAGGCCGAACTCAGATCTGAATATGAAGAACTCTCTGCTCTGTGTATAGTTTTTCTGCTGTTCGGATTGCCATTGCCATACTTCGTTATCTTTAGTGACTCATATTTTTTGGCAAATGTAAATATACGGCCATTTTCGTAGTCACTGCGATCCCTATGAAACTTGAAAGCTTTCCTTTCCCTTATTACGTCTTCTTCTCGTTTAAGTCGTTTTATCATTTCATCTTTTAGTTTCAATGTTTCTTCTTTTAAATCCATACTGTCAATTTCTACATTTAAAATTTTGATCTGGTCCATGAGTTTGATCTTATCTTTTTCTGCATATTTGATTAAAATTAGCATAAGTCTTTGAGATGAATCCAAATTGGTTTCGGCCCATTCTCTCATCATATCCTTATCAGGTTCCTCATAGCTGGGGGCCAATAGTATCCTCAGTCCACGAGGGACCCTCCCCACATCAACATATCTCTGAAGGGATTTGGCCTCCCACCATTTTTTCTGTTCAGTCCTCATAAGTTTTTCTAACAATTTGATTTTGTCCTTTAGGCTTGTATTTCTAGTTGTTGCATTCTGGGACACCGAGTCCAACATTGGCCTCTTGCTGTCATCAAACATGTCTGCTGCTGCAGCTTCTCTTTCACGGAGCGTATCAGCTGTCATGGTGTATGGGGAACACTTCTTACTTAATTTTTGTGATCAACAAGTAACAGGATTTTCAACAATGCTATCCCGTTAATTGCCGTATTCGCAGACCCCGCACCCGACTATCATTGGATTGGCAGTGTTTACAAACCCGCTCTCGCAGCACGCGGTCGGCCAGCAATCCCTCGCGTCTTACGACCCGAGGTCGCTTACCTGTCCGGTATTGTTGGAAATGGCCCTTTTTGCAGGGTTATCCAAAAACTTTTTGCTTCTTCCTCCTACTTTTTCCTGACCTGTGTTTGTTGTCAATAGGACTCTGGGCACTTTACCACTGCTGATCAGTGCTAAAGTGCATATGCTCTCTCTGTAAATTGTTAGTGTGATTGGTTATCCATGATTGGCGTATTTGATTTACCAGTAGGTCCCTAGTAAAGTGCACTGAGTGTGCCAGGACTGGTAAATCAAATGCTACTAGTGGGCCTGCAGCACTGGCTGTGCCATCCACATTGGACACCCCTATGGCAGGCCCAAGGTACCCCCCTGGGCAGGGTGCAGTGTATGTGAAAGGTAGGACATGTACTGGTGTGTGTAACATGTCCTGATAGTGAAATACTGCCAATTTCGTTTTTCACTATTGAAAGGCTATCTTGTAGGCCTGGGCGTAGTTCGCAGAGTTTTGCTACGCGGAACTCCGCGATGTTACAAAAAAACTCTGCGAAGTTCCGCAAGTGGTGGAGTGCAGTGCGAACTGCAGTTTGTGCTGGTATTCCTGCCGCTTGGGAAGCAATTCTACCCGAGCGGCAGCTTGCGCTCGCGAACGCCGTTCTCGATCGCGAGCGTGGAAAAAACTCTGCTGCACATCGCAAAGCGGAGCTCGCGGAGTGCAGAAAACTCCGCAAACTCCGCGAACGGAGTGAAGTTCACCGCCCAGGCCTACTATCTTGCCCCATAGGACAGAATGGGGAATGCTTTGTAACATTTTACAAGCATATCTTCCCATAGGGATAAGCTAGAAAAATGGAGTTTGGTATCCCTGAACTCAGGATTTAAGAACACATCTTTTAGTAAAGATGGTTTTTAAATTGTGTGTTTGAAAATACCACTTTTAGAAAGTGGCTATTTTCTTGTTCAACCATCCTGTGCACCTCTGCCTGTTTGTGGTTTGACTGTCTGGCTTTGGAGTGACAGGGGCTGGGGAGGTGCAGTGGCTCCAGGAGTCTGGATGAGTCAGCACTAGGCTGAATAGGCCTTATCTGCATTTGGAGTGGTGGGAGGAGTAGCACCTGTACCTGAATAGGGCTGTGCCTGCCTTCCACAATGCTGGCTCCGCCCCCCTGTGGTGTGTCTGGAGGCAAGGCTCCCACTGACAATGGATGTTGTTGTGCACTTGCAGAGTGTCCCCCAGAACTGGTTTGAACTGGGCTCAGAGCCCCTTGCACAAAGAAAACAAAGACATTTTGGGGTATAAGTATCAGACCCAAAACCCCAGACTTTAGATC
Organism: Calotriton arnoldi; assembly: GCA_963921515.1. Taxonomy (NCBI): domain Eukaryota; kingdom Metazoa; phylum Chordata; class Amphibia; order Caudata; family Salamandridae; genus Calotriton; species Calotriton arnoldi. Next base: position 2,433,163 of record CAWUFW010000540.1, on the reverse strand, counting down.
ATTCCTGGAAGTCAAGAGGAACCTTTGTCAAGGAGAAGAGCTGGAGAGACTGAGGAGAAGTACTGCCCTTGCTGTGTGCCTGGTGTTGGCCTGCAGTTGCTGTTTCTGCCAAGGAAAGGAGAAGGACCTTGCTGTGTGCTGTGTCCCCTGCTTGAAGGAGATCTCGAAGGGCCTGAAGTGAGCTGGCCTCTTGTTCTGAAGTCTCAGGGACATAAAGACTTTACCCTCAGCTCCCCTGAACTCTGCTGCTGTGAGTTCTAGCCTGCCAAGAGGTGCCTGTGCCAGTTGTGAGGCCTCTGGAGGTTGTTGCTGCTATTTGGGAGCTGGAAGCAAGAAGAAGCTCAAAGAACTACAGAAATCGACGCATCGCTCTTCTTGCAGCTGTTTCCCCGACGCATCTCCATGGCGCAGGAAGAATTTCCACGCATCACCGCGCCGCTGCAAAAACCACTGCAGCGCCTGTCGCCGCTGCAAGAATCGAAGCATTGAGGGATCGCTGCTGAAGAGGACCGACGCAGCGCCGCTGGACGGCGCTGCATCAATCGCCGCCGCATCCCGGATTTCCACGCATCGTACCTGTGCGGCAAGTTTTTCCGACGCATCAACCCCGGACCGGAACCGTCATGAAGAATCGATGCATCACTCCCCGTACAGACCGATTCGACGCAACCCTTCCTCTGCGTGCAGCGGGACTGACGCATAGCCTCCCCAAGGTCTCAGGAATGTCGCATCTCTTTGTTTTCCGACGCTGCGGCTGTTTGGCTTGTGAACTTTGACGCATCTACAGGTACTTTGGTGAAAAGTCACGCATCCTTAGTTTTCTATGGTACAAGTTCTTGAAACCTTTCGAAAGTCATATTTTTAACTGTGTATGTTGTATTTTTGTCGTTTTGGTATTGTTTAGTTTAGATAAAGATATATTTTTTTTTAGACTGGTGTGGTGTCCATTTGTGGTGTTTTCACTGTGTTACTGTGAGTGTTGGTACAAATACTTTACACATTGCCTTTGGGATAAGCCTGTCTGCTCGTGCCAAGCTACCAAGGGGGTGAGCAGGGGTTATCTAAAGTGTGTATCCCCCTTACCCTGACTAGAAGCAAGGGTCCCTATTTGGGCAAAGGTACCTACCTCTGCCAACTAGAGACCCCCATTTCTAACATATATATATATATATACATACACATATATATATATATATATATATATTACAAAAACGAAGGTTAAAGCTTAGTTATAGTTAGAAAAACCTAATTTATTATTTCTATACAAAATCAACTTAAGCTACACAAACCTTAGAAATTCTAAAGTTAGAGTTATAACTTTATAGGTATAACTTAAAGTTATAATATATGCCCCACACTGAAATTTCTATAACTAATGCACCTCTGTACAGAGTCTTGTCAGCTTGATAGCCACACTACATTAAGTATAATTTGGCCCTCTGCCTTGCACACTCTTCTCATAAATGATGTAATTTTAGATGGCATGAGTGTTCTTATGAATGCTATTATTAAACATGCTAAATCTGATGTAATATGAGAGGGTATGAGCAGTGCTTGGAGAAGGTGTGTGTTATAGTTAATGTACTGTGGCAAGCTGTACTTTCGAGATATGTTTAGGAGAGTACTGTGGTACTCTGTAAACCTTTTATAAATATATAAATCAATAAAAATATATATATAAATCAATAAAACTTCTTTTCCCTACCTCTTCAGAGTTTACTAAAGTGCCTCATTTCTTCCTCTACATTCAAACAACAGTAATAACCTATATTTGGCATTAAACCACAGAACAAAATGCAAACTATGGGTTAAACAATATGGATGCCTTTTCATTTTGCAATGCTTTTCATTAACCAATCATATTGTTTTTCGTCATTGCCAGTTACCGCGATATACCGTGAAGGTAAAATGGTACACTGCGGTCCAATACATCACTACGTTTGTGTCCTTATTAATTCAAAGCTACTGATCCAATTTAGATCTACTAACAAAAATGACCATTTACGCACCATAATCTATATTCTTGCCAAATTTCATCAAACTCCATTCAGCCATTTTGCCGTTACGTCTGTTTAAAAAATCTATGGAAAATACATTGGTGGAAAAATTTGTTTTGGGACCCCCCTTTTTTCTTTGCATCCTCTAAACCAATCACTTCAAATCTTTACATTAACAGCTAATGCAGTAAAAGAAATAGGTCTGCAAAGTTTTGTGGTGATTTGTCAAATTGTGGCAAAGTTCGTACCAATCAAAAATCCAATGAATTGGATCCTAACTATTACTTCATAGTGGCTCCATATATATTTATATATATTCACTTAAAAAGACGAAAGGTTAAGGTGACTTTATAGTAAGATAGGAAAAAGATCGTAGCATATGTTAAAAAACTGAAATTAACTGAAAAGAAGTCATTTTATAATTAGGTATGGTAATAAGATCCAGTGCTTAATTTGTAAAAAAAAAAAATAGGTGCCAGGGCTCTTGTCAGAAGGCCACTGCAGCTTGCACCACAAATTGCCCCTGCTATGCTGCCAATGATAGTAACAGAGCAACTGCTAACCATCACACTCCTACAAGCTTGACAATTTGGATTATTACAGGCCCCAAAAGCTATAAGAATGACTTGGGTGGCATGTAATAATCATTTTTTATGTAGATTGAATTATTAATTAACTGTTGTTGTGGTCATCTCTAAATCAGCCAGACAGCGCCACCTTGTGGCAGACTGTCAAGCACCGGTGTTGACAATTAAGTGCCGGTGCAGAGCACCGGAAACCACCAGCTCAAATTAAGCACTGATAAGATCTCAGTTTACATAAAAATAAAACCCAGAAATTCACTGAGAAAAAAATAAGGGTAGGGTTAAAGTGCTGTTATAGTTAAGTGTCAAATGAAATCACAACTAATGCTTAAAAGTAAAAAAAAACACAGACAGTTATAATTTAGGGAACTAACTATAACTTAGGCCCCTTCATGCACTGCTTATCACCTCAAAAATTACATCACTCATGGCCTATTAAATGACATTATTGATGACATTACTGACAATATCTCAAATTACATAATTAATGACATTATGCAGAGTTTGTGGGCTTGAAGTAATTTAACAACCTACACCTGTTCCACATTTATTTTCTGTCATTTAAGTGATAATGGACATAAGCTTTGATCACATGCTAGACACATAGCATATCTGTCTAGTCACCTACATGTGATGAACATCACCCTCTTTTTCTGGCATTCACCCACCTAGAAAACAAAATGTCTCCATTGACTTTAATGACATCAAACCCTCTTTAAGTCATGAGTACCCTCCAAAAAAGTTTTCTCACTGATTTCTTTGCAACAGGCTTTGGCTTTGAGACACAACCGACTTTGCAGTAGGCCTCGGCAACCCACATCAGGTGTTCTCAGCCTTTAACTTGTTTATCTCAAGGAGCACTACTTGCATCACAAATTTTACAGGTTTGTAAACGGTGCACCATATAACTTTCTACCTGACAACCACATTTGCATGAAGGGCTTATGCTATTTCCATTCTATGCACTCACAAGTGTACACATAGTGACTCTGATCCAGCGCGAAGAGGCCAAGGTTGGATATTTTTACACAAAAACTGAATTTTTCAATGGGCCCATATACATTTTATCCAAATACGATCATCTGCATTCCCCTTGGCCAATTTCCGCTGGAAGGGTCAAGTTTTATAATTCACTAAGTTCTGATTAGTTATTTTCCTGTAACCACAAATCAATTACAGTATCATTTCAATGTCTAACTAATCTTCACGAATCAACACTCTTCCTCTGGTCGATGGACCATTAGTTGAGTTAGTTGATGGTGATATTAACAACTTCTTAACTACAATTCTTAGTGAAATAACCACAGACTCTGAATATTAATAATAAGTTTATCTAAAATTTCAGTCATTAGGTTGAACGCTCATCAATTAAAGGTACACAGTGTAAACTCCATCTTTCTTTAAGTGGGCGAGAGAACAATCATATAGCATAATACATTCAATTACACAAGCTCATTCAACAAAATCAAACGCATAAGAGTGGATAGATGTAGAGACAATTCGGCTAATTGTGCAGACTTGACTCCTTTTAAACAGGATGCTTCTATAATAGCAGATATAGTACATACAGCATAGGCAGCACTTAGTTCGCCATCTTGTTTTCGCAAGCATGACCCAACAACAAACAATACATAATCTGATTCTCCCAATGGGACATCAAAGATGTCCAGCCTGGGCTTTGTACACATTTCTGTTAGATCCAAACAATCATGATCAACTTCTTCTTTTACTTCTTCACAGAATGGGTCCGGCAACAAGGTTGCTGGATTCACTGTGGTGCATCTCATCACGCTTACATTTTCAGCTCCTATGATCACTCTTTCATACTTAGTCAGCCGACTAGGGGTCAAGTGCTGAGTTCGAGTCCTTGTTAAAAGAATCTCGACAGAATGTGGCACATATACCTTCAAGGGATGTCCCATAACAATAGACTCACTCTGCTCCAGACTCACACAAGTAGCAGCTACTGCTTTTAAGCAGCCAGGCAATGCTGAAGCCACAGAATCCAGAGTGGCAGAAAAATATGCCACTGGACGTCGCATCAATCCATGTCTTTGGGTTAAACTGAAAGCGCACATCCTTCCCTCTCACAGCAGAACAAAGCAAATTATTTCGTATAGTCAGGCATTCCTAATGCTGGTGCTTGACACAAACAATCCTTCAGTTTTATGAATGCATCCTCACTTTCATCATCCCATTCAATCGGATCTATCACATCTTTTCGTGTCAATTTTATTAGAGGTTTTGTAAGCAATGAAAATCCACTTATCCACTGACGACAGTATCCAATCACTCCCAAAAACATTCGTACTTCTTTCTTAGTTTTAGGCAGATTCATCTGTCGAATCACTTTTATTCTCTCTGGTATCACTTTTCTAACTCCCTTTTCGATCTTGTGTCCCAAATATTGGACTTCTTGTTGGCAAAACTGTAATTTTTCTGGCGACACTTTGTGTCTACCTTCTGCCAAATGGTTCAGTAAAGCAATTGTGTGTATGACACAAGCCTCTCTTGTCTTTGATGCCACCAGTAGGTCATCAATGTACTGCACCAAAACTGAATTTCCTGGCATAACCAATGTTTCCAAATACTTTTTCAAGATTTGATTGAAAATCGAGGGACTCTCTGTGTACCCTTGAGGAACTCGGCACCATGCCAAAACACGGTCCTCGAACCAGAACGCAAAGAGATATTGGCTATCTACAAGCAAGGGAATCGAAAAGGATGCTTGGCACAAATCAATCACTGTATACCAATGGGAATCCCAAGGTATCTGATAAGGAATTACTGCTGGATTTGGTACTACTGGACAACAGGGTACTACTATCTTATTGATTTTTCTTAAATCTTGCACTATCCTATATTTGCCACTAGGCTTTTTAAGTCCCATGATTGGCGAATTACAAGGACTACCCATTATTTCTTTCAAAATACCTTGTTCAATCATTTGATCAATTACTGGAACAACTCCTGCTTTTACTTCTGGACTCATTTTGTGCCTGTGTGTTTGGATAAATCGCACCTTCTTTCACCATTATTTTAATTGGATCTACATTTGCCATCAGACCAATTTCCTTTCCTGAAGAATCCCACACATCTGATCTCACTGTGTCTCTCAGCTCATCAGGCAGACTGCTTTCAGTCAGAAGTGAAAACATCTCATCCACTTCTGTTCCTTGTTTTGCTAGCATCATCTTGAAAGCGATATCTTCATCTGGTGTTTGAAAAGCAATACCATCAGGTGTACAATAGATGGTACAATTCATTTTACACAACAAATCCCTCCCTAACAAGTTAACTGGATTTGAATCACACACCACAAACCGATGCATGTCTTTGAAATTTCAGATATTCACTTCTATTGGATTAGTAACTGGGGTTTTTATTTGCTTATCTGAGACTCCTACAACTTGGATAGTTTCTCCCAAGAGGGGCAGGTTTGGAATTTCTGCTGCTCTCACAGAACGGGTAGCACCAGTATCCACTAGAAAAGTGATGTCATTACCTTCCACTTTTCCATCAACAAATGGACCTGACTGATCTACCGACAAGGATGCGCCAAGAACGCATTCTTCCACCCTCCTCAGGCACCGTCATTGAGAAACATCCGAATCACACTCATTACTGTGCATCCAATATTGTTGAACCGTTTGTGTATTCTTACCACTCTCTCCACGAAATCCGGTGTTCACACTGTATCTCTGCACTTGAGAGTTCATACAGTTGGGCATAGGGGCTTGTGGCACCTGTAACTGTGGAGTAACTACCTGTTGCTGTTGGTTCACAACCACCTCATTCTGCATCTGTGGATTTAAATTTTGATTTACCCCATTATTCTGTTGAACGTTTCTACACTCATTCTTCCAATGTCCATGCTTTCCGCACACATGACAAGGATACTTCTTTTTCGCTTCCTCTCTACTCATTTGTCCTTTTCCTTTATTCCCATTCGATCCTTGACTATTCTGATTCTGGTCATTCAACTGGTTATCATTTTGAGAACCAATACTTGCCTCTTGGTGTTCTGCCAACTTCACTTGTGCCCACATCATCTTTTCTTTCAATTTCTTATGTTTTGCGTCAATATCATCACTGCAATACTTCGCGTACTTCAAGATCTCATCAATGGGCTTACTCTGCCAGCAAAGCATATGCTGTTGAATCATCTGACTAATTTCTGATCTCAATCCATACACACACCTGTACACAAAATGTCCCATATCCTTATCACCAATATTTTCAAATCCACTATACTGTTTAAATACTTGTAACAACCTTTCGTAATACGCATGCACTGACTCTTTTGGTTCTTGAGTTGTTCTATCCATTTTAACCCAATCCGTTTCCTTTGGAGGAATTTTCCCTTTCAAGAAAGTAATTACTTGCTGATACTTTTTCATCACCTCTTCTGAAGTTGCACATGTCTTGGATACTCCTCAGTTGGCCAATCAACCGTAGTCTTACATTCTGTCCACAAATCATTTGGTACCACTATATCAAACAGACCATCCAAATCCTTTAATAATACTTTTGAAACTTTCACAAACCTCTCTACCTGCTTGTACCATTCAACTGGTTTCTCCCTTAATCTGGGGAAATCATTCGTAAAAGACAAAATATCCTGTCTAGACCATGGAACATGAACATATCCACCACCAGGAACTTCTCTCATTGGACACACTCTTTCAACCTGTTCTGTTTATCTTAATGGGAATGCAGATGCTTCCTTTGTAGCTGCCTCATCCCTTTTCCTTGTCCATCTACCTCTCCATCTGTCTGCATCTCCCCATTTCTTCAAAATATTCATTAATTCTTTGATCTGTAATCTCCTTCCTGGCGCATTTAAACTTTCTAAATCCTTTTCAGTAAATTCTGCCCTATATGGTTTCTGCAATAATTTCGATTTTTCTACATCCTTTCCAAATTCTGAAACAACTTCTACTATTTTCTCATGCAGATTCTTTGCTCTCCATGTTATACTTTTACACAAGAACAACAATTCATCATCTCTGTATGTACCTAATCTCTCTGGGCTTATTGTACCAATGATCATTTCTTCCAAATCCACTTTCAACTTGGCCACATCTATACTTGGTGTTTGAGGTTTCTTTTTGTCTAATCCTTTCGCCCACTCCTCTAGATCTTCTGACGAAAATCCTTTAGAATTTCCTGCTACTGGAGTGTCAATCAGTTCTTTTCTCCTCTTATTCACTGGTGAACCTCTTTTCGGGGTTTCAGTCACTATTTCAATATTAGAGAGATCTAGTAACGAGATATTTGAATCACTCTCACTGGTTAGATCTTCTGACATTATTACCTCTTTTCTAACACTATTTTGTTGGACTGTCACTGTTTGTAATCTCGGGGTGTCTCGTTTATCCCCATATAATGGAATAACCGGACCTATCGTTACTGGTACTGTCAAGGCTTCGGCAGTTAAACCTAACTGATTTATTTTCTGAATTATCTCTTCTTTTGTTCTATTCAATGCGTCCCTTTCCTTTTCCTGTACTACTCGAGTAACTGTTGGATCATATAAAACTTGTGGAACTAATGGAGTTTCCATCATTGGTACACTTGGAGTTGGCTCTCTAGCATTTTCTTGATAAGGTGGAGGTCTTTTAACTAAAATGTCCTCTAATAACTCATCCTCAGTTTCATCACATTCTGTTCCTGCCATACCTGTGTGTTTCATTTTTTCTTTGCATTTACTCCCTACTTGATCCTCAGCCATCAACACTGGATACAACCCTTCCATTACTACAGCTCTTCTCCATCTTTTCATCTCATCTCCTCGAGTATCAAATGGATATCTTGGAAAAAATCCTCTATTTATTCTTCTACCTCCTCTGTATTTCTCTCGCTCAAATGCCTCAACTTCCCATTCCTCCAAAGCTTCATACTGCGTTAACCTAGGGCTAGGTTCTAATGAATTCATCCGATTTCTCAAATTATGAAGAATCCTTACATTAAACGTACCATTTTCAGGAAAAGCTAAAACACCATCGCCTTTCGTATACTCCACCCAATTTTCCTACCAAACACAAGTATGATATCCTCGTTCCAACATCATAAAAGAAGCAGGCGTATTCGGAGGTGGCATAAGAATTCCTTCTCTGGTTACTACACGCTTATCATTTTTAAAGAAATTTTTAATTTTATTAATCAGCTTCATTCTTCCAAACCCTGTAACTAGTTGTTTCAGTAATCAAAATTTAGAAACTCTTCCGTATCCTTACGTATCCTTTTCCCACACTTGTCCTATACCAGCGCGACTCACACCAACAGTCCAATCAGAGCGCACTACGTATTTTTCTTCCACAACCAATACTTGCGCGGCTCTTGTCTACCAACCAATCAGAGCTTTCCACACACCCACTTGTCTGACCAATACCAGCATGGCTTTTTATGACGTCAGTATTACTCCTACTACTGACCCTCCCTTTACAATCGGCACTTGTTACACGCCCGCTGTCTCAACCAATACCAGCGCAGCTCTCTGTGACGTCAGTATGACTCCTGCTACTGACCCTCCCTTCACAAGGTAATACGACAATGTATTTTCTAAATTGTATTAATACATTGTCTGTTAGTAACAACGTAAAAACAGCGCTACTCTGTCTGCTCCGCTAATTCAAAGATAGTTTATTCACTTGCTTCAAAGAGAAAGTACTTCCTTACACTGCGAGTAAAAAACCACTGTTTACCCTTCACTTAAGCTCGGGGAGGACCTATTACTCCTCTAGGGATACTCCTCCTTCAGATAAGGCCGAAGTTTCGCAGGTGGACCCTTTGCTATCACTCACTCTCGGCTTTTATACAATATAGTCCCTAATATAACACCTACAGCCCTCCATAGCTTTTAGGTATTATGACAACAGACGAGTAACCTTCTGTAGTGTGATTTCCTTACCACACTCTTCAAAATTCTATTCCCGGGATTCCCAGGTATCTCTGTACCTGTACTTCTAGACAACATAGAACAGGACACTAACTTTTCATGTTAAGAACATATAGTCAATAATCAATAATCAATAATCACCAAACTAATCAATAATAACCATAACTCTGCTACCAGAAAAACTGATCCAGCGCGAAGAGGCCAAGGTTGGATATTTTTAGACAAAAACTGCATTTTTCAATGGGCCCATATACATTTTATCCAAATACGATCATTTGCATTCCCCTTGGCCAATTTCCGCTGGAAGGGTCAAGTTTTATAATTCACTAAGTTCTGATTAGTTATTTTCCTGTAACCACAAATCAATTACAGTATCATTTCAATGTCTAACTAATCTTCACGAATCAACACTCTTCCTCTGGTCGATGGACCATTAGCTGAGTTAGTTGATGGTGATATTAACAACTTCTTAACTACAATTCTTAGTGAAATAACCACAGACTCTGAATAATAATAATAAGTTTATCTAAAATTTCAGTCATTAGGTTGAACACTCATGAATTAAAGGTACACAGTGCAAACTCCATCTTTCTTTAAGTGGGAGAGAGAACAATCATATAGCATAATACATTCAATTACACAAGCTCATTCAACAAAATCAAACGCATAAGAGTGGATAGATGTAGAGACAAAAGGCACATAATATTACATTTGCAAGGAAATATGCAAATTTTGGATAGAATGACATTTACCTAATGAGGATAACTGAAAACCACCCCTCTGGCCAAAGGACTGGTGGGGGTCCCCTGACTTAGGATCAGGAGACAAAGATTATAGGATAGGATGAAGACAGGCCTGATACTTACTAGACTTCTCTACAACCGGAGGCACCAGGGAGATTCCCTCTCTTACACTCTCTCCCTCCTAGATATTCTTCCGCAATCTTCCAATGTAATCAGGCAGTAGTCTGGATCTTCCAAATCTGCTCTCGTCTCGTCTCTCTCTCTCTCTCTCTGCTCAGCTCCCAGCAGCAGTAGTTCTCTCACAGCTCCATCGAATCATCAGCATCATTAATCTACTTAATTCAAGTCACTCTAGTTATAGTCTTTATTTCTTCATGTCCCACCCTCAAGTGTTGCAAATTTTATTCAAATACGGAATATGATTGGACGGGGTTAGGGGTGTCTTCATCACACCAGGCTGACATGTAGTAAAATCTATTGTAAAACCTATTGTTTGCTAACCCTTCCCCTTCGACTCATTCTTATATTTTGTTTTCACATGCATATTTTGTTGCAAGTGCCGTAATTTATTTAATACAGGCTTCATAGATGAACGATACATCTTTTTCTTTTCCCATCCCTTCTGTCCTTGGATCTTGGCAGTCATTTAGTTCTCTCTCGTCACTGGGTCATTTCATGGACTCATTGAGCATGCGTAGCTTTCGCCATTTTCTTTTTCAGTCATGGATTAGCAGGCCCAAATGTGCACTATTAATAAAAGAATCATAAACAGATGTTATTTTCTCAAACATGTAATTCTCACTGTTCACCACCCACTTCTACTCTATCCCATTTAATTATTATTACTCTTGGGCAAAAGCGTTAATAACAGCAGCTTTCTTTTAAATCAAGCAAGCATATGCCAGGCATGCAGTACCTCAAGACCGCATCTTGGTCTTTATTTCGCATGCGTGAGGTTTTCCCTCTCAAAGCAAGTTAGTCACGTTATGTCTGCGTAGTTCAAGTTTGCACATGTGCAAAGCGTTTTTGCAAGTTAAAGCGGGTTTTATTTGTGCTGCATTTTATTTCTCATTAATTCAAGCATGCGTAAGCTTTTCTCCCCGTGTATCTGTGTCTGGTGTGTGTTAGTTTAGTCTCATTTAATTTAATGATTAGTGAAAGTTAATGGAGGATTAATTTGAGCAAGTATCATTTTTCTCGAATCCTTGCTCCATCAACTCTATGCTGTATATGACTATAGGCCCTTTACTAACAGCATTCTTTTTTACAATGATGTAATGTCATGAACACATTGAGAGGGCACATTTAAAGCCCTTACATTGTTATTGTATGCAAACTCCTTTATCTCTTTTTATTAGAGAGTGTGAAGTTTAAACTTACAGTAGTGTTAGCATCCTATCTAGTCTGACATATTTTCATTGTTTATGTTTTGGTCGCTCCCATGTTAATATGGATGCTTACAGTTACCCTCCTACTGAAAGCTACTTAATGGATGACAGTATTTATAAAGCGCCCACATCCTGCACCCACCTCACTGCGGGTTATTACTGTCACTTTTGCCAGCCCTAAGCTTTTGTGTGACTCCCTAATACATTCTGGATATTATTATCCTGCTTGCAATCCTTTGACCTATTTATACTAACACATCTGACAACAATTGTTTAGTAGTGCAAAGTCAAGGATTAGAAAAAGTGTCCTTAATGACAGAGTGAGGTGGTCACCCTATGCCCACCAGCCATTTGGATGGCAAGAAAGTGCAAAGTCTTAAACAATGTGTGCATCTTCGGGTGGTCTTCGAGTCCTAGTGCCATCATTACAGGCAGTGTTTTAAATGGACAGGTACTGCCTGGTACTAAATGTTCGCACTTCTTTAATTTGAAATGGAGAGTAAATGCAACTCTCAGCACTGCTGCAATACTTTTAAAGAAAGAGTACCAACACTTCTTCATAGCAAACAGGTAGTCTGTGTTAGTAAATACCTGCACTTCTATAGTTCCACTTAAAGCACTGCATACTGCCTCTAGCACCCTGGACTAAAAAGGAACATCCACCCCTTCCCTCTCTTTAAGAAGAGATCTCCCAGGTCAGTGGCACTGACTTTGTCTGAAATAAAATGTAGAACATTTCTATAAAGCATGCGGTGAGAGTTACAGATGGGTTTACATCTACTCTTCTTCTTCACCGGGAGGCAATGGCGTGACACCCTGGTAATCCATTGCATCACTGTGTGATCTTGGAAGCCTTCTCTAGAAATTATCTTGCACCTCAAATAGGAACTATTCATATGGTCTGGTCTACAACCCCAGTGCTATGACCAAAAAGATCAGATGCTGAAAGGAGAGAAGGAATATGAGCATTGGTGTTCAAATGAAAAATACAAATCCCAGAACAAACTCGATGGCTTGGGTCACGGGAGCGATATGTCACCAGTGATTTCGCGCTCATTTCACTGGTTAAATCACCGGTGATGTCCTCAGGGATATCGTTAGTGATGTTACATATACAGGGTTCTGACAGTATGCTGACAGTAGTTTAGGATCGATAGCTTCCTGAACTGGTGCATTTCAGGGGCTTCAAGGTTTTGATGGTGTTGAGGATTTTTAAGCATTTCTGTTTTTATGCATTATTAACATTGTGAGAAAACCTTTGGTTTTTGGATTTTAGATTCAATTACACATGTATGAATGTATATGGTACTGTTCTCTTTTAAGCAAGTTTCCTATGTATACAAGTGTGCTTTCCTGACAGGGGTTAACTAGGTCTCAATTAGGGCTTAGCAGCCATCTTTTCCAAAATGGATGTCTCTCCTGTCTTCCCCCTGAAGATTTCACTGTTGGTTATTTCTGCAGCAGTAGTCAACCAGGTATTTTTTAAATTCCATTGTCATTGTTCATGCTGTCTTGATGAATCATCCCCGGCTCAGTCACAAAGCTGTATCTGTTTACAGGGTCCTTCCGTTGGTTCTGGTTTCTCACTCCAGTATACTCTTAACCCCTTCGCTGCTAGGCCTTTTCCCCCCCTGTGCTAAGCCTTTTTTTGGCTATTTGGGGTAGTTCGCGCTTAGGCCCCTGTAACGTTTTGACCACATAAGCTATCCACGCCAAATTTGCGTCCTTTTTTTCCAACATCATGGGGATTTTAAAGGTACCCAGGGTTTGTGGATTCCCCTAGAAGGGATCCAGAAATTTGCCAAAATACAGCAAACGTTTTATTTTTTTGGGAGAATGGGAAAAAAGGGCTACAGATGAAAGCGTCTGTTTTTTCCCTGCAAATGGTATCAAAAAGGGGTTGTGGTGCTGAAATCACCATCTTCCCAGCTTTCAGGGACAAGCAGACTTTTGTCAGAAAACTAAAATTATTTTACACAGTTTTGGCATTTTTCTGGTACATAGCCAATTTTTGCTATTTTTTGTGCTTTCAACCTCTTTACAGTTAATGGTAGAAATGGGTATAAAAGCAATAATGGATCCTGGAAAGCTATACATTTTAGAAAAGTAGACAAAATTCAGCAAGGGGTCATTTGTGTAGATCCTTCAAGGTTTCTTTATAGAAACTAACCGTTGAATATAGGAAAAATTGAAAATTAGTTGAAAAAAACAGCCATTTGTGTCAACGTTTTCACCTGTAACTTCTTCTAATTATGACAGCTGTTTGAAAGCAATATACCGTTACATCCGCTGGACCTTTCTGGTTGTGGGGATATATAGGACTTGTAGGTTCACCAAGAACCCGACGAACCCAGAGCCAATAGCTGAGCAGCATCTTGCAATGGTTTTTTATTATGTACCGGGTATATAGCAATTAATTTGGGAAAATATATACATGGAATAATCGGTATGAAAGACACCTATGTATTTCTGAAATTGGAACAAAATATAGAGTTTAGAAACAGTAGATATTTGCACATTTCCGAAATTGTTAGTACCCATACTAGCATGAGAATTATAGGGTCATTTTTCAAAATGACTTCTTTTTTACACATTGTCTTTCATTTGGAAGGCAGAAATGCATCGAAAGTCAACAGGTAATAACAGTTGCTTCCAAAAATTGTAGGTTTGCCCTATGACGTTGCTGCCAGTCACGAGAAGCGGGAAATACAGAGAGACTGAGAGAGGACTTATCAAGGTCCGAAGTACAGAGCTCAAACGTTATGGTGATTAATATTTTTTTGAGACGAGATAAATATATTCGCTAAGAAGCTAACAACACCGCCAGTGTTGATTTACATCTCACCCAATACATTCGCTCGGGGACATTTCAGCAGTGAGGGTTGTCAATCAACCCCTTGCATATAACTTTATGGATATGAATCCAATCTTCACATCCGAGCCTTGAGAAAGCCCAGGGGGGCGAAACGAACGTCGGCTGCTACTGTTCTCCGTGCTTAAAGAAATGAAATAAAATAAACAAAAGGACTTGATTCAAGACTCTTTCTGGACTACTACTAAAAGGATATTAATCTATGGCGAATTGATACACACAGTGTGGCTGCATTCTTATACCGATTTTCTTTGAAGTTTTGGATAATAGTTACAACCATTTGGTGTGCTTCGGTGTATTTTGGTTGAAGGTAATAACAGTTGCTCTACAATTATGTGTTACCCTAAGACTCCCGATAAAAATGGTACCTCACTTGTGTGGGTAGGCCTAGTGCCCGCGACAGGAAACGGCTCAAAACGCAACGTGGACACACTTCATTTTTACAGTGAAAACTGACCCTTTTTTTGCAAAGTGCCTAGCTGTAGATTTTGAACCCTAGCTCTGCCGGCACCTAGGGAAACCTAGCAAACCTATACATTTTTTAAAACTAGACACCCAGTGAAATCCAGGATGGTGTGACTTGACTGGCTCTCACCAGGTTCTGTTACCCAGAATCCCTTGCAAACATAAAAAGTTGTAAAAAAAAACACATTTTCTTCACATTTCTGTGGTGGAAAGTTCTGGAATCTGCGTGGATCCACAAAATTCCACAAACCCCGAGTTCCCTGAAGTCTTCTGAGAAAAATGGTACCTCACTTGTGTGGGTAGGCCTAGGGCCCGCGACAGGAAACGGCCCAAAACGCAACGTGGACACACCACATTTTCACAGGGAAAACTGACCCTTTTTTTGCAAAGTGCCTAGCTCTAGGTTTTGAACCCTAACTCTGCCAGTACCTAAGGAAACCTAGCAAACCTATACATTTTTAAAAACTAGATACCCAGGGGAACCCAGGATAGGGTGACTTGACTGGCTCTCACCAGGTTCTGTTACCCAGAATCCCTTGCAAACCTCAAAATTTGTTAAAAAAAACACATTTTCCTCATATTTCTGTGGTGGAAAGTTCTGGAATCTGCGTGGATCCACAATATTCCACCCACCCCGCGTCCCCCAAAGTCTTACGAGAAAAATGGTACCTCACTTGTGTGGGTAGGCTTAGTGCCCGTGGCAGGAAACGGCCCAAAACGCAACGTGGACACACCACATTTCCACAGTGAAAACGGACCCTTTTTTTGCAAAGTGCCTAGCTCTAGATTTTGAACCCTAGCTCTGCCGGCACCTAGGGAAACTCAGCAAACCTATACAGTTTTTGAAAACTAGACACCCAGGGGATTCCAGGGAGGTTTGGCTTGTGTGGATCCCCCAACGTTTTCTTACCCAGAATCCCCTGCAAACCTCATATTTAGCTGAAAAAAATCACTTTTTCCACACATTTTTGTGTGGGAAAGTTGTGGCATCGCCGGGCTAACACACATTTCTTACCACCCAGCATTCCCCCAGGTGTCCCGATAAAAATGGTGCCTCACTCGTGTGGGAGGCCCAAGTACCCGCAACAGGCAAGGGCCCAAAACGTATTGAGGCGACATCAAAATTGCCAATCACAAAACGACCTGGTTTTGCAAGGGGGGTCACTTGGGTTTTTGGCCCCGTGCTTGGTGGCCAGCTAGGGAAACCTACCAAATCCACACATTTCTGAAAACTAGACACCCGGGGAATTCCAGGGAGGTATGGCTTGAGTGGATCTCCCAATGTTTTCTTACCCAGCATCCCCAGCAAACCTCAAATTTAGCTGAAAAAAATCACTTTTTCCAACACATTTTTGTGTGGGAAAGTTGTGGCATCACCACACAAATTTCCTACCACCCAGCGTTCCCCCAGGTCTCCCGATAAAAATGGTGCCTCACTCGTGTGGGAGGCCCAAGTACCCGCGACAGGCAAGGGCCCAAAACGTATTGAGGCGACATCATAATTGCCTTTCACAAAACGACCTGGTTTTGCAAGGGGGGTCACCTGGGTGTTTGGCCCCGTGCTCGGCGGCCAGCTAGGGAAACCTACCAAACCCATACATTTCTGAAAACTAGACACCCGGGGGATTCCAGGGAGGTATGGCTTGAGTGGATCTCCCAATGTTTTCTTACCCAGCGTCCCCAGCAAACCTCAAATTTAGCTGAAAAAATCACTTTTTCCACATATTTTTGTGTGGGAAAGTAGTGGCATCACTGGGCTGACACAAATTTCCTACCACCCAGCGTTCCACCACGTCTCCCGATTAAAATGGTACCTCACTCGTGTGGGAGGCCCAAGTACCCGTGACAGGCAAGGGCCCAAAACCTATTGAGGCGACATCAAAGTTGCCTATCACAAAACGACCTGGTTTTGCAAGGGGGGTCACCTGGGTTTTTGGCCCCGTGCTCGGCGGCCAGCTAGGGAAACCTACCAAACCCATACATTTCTGAAAACTAGACACCCGGGGGATTCCAGGGAGGTATGGCTTGAGTGGATCCCCCAACATTTTCTTACCCAGAATCCCCTCCAAACCTCAAATTTAGCTGAAAAAATCACTTTTTCCACATATTTTTGTGTGGGAAAGTTGTGGCATCACCGGGCTGCCACAAATTTCCTACCACCCAGCGTTCCCCCAGGTCTCCTGATAAAAATGGTGCCTCACTCGTGTGGGAGGCCCAAGTACCCGCGACTGGCAAGGGCCCAAAACCTATTGAGGCGACATCAAAATTGCCTATCACAAAACGACCTGGTTTTGCAAGGGTGGTTACCTGGGTTTTTGGCCCCGTGCTCGGCGGCCAGCTAGGGAAACCTACCAAACCCACACATTTCTGAAAACTAGGCACCCGGGGGATTCCAGGGAGGTATGGCTTACATGGATCCCCCAACGTTTTCTTACCCAGAATCCCTTGCAAACCTCAAATTTAGCTGAAAAAATCACTTTTTCCACACATTTTTGTGTGGGAAAGTTGTGGCATCAACGGGCTGACACAAATTTCCTACCACCCAGCATCCCCCCAGGTCTCCCGATAAAAATGGTGCCTCACTCGTGTGGGAGGCCCAAGTACCCGCAACAGGCAAGGGCCCAAAACATTTTGTGATAGGCAATTTTGATGTCACCTCAATACGTTTTGGGCCCTTGCCTGTCGCGGGTACTTGGGCCTCCCGCACGAGTGAGGCACCATTTTTATCGGGAGACCTGGGAGAACACTGGGTGGTAGGAAATTTGTGTCAGCCCGGTGATGCCACAACTTTTCCACACAAAAATGTGTGGAAAAAGTGATTTTTTCAGCTAAATTTGAGGTTTGCAGGGGATTTTGGGTAAGGAAACGTTGGGGGATCCACGCAAGCCATACCTCCCTGGAATCCCCAGGTGTCTAGTTTTCTTCCAGAAATGTGTGGGTTTGGTAGGTTTTCCTTGCTGGCCGCCGAGCACGGGCCAAAACCCAGGTGACCTCTGCAAAACCAGGTCGTTTTGTGATAGGCAATTTTGATGTCGCCTCAATACGTTTTGGGCCCTTGCCTGTCGCGGTACTTGGGCCTCCCGCACGCAGTGAGGCACCATTTTTATCGGGAGACTTGGAGGAACGCTGGGTGGTAGGAAATTTGTGTCAGCCCGGTGATGCCACAACTTTCCCACACAAAATGTGTGGAAAAAGTAAATTTTTCAGCTAAATTTGAGGTTTGCAGGGGATTCTGGGTAAGAAAACGTTGGGGGATCCACGCAAGCCATACCTCCCTGGAATCCCCCGCATGCCTAGTTTTCAGAAATGTGTGGGTTTGGTAGGTGTTCCTAGCTGGCCGCCGAGCACGGTGCTAAAAACCCAGGTGACCCCCCCTTGCAAAACCAGGTCATTTTGTGATAGGCAATTTTGATGTCGCCTCAATACGTTTTAGGCCCTTGCCTGTCGCGGGTACTTGGGCCTCCCACACGAGTGAGACACCATTTTTATTGGGAGACCTGGGGGAACGCTGGGTGGTAGGAAATTTGTTTCAGCCCGGTGATGCCATAACTTTCCCACACAAAAATGTGTGGAAAATGTGATTTTTTCAGCTAAATTTGAGGTTTGCAGGGGATTCTGGGTAAGAAAACGTTGGGGGATCCACGCAGGCCATACCTCCCTGGAATTCCCCTGGTGTCTAGTTTTCAGAAATGTGTGGGTTTGGTAGGTTTCCCTAGCTGGCCGCCGAGCACGGGGCCAAAGACCCAGGTGACCCCCGTTGCAACACCAGGTCGTTTTGTTATAGGCAATTTTGATGTCGCCTCAATACGTTTTGGGCCCTTGCCTGTCGCGGGTACTTGGGCCTCCCACACGAGTGAGGCACCATTTTTATCGGGAGACCTGGGGGAACACTGGGTGGTAGGAAATTTGTGTCAGCCCGGTGATGCCACAACTTTCCCACACAAAAATGTGTGGAAAAAGTGATTTTTTTCAGCTAAATTTGAGGTTTGCAGGGGACTCTGGGTAAGAAAGCTTTGGGGGATCCAAGCAAGCCATACCTCCCTGGAATCCCCCGGGTGTCTAGTTTTCAGAAATGTGTGGGTTTGGTAGGTTTCCCTAGCTGGCCGCCAAGCACGGGCCAAAGACCCAGGTGACCCCCGTTGCAACACCAGGTCGTTTTGTGATAGGCAATTTTGATGTCGCCTCAATACGTTTTGGGCCATTGCCTGTCGTGGGTACTTGGGCCTCCCACACGAGTGAGGCACCATTTTTATCGAAAGACCTGGGGGAACGCTGGGTGGTAGGAAATTTGTGTCAGCCCGGTGATGCCACAACTTTCCCACACAAAAATGTGTGGAAAAAGTTTTTTTTTCAGCTAAATTTGAGGTTTGCAGGGGATTTTGGGT
Organism: Calotriton arnoldi; assembly: GCA_963921515.1. Taxonomy (NCBI): domain Eukaryota; kingdom Metazoa; phylum Chordata; class Amphibia; order Caudata; family Salamandridae; genus Calotriton; species Calotriton arnoldi. The sequence goes on along the minus strand of CAWUFW010000540.1, from coordinate 2,413,828 downwards.
AGGAAAAAGTTGGGGGATCTACGCAAGCCATACCTCCCTATAATTCCCCGGGTGTCTAGTTTTCAGAAATGTGTGGGTTTGGTAGGTTTCCCTAGCTGGCCGCCGAGCACAGGGCTAAAAACTCATGGGAGCCCCCTTGAAAACCAGGTTGGTTTGTGATAGGTAATTTTGATGTCGCCTCACTAGGTTTTGGGCCCTTGCCTTTCATGGTTACTTGACCCATCCACGCGAGTGATGTACCATTTTTATCGGGAGACCTAGGGGAATGCTGTGTAGAAGGAAATTTGTGGATCCACGCAGATTCCATAACTTTCCCACAACAGAATTGTGAGGAAAATGTGCTTTTTTACAAAGTTTGAGGTTTGCAAGGGATTCTGGGTAACAGAACCTGGTGAGAGGAACACAAGTCACCCCATCCCGGATTCCCCATGGTGTCTAGTTTTTAAAAACATACAGGTTTGCTTGGTTTCCCTATGTGCCGGCTGCGCTAGGGCCCAAAATCCACAGGAAGGCACATTGCTAAAAATAAGTCTGTGCCTTGTGGGCTTTCTGCCGCCCTGGGGGGGAATCGGGGGGGGGGGGAGTTTGCCCCGATATTGCCCCAAGGGGGGCAGAAAGACTGTGGCTATTTTTTTGGGGGGTGGGAGCATTGGTATGCCCATTCTGGGCAGCCCCCCGCCCCAAGCATAAAAAAATCCAGCGTAATCACTGGTTTCTAGTGGGCTTTCCGCCCCCCCGGGGGGGCAGATTGGGGGCTGCTGCCCCCATATGCCCCCCAGGGGGGCAGAAAGACTGTTGCCAACAAACAAATATGGGGGGAGCAAAGGCCCTTGCCCAAGGGGCCGCTCCCCCCTCCCTGGTGGCTAGTGGGTGGATCCCTGCTTGGGGATCGCCCTCCTGGGGTGATCCCCAAGCAGGGATCCACTAGCGAAGGGTACCATTGGAAAGGGGAGATTCTCCCCTTTCCAACGATACCTCTCCCATTTTTTACGGTGCTCGGGGGGCTGAGATATCCCCACAAGCACCGAAACTGAGAAACTGAAACTAAGTTTCAGTTTCGTTTTCATTGCAATGACGATCACGCGCCATGCGCGCGATCGTCATTGCAATGAAAATCAAAAATATGCCTGGGGAGGTTGGGGAAGCACTTCCCCACCCAAAAAAAAAAAAAGCGAAATCCCTCTGCTGTCTGCAGCAGAGGGATTTCCTGAGCATATGCTCATGACGGAATGGTTCCGTCATGAGCACACTAGAACTTGTGCTCATGACGGAACCATTCCGTCATGAGCATAGAATGGGTTAAGAAGACATGGGATGGGGAATCCCGGAAATCTCTGCCAATCCTATTAAAAAATGGACTAGGGTGGCTGATCAACTTATGCACTTGTCTCTAGAGTATGGCCTAAGAACAGTTAATGGCCGGTCAAAGTCAGATCAGCCAGTCGAGTTCACTTTCAATATGGGCAGCTCCTACAGCCACATCGACTATATATTTTTGGATCTTAGACTTTGGTATCTTTTAAGTGACTTGAAAGTTGTTTTTCGGCCTGACGACCACAATGCTCTGGTGTTGGCTCTCTCACCTGATTTTCTCTCCATTTTGCAGGCTTCTGATATTGATTCTTACCCAGTGCCTTTGGCCATCACAAACAATTTAAAGAATGGAAAATGGGTGGATATTTTTAGCTATGACCTAACTCTGAGCCTTATACATATCAAGCTTTTGTTGATTATTTTGATCTTCATAATGTACCTAGTTTCGAGTGGCGTCATTTTGTCCTGCGCCACTCTAATTTTTTTACTCTATTGAGAGTGTTTTTTTCCCTCCCATATTAAACGTGCACATACCGCAAACTCTTCTTGCCCCTGGTTTCATAGGGAGTGCAGAGTGGCAAAGCAGGGGCTGATTGACGCCATACGATCTGGTTCTAAACCTGACTTAGCCATTGCCAGAAAGGTATACAAGTCCACCCTAAGGGCATGTAGGAAACAGTGATGAAGCCCAATGGGTTGAACTCATCAACACTCTTAAAAAGAAAGATACTAAAGCTTTTTGGAAAATCATGGCGTTTGATAGTGGTAGTAGTGTCTCTCAACCTGATTCATCTGTCACTGCAGATCAGTAGGTTACCCACTTCACCAAACTTTTCAAGGCCAAAGAATTCGTCAACATTGAGACTAGTTTTGGCACCCTGAAGCCTCAGAATGTTGAAAGTCAACATGCTGGTATCTTTTCACTTAAAGAGATTGAGGCAGCTTTGTACTTAATGAAGCGGGGAAAAGCTCCAAGCCCTGAATATATCCCTGGAGGCCTGTTTGTCTCAGAGCCTGAAGTCTGGATTCCCTACCTAAACACAATTACCAATGCTGTCGCCAGGGATTCCTCCGGAGTCATGGAAAGGGGTCATTATAGTGCTCACATATGAGAGGCCCTAAAGATAATCCAGCAAATTATAGGCCCATACGCCTTATAGATACATTCCAAAAAATCTTTGCTAGACAAGTTTTAGCTAGGCTCCAGACTTGGATAAAGGACCACAAGATTCTGTCAGATTTCCAGGCTGGTTTTCGAGAGAAAATCAGCACCTTGGATCCGGTGTTCAGATTTTCTGCCATCTGCTGGAAATACTTTATCCTGAGAAAATACCAGGCTTATGTGGCCTTTATGGATCTTAGGGCAGCTTTTGACTTAGTCCCTAGGCACCTTCTGTGGGAAGTCCTGAGACAGCTGACTATCCCTGAAGACCGTTTAGACATTTCAATTAATTAAAATCTATACTTATACATTTGCCCAAGTCAGGTGGAACAGCCAAGGGGACCTCACTGATAGGATTCCCATCAACTGTGGGGTAAGACATGGGTGCTTATATTACAGCAATTTGGTTTTTATATGGGATTCACCAGGGTCCCCGGTTTGGACGAAGGACAAGTTGGCGAGAGTGCTAAGGAAGGCAGGTATAGAGAAATGGAAAGATCTACTAGAGAGAGAGCAATTGATTTCCTGGGATAGTTTTCAACGCATAACTAACTACAAAGTTTCAAGATTCAAGTACATACAAATTCAGAGCTGGTTTCAGTCTTTGGACAGCAGGGAAGGAGGTTCGAGTGATTTAGAAGAAGTTTTGATTTCTGATGGGCCAAAAAAAAAGGAGACATCACAGTGGTATTGGCGACTGATGGAGGAAGTTTAAGGGGAGTTTATGATGCCTCAAGAACTGTGGGGGAGGAGCTTGCCGGAACCAACGTTGGAGAAATTATGGCAAGTATCCTTTTCTATGCTATACCAAGTGATCAAACCTGCCTATTTAAGGAGGAACCATATTTTTTCTATCTACAGGGTATATTGGACGCCACTTAAGCTGTCAACATTTGGAGACAGAGTAGTAGTGGCGTGTCCTAAATGTGGGCAGAGAATGGCAGACGACTTACACAAGCTGTGGTGGGTTCATGTTTTGGAGTGCTTAAAATGCTTAGACAGGTCCTGCCCCCTTTGCCGTTAACACATAGACAAACGGTGGTCCAGGCGTTAGTCTTATCCAGGTTGGACTACGTTAATAGCCTTTACCTGGCAATCCCTGACTACATGTTGACTCGATTACAGGTGGTTCAGAATGCTGCGGCAAGGGCTATTCTCATGCTAGGGCCCAGAACTAGGATGTCTGCCCACTTGAAATCCATGTATTGGCTTCCGATCCGTAAAAGGATTATGTTTAAAGCCATGGTTCTAACATTTAAATCCCTTCATGGGATGGGGGCCCCCTACCTCAGGAAGAGATTTCAATTCTATTCCCGCATTGCGCTCTGAGGTTGGCTGCACTTCAGTTGGCTCGCATCCCTAAATCTTCCCATGCTCGCATTGGGGGGCGCTCTTTCCAGGTGCAAGCAGCACGACTCTGGAATAGTCTCCCCGTGGCACTTAGGCAGATGCAGGATCTTCTCCCTTTTAGAAAGTCATTGAAGACCTGGCTTTTTCAGTAATAGTGTGACTTACGCAAGATAGTGCTCACGATTAGCCCCACCCAGAATCTGTAGCGCCGGGACACTCTATCGAGTAGCCGTGCGCTTTATAAGTCCCTAATAACATAACATAACATAACATGTTCTTGAGCTGTTCAAAGATTCAGGTATTCTGGGGTGAGGTGAACAAGGCATTGACAGATATTTTGAAAATAAAGCTTCAGGTAAGCCCTTTATTGTTTTTTTTGGTGTGGCCCAGGAAGTGAGTGAACAAGAGAAAGATAAGCAAAAGCTAATATTTTATGCAATACTGTTGGCACGTAGAAAAATATGCAAACAGTGGACAAACCCGAATCCTCCCATATATATAGAGTGGAGAGCATCTTTAGAATACTTTTTCACGATGGATGCAGTTTCTTTAGAGAAGAAAAGATATGCCTTTTGGTTCCCGATGGCGGAATGGATGGAACAGAATAGATAGGGATTAAGACGGGGAAAGGAAAGGATGGTCCAATGATTAAGCCCAACTAAACCTCAGTAAAGCACATATCATTCTCATTCCTTTGTCGACCTCCCATCTTTCGGTTTCGTTTTCCCCATGGGGGAGAGTCGAATATAAGGGAAAATGCGGTGAAGTGCAACTGGAAAGGTTTGGACAAGAGGGGATCAGGCTTTCCGTTCCCAGCACAAGGGATTGGGGTTCGGATAGAAGTGCTGTGGATAGTGAATCTGAGGCTAATGAGGACAAAAAAAAAGACAGGGCTGCTTCTTAGCTCCCACGTTATTCTGCCTGTATATTAAAATACTTGTGGGGTAGGTAAAGAACTGCTCACATGACACCCCTAAATTAGCAAAGGTCAGCACTCCTGTGCATTTGTTTGCTGATGATACTCTACTACACGATACTCTACTTATTTCATGTCCTCCTATGGGTCTTCAGGCTCTGCTTGGGGAGTTCCAAAAGTTTTGTGAATCGAGAGGTCTTGAAATAAATGCAGGAAAAACAAAGTTTATGGCCATTAACCCCAAAATTCATTCAAAGGCAGGATGAAGGTTGATGGTACATTGATCGAGAGGGTCAGGAGCTTTGATTATCTGAGTGTGAGTCTCTCTGACAAACTCTCCTGGGCTCCTCAATTAATAAGAGCAACACTCAGCTGCAGCATAGAGCCACTGTTATCCTAAAATGGTATAGACTCATATCTAGTAGGGCGATATCCCTGGTCCTCAAGGTGTACAGAGCTGTAGCGCTGGGAGGGGCTCTCTATGGGTCAGAACTCACTCTGGGGATGCAAGGCTGCCAGCTTGCTGGTAAAAACAGAAAACAAGTTTCTAAGGTCACTTCTTAGTCTACAGAGCAGCTTTTTCATGTTACTCTTAGGATGGGATCTAAACATTCAGAGAGTCGACCATATTATGAAACTAAGGATGTTGAAGTTCTGGATAAGACTTTGGACCACCCCAGAGCTTGCCCCCTACAGAATAATCCTGAAGGAGCTGACTGCTCTCGATACGATTTGCTCCACACCTTGGCTCAAGGCAATTAAAGATCTATGTCAATGCCCACACTTACCTGATCTGTGAGAAAGGCCGGAGAATATGAGCAGCAGCATGGGCATCCAGATCAAGAGCTTATATTCGGAGCAAATTGCTTGGGACTCTTGGTATGAGATGCATCCTGAGGGTCTGATAGACAGGTCCTTGACACATAAGTGTGTATCAAATTATGAGAATTGTAAGGATAGGATCACTCCTCATTCAGTCAAGTGCCTGTACTTTCATTTCAGAATGGGCACACTTCCTCTTAATACCCTGACTGTCCAATGGAAGGGAGCTAAAGGAAAGGCTGGCCATTGCCTGTCTTGCACAGCAGTCAAAGAATCAGAGGCACATTTTTAGGTCGAGCACTGAGCCAGCGCGCAAGCGCTGCTCTGGGGTTGATCTGTGGTAGTAGAGTATGGGGGAGAAGCCACGCCCACTCCCCCGCCCATCTTTTTCATTGGCTTGTGTCTTTGTCGTTCTTAAATGCTGCCTTCCGATTGGTTTATTGGCTTGTTAGTCCCTCCTTATGATGACCATGTCGTCATTTGTATCCTTCCAAGGCTACTGGCCCCTTTACTTTGAGTGTTGCATGGTATTTAGATTGTGAGCACTATTTTCTTCCCGTACCTTCTCGCCCACCCGCACTCCCGTTGCCATGCCTTCTAACCCCCCCCACCTGCACTCCCGTTGCCGCACCTCCTCGCCCCACCTTGAATTTTACGAATAAGCCCCACTTGAGTGAACATGACGAGCTATTTGTGCAAGCAGGCATTTAAGGCATTGTATTGTCCGATTGTAAAAGCTTTGCTTTTTTTTGAACAACAACGCTGAACATCTACGAAGAACAGGAAAATATGCTTTTCGGCATGTACATTTCTACCCCCCCAAGTATTTTAGACGTGGGAGGAACACAATTCACTACATTGGTTTACGCTATGCTGTAGACTGATATTTGCATAACTTGTGGGATCATGGGTAGGCGTCGCCACTGTTTGCAATACCAGCGTGCCGCCCAGCGAGACTAGACAGCTACGCAATCAGCATAGGGGAGTGATGTAGTGTGTGAAGGAGGGGGGAGTCGTTACAGTCAGAAAGTTCTAGAGCGTGGGATCCGGTTACAGCTGGTTATCGAGAGGCTAGGAGGATACGTCGGCTGAACATTTTCTGTGTTCACGCGCCGCCTGAGACAGATTTTTCTCATATCCCGTGTTCTTCCCATACAGTTTAAATTTTATTGTTTTATATGGAGAGACGAAGGATTGAGGTAAGCCACGAGTGATGATGCGGGTGCGGGTAGCACAATAGCCAAGCGATACAGTGCGCTCTATGTACTAGTGATGAGTGTTGCTGGTTGAGCTGTGAGTGACTTGCAGGTCGCGTGTGAAGGGAAGTGTAACGGCACGAGGACAATACGTTCAGCTCCTTGTGATCAGTGGGACGTTTAGCTGATTTCTCCTGACAGCAATCAGTGAAGGCAGCCATATTTGATAAAGTGTGCGTATCTCGCATGCTCCGCCTCTTTGGTTAGGTGTTACGGTGTCGCGGCTTGGCCTAATAATACTTTTCCGTACTCCTAGTCCTAGAGAGAGGTGTGCGGAGATGTGGGTTTAATTATAATATGATTACGTACGTATCAGGAGAAACAAACGTTCATGTTCTTGGGGTTAGCTGTTATCTCTACCTACCGAGTCTTCAAGAAGGTGTTAGGGATTGTGTTATGTTGGGATGGCCTGTTTCCAATAGTTTGGGTTAGCACGAGAAATACTTTCTCGAAGTTAAAGACATGCATTCAGTTAAACCGCATGTACCAATACAGTTGAATACTGGGGACTTGGGTATTGAAAATAGGGACCTAGGTGTCGCACAATGTGGGTTCATGTGGTTAATCTACCGCAACGTAGCTTTTGCCCTTTTAGCGTATTGGAGCTAATGTATTTTTGTTTTTGTAAAGGCGTTTGGTGCATGCGAAACAAGAGGCCCGTGGCTTAAAGTTGATCCGGCTGAATTAAATCACACAACGCGCTTTCTCAGTAAATCACCTTATATTAAGTCCGTGGTTTATGGGCGCTGTAGTCATTCGGTTAAATTGAACCAATTCGACGTACACGTGTGAATTTAGAAAACGAAATGTAATCACAGAAACTCTTTGTTTACGGTGACGTGGGGTCATCCGGTATCTCTGCCCTTGTGGGAAATTCCCATTGATTACCAGCTACCATGTATGTTTATACCGTAGGCTTATTTATAAAGCGTATCTGAGTGATGGCCTGGCCCTGAAGTGCTTTGCGCATGGGCAGCAGGCTCTTCCATATAGCCGGCTTGGTTTTGAATTGTATTGTTGGTGGGAGTGGCCAATGTTGTAAGTATTTCTGTCATGCTTAAAAAAACACAGTGGGTTTCATTGGCTTGAGCTCCTCTTAGCCGTGTCGCTGCAATGTATTCATGGTAATGTAAATTGTTAATCGGCTCCTTGTAAGGGCCCTTCATAATTCGGTAGGGGAGAGACAGCTTTATAATGCTTCCTGAATTCCAGTTAGTCTGTAGTGTTCATCTTTGCTACTGGGAAGCTGTACCAAAGTGAGGTGGTTGTACAGAGGGGGAAGGGGTTCCCTCTGTTGCCTTCTGTTATGTCTTAAACTTGTCTGCATTGTCCAACCTTAAAAATGTTCTCCAACATCCTGCTTCCAGATTATGCTGGTGTAGTTCACTGACTGTATGGGAGCACCACCCTTACTTACAGCATAACATGGAAACAGACACATTTATTTCCATGGCTTTTTACGGTAGCGATGTCTGCATGGCTCCTTGCATTCTTAACATGTTTATGTTTTGGTTTTTGAAACATAAATAAAACGCATTGCCATTTACAATGCCAATAGCTTAAACTCACGTAAATGCGAGACCTATTGCATTGCAATTGCTTGTTTATTCTTTTGCCCCATATATATGACCCTTGTAAAAAGTTGATTATACCAATTTGTCGAATTTTGGGTGCCACCCAGTGTGCGGAGGCATTGCGCCTGTTTAGATCTGATACTCATGAACCAATAATTTTTGCTCTTTCGAGATTTTTAAATTGGGCCTGGAACATAAGAGCGAGAAGCTTGAAACAGTGATCCATTTCACTTCAAACTTCATTTGGGAGCAATCTGCCCTTAATATGTGTCTTGATCCTTAGGGGGGTATATGGCTTCAATCTCTCGAAAATGACACTCTATTAAGCCTGTGTGTATTAACATTTCCACACTGTTGGCTCAAGCACACACCCTTCTAAACAGTATATTATGCCTTCTTACAACAGGTTCGGTCGGAGTCGTCTATTGGAAGTCTATCATGCACTAGAAATTTCTGTTGCTTGCTGTTCAATTGTGGCTACCTGTTTGTGGGGCTTTTCACTTTTTAACTGTGAAATTAGTTAACCTTAATAAAAATTTAGTACAAGTCACTTTATTCGCAAATATGTGGCTGCTAATGTTGTACTCAAGGGAGGCCCTAATACTCTAAGTTAAAGTGCTTTCATGTCTGTGGGCTTTCGTTGTACCTAAGGTTTTTTACCATCCTTTGCAGCCTTTTGTCTTAGGTCATTAATATCATGGTTGTGATGAGATTTTATTGTACTCTATTCTGTACTGTTTTTATTGTGTTTTATGTGTACTTTTATGGTTGCAGTTATTCAACTGAAATAAAGTTCTATATCCTTCTGTTGGGTCACTCTACCCTAGTCATTCATAATAGGTTGCTGTTGATCATGTATCTGGTTTGTTCCACCATCTCCGGATGACATTAGTGCAGAGTGGGCAGAGCAATTATTCATGTAGTGGACTAGTGCTTAGGTGTTAGGCATTATGACCCTGAATAGAACTGTGCTTTGATGGGCTATAAATGTAACATATTTGATCATGTCACAATCAATCTGCAGTTCTACTAATTTCACACGAGAAAATAATGTAGAAAAACCCTCGATTTTGGGAGTGAGACAGAATTCTTTCCTGAAGACTGAGATGCTACTATGGATGCTGTCAATTTCTCTCTTGATTTTGCTGCCCAGTTGGGACTTAGAATAATTTAGATTTTGCACTTTCCTGTAATGCTCTATTTGCTGACAGCCTTCGTGGCATTGACTCTGTATTGCTTTACTTTTCAATTTTGTAATAAAACCCTTTAACTATTCTGCTGATCTAGAACTCAATTATTGATGAAGGCCCTTTACTTTAATTGACTGTAATTCTAATTTTTGATGTATTGAGAGGTGCCTTACCACTGGGACAAATTGTTCCATGAAACCAAGGTTCAAAACCATCTCAGATTCATCGAATTATGGGCGTTCTGTTGACATAAAAATTATTGTGGTGTCAAAATTGCAGGATCACCAGCTCCCATAATGGTAACCTTAAAACCCTAAAATCACTACAACTTATGTTGTTTCCAGCAAGTGTTTGTAAATAAGCAATTTAGTTGGTTATACTGTATTTTTTCCATGAGCATATCTCTATTATAGCGTATATATCATTGCAGCGGGTGCATTAGCCCACTAAATCCGTTTTTTTTAATCCACATCTACCATCACACCTCTTAACGTCTGCTCCCTTAAGTCAGTGCCTGGTCTTTTGAAAACGTCCTGAACCAACTTTTGTTGTTTGGTGCTATGGAAATCAAAGAGTGCATAAACAAATGTATATTCGTGTAAATGTTTTTTAAATTTTACGTATAGCTATTCTAGTTCTCTACCCTCCTTTCTGTCACTCCCCTCTCTTTATTAAGTATACATAGTTGTGTATTTCTGAACGTGAATGCCTGAAAAGTGTGCAATTTATTCAATAAAAGAGGCTACAAAGGAGCCCTCTGTTAGAATCACACACATGCCCCATTGCAAGTCCTCACTGACCTCTTCCCCAATACACACAGCTGTCAAACACCAACAGGCAGAGACGAGGAAACAGGGATGTTTGTAAGTGCTAAAACCGAGAGCACGAGCTCTGGGGTAAAGCCTTCATATTCCAAGAATACTGTCCTTTGTGGGCCTCCTCGTTGACGTGTGACTCCTCACTTCACTCTCCTTCCAGCCGAGGGGCCAGATGTCAGCCATGGCTGGATGGGAGCGCCAGCCGTCAGGGTGGCCTGCGGGGCCCGGCTGCCATGCCAGAGACAGCACGAGGGCATTGCCTGGTAACTCGGTGCACTGTAGCGGCTGCTCTCTCGCGCCTCACTTTTCCTCAGCATCCAGTCGATGCTACTTCTTCCCACGTCAGTGTTCAAGAAGTGTGGCGCGGCGCGCGGAGCATCTGGGAGCGGCCGTCTGGTGCCTCGCGGGAGCCCTGGACAGATGGAAGGTCTCACAGGACAGCCTTCTAGTTCTTTCCAGGAAAACGATGCACGCGTCTGCTTCCGGATGGCCCAAAACTGCTTTTCAGAAATCTTGCAAGTTTTTCCCATTGCAACTTTCACTTCTCTAACTTTCACCCGCTCTTTACGAAGTGCGGAGTTTTAAAAACGGCCGATAATTGGATGACCAGACAAACTTGGGGGCATATTCTCAAGGAGCTATCGCCGAGTTATCGGCACTTTATCGCAGCCAAAGTCGCGCTAAATTTACCGCCCCATTCACAAGCTGGTGATAACAGCCCATAACACCAGTTTGCCTGCGAAAGCACTCGCAAAAAACATGGCCACGGATGACCCAGGCAACTAACGCTAATGAGATGCAGAGTAGGCGTTCCCGAGCAAAAACCCGCGACAACACCACACCTCAACATTCTCAACGACCAGCCACATCGGCGATAAGACCACAAAACAGGCGATAAGGCGCGTTAGCAGCAGGAAACTAACACCTGCTCTGACCTGGTGTAAAGTCGGACGACATGCTGCACCATCAAAGGGAGCCCAGCCCAGAGCCACACAGGAAGAACAACAGATGCCATGGAGCCACTCACCATGCACCCCGGAGCCCCGAGGGGGCAACAGCACCCACCGCCACCACCCCCAGGACCGCCACCCCCCCAACGGACCCACCCCGCCCCCCACCCCCCCCCGGACCGCCACAGAGGCAGCGCAGACAAAGACAGCGGACATACAGAAAATGCACCATCCCTACAGACCTAACACCAGACAATGCCAATGCCCACTACAGGCCCAAAAGGACAACCATCCTCCGCATCCTGAACATCATTGCCCACAGGCTGACGGTACCAACACAGCGGACAACCAACATCCCTCCGCAGACAAAGCTGCTGGCTGTGCTGCACCTGTTGGCCTCTGGTATCCTCCCAAACAACAACCGCCCGAGTCGGAGGAGTCTCACAGCCAGCCCCATCCAAGTTCCTCACACCTGGCCTGGATGCCCTCACCAGCTAGGGACCCCAGCACCCATATGTCCCCCACAATGCGCAGGAACAGCTGGAGACCAAGCAAGGACTATACGCCATAGCTGGATCCCCGCACGTGTCGGGGGCAATCGACTGCACACTTGTCCAACTTGTGCCCCCTGCCAACACCGCACACAATACCCCAACAGAAAGCACATGCATCCCATCAACGTGCAGGCAATAGTGGACCACAGGGGACTCCTCACCAATGTCATAGCCAACTACCCAGGCAGTGCGCATGATCCCTTTATCTTCTGACAGTCCAACATCAACCAGCGCTTCCAGGATGGCACCTATGGAAATGCACTGCACGTCGGCAAGTACCAAATGAACACACCTCAACTCCACAATCATGCAACTCACAACTCTGGCACTGCCCACGTCACAAAATCACATACAACATGCCAAACAACATGCCCCCCCCACCAGACACAACAGCACAACTTACTGTGGCAACCTTGGTTAGCCATGTACATGAGCCATCAACGGCATGGCACCTCAGCCACACAATACCGGAATGTGGGGAGAGGTGGGAACCAGGCATGTGCGAAGGAGGCAAGTGACCCATGAATGATAATGTACACAATGCCAAGTGTTGCGGAGATGTGCTGGACAGACTGCAGTATGCAGACCACAGACATAGCCATGTTTACATGCACTGCTGGTGTTTGGAGTGTAGTGGACAGTGGACGCAACCATGCTACCCCAGCCAGTGGGGAAGATCGCGGAAATGTAGCTTGTGACATCCCCCCCTGTAAGTGTGTGCGGAGTGGGCTGGCCCGGAGGACGCCAGTCCAGCGTAGGGGTGTGAATAAAAAGCACGTAGCCCTGGGCGTGGTTCTCTTCTGGAATGCCCAACGTGCCTGCCAGGGCAGCGCCTCCCACCCCGCCACGAGGTCAACGCCGTCGCCGTGAGCGGTGTGGCCTGCGATCCTATGCGCCTGCTGCACCCCGGGCCGCTGGTCCCTGAACCCGTCATGCCCGCCCCTGCGCAGCCAGGCCTCATTGCTCACCTGCCGACACCGGCGTGTGTCGAAGAGGGCCCAGCACATGCCGGCGCAAGCTCCAGGCCCGAAGCCCGCGACCTTGGCACCCGCCTCAGACCATCACGGCCTCCGCGACACAGGCCCGCATTACTCCTTTCTCGTTGACGTACTCCACCGCTGCCTCTGGCCTACACTACGGTCAAGTAGGTCACACATTTGGAACTGAGTCTTGATTATGCAATGGCAGAGTACACACCTTATGGCTGAGTTTATATCACTGTACTCCCTTCGATGTGGTGCCACCAACTCTGTGCATAGCATTCGAACTACACCTGTCTGTGGTCCCTTGCTGACTACTGCCTTCGCCCCACACTGCGGTCGAGTGGGTCACACATCTGGAACTGAGTCTTGTTTTCTGCATGGCGGAGTTCATATCAATGTACGCAAGGAGACGAGTAAGAGGAAGACGCGGTTCAGTCCAGAGGAGAAAAGGACCATCGTTACGGAGGTGATCGAACACTGCCGACAACTGCTCTGGTGTCACTAACTCTGTGCATGGCGGGCCAACGACACGTGTCTGTGGGCCCCTGCTGACCGCTGCCTCGGGCCCATACTGCGGTCAAGTAGGTCACACATTTGGAACTGAGTCTTGATTACACAATGGCCGAGTACACACTTTATGGCGGAGTTTATATCACTATACTCCCTTCGATGTGGTGACACAAAGTATGTGCATGGCATCCCAACCACACGTGTCTGTGGGCCCTTGATGTCTATGCCTTCGGACTACACTGCGGTCCTGCAGGCCCCACACAAATCCAAGCCAGTCCGTACAATGCAGGACACGGCATCGTCGCTGGCTAAACACCCGCTCAGCTCTGTCGCTACTGCCTCGGTCAACCACGAGTCATCCCCACATGCCATTTCAACGCTGTGTGTCAGTGTTCCAGGAGGAGCTCGCTGAACAGCGGTTGGCCCACGCTGGCCGCTGCCTCCGGACTACACATCGGTCGAGTTGGGCACACATTGGAAACTCAGTCATCATTAATTTATGGCAGACCTGATATCATTGTACTGGCCTCGTCGCAGACTGCATCCCCCTCCAGCTCGGGGGCCACTAAGTCTGTTCCCCGACAACCATGGACACTTTCTTCTTGAGATTTGTTGGTGACTGAGTCCATGGACTGGGGGTTGTCTTCATCATCATGTCGGTGATACTGACTATGTGGCCAAAATGAGGCAGTAGCATTCCACTCCTCCATTTGCCGCTTCCGGCCGGCTCCTGCCCTCTGCATCATGCCCTGGAGGACACCTTCCACTGTCCCCCGCAAACCTCCGCTACATTCACCTTTGACATCGACGAGGACCCGCTCACCTCGCGTGGCCCTATCTCACTGCACCGCAAGTCACCGTCCCGTGGCGGTGTGCCTGTGCCGGCCGCAGTGCATCCGGGGCCACTAACTCTGTGCAGCTCAAATCATGGCCCCAGTCTGGTGGCATGTTGGATGGCCTCTTGGTCGATGGCCTGGGGGTCATCAACGCCATGTGTCTGTGGCCCTGCGCTGTCCGCTGCCTCCGCCCTCAACTGCGGTCCACCTGGGCTCACACATCAAATCAAGTCCTGACCGGCCTGGACGTCGCATCACCGCAGGATGCACGCGCCACCACCGCCAGGAACAAGTCCAGACAACAGGTGCCAGAGTCGGAAGTGTCTTACTGCCAGACTTTCAGAGTAGCTCACACCAGTCGTGGGTGCCATCATCAGCTTGATACCCTGCTCAGCTCCTCAGGTGCCACTAACTCAGTGCACCACAAATCAAGGACCATTCTGCTTGCATGAAGGGTGAACACTGTACTCTCTCCGGCAACCACCATGATGCTTCACAGTTATTTCTGTTATGCTGATGTTTTATGTTTCTGCTTCAATTGTGATCACTGTTCAAGTTGTTGCCAGCACCAATGACTCCCTGCGGGCTGGCTTACACTCACCCCACACACATCCAGCACATGCGTCACTGTACATGTGACCATGCCAATAAAGGTGTCGAGTCCACGTGCTCGTGGCCAGTTCAACGAACTATCTGAGTGTGTCCGTGTGCTCATGATGTATGCATTAGGGCCCCGGCCCCACAACCTTACATTGTGCCATGTGCAGAGGACGCAGCCATGTCACCGTAGGCAGAGGGTGGGACATTGCACATGTAGCTTTGTCGTCCCCCACCCAATACGTAGGAGGAGTGAACTTGGCCGGCGTACGCCAGTCCGGCGTGGGGGGGTAGGTGATTATCACGTGGCTCTGGGTGTGGTTCAGTACTGGAAATGTGCAAAGGCATGTGTCCCTGACGCAGTGTGGGTCTCCGTTGGGGTGGGTAGTTGGTCCATGATGGGACTTTGACACCCACATATGGGATCTAGTTTGTCTCCCATGAGGTAGTACCCCACCCGCACATGTACGGTGTGTCCAGCTGTGTTGTCCGTGCAGGGGGTGGTGTGTCATTGGTGCAGCGGGGCTGCCCTGCTCCTGGAGCTCTATTGCCTGAGATGTCCATGGACTGTTGTAGGGCGTCGGTGTCGGAAGTGTAGAGGTCCTCTTCAGCATCACTGATGGGTTGTCTGGTCTGGTCTGCTGGAGGTGTTGTTTGTCCCTCTGCAATGTGAAGGGGAGATGCTTGTTGACATTGTGTTGGCATGTATTTTGACGCATTGTTCGGGTTTACATACAGACTGCATGCCATTGTACATTGTGACTGTTTTGGTTGGCGGACTATTTGATGCGGGATAGTGGACAATTGGACTACATGACGTAGGTGATGTACACGTATATTTTCATCTCGCAGTTTCCAGCTATGTCAGATGTGATTGGCCATTTTCTATGCACAGGCGGAGCCAGTTGTGTCCTCTGTTCTGCGGTGTAAGTGTTGCACTGTGTCCCACATTGCCGTCCATGTGGATGTGCTGTGATTGCTATGTGTGTGTGCTGCATTGTGTGAGAGTCGAACCTGCTGCTGTGATTTTGCTGCCCCTTATCCCTTGGAGGCGGTGTGCCTTTGGCTTTTGTGCTTTTGAGGTGCTGTGATGTTGGCGACTGGGGTCATTTGTGCTCCTGGACGGATTTAGTTCTCTTGTGCATTGTTTGTCTGCAGATGTATTGTTGACGTCAGTGGTTGTTTGTGCATGTGGATGTGTCAGGGTGTGACCTGCTCCTTCCGCATGTAGTCCACACTCAGCCACTTCAGTCTCGTGGCGTGCACAGTGTCATGGTGATTTTACTCCGGCCATGCTGCTCGTCATGTGGTGTCACTTGCATTGTCAGTGTGGCTCTCGCATACGCATCTTTGTGGTGTTTCGCACTGGTGCATGTGTGTGTAGTGGAATTGCTGTTGTGTGGGGTGGGACCCCTTCGGGCACATGGTGGATGGGGGCCTACTTGGTGTTTGTATGTGTGCTGCAGTGTGCCACGGGGATCAGGGACATGACCCAGGGTCGTTGTGGGTGTGCGGTGTGCTACACGTTGTTGTGCATTTGTGCCATTGTGCCCGTCCCCCCAGTCCCTGTTAGTTACTCACCCTGTTGATGTTTGGTCAAGTCATGTCGAGCAGTGTCCGGACTCCCGACTCCTTGCACCGTCTCCACACTCATGACTGTGGCCGCCATTTGCTCCAGCTCCTCCTGTGGTGCAGGACTCCCACCTCCATTCGCCGATGCTGCCTTCCGGGTGGCAGCGGGTTTCTGCTTGGTTTGGCTTCTGACTTCGTGCAGTGCATCTTGGCCTCCTCGGCAGTCCGACTCCATTCACCGTGGAATGCCATTTTTCCGTCTGTGTTGCCAATGACACGGTGGTGGAGACGGACAGTTGTTGTTAGTGCTCTGTCACCTCCGTGACGACGATCCGGTTGTCATGCGGACTGTACCCCGTCTTCCTCTTCTCCTTGGCCTTCCCCGACCCCGAGGTTCCTTGCTGGTGGTCTGTGGGGCTTGTGGGGTTCGCGTTGACCTGGGCACTCGTTCCGGGTGCGTCCATGTTGCTACGCATTTTATTTTGTTTATGGTGTGTTTTTCATGTTTGGCTTTTATGGTGCATTTTCCCGCCAGGCGCGTGGGAATTGCAGGCCTGTTGCTGGTTATCGCAGTTTTTTTTTTCCGAGGTTGGCCTCATCGCAACTTTATTCGCGTTGGTGTTTTGCATTTTTTGGGCGTCACGTTGTTTTTTACGCGGTCATTTGGTGCGTTATCGTGGGACTATTGCATGGTGCCGCCAGGTTGAGAATGCTACGTTAACACAGCGTTGTTTTCCCGCGATGGACTGCCATGTGAGAAGTTGCGTTAAGCTAAACTTGCGGTGGTTATCACACGTTCTTGAGAATATGCCCCTTGGAGTGTCTCGCCATGAACAGCACGTTCATAAATTGCCGGCAGATAGGTCCTCAGTGATGTGCGGTCTTAGTCATTTTAATTTATATTGAATTACTAATTAACTGTTGTTGTGGTCATCTTTAAATTAGACAGACAGCGCCTCCTTGTGGTGGACTGTCACAAGCGCCAGTGTTGACAATTAAATGCTGTGTGAACACCCGAAACCACCGGCTCAAATTAAGCACAGGGTATTTCAGTTTCCTGAATATCAGACATTCCTCTGACAGCCTTTAGTTACTATGAGGAGACATGCAGAAATGAGCTGAAATTATTGACTAGCATCTAATTACAATTAAAAAATGGCTGCTGGTAGTGTAAAGACTGGCAAAGCCATATATGGCCTTTTTAAAGGACACAGCCAGCAACTTCCCCTGCACTCCCTGTTACTGTTATACATTTTCTAGTTTGTCTTTTTGTGTTGAATCAAGACTTAGGGGCTGATTACGATGGCGGGCAAAGATAGCCCATTTCCCGTCTGCTGCGGTGTTTTGGGAACCGCCAGAAATCCCCCTCCGCAGTGGTGGCAGACGGAGCCAATAGAGAGGGACCGCCGTGCGGAATGCGGTTACGACCGCCGGTCGAATCACGATGCCACAAACAGCCCATCACACCGCAGCGGAGAATCCGGCTATGCGGGGACGGCGGAAGCACTATTGCGGATAGCGAAGATCCACTCCCGGCACTCCTGACCGCAGTCCAGACGGCGGTTCGGGGTGTTACCGTTGCAATTCCGACCGCCGCGGACGGATTTTCAGCTTTTCCGCACGTTCCCGGCGGTGTATCCTGGGATCCGCCGCGGTAGGGAGTTCCAGGCGGGGCATCCTAATCTGCACGCCGGTTTTGCCGCGGTACCTGCGGGTGGAAATTTCCCGCTACCACAGCGGTCGGAATGCTTTTACGACCGCCATCGTAATCAGCCCCTTAGTTTTTAACTCTATGATAGTCGCTTTGATTAGCTTCTGATCATTTCTTGAAATGCTTGAAACGCCAAGATGTCTTTGGTTAGAACAGCATGTAGACGTTTTTGTGAGTTTAATATTTATTAACAATGTGCAGAATAGTAATCTACACTCAAATTCACATGTGTACATTAATAGAACTTTTTAAAGGTTTTTTCAAACCTGCGAGCAGTATTGCATGCATTCACAATAGTTCACTGTTGTTTTGAAACTAGTTTGTTCTGACAACTCCGGATGACATTAGCATAGATGGGGGCTGAATCAATATTCATATAGTTGTATAGTGCTTAGGTGGTAAGGCTGTATGATGCTGTTTAATTAAATGTTCTGATTTGTTGAGAATGTATATATTTTGCTGACACCATGATGAATATGCAGTTTCCATTATGTTCAATGAGAAGATTTCCTATATAAGCCCCCAGATTTGGGTTTCCACATGACTTTACAATGCTACTAGGGATGCTGTCCGATTTCTTACTGATTTTGCTGCTCATTTAGGACTTGGAATATTTATGATTAGGCTTATTATTCAGTATAGCTCTATTACTGAAAGCCTTAATGGCAATGATTTTATGCATCTGCACTTCACAATTTCTGTATTGAACCTTTTGAATTTTTGTAAAAATCATTCAGAATATTCCAATTCCACCCTAGAACTCATATACTGTGTTTGCACTTAATTAATTGACTGTATTTTTTATATGCTGATTCTCACCTTATCTTGGGACACATTGCCTCATTAAAAGTATGTTTAACACCATCCCTGACCCCCCACTCATGGGGATGCTACTGAGGTGTCTTTTGGGTGTAAGATTTAGGGGTAGGGCACATGCACCAAACATGTTAATTTTTATTTCATTCATTCATTTCATCTAGAACCCTTGCTTCCTATCCCTGCTTGTACTATTGCCTTACATTATTTCGTCTTGGGACCCTCTCCTACACTACTGACTCCCTTCTATAAACCACCACCCTTTCTTAAATTGTGCTTCTAATCTCTCATCATGTATATCTCAATCTCACCAGCACTCTTTCTTAATCTTTTTTCTTCATTTTGACCTCTCCATTTTTGTCCATTTTCCCCCAAAAAGTTTTTTTTGTTGTCTGTTACAAGCTGAATAAACCTTCTTGGTAAACTTGGCAAAGGTAGCACGTTTTTAATAAAAGATCATGTTTCATTTACTTACGAGCAATTTCATTAATTTGATTATTCTTCCTCATCTCAGACTGAACATCATGAAATATGTCCACGCCCTGGAGACAGGCACCTATCTACCTACTTAAAAGAAAAACAATAACTTTAAATACCTTCTCCATTAAGTCTGCATCTAAAGGATCATCTCTATCAAAAAATCTCCTGAGTTAGCCAACAAAGGAGAAAACAGACCACAAAGCACCGTGAAGATGAATCAGAATAACAAGATTATTGAGAGATAATTAATCAGACCATTGCCTCCCCATCTCTTCCTCGTCCCAGTCAAACCAGATGCAGCCGTCATTGCTCACCCACCAAGACATCCTACCAAAAAAGGCAAAGTCTAACCAGAAAAAAAGGAAAGACTGAGCTAAGAATGAAATATAATCCCTGAGTACCAGTGGTAAAGTTTATCTGAGAAGCAATGAAAGACTAAAAGGCCAAAGGCAAATACTGTGATCTCAGAAGAGCAAGTTCCCAAATAAGTAGAAACTGGCATGATCTGATCCCGGCAGGCAAAAACAGATTTAAGAATGTCTAAGCCAGCCATGAGGTACAGAAACCATTACACACAGCAAGTCACATGTGGAAAGAAAGCCAAAAGGGACCAGAGGCCAAAGCAGCATGTACATCACAGTCCAAGCATAAACAGGAGCACTGGGGAAAGATCTCAACCAAGTCCCACATATGGGTTTGGAGATGGGGACAGAAAAGCAGAACAAGAAAGTCATGAACCAGTTTGAGATCAGGGGCCACAGCACCCAAAAAAAAAACAACCCCCAGGCACTAAGAAAAGTGCATCTTGGAACAGGTTCAGCTCCACCAAATTCCCAACAGGAAGCCCAAGCAGGAGCTGACAAACAGACTTCACAACAAAGAAGGGCAGTGGGTCAGGGAGCACAAAACTCCAAAAGAAGGCAAGCATTGCTAGACAAAGCATGCCTTGAGTAAACTAATCCTCAAGCTCTCAACCCCAATACGTAGCACAAGGGGAGCTCTCAACCAGAGCCCACAACAAAAATGGGTGGGGGGCTTAAGGCCCATCAAGAAAAAGTGAGCTAATGAGAGAAGACACACCAAGGGCATCCTTCATGGCCTTTACTCAAAGCCCAGCCCCTGCGGGTTGCCAGGAACACAGAACCTCAGAGAAACCAAGCAGAAGGTTGAGAGACCAGCACACTGGACCATGAAAGGAACCCACTGGCCACTGCAAAGAACAAAGCAGGACTCAAACTGGGAAGGGAGAGGACCACCAAAAATGTATCAATACAAAAAAGCGCAGTATACTGCAGGAGTTGGAAGCAGAGCACCACATATGGCACAATGAGCTGGCACACCTCTAGGATGAGCAACAAAAGGAAAAGACTGCAGCAGAAATGAGGCATCAACAATCAATCACACCACTGCAACAAACAGGATTTCAAGCATCCAGAGGCAAACACAGCAATGTGAGAAAGGGGGCTACTAAGTAAGAAGGAGCAAAGGGTATACAAAGGACAAGAAATTCATAGGCCCAGTGACGTGTGCAGCTTAATGTGTTTCCTAACGTCAAATACAAGACAAGTCTTGATCCTATGTTAACATTACCACTGTTTTTGTTAAGTTAAGACACTGAAATGTGTGGTGAAAATGAAGGGACCTAGAAAGCAGGCTAACTGGTGAATTGTCACTTGCACAACTGATAATGGGGTAGCCCAAAGAAGCCACAGGTTTGCACAGGACCAGCAAATTTAGACATCAGGGCCTGCAATACAGTAAGTGCCCAGGGGTGCAATAGACGTTTGCTCCAATATCTAGTACCTGGGGCACTTTGATATTATACAGACCCCCCATGATATTGCTGCATGGATTAGCAAATTTAGCGGCACAAATATGGAAATTTAGCGCCACAAATATAAATTTAGCAGCATTTTTGCTGCACTTTATTTAACTCATAATCATTCATTTTCAGCCTGAAATCAATGGAAACTGTTTTAGCAGAGTATTCCACTTTGCAATAGGCATGTTTAAAGTGTCTGTAGCTCTACGGAAGCACAGCTCCATGTCCTAACCTCGTGGGAGGGTGCTGTATTTCTCCCTGGGATGTTCTAGTGCCCATGAATGCAGCCCTGTCGGGGCACCGCTGCCTCCCGGATCCGTGAGGCAGGACACCTCTTCCTCAGTCACCCTAGGGCGCAGGATAGTAGTGGCTGATCCAAATAACTGAGACAGACTGCAAAGGGAGGTCACCTCCTGCTTACTCACTGTTCGGACATGAGTAATCAGATATGGTAGAAAAAGGTAAGGAGTGAAACCATCTACTATTTGATGAATTGTGTCCAGAGTTTAATGGACCTCCAGTTGTATAAGATTAAATACATAACCTTGAATTATAGGGCTGATCAGATCCTCTCTTATGTTTCGAAAGCTGGTTTCAGTTCCCCCTTGAAGGTGGAGACGTAATCATTAGCTCATCAAGATTCCATTTGGTTGCAGGCAGGAGGAGTTTTGTGATGGGAGTAAAACATGTAAGGATTCTGCCATGCATGTGGTGTTTCCCAGGAGTCAGACTCACCCATTACCTCCCTCGATAACATCTTACCCAATCCTTCCCTCAGTAACATCTTACCCAGTACCTCCCTCAGTAACATCTTACCCAATACCCCCCTCCGTAATATCTTACCCAATACCCCCTCAGTAATATCTTATCCAATACCTATCTCAGTAACATGTTTCCCAATACCTATTTCAGTAACATCTACTCAAAACCCCCTCTGTAACATCTTACCCAATACCCCCTAAATAACATCTTACCCCATACCTCCCTCAGAAACATCTTACCCAGTACCTATCTCAGTAACATCGACACAATAACCCCCTCAGTGACATCTTATCAAGTACCTCTTTCTGTAACACCTCACCCAATACCCCCCTCAGTCATATCTTACTTATACATCGTTTATTAGCACCTTGCTCAATACCTCCAACAGAAACACTTTACGCAATACCTCCGTCAGTAACACCTTACCCAGTACTTCCCTCAGTAGCATCTTACCCAGTAATTTTTACAGTAACAGCCAGCATGGTGTTCTGTGGCTCCCCAACCTACACCTCTCACCCTGCTAGCCACCTCAGACCTACCCTCTCCCTCTAACATCATTAAGCTCTTCAAAGTTTCCACAGAGTAGCTGGGGTAGTTTAGTAGTGGTCCTTTTGGAGTATTTCTGCCTTAGCATCTTCCTGAGCATCTAACTTGATGCAGAATTCATGTCGGACTTGTCTGGCTAGCTGTAGGTGCCTCTCTGTTGTGTGTCCCCCATCAACCCACGTGCCTGAACCTGTTTCTGTACACCTGTAGGGCCCCCCGTGGCTCTCCGGAACAGGAAGGATTGTCAATCTAATCTGATGCATAGCGGGACGGGTTTATGCTCTTGTGTAGAAGGCCTATGTTGTTCTGACGTGTCTAGTATTTGAATCGACCACCATGTTAGGTTCTTCTCCAAATTGTATGTCCAGTCTTTTCATTATTCATCCCACAAGCCAAAAACTTCCTACGGTGATTCTATTTCCAGAAGATGATCAAAGTTTTTTTGTCAGGGTGCCCCAAGACAACTAAAAGTGTATTTTCTTTTTTTTATTCAGGATCATATTTCTTAGCATCAATGGCAATTAAATAGTTTTCAAAGTTTCTAAACCATGTTTGTCATTTTAATAGTGGCTACCCTGAATTTTGTAAGAAGAGAAGTGGTTCCGCTACGTATTGGAGAGAAGCCATAAGTTAAAGTTTATTCTAGATAATAAAGATAGTAATGGCATTCAAATAAATAGTGCTGAGACCAATGCTAAAGTGCTCCTGAGAAAGCTATGTGAAATACTTCAAGTCAAGGTTAAAGTGAGCACTAGCTGTCAAAAGAGGCAAATAAAATAAAAGAACACCTTGGCAAAATGTGCAAGCACTGCAAACGCAGTGTTAAGCATATGTAGTTGTCATGAGTAAACTGCTGACTTGAATTCAAATAGACAAAGCCTGAATGCAAAGTGTGCATTAAGTGTGATAAGAGTTAACAGAGGCTTCATGATGTAAACCAGTGTCTTTTCCTCTAAAAATGGCCACTGCATGTTGACCGTGATGTGTGTGAAAAGACTAACTTCACCTGGCACCAGTTAACCTCTTAAAGATGGCCGGCATAAACAGAATTTGTCAGAAAGAGCCCACGATGCGGGTACGCCCACAACTGATCATTCTTTTTTTTCAACTGCCCCTTGGTTCCGGAACCTCAAGTGCAAGTTAAACTAGACATCAGAAGTACAAGTACAAGAGCACAAGCCCAAATACGACACAAAGAAATACAGAAACCCAAGCTTGCTATCATGTGGTGAGTAGATAGGTGAGCTAACAAATAATTATTATACAATTAAAGATTAAAACAATAAAACCTATCTTCAGGGAGAGTCAGATAAACAACACGATTCTCCACAGTCGGGGGATCTACAGGTGGAATCAAAACGTGTGCCAGTGGTCACTGCTAATGGTGAGAGGACAAAGAATATATGTGAGGGGTACACGGGTTCACATATGAGTAGGTCTGTGAGGGGTTTCCACATCCAAGGAAGATGTTTGAAGATGTTAGGCGAAAGGTAGACAGTGTGCCTGGGATCTGTGCATCAAGGGTTCTACAGTACACGATATGGTGCTATTTTGGCCTGATAAGCCAGCCAGGTGTTGGCAAAGCAAAACTGTGGAATAGGTGAGTGTCTCCAAGAAAAAGACAGAGGGGCATATTCACAAGGAGCTATCGCCGAATTAACGGCACTTTATCGCAGCCAAAGTCGTGATAAATTTACCTCCCCATTCACAAGCCCGTGTTAACAGCCCACAGCACCAGTTTAACCGCGATAGCAGCCGCAAAAAACATCGCCACACAGGACCCCCGCAAATATCGCTAATGAGATGCAGAGTAGGAGCTCCCATGCCAAAAGTCGAGACAACATCACACCTCAACATTCACAACGACCAGCCACATCGGTGATAAGAACACAAAACAGGCGATAAGGCGCGTTAGCACCAGGAAATTTACACCTGCTCTGACCTGGTGTAAAGTCGGACGGCAGCCAGCACCACAAAAGGGAGCACAGCCCAGGGCCACATTCGAAGGGCAACAGATGCCATGGAGCCACTCATCATGCGGCCCGGACACCCAAGAGGGCCACAACACCCACCGCCACCACCCCAGGACCCCAACCCACACCCGGAACACCCCCCCGCCCCCGGACCACCACAGACGCAGCACAGACAAAGACAGCGGACCCCCAGGAAGTGTACCAGCCGCACAGACCCAACATCTGACAATGTCACCGTCCACTACAGGCTGAAAGTGACAAACATCCTACGCATCCTGACCATCATCGCCTAACAGGTCTACGGCACCAACACAGCGGACAACCAACATCCCACCCCACACAAAGCTGCTGGCTTGGCTGCACCTGTTGGCCCCTGGTACCCCCCAATCCAACACCCGCCAGAGTTGGAGGAGTCTCACAGCCAGCCACATCCAAGTCCCCCACACCTGTCCTGGACATCACCATCACCCTGGTACCCCAGTCCCCATACGTTCAACACAATGCCCAGGATCCGCTGGAGACCAAGCAAGGACCATACTCCCAAGCAGGATGCACGCACGTGTTGGGGGCAATACACAGCACACATTTACTACCTGTGCCCCCTGGTGACACAGCACACAATCACCGCGACAGGAAGCACACTTCTCACATCAATGTGCAGGCAACAACAGAACACCGTGGAACCCACAACAATGTCGCCTTCAAATACACAGCCAGTGTGCATGATACCTTCATCCTCCGACAGTCCATCATCAACCAGCGTTCCCAGGATGGCAACAAGGGAAATGCACAGCCCCTTGGCAATATCCAAATGAACACCCCACACACCTCAACTCCACAACCATGCAACTCACAACTCTGGCAATGCACACGTCACAAAATCACATACAACAGGCACAACAACATGCCCACCTGCCAGACACGACAGAACAACTTACAATGTTCACATGGGCAAGCCCTGAACATGAGCCAGCAACGGCATGGCACCTCAGCCACATAATAGCCGAATGTGGGGAGAGGTGGCAACCAGGCATGTGTGAAGGATGCAGTAGAACCATGATTGGGAAAGTACACAATGCCAAGAGTGTGCTGGACACACCGCAGTATGCAGAACACACCCATATCCATGGCGACATACACCGCTGGTGTATGGAGTGTAGTGGACAGTGGACGCCACCATGTCACCACAGCCAGTGGGGGACCTCACGGAAATGTTGGGCCAACTAAGGACAATTCCCGTTATTCAGTAGATATAAACCATGGCGGTGGTGCCCAAACCATCCATGGAACATAATATTCTGGCTGCTACCGCGATGGAGTAAGGACGTCGATCAGATCGTCTCCAGTTGCAAAATTACGCTGTGCCCCGAATTGCCTGATTTATTCAGCAAACTCTTGTCACACACATGGGCCAGAATATTATGTTCCATGGATGGTTTGGGCACCTCCGCCATGGTTTATATCTACTGAATAATGGGAATTGTCCTTAGTTGGCCCTTGCCACTTCATTGGTGTAACCAGGTTTTGGACTCCAATTGAGCATTGCAAGATCGAAACGTCGACGCTACCCCCTACCGCACCTGGACCAATTTCCCCTTCCCCATTACCCCTGTTTACAGCCTTAAGGAAATTCTCCTTACAAATTCAAATGAATAATTTGCATGTGGCCAGGTTGCGTCTAACTGTTTATTGGATATCAGTTTTGTACAGTTTTTTAAATATATGCCCTTTACTTTTCTACACACTTTGAGCTCTTTTGACTCCTATATATAAACTTGAGCACTTTTTCTTACACGTTCCCTAGAACATTCTCTTTTTTTTATTGACCCTCTAATGATTATTCCTTTCAATGACTAAATAAATATATTGTAATAATACTTAGTGGTTTTTCTGCACATTTATTTTTACGATTTACAGACGTTTGGGAGCTGATTAATGTAAGCTCAAACAAGTTGATAATTCTGTCAATCTATCTCTTCCTTGAACAATTGGCCCTTGATTACACCATGGCAGTGAACATTATTTAAGACAGAAAACAATTCACTATACACCCTTTGATGTGGTGGCAACAAGTCTGTGCATGGCATCACAACCACACGTGTCTGTGGGCCTACGCGGACTACTGCCCTCGGCCTACGCTGCGCACGAGTGGGATCACAGATTTGGAACTGAACATCGGTAATTCAAAAGGCAGAATACATTTCATCGCACGCACGGAGAGGCGTAAGAGGATGACGCGTTGCAGTCCGGAGGGAACAGGATCATCGTTACGGAGGTGATTTAACACTACCGACAACTGCCACTGTGTCACTAACTCTGTGCCTCACGAGCCAACGACACGTGGCTGTGGGCCACTGCTGACCGCTGCCTCCGGCCTACACTCTGGTCCAGTAGGTCACAGAGTCTTGATTTGGCAATGTTGGAGTTCACATTTGTGTACCGGCATCATCGCAGACAGCATCCCCTCTCAGCACCTGTGCCACTAAGTGTGTTCCCCGACATTCATGGACACTCACTGGTCGTACGTTGGTGGCGTTTGAGTCTATGGAATAGGGGCTAGTTTTCATCCTCATGTAGCTGATACTGAATAGTTGGTGAAAACGAGGGTTGCACTTTCCACTCCTCCATTTGCTGCTTCCAGATAACATCAGACCTTCCGCATCATGCCCTGGAGGACACCTTCCACTGTCCCCCGCAACCCTCCGCAACATACACCTCGGACATTGATGGGGACCCACTCAGGTCGCATGGCCCATCTGACTGCACCGCAAGTCACCGTCCCGTGGCTGGGTGCCTGTGCCGGCCGCAGTGCATCCGGGGCCACTAACTCTGTGCTGCTCAGGCCTGGAACCCCTTCTTCTGAGACATTGAATGGCCTCTGTAGCGATGGTCTTGGAGTCATCACCGCCATGTGTCTGTGGCCCTGCGCTGTCCGCACCCTCCGGCCTCAACTGCGGGCCACCAGGGCCCACACATAGCATCGAGTCTTGACCGGCCCGGACGTCGCATCACCGCAGGAGGCCCACATCGCCACCGCAAGGACCACCTCCAACCGCCATCTGCCAGAGTCGAAACGGTGGTCCTGACAGACCTACGGAGTTGCTCAGAACTTTCGTGGATGCCATCATCGGCCTGATACCCTGCTCAGCACTCCAGGTGCCAGTGACTCAGTGCACCGCAAGCCATTGTCCGTTACTGATTGAGTTTTGTGCTGTTGTGAGGTTGCGCAGCAATGTCACCTCATGCAGTGGGGGAGACCTGGGACTATGATGAGGAAGATGTGCCAAGTGTGCGGACAGGAGAAGGCACAGACAATGGGAGGGCAGGAGGCAACAGCCCCAATGCAGGAATGTAGACTGGTGGTGGTAGTCAAGCTACACACCCAGATCTATTACTGGGTATTGCGCTGTGGACTGCGGACGCAATGTCACCTCAGGCAGTGTGGGAGACCTGGGACGTTGATGAGGAAGTTGATGCAGGTGTAACACACCCCACTGCATCTGCATCAGGACTAACCCGAAGGGACACAATCCTAGCAATTTCTTCACATGAGCGCCCTCTTCTCTAGTGCCCCTACCTCAGTGCACTGCAACTCACGGAATCTCCTGACTGAATATTGGGTGACCTCTGTCCTTACTCCGGATCCCTCCATGTTGCTCTGCAGTTGACTCTGTTATGCTGGTGTTTTCTGTTTCCATTACACTGGTGTCCACTGTTCAGGTTGTTGCCAGCACCAAGCACTCCGTGCGGGCTGGCCTATACTGACCCCACACACATCCAGCACAGGTGTCACTGTACATGTGGCCCTGCCAATAAAGGGGCCGGGCGCACGTGCCCGTAGCCAGTTCAGCATGATATGTGCATGTGTCCCTGTGGTCTTGTTGTATGCATGGGGGCCCTGGGCCCTACGACATTACATTGTGCTGTGTATAGCGGACACAGACATGTTACCGCAGGCAGCGGGCTAGAACCTGGACATGTAGCTTTGTCCTCACCCACTCAGTTCGTAAGGGGAGTGGACTGTGCCATCATACGCAGAGCCAACGTGGGTGTGTGACTGATATGTGCGTGCCCCTGGGCGTGGTTCTGTACTGGGTATGTGCATCTGCATGTGTCTCTATGGCAGTGTGGGTCTCTTTTGTGGGGTGTAGGTGGTCCCTGAAGGGTATTGGACACCCACATATGTGTTCTAGTTCACATTCCATGGGTTCGGCAACACCCGCACCTGTTGGGCCACCTCCTTTTGGCGTTCTGACACCTGGCATTGGGGTGCCATGTGTGGGTCGGTGAAGTGTTGTGAGCCAGCCGTGATTGCGGGTGCTTCATGCTGTGTGGTCTGTTGCAGGGGCTGGGTTCTCCTCTGAGTAGCTTGTCTGCCCTGGTCCTGGTGGTGGGTTGTGTGGGATGTCCATGGGCTGTTGTAGGGCATCGCTGTCGAAGGTGTGGTGTTCGTCTCCGGCATCGCTGATGGGTTGTCTGTTCTGACCTGCTGGAGGTGTTGTTTGTCCCTCTGCATTGTGAAGGGGAGGTGCATGTTGGCATTGTGTTGGCGCCTTGTTCTTGTCGACATGCAGACTGTGTGACAATGTACATTGCGACTGTTTGGGCGGTGGTGGCTATTTGAGTTGGGACAGTGGACATTTGGCCTATATGGCTGTTGTGGGGTTGTAGCCGTAGATATGCATCTCACGGTTCCCTGCTCTGTCCAATGTGATTGTTCTGTTTCTGCGCCTGGGCGGACCCAGTTGTGTCCCCTGTTCTGCAGTGTGGGTGTTGCACTTTGTGCCACATTGTCATGGTATGTGCTGTGATTGCTATGTGTGTGTGCTGCAGTGTGCCACGGGGATGGGGGACATGTCCCTGGGTAATTGTGGGTGTGCAGTGTGCTACACCTCATTGTGCATGTGTGCCATTGTGCCCATCACCCCCGTCCCCCAGTCCCTGTTGGATCCTCACCCTGTTGTTGTTGTGTCAGGTCCTGTCGAGATGTGTCCGTACTCCCACCTCCTTGCACCGTCTCCACACTGATGACTGTGGCCTGGGTTTCCTCCAGCTCCTCCTGTGGCGCTGGACTGCCACCTCCTGTCGCCGTTGCTGCCTTCCTGTTGGCAGCGGGTTTGTGCCTGGTTTAGGTTGTCACGTCCTGGCGGCGCCTCTTGGCCTCCTGGATTGGCCTCCTCGGCACTCTGACTGCATTCCAGGTGGTCTGCTTGTGGGTCAGTTGCTGGTAGTGTTCTGTGACTCCGTGGCGCTGGTCTTGTTTTGATGCGGTCTGCACCCCGTCTTCCTCTCCCTTTTCTCCTTGGCCTTCCCTGACCCCGTTGTTCCTTGCTGGTGGTCTGTGGGGATTGTGGAGTTCGCGTTGACCTCTGCGCTGGGTCAGGGTGCATCCTTGTTGCTACGTGCTTTGGCTTGTTTCTGGTGTGTTGTTTCTGTGGTTTTTATGGTGCAATTTCCCGCCAGACGCGTGGGATTTGCAGGCATGTGGCTGCTTTTCGCTACTTTTTGTACCGCGATTGGCCTCATTGCATGATTTCTCGCGTTTTGCAATTTTTCGGCGTGTTGTTGATTTTCACGCTGACATTTGACGCGTTATCTGGCGACTATCGCATGCTACCGCCTTGTTGTGAATTCCACGTTGGCACGGGGTTATTTTCCCGCGATAGGCTGCGATATTGAAAGTTGCGTTACGCTACTCTTGCGGTAGTTATCGCACGTTCTTGTGAATATACCCCAGAGTGTGTGTCAGGTGATCTGTGCAGACAGAGGTAGAGTTTAGTGCAATGCAAAAAGTCTGCCTTCCCCCTTATGTTTTACTTTGTTGATTAATATGAGTTTAGTCAATATTGTGGAAATCATAAAATGGCCACAAGAAGTCCTCGTTTCCCAAAAGTTGGGAATTTAGAGGTGAAACCTCAACAAAAAAAAAAAAGATTGCATTTTCCAAATTTCGCGGGCAGTTTTGTAAAAATCGCGGCATTTTTACAAAACCGCTGATTTCTGAAATCCTGGAGGGTCTGATTATAGAAGGGGCCACAAATTCTTGTGCTGCCTCTTCTGTAGTATGGATCACTCCAGTACACATTTTACACCAGCACAATCAAGAAGCGGTGTAACAAGCGGGCATTACCACATTTGGATGGAGGTACAGCCCTAGGCAAATGAGGAAATTCTTTGACTCTGTGCCCCACACAATACTACAGACAGGGGCTCAAAGGCAAAGGACCAGTGGTGCCCCCTTGGAAGAGGGGGAACAGGTCCTGTGAATCTCCCAGACATCTAACTGCAGGTGGGTGCAGTCAATCACTGCACCTGCCTGCAGGGGGATCTCCGTCACCCTTTGAAATACATGTCGTTTGCCACCTGCACATGAAAGGTGGACTGGCGGCTTCAAACAGTTGGTCCGCCTTTCGTTAATGCACTGTCCTGGAAGCATATTTACTGTAATAGGGTGCACTATCCCAGTCTGCACCCAGTTTAAGGTACGCCTATTGGGGCAGTAACAAGACTGATTTGCACATGGCAGGTCTCTGTGTGAAGAAGCCTAGTGGGCGAAAAACAATCGCCTGGAATGTGGCCCGAGCAATTTCATGCAGGTGACATTAATTCAAGCATTCCTTCCATTGGAAAGCATGTCAAGAACACTCGAAAAGTATTCTCTTTAGTACAGCGGATTATGGGCCAACTAATGCTTCTGATCTACTAACTGTTAATCACGTACTCTTGTAAACATTTGAATATTATTAATTGATCAACTAATTGTTTAACGGACATTTTTAACATTTACTTGAGTATTAATAATTGCTAACAAAGGATTTTTAAGATCTTAAGGAATTTACAAAAAAAAAAGTTTTATTGTCGTTTTCTGTTTTTAGAATTTATATTGTTATGGTTTTAATTAACTGAAACAATAAACATTTAAACTTGAACTACATTCCTTCCATTGCTTTGTTGTTTTTGCAATCCAGGCCATGGTAGTGCTCTATATTTATCATAGGGGCCCAGATAGCTAATGCTAATACAAAAGACACCCAAAAAAGGCCAGGTGAATGGAAGAGGTGAGAAGTCAACTAGCCTAAAAGCAGGATCTCAGTGCTCTGGCCATTTAGACTGAGTCAGTTTACCTAAATTGAACAGTGAACTTCCTTCTGTTAGTTTGCCACATGGAGGCATGCTCTAGCTCCCTCTCCAAATATGAGGTCTGGATGTCATCAATGCTTATGTGGTAGCTTTCCAAGATGCTGGAGAGCAGGCCATTTAGGAGTTATATAGGAGCACAGATGCGATGGCAAATTCTTGGTTGATTCCAACTTGATGCTGATGGTCTTAGAAAGAAAGAAACTCGTATGGCTTTCCGAGTATGGTTGTGAGAATGATTAGAAGTGAGATCAGACAGAGCCTTAATTCTGTGAATGATTCCAGGAACTAGATCCACACAATGTGAGTCCAAAGGTTTGAGAGCACAGACCTGGCCTTGTTCACAAGTGAGCAGGAGCCAAGAAGCTTGGTTTTAGCTTCCCTTGGCCATGCCAAACATGACATAAATTCCCGTACAATTTGATTTCCATGACAGCTGAGAGTTAGCCATCTACAACAATCATTAGAGCCCTTTAGATGCAAGTTGTCATCTCATGTGTATTAAGAGGTCTGTTATCAATGGTATGCCAAAAGGACAGTTTCTTGATTTGAAAATCTTTTGAATGTCATGGATTTTGACTCTACAAGATGTTTCTTGTCCTGCCACTTAGACCAAATCAGAAAAATTGGACAACCAAGGGTAAATAGTGGTCATAGAAACTGTAAGATGTTATTAAAGGATATGCTGCAGAATTTGCCACTTTTGAGTGAGCCAAGGAAACAATTTTAATTGCCAATCTTAAGGTCATGAGGTATTCACTCAATGAAGATAGTATTTGAATTCTTACTGAGTTTAGAATATAGTTCTGAATCCATTGCTGTGTGAAAATTTGGAAAACATGTAATAATAAATTATTGCTAGTCTAGCATTGTATTAGAAATATTTTATTATTTATGTGCATGGTTACGTGAACAAAATGTATAATAAACTCTTTTAAGCAAATGACGTACAAAATATACAAGAGGCCTGAAATGTACAAATGAGGTAAGTTGTTGGCCTAAAGGAGGTGACCTCTATCATAGTTTGTTAATGAGGGAGTGCATCTGGGACATGTTTCATATCACTGTCTAACTGAAGGCTTGTGAACATATACAGAGTTTGCAAGTTTTGTACGATGTGAAATTGTGGAGTTTCTATAGTCGCTTTGATTTGCTGCAATTTTTTTGCTGTTGCTGATTCTAATATCAAGGATGATTGGACAAAAAAATACCAAAGGTAAGTGTTTTGGTGCCTATTTGTTTGGAAATAACAGAGTGGAAACAGAGATGAAATGGGAAATATGGCT
Source organism: Calotriton arnoldi (assembly GCA_963921515.1). Taxonomy (NCBI): domain Eukaryota; kingdom Metazoa; phylum Chordata; class Amphibia; order Caudata; family Salamandridae; genus Calotriton; species Calotriton arnoldi. Next base: position 2,380,891 of record CAWUFW010000540.1, on the reverse strand, counting down.
TGATTATGGCCACATCCTGGACCTCATCTTTTTGACATCACCAACCATTCGATGCAAACCACCAATACCACAGGACTGGAACAACCACCTCACCATCCCCATCTTTCTGTTCAGTGTCCAAACAACACACCAAAGTAAACCAAAAAAAAGAATAAGAACCCCTCCTATCTTTTAAACACTTGTTCTTCGACAAGTTAAAGTTCAAACTCCTCTCTTGTCCTGCCAATGCAATATCTAATGTCAACATTCTTCTAAATGACTTAGGAAAGTCATTTAAATGCCTAGGCTCCCATTAAAACACACATCTGCAGACAGGAAATAAAGTGTAAGAAAAACAGAACCACCAATGACCTCAAACTATTGAAATCTCTCAGTGCAACAAAGAGACAACACATGGCATCAGTCAATGCCAAGTACTATATCAATACCCTCAATAAAAGCCAACAGAAGTAAAACACTCTTCAAAATCCCTGCCTGAACCTCCTATTACATACTAAACAGACAAGGGCAATGCCATCAACTTCTTCAATCAATCAGCAGTTGTGTAGTGCAGCACTGTCACCCCTAGGGGTCTCTGGGCACTGTGGGTGCGACGTCTCTGTCGAAGAGCCGGATATTGAGTTTTTCATGAAGTCCGCCAGGGAGGATGCTGTTTGAAAATGGAGGGGTAGGTCGTTCCAGGTCTTGGTGGCAATGTAAGAGAAGGAGCGGACCTCGCTGCGGCTGTGACAGTTGGGGGGGGTTTACGGGCTAGTGATGAGGAGCGCAGGTGTCTTGTGGGTCGGTGGTAGTTCAGTCGTTGTTCATGCAGAGATGTGTAGGTGTGTGTGAGGATCTTGAACTGGCATCTCTTCTGGATGGGAAGCCAGTGGAGGTTTCTGAGGTGGGGGTGTTGTGGGTCCATTTGAGGAGGTCCAGGATGAGTCTGGCTGCAGCATTCTGCATGGTCTGGAGTCTTTTGAGGAACTGGGTGGAGATGCCAGTATAGAGAGCGTTGCCGTAGTCGAGGTGGCTGGTGACGAGGGCCTGAGTGATGGTCTTTCTGATGTTGACTGGAATACATCTGGAGATTCTGCAGAGCGTGCAAAGGGTGTGGAAGCAGGAAAAGACGACTGCGTTGACTTGTCGTTTCATGAGCAGTTCACTGTTGAGGATGATGTCTAGGTTGCGTGCATGGTCTGTTAGTGTGGGAGTTTGTCCTAGTTCTTCTGACCACCAGCTGTGATCCCATATGGTTGTGTTCTTTCTGAAGATCAGTACTTCTGTGTAGTCGGAGTTGAGTTTCAGGCAGTTGTCTCTCATCCAGTAGGCTACGTTGGTGATAGATAGAGCAAATCGCCTGTAAAGATTGTTTATGTGCAGGAAGGGGGCTAGGGTGCCAAAATGGGGATAGGGTGCCCGAACTGGCGCTAGGCAGCTTTTTTAGTGCCAGTGCTAGGGGTAACGCAGAGGTGCGCCGCATTCTTGTGAATACAGCACATCCCTGCTTTTTGAAACTGTCGGAGCACGGCTTTACTAATTTTGGCGTAACACTGCTCTCCGCCAGTTTCTTCTAAATATGCCCCTGTGTTCGCAGTGGATGCTTGGTTGGAGAATTCCTTGACTATTTCGAAGCGTTCTTTCATGTTTTTGGCTGCTGTATCGATGCAAGCTGGGAAGGCTGTTCACTTGGCTTCCTTGATGCGCCTGTGTTGCTGAGGGCTACTTTGTGAGCAGCTCTGTCTGAAGGGTTCATCGTGGTGCGCCACTGTTTCTCGAGTCAGTAACAGTTGTGCTTTGTGGTTCTGAGCTCTGGAGTGTACCAGCTGGATTATTTTTAGGTTTTGTTGGTTTTATCTGGTTTCATCGGGCGACTCTGTTGGCGCATTTGGTGATCCATGTGGAGAAGTTCTGGACTGCCTGGTCAAGGTCTTATAAAGCTTCGGGTGGCTGACCCTGAGGGCCTGTGTCCACTGTGTCTCTGTTACCTTGCCCCAGCTGCGGTAGGAGGAGCTGTGGTGCTTGGGGATGGTGTGATGAGCGTTGGAGATGGCAAAATGAACATGGCGCAGTCAGTCCAGGTGAGTTCTGTGATGTGGCTGAATTTGATTCTGTCGCTGGAGGTGAAAATGGAGTCAAGTATGTGTCTGGCTTTATGCATGAGTTCAGTAGCCAGTTGGGTGAGGCTAATGTTGTTCAGGTTCTCCAGGAGGGCAGTGGAGTTGGCATCTTCAATGAGGAAATTAAGGTTGCCGAGTTGGACGTAGTGGTAGGAGTCGATAGTGAGAGGAGCGATGAGGTTTGAGATGGCGTTGCAGAAACGTGGTCAGGGTCCTGGCCTCTGTATACAAGGGTGCCTCTTGTTGTGGTCTTAGCGTTGGTCTGTAGTTGGAAGTTGAGGTGTTCCACGAGGGGTGTTGGGTCGTCAGATGGTTTCCTTGAAGATGATGGCGATGCCCCCACTGTGTTTGTTGGTGCGATCTTGGTGTATCATCTTGTATCTGTTGGGTAATGCAGTGGTGATGTCGGGGTTCGAGGCTGGGTTGAGCCATGTTTCAGTGATGAAGGCAACGTCAGGGGAGAGGGCAGTGATGGTGTCCCAGATTTCTGTGGCATGCTTGCACAGGGAACGGGCATTGAGCAGGATGCATTGGAGCAGTTCTGGGTTGTTCATGCTCTTCTTGGTGGAAGTAGCGAGAGATCCAGGGTGGACTGGAGGCCCTATGTTGCAGGAGAAGCAGCAATGGCATCAAGTGAAAGGTCCTTTGCTTGACTGTGGGGAGAAAAGGCAGCAGCAGTTTTTTCGGTGTCTGGGATCCAGGGCCAAGAGATCTTTGGCAGTGTAGCAGTAAATGGCGTGAGAGCCAGGGGTCCTGGCCCTGGGCACGGTCCAGGCATGGACGGGTGCAGACGGGCTTGCCTTCGGCACGCTGGTGGCGTGGCCATGCTGTGGCCTCCAGTAAGTAGGTCCTGGGAGGATGGTGGGGCGCTGGCTTGTCGGAGGAGGGAAACGGAAGAAAGAGGGAAGAAGCGAGCAGAAAAGGTAAACCAGAGGACAGAAAAGCAAGCAGAAAAGACAAACCAGAGCACAAGAGGGCAAAACAGTGGACACGAAAACGAGCAGTGAAGGCAAAACATAGGACAGAAAAATGAGCAGGAAAAGCAAAACAGAGGGCAGAAAAACGTGCAGAACAGGCAAAACAGAGCAAGAAACGAGCAGAGGAGGCACAAACAGAGGGAAGGAGGTAGATAGGAACCAGAGGGTAGCAGACTGCGGGCAAGTTGGAATGGAGAACTGTCACAGGAAGAGCTGGCACAAGGTCCTTCTCAATGGGGTCAAGCTGAGGCCTCCATTCCTCTTCTTTAGTGAAAAAATAGAGGATCCAACTACCATCAAACACTAAGAATGATTCTTCTATAAGACCCACCCCTTCTTATAGCATCCCGCAATGATTGCTTCTTGTTCTCAACAAATAATAGGAATCATGTCTTGGTAGGGTTGAGTTTGGGTAGGTGCTGGACATTCAGGTCTGGAGCAGGTGCAGGCAGTATTTGAAGATCAGGATTTCTGGAGCAGAAGAGACTTTTAAGTAGAGTTGTGTATCGCCATTTTATTGGCTCAGTGATATGAACCTTGACAGTTTCAAACCCAAATTTTCAACCACTGACAAGTCACCTGGATTCACCTTCAGCCTCAAGGACCACATTGCCAAGAAAACAAACACATCTGGTATCAGCTCTAAATAAAGTGAAACTGTTTCTCTCCAAAAACAACTTTGGAACTGCTTTTCAAGAGCTCATATTCATGCAGGTGGATGTTCGCAACCATATCTGGCTCTCCCCGACTTGATATTGGCCCGCGTTTAGACTCTAGCTGCTGCAGCATTCCTTAGCAATGGTCTGAAGAACTATGACCACATCCTTCCCACCCTGAAGGAACTTCATTGGCTCTCCTTCCCGGGCCAACTTTCTAGAATAAAAAAAAAAATTATTAAATGATAGCTCTGGTGGATTGGATGAAGGAAATTAGTTTAAGCTTAACACTGGGAAATAAGAAATCTTAGTGGTAGGCAACAAATGAGACATCTGGTCAGACTCCTTGTAGCCAAGTTCCATTTCCTTCTGAGACAGTCAAGAATTTGAGAGTCATACAGAAAAGTAAATCTATACTTACCTATATATACTTACATTCACAATATTTTGGTAGCCCGTATTCTGACATACAACACCGGCACCACCCCTAAATGGTTAAATGGTTCTTGAATACCGCTTCAAATGCTCATTCTCTGCATCCAAGTATACCTTCTCACTGTTCCTAAACCCTCAAACAGACAGTCTCACCTCCACTTACATCTCCTATATGTCATGCTAAACTGGAGAGTTCTAGCCTTAATTTTCAGGACGGACCCTAGTTGACAGTTTTCAAGAGAACTCCCAAAACACACTTTCTCAATGTGGGGTCTGTCCAGCTCTCCGAGACATACTCCAGATATAGCTTGCACCACATGAATTATGTAACTATGTTAGAGTTGGAAAGAGACCTGAAAGATAGTCGAAGGTCAAAGGTCATGCAATACAGAAAAGGAAGTACCCCTCGGAATAATGCTCAGAGTTAAACATTATAATATTTCAACAATAACTGGAGTATGAGGATCCCTGTCAAGATGGACGGCATCCTTCTGCCCCTTGGGTGAAATGTAAGGGTTTCCTTATGGAGAGCTCAATGAAATGAAAAAAAAACTACTTTCAGACATTTTGCAGAGAAGCATGCACAGCAGCTCACGTTGGTTGGAAGGAAATGCCAGTCTCTGAGTTTTCTTGCTGAAAGATGTGCAGTGGTAGCAGCCACACCTCAATCATAGGGTGTTCACATTCTCCACATGCATCCTTCAGGCTTTAAATAACTAGGAGGGGAAAAGCTCAGCAGCTCCTTCTGCGCACAGTAACATAGAGACAGCTCCCTGCTGCAAGGCTCTAGGAACCTTCCTCTCCCTATGGTGCCTGGCAGTAATGACATCCGGTCCCTAGGAAAAGCAGACATTATTAACCGGTAAGGTTGATGTCTACTTTAGGGAGTTTACTTCTCTCAAATAGTGTTTTTGATGATTTTGGTGATAGCAGAAGGGTCATTGGACATGGGAAGACAATTACACATGAATGCTCTGTCTCCTTCTCCTGTCCTTGAGTTTCCATAATAGACCTACCGCACGTTAGGGTGTCAGGTAGTATTTCTATTTACATACAGAACTGCCCTTGTGAACAAGAATGCCAAATATCCATAATTGGCAACTGGAGTTGCTTGCTCCTGAACAAGGCAATATTTTATTACAAGTGAGCTGACATCTGACTTCTCCAGTCCTTGTCATCAAGTAGAGATTTGATGTGGGGAAAGGGCCTGAGCACTCCTGACTTCTTCAGGGACCACCTTCAAGGTGATGGTGAAAGGTTCCCTCACTCCAGATGGGAACCGTGAGAGTTAAGGAGGGATGTAGATGGATAATGTTGGCAGGACGGACAGAGGTTCACCACTTAAAAGGCAGAACATCCATGGTGCCCCAGCACCACTAGTAAGTATCACATTACCTGTTATGTATGTGACTAATAACAGATAAAAAGCAGCAGCAGCTAATTCTGTCACAAGTTAAAGGTGCATGTATACTTTCTTTTAAAACAATCAGTAGTCATATCACTTTAATCACTGGGGTTGCAGAATAGTCCACATGTGTAGCATCACCCAGTGCACTAACCAATTGAGTGAACTATGAACATAACAAATTGCATGTAGGGACCTTCAGAGCTGCTCAAAGCTGCCAGCTTAATGAGAACTATAAACTGTGCGCTTATCTCTCACACTTGTTGAGCCATCATACTGTTAAGCTCTGAGTCCCACTGCACAATAACCACACCTCAGTAGTCCTCCCTTACAACACGAAAACACTTCCCACACATGATCAAAACAAAAACAACACACTTCCACACCCTACAGTATGTAGCATGCTACCCATGAATATGCCTCTTTTCCCCGCTGCCCGTCACCCCGCATGTTGTTACAACGCGGTTGTTACAACGACCGATTGTAACAACGCATACCATTACCACGCAAGTCGTAACCACGACTTGCGGAGGGGGGCACTGGATGTTGGAATAGTATAATTTACTATTCCAACTCCAGTCTGTGCGGACAGTAGGGAAGGTGTTGGATTTTAAATCCAACACCTTCTCCCCCCTCCGCAAGTCGTGGTTACGACTTGCGTGGTAATGGTATGCGTTGTTACAACGCGGTCGTTGTAACGACTGCGTTGTAACAACATGCGGGTGACGGTTTCGTGGTCAGGGTTGTTTACCGCTACCCATGTAGGCAAGCATTTCAGCACTCCACATAGCCACATAGGGGTAGTAAGCACTATATAAATATAGCAATTCAAGACAATACGATAAAACAACATTAGGGAATAATTGTGACTCTTAAGTATTGTTAATAGCCGGTGCTTAAATTGTGCAGGTGGTTGCAAGAGGTGGACACCAGCAGTCATTTTTGGGGAACAGGGTATATTTTTCATCGTCAGATCTTGAAACAGAGCAAGAAAGAAAAGGCCAGAAACTTGAGAAGGGTGAAAGAGAAAGATATGACTACAGTAACAAAGGGAGAATGTGGGGATGAAAAAGAAGCTGCAAAAGAAGAGTGAGATAAAGAGACAATAAGTGCAGGATGGTGGAAGAAAGAGACATTGGAAGAAATTAAGATTCACCAACATTGGTATCAGCACTGGACCAACAATGGCGAAAACTTGTACTAGTACACTAAAGTGACTGCTCTCATTCACTGCATTTACCAAGCAGTGTACTCCCCTCTCACTTTTGCTTGGCTCCTCTTTGGAGTTGCTGTCAGACAAGTTCCTGTGGATGCATCTGCGCTCTAGAAGTTGTTTTTAACCTGAAAAGACTGTGAGCAGCATTTCCAAGTGCACCCAATGTGACATGTTACTCTCTGCTGATGAAGGAACACATTCCGTAAGCATGTGTTCAAAGAGTGCACCCAATGTGACATGTTACTCTCTGCTGATGAAGGAACACATTCCGTAAGCATGTGTTCAAAGAGTGCACCCAATGTGACATGTTACTCTCTGCTGATGAAAGAACACATTCCGTAAGCATGTGTTCAAAGACTGATAGCACTGGCTGTGCTGTCAGTGATGTACATTTCAGTACTTGTGAGTAAACGAAAGTGACTGTGATCATGCACTACATTGACCATAATGCATCTTGGGTTGCCACCTAGCCATAGGTACAGGCCAGTAAGAAAGATGGCAACCCTAAATGCATCTGGGAGAAACTGTGGTGGTATTGCAGGCAATGTACTGCCTTCTCACCTTTACATGGTATTCAGAAACCCTGCCATTCACTGCAAGCTCATAAGAAAAACTGTGACTCATGCACTTTATATTGCATTATAACCAATTGCTAAGTACTACATCAGTTGTTAAAGGCCCTAAATCTGAGTTCTACCTGAGCCTCGGGTGACAGCCTATAACAAGGGAGAGAGCCAGGGCAGAAGGGCAATAAGACTATTAGAACATTTCATCCCCTGAAGGGTAGGATGTTCTAAATTAGGAAGGGAGAAACAAATACAAACATTGGAATGCTGGAGTGGAACAGCTATATTAGCTATTATTAGCCTATAGCTACTCTATTGTCTTCACAACCTCTCAACATTCCAATGTTCTATTTCTACAAGACACAACACCCCAGAAGACATCATCATACAAAGGAAGATTCTAGAACACCTTTTGTTGGTGATTGTTAGAGATGCAGGGTTGGTTAAAGAGAACTGGTTTCCCACACATGATAACCCCTTTAAAAGTTGTAAATAGTGCCAGTGCCTATGTAGAAAGAAAGAAAACTGGCACAAACTGGGGGAGGGAGCTGTTCTGGGACTGGACTTCTTGTTCTCTTCCACCTATAAAAAAACAGCAAGAAAGTGATGGTGTGCAGTAGCATTGTGCTCATGTTCTGCCAAACCCAACTAGAGCAATCGATACAGAAAAATGAAATCCCCACTTAGCAACAAACATTTTTTTGGACGGGCTGCTCATCATTGGGCTGCTGTTACATTATTTTACGCTTAGCAACTGAATATATATATTCATAAAGAAGAAAAGGCATGTGTCCTGCTTTCCTGATTTCAAATCAGTATTTTAAAAAATAAACTGTTCTCCAGTGGCATAAATTATGCAATGCATGGGGGATTGAGCCTGGACTATTAGATTTAATTTGTTGCATCTGTGACATCTTTGCAGATTTCGGTTCGGTATGGACCAATTTTCCTTGAATAACTACTGCTACAGGCTATAAAATTGTTTTGGATTAAAACGAAATGCCTTCTGAACAGCACACTGTCACCACATGAACCATGAACTCCAATTCACTAAAATGTGGAGGAAAGAGAAGTGAGGTCACTCACTCAATGACCCTTCGTGAAGGTTGTAGGAGAGTAGGATCTGCTTCTTATGGTTACCCCCACTTTTTGCTGATGTTCCACTGTTTTTCGACTTTAGTCTGGCTGGGGCCCTGCTATCCAGGACCCCAGCCTAGCTGCTTCCTCTCTAAAATGGATTCCATGTGCCTTAGGTACACTTCAGATTGGATTCTGGGGTGCCCTTATAAGTCCCTAGTATATGGTACACTATGTACCCAGGGCATAGGTACCCCAGAGGCCTACCAGGGGCTGCAGCATATATTATGCCACCCCTGTAAGGCCCTCCAAAATGACACCACAGGACTGCTACAGCAGCCTGAGTGAGGTGGTGCATGACCCCTTACTGAGATATAGGTTCACTATATCTCACCCTATCACTGCACATACAAACCTATCAGTCACCCCTATGGCAGGCCTTATCAATCCTGAAGGCAGGATGCTTGGTTTTATGTGAGAGGGTGCCCCTGCATGAGCAGAGCCCCTCTGCAGCCTTCGGAATCTATCCTCCGGGGTTGTCTGTGAGTGCAGCCTGACCATATACTCTTAAGTGCATTATATCTAAACGGTAAATGCTAACTTCGGGATGGCTGCACGGAAACATGTTGTGTTTGGTGTCAAACACCTTGGAATCATACCCCCACACCAGTCCCTGGTGGGAGAGACATGACAGCACCGGTATACCCGGTACCAGCTAAACCGAGCCCTGGCATCACAAAATGGATGCTGCAGCCACAGACACGAGTCTGGCCTCCCACTGCTGACCGAAACTCCGGCAGGGGAGGCCTGGACAATAGGTTTCCTGTCACAGGGAGGTGTTACCACCTCCCAGACAGGCTTTAGTGTATTGGGGCTGGGTGGGTGCACTCTCTGAGTGCTTTGAAGTCCTGCACTGGGGGCACATTAGGTGTCCCTGTGCATACCCCAGTTCAAACCGGTTGCGGGGCTGCCAGCCCCTGCTCTGGCACGAAACTGGACAAAGGAAATGGGTGTAGCCACCCCTCTTTCCAAACCCTCCCATAGGTGGGTCCCCTGAGTTAGTCCAACCCCTTCCTTGGGTATAAGTAAGGAACCCCTGGCAACAGGATTTTAGATTTCCCTGGACGAAACTCTGATACTGAATCCTGGACCTTCGACGATCTGTTAAATGCCAGATGACTGAAGAATCCTCCCTTGGAGTAAAGGAGTTACTCCCCTGCTTGGCAGGCACCAAAGATGCATCTGTCCGGTCTGCATCTCCAAAGCTCCCGCCGGATACCGACAACCCTGCAACCCAGAGGGAGGATTTCCAGACTCCCCAAAGGCTGACCCGAGTCCCCAGCAAAGCTGAGACCCGTAGACCTCGTGGGTATTGTGGAACCAGAATCCCTGGACACCGTGCACATTTGCAAGTGCATAAGCTTCTGGTCAATCCTAGAGGCTGTGCTTTGGGTTATTTGTAGCCCTGACCCCGAGCAGTGAATCCACCGAAGATTGCTGGCCTGGCCACTCCGAGTGATCCGTGGGCCGCCATTTCGTGATTCTGCCTGAGGTCCCTTTGCGATCCCTTGTCCGTCAACTTGTGGGTCCCTCAGAAGGACATCTTTGATTTCAATGGGCTTCCCTAGTTGCTCCAGGTCTGCCCTGACTCTCCCTCACTTGGAGAGTCCCTCAAACCTCGCTGGTCCGCTCCGAAGCCATTGTTCTTTTTATGCGTGGGTTGCTGTTACCAAGGCTTGTTGGGTCCAATCTGGGCACCGACACTGCAGTCAGCTTCTACCTTTGTGGGACAGCTCGATTCCAGCTCCTGGTTGTCGTCGATGCCTCCTGGTCCTCGTGGCTGCAGAGACAATCCTCCCCTCTTCGAACTTGAAGCACCCGACATCGGTGGGCATTCGACTATCGTGCCCCTGGTCACTGGCTAGTGACCTAGACTCTATCCCCTCTGCTTTCAGGTTCTTCTCATCCTCGATCCAGGCTTGGATCTCTTCGGACACTTCGCAGCTCCTCGGCAGCAGCACTTTTCAGTCAGCAGCCATTGAAAACGACGACGCGGCCCGACACCATTTGACACCTGTGCACCCGGCTTCCCTGGGTGAGGTAACACGAGTACTACGGTGCTCCCATGGGTGTTGGCACTAGAACCCTCTAAGTCCAAAAGGGTTTGTTCCTAGTCCACTCCGAAGTGTCCCTAAACTTTAAAACTCTAACCGCGACTTTCCCCATAGACGCTAACGGAGCTCGCGGCTGTGTTCACACACTGCACACGTCCCCCATGGGTCCCCTGTGTCACTACCTTGGGTGGTTCCTTGGGGTCCCAGCGATTCTACAGGCTCTAGGCCTTGTGTCTAGTCAAGTCGTGGTTCTTATACCACTTTCTTAATATATGGTTTAGTACGCCCCTAGGGCTAATCGTATATTGTGCTAATTTACTGTGGTATTTGACTTGTAACTTGTGTATTTCGACCTCTAGCCTCATAAAGAGACTAGTGGGTAGTGTTTAGTAATAAATACATATATTTTATATATATACCTGGTGTGGTTCTCCTTTCATTTGGTCATTCATGAGGTTATAGACTGGTAAAACAAATAGCTTAACACTCCTTCAAGACTTAGCCTGAAGGCTGCTCTCCATAGCTACCACTAAGATAGCTTTCATTAAAGGTTGTCTTTTAACCTACCATCAATAAAGATCGTTTGGACTGGTGCAAGGTGCCCACTATAACTAGTGGACAGCATATGCCAGGCCAACTTCTCACATTGGTGTGCAGCGGTTGGATTCAAGCTTGCCTTTGTTTTACCAGATAATCTCAAGTGAGTGACTAACTGAAAACCACTAAAAGGTACCTGAGGTACATATAATTCAAGCTTAAAGTTACAGTAAGTTCTACTGAACTTAGAGTTGTGTGTCAAGGGCTTAGCACACTCTTTCTACAACTGAAGAGAGTTTAGTAGGCCACACTAGAGTAGGTAGTGCATACACCACACCTCACTAGTGATGTATTCAAAGCCAGGAGCCAGTGGGTCCCTGCCAGAAGCCCAGGGGATTCCACCATCCAAGTATGACAACCTCCAATTCTTGGAATTGAGAGCATTGTGTAATGCTAGGAAATTGAAGACAGGAAAAACTGCAAACACCCAACGCCTCATAGAGGTACTGCTGTTGGATGATCTCCAGAAGGCCTCAGGGTCTGAAGGGGTAGGCAGAGAAGGTTGGACAGTAAATGAGGAAGGGCCAGGGGGTGAAGAATCCCATGACCTGACCTCTGAAGCTGGCCAGGAAGATGACAATGATCTTACCCTGGAAAATCCAGCTCCTCCGGCAGATGAGGAGGAGGACCAGAATGGCCCCCTCTTTGTCCCACCAGGAAGAGTTGAGAGTGTGCCTAGAAGGTCAAGGTCTCCTTCTGTGGAGTCTAACCATTCTGACACCTCAATAGGGACCTCTATTTCCTCTCATAGGAGGGAACCCTCTCATGAGAGAAAAGAGAGACTGCTCAAGTATGAAGAAGCTCAGCTGAGAATCAGAAGAGAGCAGGTAGCTTTAGATAGGGCGTCCCTAGAGCTTCACAGAGCAAGAAAAAAGATGGGAGTAGAGTCGCATGGTGGCAGCAACTTCCCTAGTGGTAGGGAAAGGTCTCATGACCATAGAAACCTGAGCAAGATTGTCCCTCCCTACCAGAGTGGGGATGACATCCACAAATGGATTACTGCACTGGAAAGGGCCTGTAAAGTTCAGAGGGTCCCCCAGGAGCAGTGGGCAGCAATCTTGTGGCTCTCCTTTGCAGACAAATGTAGATACAAGCTCCTCACTGTAAGAGAAGAGGATGCTGATGATTACCAGGTCCTGAAGAGTGCACTGATAGATGGGTTTGGCCTAACCACTGACCAATACAGGTTAAAGTTCAGAGATACCCAAAAGGCACAGACACAGGACTGGGTGGTCTTTGTAGATTGTGCTACTAAGGCTCTGGAGGGCTGGTTGCTTGGCAGCAAAGTGTGTGATTACAAAGGATTGTACAACTTAATTATGAGGGAGCAGATCCTTAATAATTGTCAAAATCAGCTGTTGCATCAGTACCTGGTGGACTCTGATCTGACCTCTCCCCAAGAATTGGGAAAGAAGGCAGACAAATGGGTCAGAACCAGGGTGAAGCAGAAGGTTCAGAACCAAGGTGGTGACCCCAAGAAGCAAGATTCTAAGAACTCTGACAAGGGTGGGGAAAAGGGTAAAGACCAGAAGTCTTCTCAAGGCCCCCAAAAATCTTCATCTGGGGGGGAATCCCAATCTAACAAAGGTAAAGGCCAGAAGAAACCATGGTGTAAAATCTGTAAGCAGAAAACCCACTGGACAAGTGACTGTACCAAGTCCAAAGACTCAACTCCAGCCACCATTGCCCCTAAGGCAACTGTTCCCCCTAGAGCAGCTACAAATGGTGGTGTCCCAAGTAAGGGTGTAGTAGGGTTAACCCTGGGATCTGAGGTGGGCTCTGGCCTAGTCAGAGTGCCAACTCAGGCTATGCTGATCTGTGATGGAGGCATGGATATGGCCTCCTTATTTGTGAGTCCCAGTAATCTGGGCAAATACAGACAGCAGCCTTTAATCAATGGAAGAGAGGCTTTGGCATTCAGGGACACAGGAGCAAGTGTCACAATGGTGACAAAAGATCTTGTGGCTCCTGAGCAGATTATACTTGGTGAGATGTACCAAGTGACCAATGCTAGCAATGTCAGGACAGACCATTCCTTGGCAGTTGTTAATTTCTCCTGGGGAGGGGTAACTGGCCTCAAGAAAGTTGTGGTAAGTGCAGACCTCCCTGTTGAATGCTTGCTTGGCAATGATCTAGAAACTTCTGCTTGGGCAGAAGTGGAGCTCAGGACCCATGCAGAAATGCTGGGGATCCCTGCACATGTTTTTGCTGTGACCAGGTCACAGGCCAAAATGTCAAACACTGAACAGGCCCTGGATTCTGGAATAATGGACCAGGTGCCTCCCAAGAGGAGGAGCAGCAGGGTTAAGGCAGTGCCTTCCCCCCTGACTCAGAGTACAGATCAGTCTCTTGAGGGAGATGATCTTAGTCCTGAAGAAGGAACTGTCCCAGAGGAGCTTGAACCTGATCAGGTTGAGTTCTTGGGGACAGGGGGCCCTTCCAGGGCAGATCTGAGCCAGGAGCAGCTGTGCTCCCCCCTCTCTTGAACCCCTCAGACAGCAGGCTGCTGCTGAGGCTGCTGGGAATGCTAGTGGATCCCATAGAGTCTATTGGGATGATGGACTCCTATACTCAGAGAGTAGAGACCCCAAGCCTGGTGCCACCAGGAGGTTGGTAATACCTCTGACGTTTAGGGGCTTCCTATTAACACTAGCCCATGATATTCCCCTAGCAGGTCACCTGGGCCAAAACAAGACCTGGGACAGGATTGTCCCTCACTTTCATTGGCCCCACATGTCTGAAGACACCAAGGAGTTTTGTCACTCCTGTGTCACCTGTCAAACCAGTGGGAAGGCAGGTGGAACCACAAAGGCCCCCCTGATACCACTACCTGTGGTGGGGGTCCCCTTTGAAAGAGTGGGGATTGACATAGTTGGCCCTATGGATCCTCAGACAGCCTCTGGGCACAGATTTATCCTGGTGGTGGTGGACCATGCCACTAGGTACCCAGAAGCTATTCCACTTAGGATCACCACAGCTCCTGTGGTGGCAAGGGCCCTCTTGGGAGTATTCTCAAGGGTGGGTTTTCCTAAGGAGGTAGTATCAGACAGAGGGGCAAACTTCATGTCTGGTTACTTGACTGCAATGTGGAAGGAGTGTGGAGTGAATTATAAATTCACCACACCCTATCACCCACAATGCAATGGTTGAGTTGAGAGATTCAACAAAACCTTGAAGGGCATGATCAAAGGTCTCCCAGAGAAGCTTAGGCGGAGATGGGACGTCCTTTTGCCCTGCCTTTTATTTGCCTACAGGGAGGTGCCTCAAAAGGGGGTTGGTTACAGCCCTTTTGAACTTTTGTTTGGCCATCCTGTTAGGGGCCCATTGTGTCTGGTGAAGGAGGGATGGGAGTTACCTCTCAAACCCCCTAAACAGGACATAGTGGACTATGTACTTGGTCTCCGCTCCAGGATGGCAGAGTACATGAAAAAGGCAACTAAAAACCTTGAGGCTAGCCAGGAATTACAAAAGACCTGGCATGACCAAAAGGCTGTGCTGACTGTGTACCAGCCAGGACAGAAGGTGTGGGTATTGGAACCAGTGGCCCCAGCAGCTCTCCAAGATAAGTGGAGTGGCCCCCATACAATTGTTGAACAGAAGGGAGAGGTCACCTACTTGGTGGACCTTGGAACTCCCAGGAGTCCCCACAGGGTACTTCATGTCAACAGGTTGAAACCCTATGTCGACAGGGCAGACATGGGCTTGCTCATGGCTACTGATGAGGGACAGGAGGAAGAGAGTGATCCACTCCCTGACCTGCTCTCTCAGAACCCTGATGATGGATCAGTAGATGGTGTAGCCTTGGCAGGCAGCCTCACTATCCAGCAACAAACTGACTGCAGAAAAGTTCTCAGCCAGTTCAGGCATATGTTCTCCCTGACACCTAGTCAGACTACCTGGTGCACTCATGAAGTGGACACTGGGGACAGTCTGCCTGTCAAGAATAAAATCTACAGGCAGCCTGATCATGTCAGGGATTGTATCAGGACAGAGGTCCAAAAGATGTTGGATTTGGGAGTCATTGAACCCTCAGATAGCCCTTGGGCTAGTCCAGTAGTCTTGGTGCCCAAACCTCACACCCAGGGTGGTAAGAGAGAGATGAGGTTTTGTGTAGACTACAGGGGTCTCAATGCAGTCAGTAGGACTGATGTCCATCCCATCCCAAGGGCAGATGAGCTTATAGATACTTTGGCCTCAGCCAAGTTTCTGAGCACATTTGACTTGACAGCTGGCTACTGGCAGATCAGGCTAGCTGATGATGCAAAGCCAAAAACACAATTTTCTACCTCTAGTGGGCATTATCAATTTGTGGTGATGCCCTTTGGTTTGAAGAATGCACCTGCCACTTTTCAGAGGTTGGTGAATACAGTCCTTACAGGTCTGGAAGCCTATAGTGCAGCATATCTAGATGATATTGCTGTCTTAAGCTCCACCTGGGAGGATCACCTGGTCCACCTCAGAAATGTTTTGGAGGCCCTGCAGACAGCAGGCCTAACTATCAAGGCTACTAAGTGCCAGATAGGGCAGAGTCAGGTTGTGTACCCGGGCCACCTTGTGAGTGGAGGCCAGGTTCAAACATTGCAGAGCAAAATCCAGACCATCATGGACTGGGTTGCTCCAACTACCCAGACTCAGGTGAGAGCCTTCTTAGTACTGACTGGGTATTACAGAAGATTTGTCAAGGGGTATGGATCTATAGTGACACCCCTGAATGGCTTAACCTCTAAGAGAATGCCAAAAAAGGTTCAGTGGACAGTTAGCTGTCAAAAGGCATTTGATGGCCTGAAGCAGGCCATGTGCACTGCTCCCATTCTACAAAGTCCTGATTACTCCAAAAAGTTCATTGTCCAAACAGATGCATCTGAGTTGGGGGTAGGGGCTGTACTGTCACAGTCGAATGATGAAGGTCAGGATCAGCCAGTAGCTTTTATTAGCAGAAGGCTGACCCCCAGAGAGAAACGTTGGTCAGCCATTGAGAGGGAGGCCTTTGCTGTGGTTTGGGCTCTGAAGAAGCTGAGGCCATACTTGTTTGACACTCACTTCCTAGTTCAGACAGACCATAAGCCCCTCTTATGGCTAAAACAGATGAAGGGTGAAAACCCCAAACTTTTGAGGTGGTCCATTTCCCTACAGGGGATGGACTATACAGTGGAACATAGACCTGGGAGTAGCCATGCCAATGCAGATGGACTCTCCAGATATTTCCACTTAGAACATGAAGACTCAACTGGTCAAGGTTAGTTTAATGTCCCTGCATTTGGGGGGGTTGGGTAGGAGAGTAGGATCTGCTTCTTATGGTTACCCCCACTTTTTGCTGATGTTTCACTGTTTTTCGACTTTAGTCTGGCTGGGGCCCTGCTATCCAGGACCCCAGCCTAGCTGCTTCCTCTCTAAAATGGATTCCATGTGCCTTAGGTACACTTCAGATTGGATTCTGGGGTGCCCTTATAAGTCCCTAGTATATGGTACACTATGTACCCAGGGCATAGGTACCCCAGAGGCCTACCAGGGGCTGCAGCATATATTATGCCACCCCTGGAAGGCCCTCCAAAATGACACCACAGGACTGCTACAGCAGCCTGAGTGAGGTGGTGCATGCACCCCTTACTGAGATATAGGTTCACTATATCTCACCCTATCACTGCACATACAAACCTATCAGTCACCCCTATGGCAGGCCTTATCAATCCTGAAGGCAGGGTGCTTGGTTTTATGTGAGAGGGTGCATGAGCAGAGCCCCTCTGCAGCCTTCGGAATCTATCCTCCGGGGTTGTCTGTGAGTGCAACCTGACCATATACTCTTAAGTGCATTATATCTAAACGGTAAATGCTAGCTTTGGGATGGCTGCACGGAAACATGTCGTGTTTGGTGTCAAACACCTTGGAATCATAAATCCCACCCTTCTAGAGGGAGAGACATGACAGCACCGATATACCCGGTACCAGCTAAACCGAGCCCTGACATCACAAAATGGATGCTGCAGCCACAGACACGAGTCTGGCCTCCCACTGCTGACCGAAACTCCGGCAGGGGAGGCCTGGACAATATGTTTCCTGTCACAGGGAGGTGTTACCACCTCCCAGACAGGCTTTAGTGTATTGGGGCTGGGAGGGTGCACTCTCTGAGTGCTTTGAAGTCCTGCACTGGGGGCACATTTGGTGTCCCTGTGCATACCCCAGTTCAAACCGGTTGCAGGGGCTGCCATCCCCTGCTCTGGCGCGAAACTGGACAAAGGAAATGGTGTAGCCACCCCTCTTTCCAAACCCTCCCATAGGTGGGTCCCCTGAGTTAGTCCAACCCCTTCCTTGGGTATAAGTAAGGAACCCCTGGCAACAGGACTTTAGATTTCCCTGGACGAAACTCTGATACTGAATCCTGGACCTTCGACGATCTGTTAAACGCCAGATGACTGAAGAATCTCCCTTGGAGTAAAGGAGTTACTCCCCTGCTTGGCAGGCACCAAAGACGCATCTGTCTGGTCTGCATCTCCAAAGCTCCTGCCGGACGCCGACAACCCTGCAACCCAGAGGGCGGATTTCCAGACTTCCCAGAGGCTGACCCGAGTCCCCAGCAAAGTTGAGACCCATAGACCTCGTGGGTACTGTGGCACTGGAACCCCTGGACACCGTGCACATTTGCAAGTGCATAAGCTGCTGGTCAATCCTAGAGGCTGTGCTTTAGGTTATTTATAGCCCTGACCCCGAGGAGTGAATCCACCGAAGATTGCCAGCCTGGCCACTCCAAGTTACCCGTGGGCCGCCATTTTGTGATTCTGCCCGAGGTCCCTTTGCAATCCCTTGTCCATCGACTTGTGGGTCCCTCAGAAGGACATCTTTGATTTCAATGGGCCTCCCTAGTTGCTCCAGTCCTGCCCTGACTCTCCCTTGCTTGGGGAGTCCCTCGGACCTTGCTGGTCTGCTCCGAAGCCATTGTTCCTTTTCTGCGTGGGTTGCTGTTACCAAGGCTTGTTGGATCCAATCCGGGAACCGACACCGCAGTCAGCTTCTACCTTCGTGGCCTGCTCGATTCCAGCTCCTGGTTGTCGTTGACACCTCCTGGTCCTCGTGGCTGCAGAGACAATCCTCCCCTCTTTGAACTTGAAGCACCCGACATCGGTGGGCATTCGACTATCGTGCCCCTGGTCACTGGCTAGTGACCTAGACTCTGTCCCCTCTGCTTTCAGGTTCTTCTCATCCTTGATCCAGGCTTGGATCTCTTCGGACACTTCGCAGCTCCTCGGCAGCAGCACTTTTCAGTCAGCAGCCATTGAAAACGATGACGCAGCCCGACACCATTTGACACCTGTGCACCCGGCTTCCCTGGGTGAGGTAACACGAGTACTATGGTGCTCCCGTGGGTGTTGGCCCTAGAACCCTCTAAGTCCAAAAGGGTTTGTTCCTAGTCCACTCCGAAGTGTCCCTAAACTTTAAAACTCTAACCGCGACTTTCCCCATAGACTCTAACAGAGCTCGCGGCTGTGTTCACACACTGCACACGTCCCCCGTGGGTCCCCTGGGTCACTACCTTGGGTGGTTCCTTGGGGTCCCAGTGATTCTACAGGCTCTAGGCCTTGTGGCTAGTCAAGTCATGGTTCTTATACCACTTTCTTAATATATGGTTTGGTACGCCCCTAGGGCTAATCGTATATTGTGCTAATTTACTGTGTTATTTGACTTGTAACTTGTGTATTTCGACCTCTAGCCTCATAAAGAGACTAGTGGGTAGTGTTTAGTAATAAATACATATATTTTATATATATACCTGGTGTGGTTCTCCTTTCATTTGGTCATTCATGAGGATATAGACTGGTAAAACAAATAGCTTAACACTCCTTCAAGACTTAGCCTGAAGGCTGCTCTCCATAGCTACCACTAGGATAGCTTTCATTAAAGGTTGTCTTTTAACCTACCATCAATAAAGATCGTTTGGACTGGTGCAAGGTGCCCACTATAACTAGTGGACAGCATATGCCAGGCCAACTTCTCACAAAGGTTGACCTCATGTCTCACCCTAAGTCCCTCAGCATCCTTCAACAGAACTTTTGGCCTGATATAGATCTTGGCGGACGGGTTACTCCGTCACAGCGGTGACGGATATCCCATCCGGCAAAATATAAATCCCATTAAAACCTATGGGATTTATATTTCGGTGGACAGGATATGAGCCACCATTGTGATGGAGCAACCCGTCCACCAAGATCTGAATCAGGCCCTTTTTTTCTGCCTCTTCACCTGCTGCCTTCATATCCCCTAGACTAATGAGCAGTGAACAAGTGCCAAGGGCAAACTAGGTGCACCATCTCTTATTAGGACTTAGTTTGAACCACTTTGCTCACAGTGCAGCAGGGAAGATAGTCATAAGATGACATTACATACCTACCAGTGGGCTTCAATTGTATGGCAGACTGCCTGTCACTTTTGGTGGCTGTCAATAGCTCTAACGATGAAGAAGAGCTGGAAGATGGCCCTTGGGTAGGATATGTGTGGTGATGGATGGGGTGGTGCAGGTAGGTGAGTGGAAGACTGAAGTACAACAGGACGTCATAATGTCTGAGGTCATCAGGTGTTTGGGGGATGGTGTTTCTCAAAGAAATTGTGGACAGGTGACTGAAATCCCTATTTTTCGGTCAAAGATGATCTGTCTGAGAGGGATAGTCTCCTCTTCCATTGCTCTGGACAGGTGTTTCCTAGCTTCTTGGATAAGAGAGTCATTGAAGGACGTTGCATCCTGGATGAGCATCAGCTGCCTGAAGCTTAACTCAGAGAAAACAGAAGTTCTCATCCTCGGATCCACCTCCTCCGTGTGGGACGAAACCTGGTGGCCCCCCACCCTCGGAAACCCACCCACGCCCACGGACCACGCCTGCAACCTCGGCATCATACTCAACTCCTCCCTCACCATGAACCGACAGATCAGCGCCGTATGGAATGTACTATGGTACCGGGCAGCTCCCAGCCAATAAACGAGCTCATCAGCTCAGGGGATGGGGTGCGCGTCAGTCTTGGTGACCCCATTGAGCCCACAGTAGTCCACACAGAACCAGAGTTCTGGAGTGGCACCGAGCGCAGCAGCTTTTGGCACTAAGACCACTGGGCTAGTCCAGGGGCTGCTGGATGGCTCTATTACCCCTAACATCTTGGAAACTTCTTCCTTGATGCTAGCCCTGACTTTGTCAGCTACCCTGTAAAATTTCTGCTTCACAGGTAGACTGTCCCCAGTGTCCACATCATGGATGCACCAATTGGTGACTCCTGGTGTCAGGGAGAACAGGGAGGCTGTTGGACTTGGCCCTTTTTGGCAGGTTCATCCCTAAACTTTTTGCCTTTTCTCTGACATGGTGTTGGTGGTTTTAAGCCTCTGGGCACTTTAGCACTGTGGTCCAGTGTAAAGTGCGTGCGCTCTCTGTGTACATTTGGTAAGGTTGGCCTGCCCTCCCATAGGAATGCATTGGGGATTCCCTGATAAAGTGTGTCAGTGGTAATTCCTGGGATGGGAGGAGCAGCGTGGGCGAGTTTAGTATGTATGAAATTGTAAGAATGAATGCTGCGCGATGGTGTGCGTAGATTTATTATGACTATTTGAGAAATCCCACCCCGCTTATGTGCTGTTGTGGCGGGTGCCCACCCCGCTTCTGCTTTATTTTTATTTGCGGGTGCCCACACCGCATTTTGGAGAAAAATCACCGCTGCGGCCCGGCGCGACCAGGAAGCCAGGCGGCCTTGCCTGACTGTGGGCGGGGCGTAAGGCGGAAGCTGCGGCCAGAGAGGAAGCCCCGCCGCCAGAGATCCGTCCGGAGCCTCCCAGGGTCCTTGTTGAAGTCCCGGGTCCCAGGAGGGGGCCCGGGTGAAGTAAGGAGAGGCGGCCGAGGCCGTTAATGGCAGCGCGGGGCTCCCGTGAGCGAGGGAAGCCCTGCGTGTAGGAGAAATATCGGCGCTGGTCAGCGGGCTCTCGTAGTGAGGAGAGAGCCCCGCGTATTGCTGAGCCGGCGAGAAGAGTAGAGCAGAGTCCCCGGAGAGCCCGGTGAGTGGGGGCTCATTTGGCACAGTGTACAGTGCCTATTTCCTGAGCGGACCCGCCATTGCGGGCCGCTCCAACGAGGGGGCCCGTGCTTTCCCCACTTTGGCTATGTGTTCACAGTTGCCCCGCTTGACAGTGGGCAACTGCAACAATGGGGGCAGTTTATTTAGAGAGCCCCAGTGGGGTCCCGAGGGCACAGTCGTGCCAGGGCCCAGCTGCAAAGTTTTTACACCAGCGCGGGCAGCTGCAACGCTTTTACATATTTAGTCAGAGGGCACAGTGAGTGCCAGGTCTTCTTTGCATCACAGCTGCACGGCAATTAGCGGCAGCTGCAACGTTTAGGCTGACATTTCTTTGGGGGCATTTTTAGTGAGACAGGAGTGAGATACACTCCTGTGCCCCAGCGCAATTGCGCACTTGTGGATTCTGCTGCATTGGCAGCCGCCCTGGCATTTGGGACATAGGGCATTTGAGCCCTCTGAGAAGGCCAGTTGGCCAGGGGGACTGTTGGGTTGATAGGGCGCCAGGCCCTAATGTGATTTATGTGGTGTGCAGGAAATGTGATTCATGTATTGTTTTTCATGCACCGTGAGTTATGCCTCTAATGTGGTTTATGTTTATGAGGTTATTTGCATACTGTGGTTTATGCTTGGTAGGTTGTTCTCTACTGTGATTTATGCCTCCAATGTGATTTATGATTAGGAGTTTATGGTCTAATATGTTTAGGCTTATGAGGTGGGCGCATAATGTATTTTACACCTGATGTGATACTGTGCATAATAGGATTTATGTTGCAGGATAATGCTGAGTACAGTGTTTGCCAGTAATTACTGGTTGTGTTCTACGCTTATGATTTGGTTCTACATTTACTATCTTTACTTTGTGATGGTTCTGACAGTGGCCCAATTGGCCCTGTCATGTGCATATAATCCCCTGTAAATATTGCCTAGTGCCAGTCGGCACAGTGTATATTGTGTGATTACTATTCTAATGTGTTTATGATAATACAAAGGCTATTTTTATATATAACCTTGTGTGGAGTTCCTTTTGTGGTGTGCCTAGTGTGTTGCTGCTGTGTGTGTGTGTTGCGCAAATGCTTTACACATTGCCTCTGGGATAAGCCTGACTGCTCGTGCCAAGCTACCAAGGGGGTGAGCAGGGGTTATCTTCAGCGTGTAACTCCCTTGCCCTGACTAGAGTGGTGGTCTCTGCCTGGCTTTGGCGCAAGCCTTAGCCAACCAGAGATCCCATTTATAACAGAGGCGAACTGTACCAGCACCTGGCGACAGTCCCTCTGCTGCTCTGGGGTCAGAGTAGGAGAGAGGTTTAACCCATCCACTGACCCATCATGTTCCTTTGCTGACAGAAGGTCAAGAAGAGGCTCACTCTCCTCCTCCATTCCATCACCCACACTTTCTTGCCAGGCTGAAATTCGACCAGAGTGGCATTCTGGTCATACCATCTTTTCATTTCTTCCTGGCTAGCTTCCAGGTTCGCCTAAGCGAGTTTCCTGAAGCGTTGAGTCTGGTTTCTGAAGGCCAGCACATAGCTGAACACATCTTGTGGGAGTCTTACCAGAAGTTCTCTCCCAGCCCTCCTTCACCAGACTCAGAGGTCCTCTCACAGGGTGCCCATACAGCAGTTCAAAGGGACTGAACCCTAAGCACTTCTGCGGTACCTCCCTGTATGCAAACAACAGGCATGGCAAAAAACGTCCCACTTCCGTCTCATGGGTCCTGCAAAACCCTTTATCATGCCCTTCAGGGTTCGGTTGAATCTCTCAACCAACCCATTCCCTTGAGGATGTTAAAGAGTGGGGAACTTGTATGCCACACCGCACTCCTCCCACAAAGATGTCATGTACTTCAAAATGAAGTTTGTACCATGGTCAGAGACCACCTCTCTGGGGAACCCCACATGGGAAAAGATCCCCATCAATGCACGGCCCACCACGGGGATGTGATTGTCTGGAGAGGGACAGCTTCCGGGTACCGGGTGGCATGGTCCACCAAGACCAAGATAAACTTGTTGCCTAAGGCTGTCTTGGGTTCCAGTGGCCCTACAATGTCAATGCCCACCCGCTCAAAAGGGGTGCTCACCACAGGAAAGGGTTGGAGGGGAGCCTTACACTTCCCTCCACTATTGCCACTTGCCTGGCAAGTTGGGCAAGATCTACAGTGTGTACCAACGTGTCCTCTCAGTTGGGGCCAGTAAAAGTGGGTGACAATCCTCTGAAAGGTCTTGTCACACCCAAATGTACTGCTAGAGGCACATCATGAGCCAGGCCCAGTAGGAAGGTCCAGAAGCGCACGGGTACCACCAGCACACGGGCTGCACTGGGCTCAGCGACCTTAGGCTCGCTATACATTAATCCATCTTCCCAGTAAATCAGATGTGATCCAGACTGATCACCTGCTCCCTGGTCTGCAGCCTGTTGCTGCAAACCAACAAGAGTAGGGCATTCCATCTGCGCTTTGCAGAACTCCTCCCTGGAGGTACCCCCTTACTGCTGCCAATGGGTCAGCTCAGGCAGGTCTCCCAGTTCGGCCACTTGTTCCTCCGTAGGTTCCAGGGCATCCCCCTTAGTTTCTGCCTCCTCCTGGTCCGTGGGAACTTCGGGGGCTGGTTTCCCGCGCCCCCTGTCCCTCCTCTTCCTGGCAGGCACCTGGGCCACTGTTTCAGGCTCCAGGTCCTCTTGATTACCCCTACTAGCTGCAATTGACCGAGTGGTCACACAAACCCACTCAGGCAGATCCAACATCTCCAAATGAGCCTGGCGTTCCACCTCCTTCCATGGGTAACTTGCCAGGTCATTGCCAAGCAGACAGTCAACAGGCATGGACGGACTAACAACGACCCTCAAGGAACCTGAGACCGCCCCCCACTCAAAGGGAACTAGCGCCACCTTACACAGGTGCTCAGAGTTGTCTGCTGCAACTACAGGGTGAAGTACATTGGGAATAACCTGCTCTTCAGACACCCACTGACACCTGACAGATGTCACACTGGCTCCTGTGTCTCTCAGAGCCTCCATCCTCCTCCCATTGATGGTCACCCACTGGCCGGACTTCTTAGAGCTCTCAGGCAGATAGGATCCCTGGACCATCTCTCTGTCTCCTCATGAGACAAGGGTCATAACTGCTGGCTCCCCACCCTCACTAGGAACCAACTCCTCCCCAGCACTACACTCACTAACCCTAAATGGCGGTGCACCAGTGGGTGCCTGGGGGGTCCTGGGGGCACCTGGAATCATGTGCTATGTGGCCCTCTTGACCACATGTATAACACCGGTGGGGACCCTCGGTTGTTGTATCTGCCCTTAGGGGGCCAGGACACTTTAGGCTTGGGGGGCTAGGATTCCTTACCCTGGAAACTGTTTTGGGGCCCTTTAGAGAACTCCTTTTGGTTACCCTTGTCCCCCCCACTCTTCTGCTGGAGACCCTGCGCACCCTTGGCTGGGTTACCCACAATCGACTTGTGGACCCTGGTACTAGTCCAGCGGTCCGCCTCCTTAGCAAGCTCCCTGGGGTCAGTTAGCTTACTATCCACTGGAACACACAGACTATTCAAGTGCTCCCAACCAATTAAGTTGCACAACCCCTGGTAATCAGTTACCTTGCTGCCCTTTATCCAACCATCCAGTGCACGGTTATACATGTTCACACATTCAACCCAAGTATGAGACTCAAGCTTCTTGAAGTTCCTGAACTTCTATCTGTACTGCTCTGGTGTGAGCCCATACCTGAGGCATAAAGCCTCCTTCATGTGGGGATAGGTCAGGTTATCCGCCTGCTCCAAAGGTGACAGGGTGTCCCTCCCAGAGGCCTCAAAGTGTTTCCACTGGCCCGCCCCCCAATTCTTCTCAGGAACCTCATTCATTCCCAAGGCTACCTCCTATGCCGTAAACCATGCATAAATATCTTCACCCCTCTGGTAATTCTGCACTAGCTCTTTGGGTATGTAAACCTTACCCCCTTGCACTCCACCATTTGAACTGGACTCCACTTGCTTGGCTTTAATGTCCAGTTCCCTCATGCTCAACTCATGAGACAAAAGCAATTTCTTTTCCTCCAAAGCAAGAACGTTCTTGCTCTCCTCTGCCACCTTTTCTCTCTCCATGGCAGCCCTTTGGTTCTCCATTTCCAATTGCTTCATTTTGAACTTTAAGATCTCTACTTCATGATCTCTGACCCATTGGTTTTCCTCCAGCTCCTCTGGGGAAAGACTTCTAGCGGAATGGTTGCTGCCAGCCCTGGAGGCTACTCTTGATATAGGCAGATCCTGTGACCTGAAACCATTCCCATGTGCATCCTCATCCACCTGTACATCACCTGCCTCCCCAGACTCTTTGGCCTCCCACCAGGACCTTATGGCCTTCTGTATCTCCTCCTTCCTGGAGCTGCTCTTCATGGGACATCCAAAATCTTTGCAAAATTGTTTGAGCTGATCTACTCTGTAGGTATGCAACATTTCAATATCAAACTCCAACTCTGTAGCCTCACTTGCTGGTTTACCCTTCTGAGACATGATGCGTGGATACTTTAAGGGTTACTCAAAAATAGAACCAAAAACAAAACACAGTATGTGGTTGCGTAGTGGTCTGCACTAAACTAGTGATGTACACCAATCACTGTGGGTCAAGTACAAATACAGGTTCAAATCCTCACCGCTGACCACCAATGTTTAGAATGGGGGTCTCTAGTTGGCAGAGGTAGGTACCTTTATCCAAATAGGGACCCTTGCTTCTAGTCAGGGGAAGGGGGATACACACTCTAGATAACCCCTGCTCACCCCTTGGTAGCTTGGCACGAGCAGACAGGCTTATCCCAAAGGCAATGTGTAAAGTATTTGTACCAACACTCACAGTAACATAGTGAAAACACCACAAAAGGACACCACACCAGTTTAGAAAAAAAATCTTTATCTAAACTAAACAAGACCAAAACGACACAAATCCAACATAAACAGTTAAAAATATGACTTTCAAAGGGTTTCAAGAACTTATACCATAGAAAACTATGGATGCGTGACTTTTCACCAAAGTACCTGTAGATGAGTCAAAGTTCCAAAATCCAAACAGCCGCAGAGTCGGAAAACAAAGAGATGCAACACTCCTGAGATCTCGAGGAGGCGATGTGACAGTTCTGCGGCACGCAGAGGGCGAGGTGCGCCAAATCCAGTCTGTATGGGGAGTGATGCGTCGATTCTTCGTGACGGTTCCAGTTCGCAGGTGATGCGTCGGGAAAACTTGCCGCACAGGTACGATGCGTGGAAATCCGGAATGCGGCGGTGATCGATGCGGCGGCGTCGAGCAGTGCTGCGTCAGTCCTCTTCAGCCATGATCCCACGATGCGTCGATTCTTGCCGCAGCGACAGGCCCTGCATAATTTTTTGCAGGAGCGTGGCAATGCGTGGAAATTCTTCTTGCACCGTGAAGATGCATCGGAAAAACAGCCGCAAGAAGGGCGATGCGTCGATTTCTGTATTTCTTTAAGTTTCTTCTTTCTTCCAGCTCCCAAACAGCAGCAACAACAACCTCCAGAGGCCCAAAACTGGCAGAGGCATCTCTTGGCAGGTCAGAACTCACAGCATCAGAGTTCAGGGGAGCTGGGGGTGAAGTCATTGTGTCCCTGAGACTTCAGAACAGGAGGCCAGCACACACAGGCCCTTGGAGATCTCCTTCAAGCAGGGGACACAGCACACAGCAAAGTCCTTCTCCTTTCCTGGCAGAAACAGCAACTGCAGGCCAACCCCACACAGCACACAGCAAACGGGCAGTACTTCTCCTCAGTCTCTCCAGTTCTTCTCCTTGGCAAAGGTTCCTCTTGAATTCCAGGAATGATCTAAAAGTCTGGCATTTTGGGTCTGATAGTTATACCCCAAAATGTCTTTGTTCTCTTTGTGCAAGGGGCTCTGAGCCCAGTTCAAACCAGTTCTGCCTTCACTTGTGCAGCATGGCCACAGGAGGTAGAGATAGCATTGTGCAAGGGAGACAGGCTCCATTCAGGTGCAAGGTAAATCTCCTCCCACCGCTCTATATGCAGCCAGGGTCTATTCAGCTCAGGGCTGAGTCATCCAGAAAGGGCCAGGCACACCTCAACCCCTCTAGAGGCTGTCTACAGGGAATGCACATCCTCTGTCTCTGTCACACTGAAACCAGACAGTCAATCCACAAACAGGCAGAGGCACACAGGATGGTTGAACAAGAAAATAGCCACTTTCTAAAATTGGTATTTTCAAACACACAATTTAAAAACCTTCTTTACTAAAAGATGTGTTATCAAATTCTGAGTTCAGGGATACAAAACTCTATTTTTCTATCTTATCCCTATGGGAAGATATGCTTGTAATATGTTACAAAGCATTCCCCATTCTGTCCTATGGGGCAAGATATCCTTTCAATAGTGAAAAACGAAATTGGCAGTATTTTCACCATCAGGACATGTTACACACATCAGCACATGTCCTACCTTTCACATACACTGCACCCTGCCCAGGGGGGTACCTTGGGCCTACCAGCCTACCATAGGGGTGTCCTATAGGTAAGAAAAGGAAAGGTGAGGGCCTGGCAAGTGGGTGCACTTGTCAAGTCCACATGGCAGTTAACAAACTGCGCACAGGCAATGCGATGGCAGACCTGAGACCTCTTTTCAGGGCTACTCATGTGGGTGGCACAATCAGTGCTGCAGGCCTACTAGTAGCATTTGGTTTACCAGCCCTGGCACACTCAGTGCACTTTACTAGGGACCTACTGGTAAATCAAATATGCCAACCAGGGAGAACCAATCACCATACCAATTTTCACAGGGAGCACTTGCACTTGATCAGCAGTGGCAAAGTGCCCAAAGCATCTAAGCCAGCAAAAACAAATTCCAGCACAGCATCAAAAACACAGGAGGTAGAGGCAAAAAGTCAGGGAAAACCACACCAAGGATGCCAGGTCTAACATACATATATATATATATATATATATATATATATATATATATATATATATATATATATATATATATATATATATATATATATATATATATATATATATATATATATATTACAAAAAGAAGGTTGCCCCACTAAAGCCATCACACTTAGAGGGGTATCAGCACAAATGCCATAGGCGGCTGCAGACCCATCGTACCTCCCACGCTTCGTGTTGAAGCCAAACGCGTTTCAAGTATCTTGTACCCTTGGTCACTGGCAATTTATTCACATCTCACATGTGCGCGGACACTGCAAAAATTATTAGGGACCATGTTTTATTGCGTATACAAGCCCCGCCCATGTCGGCGTCACAAAGGCTTTATGGTTAAGGTAGTCCATTTTGTAAAAGCCAAGCTTACAGTCCCGTTCAGACCCCAGTGGGTATTTGCATAATGCCGCAAAAATTCCAAGCACACATGAAATAAAAAAACAAATGTTCCTTAGTAGGTGAAGCGCTTAGCAGGTTTAGTGCCTATAAGGCCCCCCCAAGCCCCGGGGACCGCCACCCCCCGGGGCTTTCATTAATTATTTGCGGGGGCACACGGCCTCCCCGCAGCCCCGGGGACCGCCACCCCCCGGGGCTTCTTTTTAAAAAAAAATATATACCTGTGTGGGGGGCTCGAGCCCCCCCCACATGCCCCGGGGACCGCCACCTCCCCGGGGCTCTAAAATGCTAATTTGGGGGTCCGTTACGGACCCCCGAGCCCCGGGGACCACCACCTCCCCGGGGCTTTGCAATTGAAGGGAGGGGGCCCGCGCGGCCCCCCTCCTGGAGCCCGTGATGGCCCTGGGGACCACCACCCCCCAGGGCCGGCTCCTGCAGTGTCCCGGGGTGCTCACCTCCGGGACACTGCTGTTTGCAATGACAGGGCGGGTGCCTCGCGGCTCCCGCCCTGTCATTGCAAACTGCTTTGCTTCATTGAAGCAAGAGCAGGGAAACCTGCTCTCGCTTCAATGAAGCAGCAGATTGCTTTTCCACAAGGGGAGCTGCATGTCAGCAGCTCCCCATGTGGAAAAGCAATGCCGGCTCACGGAGGACGCGGGGAGCTGGCAGGGACCGTGGGGGCATTGGGGCTCCCCCACGGTCCCCAATGGAGAGGGCCAGCCCCGGGGGATGGGGTCCCCGGGGCAAGGAGTGGCCCGGGAGGGGGGCCACACGGCCCCCCTCCCCAAAATTAAAAAATGTAATTAAAAAATAAATAAATAAATAAAAGCCGGCCTTGGGGGATGGGGTCCCCGGGGCCAGTAGAGGCCTCAGGAGGGGGGCCATGAAGCACCCCTCCATAAAAAAAGAAAACAAAATCTGGCCATGCCCCAGGGGATGGGGTCCCCGGGGCCGGAATTGGCCACGGGAGGGGGGCCCACGCGGCCCCCTTCCCGTTCATTTTTTTTTTTTTATTAAAAAAGGGGTCAGGCCCTGGGGGATGGGGTCCCCAGGGCCCAAAAAAAGGGAAAAGAAGGGGGGCCACACAGCCCCTCTTCTAAAAAAAAATAAAAATAAAAAAGACGCGATCGTGTCAGAGGCCCCGCCCCTTCCCAGTAACACTCTGCAAACGCGCCCCGTGGCGCGTTTTAAATTGGGGAATTAATTCTCCTTCAATACTGGGGGTCCCTGAGGGCCAACTAGCCCACCAGGTACCTCCAGTAAGCGCCACAGGGCTGCGTTGCAGAGAGGTGGTCCAGGCCATGCCCCTTTTTACACCTCTCTGCAACGCAGCTCTGTGGCGCTTACTGGAGGTAACTGGTGGGCTAGTTGGACCCCAGGGACCCTCAGGATTCAAGGGGACTTAATCCCCCAACTTAAAATGCACCACGGGGCGCGTTTGCACAGTGGTGAAGGGAGGGGGCGGGGCCTGAGGTGACATATGTGCAAACACGCCCTGTGGCGCGTTTTAAGTTAGGGAATTAATTCCCCTTTAATCCTGAGGGCCCCTGGGGGCAAACTAGCCCACCAGGTACCTCCAGTAAGCGCCACAGGGCTGCATTGCAGAGAGGTGGTCCAGGCCACGCCCATTTTTACACCTCTCTGCAACGCAGCTCTGTGGCGCTTACTGGAGGTACCTGGTGGGCTAGTTGGACCCCAGGGGCCCTCAGGATTCAAGGGGACTTAATCCCCCAACTTAAAACACACCACAGGGCGCGTTTGCACAGTGGTGAAGGGAGGGGGCGGGGCCTGAGGTGACATATGTGCAAACACGCCCTGTGGCGCGTTTTAAGTTAGGGAATTAATTCCCCTTTAATCCTGAGGGCCCCTGGGGGCCAACTAGCCCACCAGGTACCTCCAGTAAGCACCACAGGGCTGCGTTGCAGAGAGGTGGTCCAGGCCACGCCCATTTTTACACTTCTCTGCAACGCAGCTCTGTGGCGCTTACTGGAGGTACCTGGTGGGCTAGTTGGACCCCAGGGACCCTCAGGACTCAAGGTCAGTGACATCACTGATGACATCACTGATGACATCTCAAATGACATCACTGATGACATCACTGATGACATCATCCATGTGATAAATTGATGCATCTTCTCACACCCTAATATAATCTTTGATACACCCACTCTAAATTACAGACTG
The DNA here is from genome assembly GCA_963921515.1 of Calotriton arnoldi. Lineage (NCBI taxonomy): Eukaryota > Metazoa > Chordata > Amphibia > Caudata > Salamandridae > Calotriton > Calotriton arnoldi. The sequence continues at coordinate 2,350,178 of CAWUFW010000540.1, read as the reverse complement.
CCATTGTCAAAACCATAGACACTCCAACACCAATAACTACATACCCACTCACTGATTCTTAGGTTTACACACACATCCACTCACTCACCCGTACAGTCACTCATACTTATGGTCACTCAGTACAGGACTATTGTTGGAAAGTGGGTTATTGGTAGGGGCAAATGTAGGTCTGCCACTAGTAATAAGACCACAAACACTCGATAGGACTCAGCATAGGTCTAAGAAAATTATTCCCATGCTCAACCCCTGGTAACGTGGCTGCGAGCAGACAGGCTTAACTTCAAAGACAGGTATGTAAAGCATTTAAAAACACCAATTCAGTAAATAATTAAAACACAACCCATAATAAAAATCCAACACCAATTTATAAAAATAGGAAATATTTTTATCTTTAAAATGACACCAAAACGACAAAAATCCAATGTAGGGAACCGGAGATATGAATTTTCAAAGTTTAAATAAAATCTAGCACTTAGAAGCATATAGCACCATATTGGGACATAGCCTCGCGATAGACCGGGCCAAAGTCAAAGTTTAAGGCCGACCGCGATGGAGCCCTGAGCGGATACTCCACGCGGAAGGTCCCGGTCAATGTTTTTACCTTCGCACTTAGAAACTTTTCTGGAGCTTTTCTCCTCGAGGCCCCTCGACGCTCTCCGTCAGTCCGGATCCGGTGCGGCTCCGCCGGGCAGCCTTTCGACGATCTCCCGGTGAACTTCCCTGGAGCGGACTTAGAAACTTTTTCAAGATCGCTTTAGCGGGGCAATCCAACAATCCAGGCCGACACGCGATGGAAGGCAGGCGGATTGGCGCTCGCGGTTGATCCCGGTCGACTTTCTTACGAGCGGACTTAGAAGCTTTTCTGGAGCTTTTTCTCTTGGGGTCCCTCGATGCTCCTCATGTAGCCGGATCCGGTGAGGGTTCGCCGGCTTCAGATTTTCTCTAGTCCCGGTCAATCTCTGGAAGTCGATGCGATGGAGCTTTTAGCGGGACGAACCTGGTGGGCTTGGCCGGCTCGCGGTTGAAGGCAGGCGGCTTGGCTGACCAGGATGAGTCGGTCCCCCTATGGAGCTTTTTTTCCAAAGTTCCTCCAAAGTTCCCCAAACTTCCTGAACTTCTTCCTGAAGTTCCTCAAAGGGTCCCAAAGTGTCTCAAACTTACTCCAAGGGTCTGGAAGCTCCAAGATGGTCCTTGAAAGTTGAGGACTTCAATTCCCACAATGCACTGGACGTCACCCTTACAAATCCACTGGTAGTTCCCCAGGTTGGTGATTCTTGGTGGTGAGGGTCCAGATGAGCTCTGTTAACCTGTAGCTTGCAGGGAGTCCACTCTTGAGTTCTTTTACTCAGCACAGTTAGTCCACAAAGCTGTAGTTTCAGGGGGTGCAGTCTCCAGAGGTCAGGCCTTAGAAGTCTTTGCACAGCAGAAGTTCCAGCAGGGCCAGTCTTGCTTTCTTCAGTTTCAAGCAGCAGATCTGAGGGGCTGGGCCTCTCTCAGATACTTATTCCACAGTCTCTGGGTCATCCAGGAGGTCAAGCTTCACCAATAGGAGTAGGGTAACTGCCCACTTGAGTGACTACTTCCTGCAGAGTGTGGCATTATTTTATCCCAGAGTGCAACAAAGCTTCCAAATCCATAATGGCTGATTTTCCAGCAAGGAGGTAAGAGCTGGCTAAACACTCCCACTGAGTTGGCTAATTAACCTAGCCTCTCCTCCCTACATCTGCACATACCTTCCTTAATCCTGCCATCTGGCTGGGGTGGGGGTTCAAAGCTGTTAATGACACTGCTCTGGGCTCTGCCCCTTTGAAGCTCATTGTTTACGACCCCTCCCCCTGGCCTGGCATTCCTGCAGAACAGCTCACTGCCCTCCCAGTCCATCTGGCTGACCCCAGGGGATCTTTATCACCTCTTCAGGCAGGCTGGCTAATCCTCTTAACTCTGACCAATCAGGGCAGAGCACTGGCAGGCTGGATTTGGAACTACAACTAAGAAAGTGTTATAACTTCTTGTCTGTTCACTTTGGGAAAAATTCAATAACATCATATTGTAGGATTTATCCATACCATTCTAGTGAGTCTTTGAATGGAATCTTTATCCCTGTCCTGTTAATAGTTATTGTTTAATAACTTTCCCCCATGTTATCCTATGGGCCATGGGGTTTGCAATGGGAAAAATGACGTGGGCCATTTTTCCAGCACCAGGACCTACAAAAACATATTTTATAAGTACTTGGCTTATTTTCACAGGACCCCCACCCCATAGGTCACCTAGGGGAGACCCTAGGGGTGTTGAATCTGTAAAAATATTGCAGATCCTCCAGGCCCAGTGCCCCCAGCATCAAAGTCGAATTTGGGCAGCACTTTAAACAATGGGGAGAGTGAAATGTGAATTTCACTTAACCCAGGGCATTTATAAACTCATTTTATAAGGGTCTACCTTATAGATACCTGACCCCCCACCCCTGGGATACCTAGGGAGACCCTGGGGGTCATTATTATGCAAAAACATTTTAGGTTGACCAGTTTTAAGTGCCCCAAACCCCAAAGTCGAGTTTGGCCACAATTTGCATGTTTAAGAGCAGTCCTGGCACCCAGAGCTGCTTTTAAACTGACCACAGGCTTCAGCAGTGCACACATGCAAGTGCAAAAAGGCTGCTGGCCTCTAAACTGCCATGCCCCAGGATACTGGGGACTTCTAGGTAGTTTCAATCCCCTGCCCTATTATATACTAGGGGCTCATGGGGTAGGTCATGCCAATTACAGGGGTACCCCAACCCAAAGTGTACCCTAGTGTATGTAGGTGCTTTACTGTTATCTAAGTGTTTCAGCATGGCACTGGCCCTGGGCCTGGTAAAACAGAGCCCAGGGTCAGTCAGAGTCAGTTACCACCAGTTCCAGTCAGCAAAAAGTTGGGGGTGCCCAGGGCACAGGATGACTTTCCAACACAGCCCCCCCAAACGAAAGGTGAGGGGTTACTAACCTATACCCTGGTAGTCCTCCTCAGCTAAGTGGAAAAACCTGGAAAGTCCATCGGCATTGGCATGGGCAACCCCAGGTCTGTGTTCCACTGTAAAGTCCATTCCCTGTAGGGAAATGGACCACCTTAACAGCTTGGGATTCTCCCCTCTCATCTGCATGAGCCATCTGAGAGGCCTGTGGTCAGTTTGAACACGGAAGTGAGTCCCAAACAAATATGGTCTCAACTTTTTCAGTGACCACACCACAGCAAAAGCCTCTCTCTCAATGGCACTCCATCTCTGCTCTCTGGGAAGAAGCCTCCTGCTAATAAAGGCAACTGGCTGATCAAGGCCCCCTTCATTTAGCTGTGCCAACACTGCCCCAATCCCTTGCTCTGAAGCATCGGTCTGAACTACAAATTCCTTCGTGTAGTCAGGGGCCAGTAACACTGGTGCTGAACACATAGCAGCTTTCAGAGTGTCAAAAGCCTTCTGACACTCTGGGGTCCAAATCACCTTCTTGGGCCTCTTTTTAGAAGTCAGTTCTGTTAGGGGCCCCACAATGGTCCCATAATTTTGAACAAACCTTCTATAGTACCCTGTCAGTCCAAGGAAGGCCCTGACCTGAGTCTGGGTAACAGGTGCTGTCCACTCCAAAATAGTTTGGATTTTAGCTTGGAGAGGCTGTACATGGCCCCCACCTACCAGGTGGCCCAGGTACACTACAGAACTCTGCCCTATTTGGCACTTGCTTGCCTTAATAGTCAGGCCTGCCTGCTGCATGGCCTGAAGCACTTCCCTTAGGTGGCTTAAGTGATCTCCCCAGGTAGAACTATACACAGCTATGTCATCCAGGTAAGCTGCACTGAACTGTTCCAACCCAGACAAGACCCTGTTCACCAACCTTTGGAAGGTGGCAGGTGCATTCTTTAAACCAAAGGGCATTACCTTGAACTGATAATGTCCCTCTGGGGTGGAGAATGCTGACCTCTCCTTTGCTCCATCAGTGAGGGCAATCTGCCAGTAACCTGAAGTCAAATCAAAAGTACTCAGGTACTTAGCAGCCCCTAACCTGTCAATGAGCTCATCAGCTCTAGGTATAGGGTGAGCGTCAGTCTTTGTGACTGCATTCAATCCTCTGTAGTCCACACAGAACCTTAACTCCTTGGGTCCCCCCTGAGGATTAGGTTTAGGTACCAGCACCACTGGGCTGGCCCATGGACTCTCAGACGGTTCAATTACCCCCAAGTCCAGCATCTTAGCAACCTCAGCTTTAATGCTGGCTCTGACATGGTCAGATGTCCTGTACAGTTTATTTTTGACAGGTAGGCTGTCACCAGTGTCAATGTGATGCACACACCACTCAGTGATGCCTGGGGTCAAAGAGAACAGGCCAGCAAACTGCTCCAGCACTTGCTTACAGTCTCTGTGCTGCTGGTCTGTCAACTTGGGAGAGAGTATCACCCCCTCCACTGACCCATCTTGCACATTATTGGAGAGGAGGTCGGGCACAGGCTCAGTTTCCTCCTCCACACCCTCATCAGTGACCAGTAACATGGTCATGTCTGCCCTGTCATGGTGGGGTTTCAATCTATTCACATGCAGGACCCTATGAGGGTTCCTGGGGGTGCCAAGGTCAACCAAATAGGTAACCTCACCCTTCTTTTCTAAGATTGGATAGGGCCCACTCCACTTGTCATGGAGGGCCCTGGGAGCCACAGGCTCCAACACCCACACCAATTGTCCTGGAGTATACTCAGGCATAGTAGCCTTCTGATCATACCAGTGCTTCATGAGCTCCTGGCTGGCCTCCAGTTTCCTGTTTGCCTTGTACATGTACTCGGCCATTCTAGATCTCAGGCCTAGCACATAGTCCAGCACATTGTCCTTTGCTTCTTTGAGAGGCTTCTCTAAAGACTCTCTCAGCAGGCTCAATGGCCCCCTCACAGGGTGTCCAAACACCAACTCAAAGGGACTGAAACCAACCCCTTTCTGTGGCACCTCCCTGTAGGCAAACAGTAAGCATGGGAGGAGAACATCCCATCTCCTCCTGAGTTTCTCTGACAACCCATTTATCATGCCCTTCAGGGTTTTGTTGAATCGCTCAACAAGACCATTTGCTTGTGGGTGATAGGGGGTGGTGAACTTGTAGTTGACACCACACTCATCCCACATAGCAGTCAGATAGCTGGACAGGAAGTTCGTGCCCCTATCTGACACCACCTCTTTTGGAAAACCCACTCTGGTAAACACACCAAGTAGTGCTCTAGCCACTGCAGGAGCATCAATGGTTCTAAGAGGTATGGCTTCAGGGTATCTAGTGGCATGGTCAACTACCACTAAGATATACCTATTCCCTGATGCAGTAGGTGGGTCCAGGGGACCAACAATGTCCATCCCCACCCTTTCAAAAGGAACCCCAACCACTGGCAGTGGTACTAGGGGAGCCTTTGTCTTGCCCCCTGCCTTGCCACTGGCCTGACAGGTGACACAAGAGCTGCAAAACTCCTTTACCTTTTCAGACATATGGGGCCAGTAGAAATGGTTCACCAACCGGTTCCATGTCTTTATCTGTCCCAAATGTCCTGCCAAGGGGATGTCATGACCCAAAGTCAGGATGAACTCTCTGTACCTCTGGGGCACCACCAACCTCCTGGTGGCCCCCTCCTTGAGGTTTCTGGCCTCAGTATAAAGCAGTCCATCTTCCCAGTAGATTCTATGAAACCCACTGTCATCCCCTTCCTCTTGCTTAGAAGCAATCCGCCTCAAGCCCTCAAGGGTGGGACAGTCACGCTGTCCCTGACTGAACTCCTCTCTGGAGGGTCCACCTGCTCCTGTCAGTTCTGCCAAATCTGACAGCTCTGGCAGGGATGGAGTCCCTCCCTCAGAGGCCAGATCCTCCCCATCAGGGTTAGATTCTGCCTGCACCTCTGGAGTTCCCTGGGCTGGCTCACCAGGCCCAGTACCCTTGTCCATGGATGCTTGGCCCTTTGTTCCAGGGTCCAAGTGTCCAGCCCCTCCCGTCTGGCTAGTCTGTGACCTAGTCACAGCACATACCCACTCAGGGAGCTCCAATATTTTCATATGGAGTCCTCTCTCCACCTCTGACCATGCAGAGGCTTCAAGGTCATTGCCCAGTAAACACTGGACTGGGAGCACCTTTGACACAGCTACCTTCATAGGGCCTGTCACACCTCCCCATTCCAAATCCACCACAGCCATAGGATGGAGTTTGGTGGTGCTGTCTGCATAAGTCACCTGGTGAAACTCACCAGGTAACAAACTCTCCGGGGGCACCAGCTCATCCAGGACCATAGTTACACTAGCCCCAGTGTCTCTGATAGCCTCCACCTCAGTCCCATTCACTTTAGGCCTCTGCCTGTACTTATCCATGTTTGGAGGTAAGGCAGTAAGGGTTGCAATATTCACCCCACCCAGGGACACTAAGGTTGCTTGCCCCACCTGATTACCCTCCACTGGGGCACCACTCTCCACCCCTACACTGACACTGGCAATCCCTGTGGATGGCCCCTTAGGGGGAGCTTTTTAGTGCAGACAGCATCTCCCTGCTTGTGCCCTGGCTGGTTACAGTCAAAGCACTTACCCACTTTTGAGGGATCAAAGAATTTACCATTCTTTCCCTGAATCCACCTCCCTTTGGATTTGGGTTGGCTCGGGGCCCCCCTCCTTGTGCAGGTTTTTGTGGGTCTTTGGAGGACTCCTTAGGTTTTTGACCTTCATTTCCCTGGGCTTTCCCTTGGGGAGGGACCTGTCCTCCTTTCTTCTGGTCACCCCCTGGTGCTGAATGGAAACCCGGGTTCTCACCCACTCATCAGCTGACTCCCCCAACTCTCTGGGGTCTGTCAGCTTAGAGTCCACTAGATACTGGCGTAACTTCTCTTCTGCACAATGAGTCAAAATGTGTTCTTTCAAAAACAAATTATACAATCCCTCATAAGTGCTCACTTTGTTACCACAAATCCAGCCTTCCAGTGCCTTCACTGAAACATCCACAAAGTCTATCCAAGACTTGGAATTCAATTTCTGGGTGTTCCTAAACTTCACCCTGTACTGCTCTGGAGTCAGACCAAACCTCTTGACTAAGCAGGCTTTCATCTGCTGGTATGATTCTGCATCCTCTCCCTTCAGGGTCAGGAGCCTATCCCTCCCAGCTACTGGAATCAACTCCCACAGGAGTGCACCCCAATACCTAGAGTGGACCCTACTCATCTTAAGGGCCCTCTCAAAAGCTGCAAGCCATTTGTCAATGTCATCCCCCTCTGTGTACTTGGGCACAATACCCTTTGGAAGTTTAGGTTCAAATCTGCCACCCCTGGACATCTCAGCATCTTCTTCGCTTTCGCTGCCACCATTTCTCTTCTCCTCCTTCTCCCACCTCTTCTCAGCCAAATCCAGTTTCCTTTGCTCTAAAGCTATCAAAGCTAATTGAGCCTGAAGCTGTCTCTCTGCAAGGGACCGTAGTGGTTCCTGAGTAAGGGACCCTGCCCCACTCCCACCATCAGGAATCTGTTGGCTTACACTAGTTATAATGGAAGAGGCATCATCCTCCTCTCTTGGGATGATGTTGGGGGACACACCCTCGACCCCCCCTTGATTCTCCTCAGCTGCCCGGTCATGGGCTTGTATAAACTGAAACAACCCTGCCTTCCTATACCTCTTGGAAGCAGGCAGCCCCCTAAGCCTACACTGTTCCCTAAGCTCAGCCAACTTACACTGGGACAGTTTAGCCAGGTCCAACTCCATGGTTCCCTAGTTTTGGGTCACAACACTAGGCACAATAGACTTAGAACAATTTGGAAAAATCAAAACAATGGATTAAAAACAGTTTAGTCCAAATTCCAAAAATCAAACTCAAAAGTTTTGTTCTAAGGCAATTTAGAGGATTTTTATAATCTTAATTCATTCACTGAAAGGTGTATTTTTTAAACACAAGTCCACATCCACACCGCTGAGCACCAAATGTTGGAAAGTGGGTTATTGGTAGGGGCAAATGTAGGTCTGCCACTAGTAATAAGACCACAAACACTCGATAGGACTCAGCATAGGTCTAAGAAAATTATTCCCATGCTCAACCCCTGGTAACGTGGCTGCGAGCAGACAGGCTTAACTTCAAAGACAGGTATGTAAAGCATTTAAAAACACCAATTCAGTAAATAATTAAAACACAACCCATAATAAAAATCCAACACCAATTTATAAAAATAGGAAATATTTTTATCTTTAAAATGACACCAAAACGACAAAAATCCAATGTAGGGAACCGGAGATATGAATTTTCAAAGTTTAAATAAAATCTAGCACTTAGAAGCATATAGCACCATATTGGGACATAGCCTCGCGATAGACCGGGCCAAAGTCAAAGTTTAAGGCCGACCGCGATGGAGCCCTGAGCGGATACTCCACGCGGAAGGTCCCGGTCAATGTTTTTACCTTCGCACTTAGAAACTTTTCTGGAGCTTTTCTCCTCGAGGCCCCTCGACGCTCTCCGTCAGTCCGGATCCGGTGCGGCTCCGCCGGGCAGCCTTTCGACGATCTCCCGGTGAACTTCCCTGGAGCGGACTTAGAAACTTTTTCAAGATCGCTTTAGCGGGGCAATCCAACAATCCAGGCCGACACGCGATGGAAGGCAGGCGGATTGGCGCTCGCGGTTGATCCCGGTCGACTTTCTTACGAGCGGACTTAGAAGCTTTTCTGGAGCTTTTTCTCTTGGGGTCCCTCGATGCTCCTCATGTAGCCGGATCCGGTGAGGGTTCGCCGGCTTCAGATTTTCTCTAGTCCCGGTCAATCTCTGGAAGTCGATGCGATGGAGCTTTTAGCGGGACGAACCTGGTGGGCTTGGCCGGCTCGCGGTTGAAGGCAGGCGGCTTGGCTGACCAGGATGAGTCGGTCCCCCTATGGAGCTTTTTTTCCAAAGTTCCTCCAAAGTTCCCCAAACTTCCTGAACTTCTTCCTGAAGTTCCTCAAAGGGTCCCAAAGTGTCTCAAACTTACTCCAAGGGTCTGGAAGCTCCAAGATGGTCCTTGAAAGTTGAGGACTTCAATTCCCACAATGCACTGGACGTCACCCTTACAAATCCACTGGTAGTTCCCCAGGTTGGTGATTCTTGGTGGTGAGGGTCCAGATGAGCTCTGTTAACCTGTAGCTTGCAGGGAGTCCACTCTTGAGTTCTTTTACTCAGCACAGTTAGTCCACAAAGCTGTAGTTTCAGGGGGTGCAGTCTCCAGAGGTCAGGCCTTAGAAGTCTTTGCACAGCAGAAGTTCCAGCAGGGCCAGTCTTGCTTTCTTCAGTTTCAAGCAGCAGATCTGAGGGGCTGGGCCTCTCTCAGATACTTATTCCACAGTCTCTGGGTCATCCAGGAGGTCAAGCTTCACCAATAGGAGTAGGGTAACTGCCCACTTGAGTGACTACTTCCTGCAGAGTGTGGCATTATTTTATCCCAGAGTGCAACAAAGCTTCCAAATCCATAATGGCTGATTTTCCAGCAAGGAGGTAAGAGCTGGCTAAACACTCCCACTGAGTTGGCTAATTAACCTAGCCTCTCCTCCCTACATCTGCACATACCTTCCTTAATCCTGCCATCTGGCTGGGGTGGGGGTTCAAAGCTGTTAATGACACTGCTCTGGGCTCTGCCCCTTTGAAGCTCATTGTTTACGACCCCTCCCCCTGGCCTGGCATTCCTGCAGAACAGCTCACTGCCCTCCCAGTCCATCTGGCTGACCCCAGGGGATCTTTATCACCTCTTCAGGCAGGCTGGCTAATCCTCTTAACTCTGACCAATCAGGGCAGAGCACTGGCAGGCTGGATTTGGAACTACAACTAAGAAAGTGTTATAACTTCTTGTCTGTTCACTTTGGGAAAAATTCAATAACATCATATTGTAGGATTTATCCATACCATTCTAGTGAGTCTTTGAATGGAATCTTTATCCCTGTCCTGTTAATAGTTATTGTTTAATAACTTTCCCCCATGTTATCCTATGGGCCATGGGGTTTGCAATGGGAAAAATGACGTGGGCCATTTTTCCAGCACCAGGACCTACAAAAACATATTTTATAAGTACTTGGCTTATTTTCACAGGACCCCCACCCCATAGGTCACCTAGGGAGACCCTAGGGGTGTTGAATCTGTAAAAATATTGCAGATCCTCCAGGCCCAGTGCCCCCAGCATCAAAGTCGAATTTGGGCAGCACTTTAAACAATGGGGAGAGTGAAATGTGAATTTCACTTAACCCAGGGCATTTATAAACTCATTTTATAAGGGTCTACCTTATAGATACCTGACCCCCCACCCCTGGGATACCTAGGGAGACCCTGGGGGTCATTATTATGCAAAAACATTTTAGGTTGACCAGTTTTAAGTGCCCCAAACCCCAAAGTCGAGTTTGGCCACAATTTGCATGTTTAAGAGCAGTCCTGGCACCCAGAGCTGCTTTTAAACTGACCACAGGCTTCAGCAGTGCACACATGCAAGTGCAAAAGGCTGCTGGCCTCTAAACTGCCATGCCCCAGGATACTGGGGACTTCTAGGTAGTTTCAATCCCCTGCCCTATTATATACTAGGGGCTCATGGGGTAGGTCATGCCAATTACAGGGGTACCCCAACCCAAAGTGTACCCTAGTGTATGTAGGTGCTTTACTGTTATCTAAGTGTTTCAGCATGGCACTGGCCCTGGGCCTGGTAAAACAGAGCCCAGGGTCAGTCAGAGTCAGTTACCACCAGTTCCAGTCAGCAAAAAGTTGGGGGGTGCCCAGGGCACAGGATGACTTTCCAACAACTATCATATGCACTCATACACCTATATAGAAACTCACACACCGCCACTCATCCTTAGAGGTACTCACACACCTAGTCAGTCATGCAAATAATTAATCACACTGCCATTTACTCACCTATACAGTTATACACACACCAGCTCAATTACTCATACAAATACTAGCACATTCTTATGCTCTTATACAATCACTGATACAAGCACACACTCATCCATACAGCCACTCTCACAATCACACACTCTCACTTATAGCCATTTATGTACTCCAACACACATATATACTGCTTTTCACATATGTAGTTACTCACACATGTACCACTGAGATATACATTCACTCACTAACACACCCATACACACACTCACCCACCCATACAGTCCATCACAGATGCACTCTTGAAACCATGCACCCAGTGAATCAGCCACTCACACATCTATGCACAGAGTCACACACACCCCACTCACACAAACACTCAGGCACCCATACAGATACTCAGACAACCAATCAATAACTCATATAGACACTCACGTAGCTATTCGCAAACCCATGCAGCCGCTTACACACCAACAGACAGATGGATACAGACATTCACACAGTTTAGTCACTAACCCATGCATTCAGTAAGATACGTTTAATCTCTCACTTATAGAGTCAGTCACGCACCTACTAAATCATCCATTCAGACACTTATACACCCACTCATTCTTCAATACGCCTTTCCCTATATATATTAAACATATTTAAACTTTACAGAAACACACAGTCACTGGATGATGTCATCAGTGATGTCATCAGTGATGTCATTTGAGATGTCATCAGTGATGTCATCAGTGATGTCACTGACCATGTCATGAGTGATGTAATATGTGACGTCATCAGCAGTGCATTGCGGGGGCGCGAGTTATAGTTAGCTGAACTAACTATAACGGGGGAATTTCTCTGGTTTTGTACGAGTGAAATGTCCAACTAACTATGACTTTCCCTAAAACCTATGGTTTTTTCAGTGAATTATATATATATATATATATCTTTTTCCTATTTAGAACAAGTTACACTAGAGTGTGCGTTTGCTTAACAATTGTTACACGTTTTCTACACAAAGCATTTTCTGTAGACCAAAATAGAAGCAAAACTGCTGAAAAGTAATATCTTCCCCCTTCAACCAAATACAGCCCTGTTTATTTATTTATTCTTATTATTGCTACAAGGGCTATAGACTAAATGTACAACTTGCATTTACACAATTAAAATGTACATATATACATCAGGACCTACAGATGCTATGCTTTCATTGTCTAATGTAGGCCCCTGAAAGCTGAAATCACACCCAATTCTTTTTGAAGATGCTCTAAAAGTTCAGACTTATTTTATTTCTACAAATACTGCATTTAGCATGCACTAGAGAGCTTGTGCGTGTGACTCTCTGAAATCATTTAGATAAAATTAATTTTATCAGTGATCTGCTAACAACTAGTGTAAAATAAGGACTGTCACAGTAGCTAACCTCAGATAAACAAAATGCTCAAAACCCCCTGCGTCCACATTTTGCTTTCAGCAGTGCTAGTTAGTGCTAAATACAGAACTTGACCTCTTACACTTAAACCTGTTGTCATAAATTCAGGTCCTCTGTCTGAGCACGGTCATCCAATGTGGCCATCACAATTCAAAGTAACTCTCCAGAAGCATGACTGAGGGTGCTTCCGTGCTGATATCTTAAAGGTAGGATCTAACGTTTGCTCTTTTGTTCTTATTCCTGTGCAGTGTGCTCTCTCGCACCTAAAGCACTGGCTCAAAATTTGAGAATGCCAGAATGTGCCTAGAAATCCTGTGCATAAAGGCATGCAATGTAGTTCACATGTCTCTAGAGCTACTCTCTTTACATAACTTTTAATAGCCTTTGTATTTGAGACTGCAGCCATTTGGCCATACTAGAAATCATATTTTAAGTGTGTCACTAAGATACAGTAGTATTGGCATTAGAGAAACTAATACTTGCCCTTTTAATTTAGTACACAACATATTCACCCATTTAGACATAGAAATCTGAATGTGCACGTTGCACATGTTGAGTTGTTACATTGCTAATTTTTTCCCCAGCAGTTATTAGACATTATAACGCTCATAAAAATGCGAAAACTATTTTAGTACAATGAATTTTAATAGTATTTTACATGTAGTCATTTTTTAATAATAATCACTAACCCTTTTGTTGTTTCTACATATGAAATGCTTCATTCCTTTCATTTTGCCTTTAGATGCATTTATTTATAACACTTACAAAACTTATTGTGAAACTAAGCACAGAAGCTTTAATGAAACATAGAAAGTTTGTTTTACCCTTTGGAAATAAGCAATTATTTACCATCAGAACCACAAATGTGCTTCTTAGGAAAGAAAGCCCTGACTTTCATCCTTTTTCTTTTATCCAAAATAATGAACCTATATTTCTAACTTTCAAGACTAGTTGTCTTTAATGTACGTGCTTTTATGTGCCTTTTCATATTAACTTATTACCTAGTTGCCACATTCTTTGTTTGTAGCTTGTGTCTGGGTAGGCCCTGGCTTATTTATCTAGCTGTGTTTTATGACCAGCAGATGTCAGCTTCCACAGTTTTGCAGGAGGGAAGGCATCTTGTTCCAGGGCTTATAAATCCTGCCTGACAATCAATGACACAGGGCCCCTATGATGCTATCTGTTCCTAAAATCAAAAAGGTATACATTGGACTGCCATTTAAATACATGTCTCCCAGCTGTCCAAATGACAGCAATGTGCTGTATTCTGATGTCCTCACAAAAACCCAAAAAGGGTGATAAACTACTCATTACCTGGAAGGCCTATGTGCGCACTTTACTGCTACTTTGACTTGGCATATGAAACTACTTGCCACACTCTGAACTCCTCTTTTTTCTACATATAAGTTACCCCCTAAGGTAGATGCTAGGTAGCTGACAGGTAATACTAACAAAAGGTGGGGCATCTTTTTAAAAGTTTTTTTTCATGTCCTAGTTGTGTAAAAACACAAATTTGTTTTTCTCTGTGAGGCCTACTCTTTTCCTATTGAGTGCCTTTTTCTAGGTAAACTTAGTTTTAACATTACTATGTTAAAATTATTATTATTTTTAGTTTTATATAGCTCTAGCTTTACTTGTTCTGAGATAAATTTACAAGAGGTACATAAAAACAAAAACAAACCTTCATACATCAATCAAGTACATAAACAAACACGAAATATCTTCTCAGAAACATAGGACAATGTATGCAAAGTCCATTCTCTTTTTATATGGAATGCTTGGCATTTCTGCCTCGGGTTTTAATTCTAATTTTTACCATTCTTGTAATACAGTAATTGAAGTTTCACACATCTATACTTTGTTACAGCTATACTTTCCATACTAGCGCCCAACTGCTTAACATATTTAAATAATTTATATTCCTACCTTTATCTGCAGGGCTATCTGGTGATGATTTTTTAAATTTTTTTCTCTCCTGTCAGTTTTTTAAACAACTTTCTAGTGGGCTTACCATGATTTTACTCTGACATCCACTCTCGTGAAATGTGCTTTTTACTGACAATGTGCACTTACACCCGGAAAGATGAATACTAAAGGTCTCCTACAAGGGAAAAGTTGTTAGGTAGTGGATAGATGGAGTGAAAAGAGGAAAATCAACAGTTATGGACTACTCAGAGACTTCACATAAAACAATTTTGCTTCTCTAACGTAGGCCTGGGCGGTGAACTCCGCTCCGCTCGCGGAGTTTGCGGAGTTTTCTGCACTCCGCGTTACGCGGAGATCGCGGAGTTCTGAAAAACTCTGCTTCGCGGTGCGGAGCGGAGTTTTTTTCCTCGCTCGCTTTCGTCAACGTCAAGTTGACGACCGCGAGCGAGGAAAATCAACCTCCCAGCGAGATTTTTCCTCGTTCGCGATCGTCAACATCAAGTTGGCGAGCGCGAGCGTGGAAAATCAACATCCCGGCGAGATTTCTCAACGCGGGGGGTCAGGTTTCTCATTGCGAGTGGTCGCGTATGCTCGCGACCGCTTGTGTTCGCGTTGAGAAAGCTGCCGCTTGAGTAAAAATCTACTCGAGCGGCAGAAAAGGAAAGCTTGTGTTGTGCATGCTGCCGTTCACAATGATTGCACAGTGCGGACAAGCATCCGGCACTGTGCAATCACCGCGAACTGCATTTTTCTATCATACTCTGCCGCTCGTGGAGCTCTGCGTAGTGCGACAGAGTTTTTTATGCACTTCGCGGTGTTCCGCATAGCGCAACTCCGCGAACTCCGCCCAGGGTTACTCTAATGCAGTAATGCTCTATTTTTCATATCATTCAAAGAAACATTTTAAGGAAACATAGTGGCCCAGTAGTGTTGAAGATCAGTACACTATTTAAATGCATTCATTCATCCATCACATAACTGTGCATATTTCAAAATCATTTCCCTGTGTTCCGGTGCAAACCGCCAATCAGAAGCTGCACTCACTATACTCTGGGAGGGTTTCTTCTTCTTCGGAAAATCAATATCCCATCCTGGCACAAGCTCTTCTGCAGTGGATTTTATAAAGCCTCCAAAAGGCCTAGCCACTTATCAGTATTTACAGACATAAAGTAACTTAGTTACTTATCAGTCTCCTGTTTCACTACATCTCATATGTGTAGGTACACCTCAATTCTTTATTTTACTACTAACTATATTTTAAGCATTTGAAAGGCAAGGTCTCCCACTTCTGACACCATTCTGTTAAGGAACTACTTTGCACCCTCCCAGGAGCAAATGAATGAAACTCACCAGACACAGCAGTTTGCTCAGAAACAGAGTGAAATGTATTTATTGGTACCCATGCATCATTGCTGATCAGCAAGGAAGAAGTCAGGTCACCCACTGGTGATCTCAGCCTGCTTCTTTCCAGAGTGACTGGTTTCTGGGTGTTATATACATTTTAGTAATGCCATGTCAGCGGAACTAGAATAATGCACCAAGCCAAATATGGCTAACAGGGATGTGCAAGATCTCCACCATGCCAATTATAAACAACTAGATATGGGCAGATCATGAAAGGCTGGCTCGGCACTGTGCCAAATATACTTCAGATTTACTGTTTAAGCATATTGCACAACCAGATAAGGAAACTATCATGAAATCAGGACAAGCAAAGTGACCTCTAAGGTGGTTCAGAATAGTTGTTGAAGCTTGTCCAGGCAAAGTCAGATATGAAGCCCTTTGGAGCTCTGGGACTCATGTTAGTGTGATATATCTAAGCATGATATCTTTGTGGTGCATACATATGAGTTTATATGGATATATATATATATTTTTCAACAGCGCCAGCTGTGAATATCTGGTCACGCCGGACTGTGAAAAAGCCACAAGTTCAGGTATACAATGGAGTGGCAGGCCTGTTATAGGGACCCAGTTAGGCCTGCTGAACAAAGTACCTTAAATCTTGGTTTGTGGAGCACGTAGGAACCACAGTCAAAGCGATGTGTAATTTCCAAGATGCGGCGAGGCTGCGGTGCGAGGTTATGTTGCGTCGTCATCAAAGATCCCATTGATGAGGGCTAGCAATGCAAAGTCTGGAGTCGGGAATGCGCCGCGCAGTCGAGGGGATGTTTCGGGTCCGTGGAGCTGCGAGGTTGTGATGCAGAGTCCGTCGTAACTTAATGTAATTGTTCCTTTAATTCTGTTTATGTTGTTGCATTATCTTATAGAGGGAAGATGTTTAGTGTCTTGTAACTTTGCATTGCGATTCCACTTGAAATGTGTGGCTTGAACTGGCTGGGAATGTTGGGCTGGTGCTGTGACTGAGGTGCCATTGAACAAATCTACCTCATGGAATTAAAGCCATGTAGTGCACCACAACACCATGCATATATACAGTAGGGCGAGGTCTGGGTGCAACGAAAAACAGCATTTCAGATTTTGAAAGTGTATGATAAAGGAACGTTTTACCAGCACTAAAGAGAGTCTGTACGGTTTTATTCAGTAGCAACTTTGACTCCAAAAATGGAAACGCTGATGTGTACGATTTTTTTTCATAATGTAAATTTTCGCTCTTATTCAGTAATGAAAATGAATGTGCTCTGATTTGTTCAGTAATAGAAGAGAAAAAAATAAATGCATACAAAAATAATGAACAGGCATATGCACTGATGTATGCGGTAATGGAAAGGGATGTGCACTGTTTTGTTTAGTTATGAAAATGTTATAAACGGTTTTATACTCATTGAATAGGTTTGATTGTGTCACAGGCAGAGCTCGGAAATCGAGCAAGGATACAATACACACTGTTGGGCGTTTCAGAGAAATGCTGCACTCTCCCAATCTTGCGTAAGAAGGCTGGGAAAAATATCTGAATTCAGCTATGGAATAGTTCATTGTGCATATTTATTCTGCCCTTCTCATTGGTAATATGTATATTATGTATATTATTTCCATGTCTTGTTCTCATTGTTGGATTCCTATAAATTGAAATATTTGATAATGGGTACTCCTATTCAAGTGCTTGTATTTGTTTTAAAAAAGGAACTCTTTCATTTTTATTTTATTAATGCAACAGCATGAGTTGTACCAGGAGCTAAAATATTTTGTATTTCAATGTACCAAATTTCTTTTTAGATGACTCCATATGAAAAATTAGGAAATGCAGACAACTAAAAACAATACACTAAATAATTGTTTCTGAAGATATGACTGTGGTCCATTTAATGTGGATGTGTCACTTCTCATCCACCATTTAGTGGTTCAGTGTAATTTAGTGTGGAGAGTATTCAGTGTGGCCTTCAAATTTTGGCTGACTAGAAGTTCATTTCCTCAGTGGTGTGACTGTCGTATTGAGTGATTGATTTTTAATCTAGAAAGTATAAGGGTTACTGGCAACCGGGAGTCCTGGAACTAGGTTTCCACTGTTTATTTACCTGAATGACAGGGTCTGCATGTGTGCTCTTGTGCAGAATGTTCTTGTGCCAGTCGGAGTTCAAGGTTTTGTGAAGTCATCATTGGAAGTTTGGTGCTTGTGCTGTGGTGGAGGATGGTGTCAGACAGTCGAGAAGAAGGGGGGAAGTGAGGAGTCAGGTCTTCATCCAATGGGGTGGAGCCCAGGAGCCACAATTTGATGCAGTGAAATGACCACAGGACACTTTTGAGGTACGCATTTACCACAGAGCTATGAGAGAACGCCAACTGCTACAACCACCAGCAACATACACCTTTTGTGCATTTGAAATTGCCACATGCCATCGTTCCAACAATGAACTTCCCTCTCACAAATAAACAGTGGTGTAGCTAGAGCTTTTGCCACCCGGGCGGTCCCTGAGTTTTCCACCCACTGACGGCGGTGCAAGTAAGAGTGGGGGTAGGGGACGAGGGAAAGACGACGACAAGGGAAAGAAAACCATTTACCTTGTGCTCGCCTCAACGAATTGCTCTATTCCGCCATCCCCCCCGGCTACGCCACTGCAAATAAAAGAAAACCTAAACTGAGCATAGAAGAGAAGAGAAGGAAAGATGCTAGAGGAAGAAAAGATTATCTAAACAGAGACAACAGGAAATTGCATATAACAAATTAAGAAAACTTATCCAAACACATCATTATGAATTCTCTTTGAGAAAGAATCTTCCTGCCAGCTTGTGTGGAAACAAGAAACTGTAAGTGAACATTAAAATCCCTCTCATTGTAGCATACAAGGATGAGGAATAATAGAAGGTATAACACAAGTATCATTTATACCCAAGCCCGTTCCTAAAAAGGACTCTCTGCTAGTTTAAGCACTGGAGACATAAACATCGGGCATATCCGGATTCGGGTGGCCCTTAACACTCACAACATCTGTACCAGGGGTCGCTAAACGTTTCCATAATGAGAGCTACTTCTGGCCAAAGAAAAGCATCCCAAGCTACTAACAAATTGTATAATTGTATAATATTGACCACATCTGTTAACAATATATTAGTAACCTCACAAACATTGCAGGCGGGGTTACTGGTAAATATGTCAGGAAAAGGATTATCAATATGCAATGCCTCCATATGACTAATGACAGAGCACCCAAAGCATCATGCACCCTCTGGTACAAAGGGCATAACCACAGCAGTAGGCCTCCACAACTCAGCTTGATAATACCATTCAACTATCAGCTTTAAATATGTTTTAAAAATGCAGCTATTTTGTCTCAGCATGTCATTCTCTGAAAATAAAAAGTTTTCATTCGAATACCTCTCCCATTTTGGGCAAACAAACTACATCTTCTGAATTGCTTTGCTGAAAGAAACATGACTTTGCCTTCAAAATGCCTCTTCTCCTTTTTAGTAAATATGAGGGCCCCAAATATTAGCTTGTGATTTTGACCAAATACTCACATGTACAAAAGCTTCACATGGGCAGAGTTAGTTTCAAATGTCCTCCTCACAAAGTGTCAATGATTTCCGCCAGAATGCACAATTAGACCAAGAATGCCCAAAATCAGTCAAGGATGGCAGTTATTATGCCAGGACAACTACTATGCCTGAAACTGACAATTCTGCCAAAGATGAACCCAGTATGATGGGAAGCAACATATATTTTTAGTTGTCCTTGACATCAGGCATAGTGTCGTACAGTTCATACATTCTCAGTAAAACTGTGCATTTGTTGGACAACATAAGCGTCAAAACTGTGCTAGACTCAGTCCACGCACACCGTCAGGATATGTTGGCTGAAGCCCTGGCTAGCTCACAGTGCACCATCTGTACCCCAACCTAGCAAATTAACAGGTACAATGTTTAACCTCAGATCATAACAACCCTGACTCCCCAAGGAAATTGTGGAAACAGATACAGAACCTTTTCATTAGGTAACTCATGCATGCCCAAAGGTAGACACAAGAAATACTCAAATTGGCATTTCAATATTTATTGAAGCAATAAGATTCTTGTGTAAAATATGTGTGCTGCAATAATAAATGGAAGGAAACAGAACAAAGTAATCAGCATCATGAGAATAGTAAAGAAAATTAACAATTCAAACATTGGCCTGTTAGATAGAATATATGCTTGCATATAAGTACTATTATATTTGTGCTCCTACATATCGCTCCCTGTCCTTGTGTGCCTAGGGTGGGTGAATCTGCCAGAATCCCTGTAGGGTGAGCTAACTCCCCAGTTACCTGTGGGTATGTTTCATCTGGGAGCCCATCTTGGTGTAGAGCTGGACACTATCCTTCTTAGGAGGTAAACAGGACTCAGCTGAGCTGGAAATCTGGCATGGGGCGACCTCGACAGTGTCAGTGAAATGCTCCTCTAACCACACAAAGGAGTGATGTTGTATATATAATAAACTTCACCCCTGTTGCCAAGCCAAAGTCCCAGTCAGGCGGTCATTATTGATTCTATCCTGACAAAGCTGTCGCAGAGCGAACAATAATAAACAACATCATTTTGCGCAGTGAACTTTAGCTTTCATACAGA
Organism: Calotriton arnoldi; assembly: GCA_963921515.1. Taxonomy (NCBI): domain Eukaryota; kingdom Metazoa; phylum Chordata; class Amphibia; order Caudata; family Salamandridae; genus Calotriton; species Calotriton arnoldi. The sequence continues at coordinate 2,329,985 of CAWUFW010000540.1, read as the reverse complement.
ATGTTCAAAGCTCTGATAATATGCCTATGAAGATGTGTAAATGTAAGCAAAGTTATTTCATGGAACATTATCCATACAAACACACAAGCAAATGTGTGTCAAATTTCAGCATTCAAGAAAAGATGTCAACTTTAAAAATGAACATGTAAAATGGTGATGTTCCTGCCTGTGCCTAATGTGATCACATGACAATAGCTTGCAGGGAGCAACACTGTCAGGGAAAATCATAATGCCTAACATACACTCAGACAGACACACACATATATGTAGCATATGCATGCACACACAAAGATGAATGCCAGAGGGGATCAGATGTAGATCTTAGCTATACAACCAGCCCCCTACTCTCCTCAGCCCTGGATCGATCCGCTGCTCTCCTAAGCTACTGGCTGATCATGCACCCAACTCATACTCTTTCTCTCTGGCTCCTGCCGGTCCACACCACTAAGGGTGACTTCACTCTTGCTCCAACTCTGGCTACTGCTGCCACTTTTTTCCCTGGCGCATTGGTCATACACTTAGTGTGACTGATAGAGTGGAGCCTACAACATGTTTAACATACTTTGGGTACATATGGTCATATTGCTGGCCCCGTAGGCCAACGCAGTTAATGTTTGTGTCTTAACTTTGAGCCCTTCCATTGGATTGGTTGGCTTCCACTCTAAGGGTCTTAGGATGAGCAGTGGTGTCTTCTTTAAGGTGCATACTTGATCTGAATGATATACTGGACTGCACTTTTGAAAGCTGATGAGCTACCTGTAGCTCCCACGCTACTCATTGGAACCCATGATCTGTACAGTTAAGTCATGTGTGATCAGTAACCATCCCCTTATTCATGAGAGTATGAGCAACATTGCACGCCCTAGTATAATGCAATTTCACCATCTGGTATTGTGATGCAAATTGAGTACTTTCCCACTTTTACATAAGGTATGCCAGGAAGTCTTGGGGTTCTCAACTGGTTCCAGCGGTATCTTGTGCATGTAAAGATTACTCCAGAGTCCACATGAAGTGTGTAGAAATACCCTAGCTCTCTGCACTAACAGATCAACCTGAAATCCACCTTACTCAGCATTCCAAATTACATCACTGTTAGCAGGATAATAATAATTTATGGCATCCCCCCTCACAGAACAATAATATTTATAGATACAATACAACACATCTCCTTCTTACACAATTGTACAAGAAAAGTTGCTTAAATATAACATCATACTAAACACATATAAAATAAATGTAACCTAAAAAAACAAAACGACTAAATTGAGTTCAGAAAAGACCATTTATTAAAAAATACACTAAACTGCTGAACTCAGAACGTGTGAAGAGTATTATTTGAAAGGATTACAAGTGTTGCAAACGTGTCAACTGTGAGCAAAGTTGACCACAGAAATAATCCTTTAGCTTTTGGAATTTGTTTATTAATCTCCCGAATCTCCCACATTCCCTAACCTGCTAACTGGGAAGTGGCTGGGGTAATTGCTCAACACCATCTCTGTCTTCCCTCATTTGCTCATTATTGGAAGAACATGTCTCTTTCTAACAACCAATTGTAGTTCTTCTCTGGATGTTGCTCGTCAGTAGTATTGCTCCCCTTGTTCAAAGAGATGTGACTCAGGTGCCATACCTTAACATCATTGAGAAGCACAGTCACAAAATATTGTTTCTACCTGTAAAGGTCGTGAGAATTTACTCTCACCTTTCTTTGTGATACCAGATATTTTTACTTTAACAAAATTACCACCTTCAGTGGATATACATTTGCAATTACGCTTATATTCATGGAACTTCTTGTAGATATCTTGGACTCATGCTAACCTCTGAAGGTGACCAATTAACTCTTCTGGACTTGGGCATCCATCCCAAATTATATTTCCTTTCACGAGTTCAAATAGGCTGTGTTTTGTAGACGCACAAAGAGTTATCCTATACACCCACAGCATCCATAATACTTCTTTCGGCCAGTTGTATGGTCCCTTTCACTACCCTATGGAAGCACTCTAGTTCAAGGCAATTTTATTACCAGATTTTACTTAAGCAACCGTGTCCTTTTCTTTTTGACTTTCTCTTTTTATTGAGAGGATACAACTTTGGGATATCTACCTGTTGGGTCTGTGAGAGCACATTATGTTGCATGACCCCACCAGTCTGCGTGGCCTCGTACTCAGCATTATCGAGGCGCGTCAGAAAGTATAGACTTCACAGCGTCTTGTGCCAGTGTTACTCGTCGTCCAATTTAAAAAGATTACTCCAGAATCCACGTGAAGTGAAGCAACCTTATTGTAGAACTACCCTGGCACAGCATGTAGCAGGGGAGCTTAATACATCTGCTGCTCTCTCCACCAACAGATCCACTCATAGTGTTTGTTATATTATGCTTAGAAATCTAGCTCAACAATCTGAAATTGTGTTTTTTTCAAATTGAGTTTCCTTTGTCTCTGGCAAAAAAATGAAACTTTGTTTATGGTTTATAAATGACTGCTCATACAATGAATATTGCATCTTCAGATTTTGAGAATATTCCACTGGCATGTTGTGATTTCCACCAGGAACCTCTATAGATTGATATATCTAAGTTGTTCTCCTCTTTCATGTTCTTCCTCTAATAGTCTATTCCTATATTCCTGTCTGGTCTACACCACTTGTGGTACATTTCTCTTCCTTGCCCATAATTACGTCTAGGTTAAATTAAAGTTACACATGCAAAATGTTCAAAATCCCGTGAAAATTCATAAAAGTTCTCAAAACTTTGCATCATGCAATTTGGCATGTAAATCAGGTCTGGTGCTAAGAGTATCATTTTGCAAAATTTCGAAGAAAGTTTGGTAAATTTCACAAGCATATTAACTCAATTTGGCATATCCTTACCTCTAGTGTCATTCAAGTGTTCTAGGCTGGTTAGCGAGAAGGAATATTAGTACATTTGTGTGCCATTTGCTCATCCATTTAGGAAGTATTAAAAACACAGCAAATGTATTGTTTTGGCAAGTACATAGTTAAAATTACCAAAACTGAATTCCCCCGGAGAAACTTTTTTACATTCAGAGGGGGATATTCACAAGGACTTATCTCCGAGTTATCGCCACCTTAACGCAACAAAAGTGGAGATAGATTTAACGCCCCATTCACAAGCGGTTGCAAACTCCAGACAACGCAAGTATTCCCGCGATAACTGCCTCAAAATTTACCTCCACGGGTGACACCACCAACTAACCCTAATGAGATGCAGAGTAGGCGTTCCCGTGCAAAAACACACGATAACACCACTACACCACTTTCACAACGAACTGCCAGATCTGCGATGCGAACCAAAAACAGGCAATAAGCCGCGGTAGCAGCAGGGAATTAACACCTGCCTTTTGCTGCTGTAAAGCAGGACGACTACACACAGTATGAAAGGGAGCCCAGCCCAGAGCCACGTCTGAAGACCCACAGATGCCATGGAGACAATGATCATGCAGCTCAGAGACCCATGAGGGCCACAACACCCACCCCACCACACCCCGCCCCCCCGGATCTCCCCCCGGGACAAACACATACCTTGCACGACACAAGATCCACAAAAAGCGCATGATGTCGCACAATGACAACAAGAAACACGTGTGGGCAGAAGAACGAGAAACAGTCACTCATCATTGAAGTAACAACCAAAAGCTTTATTGAATACAACACAAAACACCAATGCGGAAGACTCCTGTCGGGTCCGTCCAGGACAATCCTGATGTCACAGCCTGGAAAATAAAGCACAAAATCAGAACGTGTGTCATGCGCACATCAAAGGAGATGGACACAGAGAAACAGAGAAGGAAAGAAAGGCAGAGAGAGAAAGAGAGAGAAGGAAAGGAAAGGAAGGGAGAGGGAGAGAGAGAGAGAGAAGGAAAGGAAGGGAGAGGGAGAGAGAGAGAGAAGGAAAGGAAGGGAGAGAGGGAGAGGGAAAGGTAGGGAGAGGGAGAGAGGGAGGGAGAAGGAAAGGAAGGGAGAGAGAGAGAGAGAGAGAGAGAGAGAGAGAAGGAGGGACACTGCCGCCCCGCGCACCCAGGCACCACTGCTCACCTGCTGCCACCGGTGTGTCTCCAACCACGTGCCGGTATACACTGCAAGCCACCAGGTCTGCAATCTGTAATCGAGGCCAGAGTCAATCATGGCAGAGTCCATCACACTGCACACGGCAACAACGCCTGCCTGTCCTGCGCACACATGCAGCCGCACCCTACCCCCTCCCGCCGGCCAGTGCTGGCTGTCCGCACTTGCGCACCCAGGCCCCACTGCTCATCTGCCGCCAACGGTGTGTCCACCAGTGGGCACACGACGTGCTGTGCAAGCTCCAGGGCCAGGTCCCGTACCATGGCATGCTCCACATCATGCGGACCCGCGCCGCGGCCCAGCAGGTCCCACACATGACGCTGAGTCCTGAGGCATCAATGGCAGAGACCACATCAGTGCACACGTCATCATCACAGGCTGCACACCCGCTCAGCAATTTCGATGCCCCTAACCCTGTGCAACCCCAGTCAGCGCCACGTGGTGGTAGGCCTGTGACGTCCGCAAGGCTCCCGGTGCCACTAACCATGTGCGCAACAAGTCATGGGCCCTTTATGATTGAGTATCGTGGAACGTCCGTCATCCAGTCACCACCGGCAGTGGGGAATGTGACGTTGTCAGCCCCTTATATTGGCGGGGTCACATGGCCTGTGACGCCTGTGCCGGATGGGTGTGGTGTGCGTGCAAACCTGCCCTCAGGGAGTGGCCGTGACATGCTGTCAACTAGACCAGCGACCTGCAGACCACTAGCGTGTATGCCTGCAACATGTAGCTATGTGGGCCCCCCCTCGGAGTGTAAGCGGAGTGGTCTGGCCTGGCGTACGCCGGACCAGCGCAGGGCTTGCAACAATGACTCGGGGTCTCTGGGTATGGTTCAGTCCATGTCCGGACAAGGAAGTGACTAATGTGTGTGTCCCTGTTGTGGTGTCTGCGTCACCCGGAATGCAATCGGCAATGTAGCACACTGTGACTGGATTCCCACTAGATGAGCATCATTGACGTTGGGGGGAATCACTGACCCTACATTCATCCACACATTCATACATGAATGATGAAAGACATGACACAGCAGTGCGTTTCTGAATGTTTAATGCACATCCAGTGGAGTTTTGCAGCTGGAGCAGTACAGGGCCATGCCAACCCCACTTCACAATATGGGCCCGTGGAGGGCCAGCCAGAGTCCATCGGGGAATGACAAGTAGGCCTGGGCAATAAATTCCGTTCCGCTCGCGGAATTTGCGGAATTTGGGTAATTACGCGTTCCGCGGAGAACGCGGAATTACCAAACATTCCGCGATCCGCGGCTTCGCGGAATTATTTGCTTGTTCGCGCTTTCAAAATGCGTGTTCGCAAGATATTTCTCGCCGAGCACGCAAACAGCATTCGCGAACAGGAAAAAAGCACCGCGAACGGGCGGAACAAGCAATTCCGCGTGTTCGTGGAACTTTTGCGTGCTCGCGGAGATTTTTTACCGTTTCGCGGACTTTTGCGTAGCGCGACTACACAAATTCCGCCCACCCCTAATGACAAGTACAGTGGAAGAGGAAGGGTACAGTCCGCAGTCTGGGCGCCGTGTCATTGGTCACCAAACAGGATATGGCAGTCCATGTCGCGGTTCAAGGTGAGTGCAGCAGAGTGTATCGGGGGTCAGTGGAAGGCCATGGGGCGATGTGCGGCACCAAGCAGAAATAGGCCAGGTGGCGGACATGAATGCTAGTGCCTCCTTCTGAACTCAAGCCCATCCACGTCCTCGTCCTCGGACTTGTGCTCTGCCCCACCTGTGGGTGGTGCAGTTCCGGCTGCGGCACTGTGTGCCACTGACACATCAGGGGCCGGAGGTGGATTGTCGGCCGCACTGTGTGGCAGTGACACATCAGGTGCCAGAGTGGAAATGCCTGCCGCACTGTGAGGCACTGACACACCAGGGGGCGGAGATGTGGTTGGTGTAGGGGCAGCAGCATTCATCTGCGCCACGCCTTGTGGCAGAAATGCCATGATGAGGACATGCAAGGCATGGTAGATCCCAGCTACATTTCGCTGATGTGCAGCGGTGGCTGCCATCCTTTCCGCCTTTATCCGCACCATGTCCTCCATGAGCCTCTGCATGTGTGCCATCTCACCGCTGAGATCGCTGGAGCCACTCTGAGCAGACAGGTGTTCTTGTCTCCGAGTCATGACTCCAGCGATGTCAGCCAGGGCTCGTTGGAGACCATGGAGCGGCGTGTGGGTGTCCGTTAGGGACTGGAGGTGGTCCCTGATGGGACTCAGACACCCATGGATGGCGTCAAGTTTGGTAGCCATGAGGTCGAACCCCACCCGCACCTGCTCAGCCATCTCCCTCTGGACCTCCAACACACGGCGTTGGAAGGCCATGTGATGTTCGGGGGTCTTGGGAGACAGCCGGGGTTGTGGGTGCCTCATGCTGGGTGGTTTGTGGAGTGGGTGGGGTCTCCTCGATGCAGCTGGGCTGCCCTGGTCCTGGAGGTGATTGGCGGATGAGCTCAATGATGTCTTGGAGGGCTTGGGTGTCGATGCTGGTGGTGTCCTCATCATCAGTGAAGAGTGGCTGGGACTGCTCTCCAGGTGGCGCTGACGGTGCCCCTGCAATGTGAAGGGGAGATGCTGTGTTACAATGTGTCCACATGTATGTAGACGCATGGTACATGGTCACATTCAGACAGCATGGCAATGTACATTGTGACAGGCTGTTGATCAGGGCCATGATCCAGAGTCATTGTGGGTGTGCACTGTGCTCTGCTTGATTGTGCATGTGTGCCATTGTGGCCATCTCCCCCCGTCCCCCCAGTACCTGGTGGTTACTCACCCTGTTGCCATTGTGTTGTGTCATGTCGAGCTGTGTCCGGTGCCCCGACTCCTGCCACGGTCTCCACACTGATGACTGTCGACACCAGTTCCTCCATGTCATCCAGCTCCAGCTGTGGCGCTGTGATCCCACCTCCAGTCTGCATTGCTGCCTTCTGGTTGCCTGCGAGTTTCTCCTTGGTCTTGCGCTTGATGTCAATCCATCGCCTCTTGACCTCGTCCATTGAGCTCTTGTGCTCTCCGACGGCATTCACCTTGTCCACGATGGACCGCCATAATCCATTTTTGGTGCCCAATGACACATTGGAGGCGACGAACAGTTGTTGATGGTGTTCTATCACCTCCATGACCAGGATCCTATTCTCCTGCGGACTGAACTTCGTCTTCCTCTTCTTCTTCTCCTTGCCCTTCCCTGTCACCGAGGTCCCAGGCTGGTCGTCCGGGGTGCTTGTGGGGTTCCGCTCGTCCTCTGCGCCTGCTCCGGCTCCCTCCATGGTGCTTGGGTGTTGGTCATTTTGTGTTTGTGTGTTTTTCTACTTTTGTAGTGATTTTCCCGCCTGCCGTGTGTGTATGGCAGGTCTGGCGCTGCTTATCGCTGATTTCCTCATCGCGAATGGGCTCATCGCATGTTTTTTGGTGTTGGGGTTTGTGTTTTTGACTCCGTCGCGGTGGTTGTATCGCGGACATTGGCCGCGTTTTCGAAGGACTGTCGCATGGTACCGCCGTGTTGTGAATTCCAGGTTAACGCGGGGTTATTTTCCCGCGATAGACTGCAATGTGTAAAGTTGCGTTAACATTTTCTGGAGATGTTTAGCGCACGTTCTTGTGAATATCCCCCACAGTCATTTAACTATGTGCTTTATTGATTCTGTGCTTGCATCTTCCTCTTCACTACTGGTAATATAATATTAAGTAGGAGTTATGACTTTCACAATATCTTTAGGATTTATTAGCATTTTATATAGCTTGCACTTTATTAGGCCGGTAGACTTTATGAGGTCATCTGTTTTGAATGTTCTTGAGCGTAGGCAAGGTTAATGGGGTACAATGTGATCTTCTTTTTGGCGGCTCTGCTGTTATGGAGGAGATGTATCATCTTGCAATTACTCCCTTTGCATTTTGTGAAGTTTTGGCTCATTTGTCTTGTTTATAACCTAAGAATTGCACACGCTGTTAAGAAAAAATGAGTAAATGCCCATTATTTGAAAGGTTGCAACGCTCACAGGGGCTCCACGTAGGCATATCCTTTATAACAGCAATGTTTTGGGGCCATAGAGAGCCACATAACAAGATGGTGCCTACATTATATCATGTGCGTGAATAAATGAGATGCAGAAAGTTAAAGAGGAACATCTACTAATTACCAAGGAGCCTAATCATGAAATACCCTAAGAAACTTGAGCTGGAAGCTTCCTCTGAAGCTGCCCTAAGGCTAGTGTACAATTGAACCAGAGTTACCCACTGGCTCGCAGTGGCAGGTGCTAACGATTGGTGGTGGTGGGGGGTGGGGGGGCGGGGGGCATGCGGAATACAAAAAAACACTCACCTGGGTATTTCCGACGTCTCTCCTCCATCGTCTCTCCTCCGTCCATGAAGCAGGAAGCACACAGTCTCCCAGACTCCCACCGCCAATCACGACGCTGCTGTCACCAGCATGACAGCAGCGTTGTGATTGGTCTGAGCGCTGTGGTTCGGCGCTCAGACAGGGGATGGGAGGCTGTGCATATTATTCACCCAGGTTGTGCAATACAGCCTGGTGGAGAACATGCAAAGTGTGCATGACTGTTTGGCCGGCCCAAGACAGCCAGCCAAACCATCATGCGCACTTATAGAGTGCCCAACACTCCTCCCCCTGCTCTGGCCAGCCCCGCCCCCGCCTAAGCCAGTACGGAACAATAAAATGCTAATAACTTTGCATTATTATCATTTTATTGTTCCTTTTTGAACTGCTCAGAGAGCAGTGGGGCGACGTTCCTCTGCCTTAGCAGAGGAGCCGCCGCTCAGGCTCGAAGAGCAACTACTGAGCCGGTGGAGGACGTTCAGCTGAATGTGGAACTGTACCTGAAACAAATTGAATTTCAATCAATAGCCAAGTGGTTAGGAACAGCGTAAGTCGTACTGTGTCCAAGGTGCTGCAGAAAAGTGGCTCCCCTTCTATTGCATATAGTCTTGCTGACTGCATCCACTGGAGCATGCATGGTGTTTGCAGCAGGACAGAAGTTCAGCTAATGCGCAGAGTATTAACACATGTGGGGGCATATTCTCAAGAACGTGTGATAACCATCGCAAAAGTAACTTAACACAACCTTCAACATTGCAGTCTATCGCGGGAAATTTACGCCTTGTTAACCAAGTATTCACAACATGGCGGTACCATGCGATAGTCCCCAGATAAAGCATCAACTAACCGCGTTAAAATCCACGCCACGCCGCAAAAATGCGAAACACTAACGCAAAAAAAGCTGCGATGAGGCCAATCGCGATACGAAAATCAGCGAAACCCAGCTACAGGCCTGCAATCCACACGCGTCAGGCGGGAACAATCACCATAAAAGTAGAAAAAAAACAGACAAACAAATGCCAAACAACAGCGAAGCACAATGGACGTTGCCGGAGCAAGTACGGAGAACCAGAACCCCACAAGCCCCCCGGAGGACCATCCTGGGACTCCGGGGTCAGGGAAGGGCAAGGACAAGAAGAAGAGGAAGATGAAGTTCAGTCCGCAGGAAAACAGGATCCTGATAACGGAGGTGACAGAACACCATCAACAACTGTTCGTCACCTCCACTGTGTCATTGGCAACAAAAAATGGACTATGGCAGTCCATTGTGGACAAGGTGAATGCAGTCGGAGTGCTGAAGAGGACAATGGACGAGGTCAAGAGTCGCTGGAATGATGTCAAGCGCAAAACCAAGCTGAAACTCACCAACAACCTGAAGGCAGCAATGCAGACTGGAGGTGGGAGCCCAGCACCACAGAAGGAGCTGTACGACATGGAGGAAATGGTGTCCACAGTCATCAGTGGGGAGACGGTGGCAGGAGTTGGGGGCCCGGACACTGCTCAACAGGACCCGACACAACAGCAACAGGGTGAGTAACGACCAGGGACTGGGGGGACGGGGGAGATGGGCACACGGTCCCTAACGGACACCCACAGTCCGCTCCATGCTCTCCAATGGACCATGGCTGACATCGCTGGAGCCCTGACTCAGAGAATAGTACAACTGTCCAGTCCGAGTGGCTCTAGCGATGTCACACGGGAGTTGGGAAACATGCGGAGGTTAATGGAGACCATGGAGAGGGCGAATGCGGAACGAGCGGCTGCCACGGCTGCACACCAGCGAGAGGTAGCTGGGTTCCTCAATGACTTCAGGACCCTCCTCATGGCCTTGTTGCCACAAGGCCTGGCGCGGATGCAGGCTGCTGCCACCACTCCATCCACATCTCCGCCCCCTGAAGTGTCAGTGCCACAAAGTGCGGCAGACCTTCCACCACCGGCCACTGATGTGTCACTGCCACACAGTGCTGGAGACAAAACACCACCACCCACACGTGAGGCACATGAAACAGCAGAGAACGAAGATGCGGATGATTCTGCCCTCGTGGTAAGAAGGACGCAGCAGCATGCATCTCATCCATAGGTCCGGCTTCAGCTTGGTACTGCCCTCTGCATCATCACCTTCCACTGTCCCCCGATGCACTCTGTGAAACTCACCTTGGACCTCGACATGGACTGCCATATGCTGTTTGATCGCCATTGACACAGCAATCAGACTGCGGACTGAACTCTTCCTCTTCCTTTGGACTTGTCATTCCCTGAAGGACCCTGGCTGGCCCGTCACGGGACAACATCGTCATGTGGGGTTTGCATGGCCCTGTACTGCTCCAGATGCAACACTCCACTGAATGTGCATTAAACATTCATATTCACACAGATGTGTCATGTCTATGTTCTTTAAAGTGTGGAAGTATGGATAAATGTAGGCTCACTGGACTCCTCTTACGTCCATGTGGCTCATGTCGTAGAACAGGGGTCACAGGGTGACACATTGCCCAATGCGGTCCAGCTGGCACTGACACAACAACAGGGACACACGAATGAGTTACTTCCTTGTCCAGCCCAGTACGGAACCACGCCCAGGGCCCCGGGGTCATTTACAAACCCTTACACTGGACTGGCATGCGCCAGGCCAGGCCACTTCGCTTAAGCTCACGGGGGGACGGCAACGCTACATGTCCCATGTCTTTCCTGTAGTGATCTGCTGCTCACAGGTCTAGTTGTCAGCATGCCACAGCCACTCCCTCACGGCTGGTTTACACCCACACCACACCCATCCAGCACACGCATCACAGGACATGTGACCCTGCCAATAAAAAGGGCCGGGCACACGTGCTCGACGCCATTTCCACTCTCTATCTGGGTGCATCCGTGTGGTGTTAATGTAGGCATGAGGGCCTCGGGCCCTGCAACATCACATTCCCAGGTCCGGAGGTGACATGATGGCGTCCGCAACACGATACCAAATCATACAGGGTCCATGACTTTGGGACACAGACTTGGTGGCACCGGATACATTGCGGCTGGCACAGGCACACCGCCTCGGGACGGTGACTTTGGGTGCACTGAGGTAGGGGCACCTTAAGTGCTGAGCGGGTGTGCAGCCTGCGATGATGCCCCGTCCTGGCCGTCCGGACTGCTCAGGATTTGTGTGCCCTGCTGGACCGCAGTGTAGGCCAGAGCCAGCGGGCAGCGCAGGCCTACCACCACGTGGCGTCGCATCCCGGATCACAGAGTTAGTGGCACCTCAAGGGCTGAGCGGGTGTGCAGCCTGCGATGATGCCCGGTGCACTGTATTGTCCTCTGCCATGGCGAAATCAAGACCCAGAATCATATGTGAGACCTGGTGGCCTGCGGAGCGGGGCTGCATGATGTGGAGGGTGCCATGTCCGCGGGTCCCGGGCATGTGGCTTGCAGCCGCACGTGGTGGGCCATCATTACTACACGCCAAGGGCGGAAGGTGAGCAGTGAGGCCTGGGTGCGCAGGGGTGGGCATGCACTGCTGGGCGGCGGGAGGGGCTGGGGTACATCTGCCTGGGTGCGCAGGGGCGGACAGGCGATGATGTCTTGTGCAATTGTATGTACTTTGCCATTCATGTGTCTGGACTCTGTTTCAGATGACGGATCTGTTTCAGATGTGTGACCTGGTGAACTGCACTACATACAGGCACGTGGTTGGAGACACACCTGTGGCAGCAGGTGGGCAGTGTGGCCTGGTTGCGTATTGTCGGCACTCTCTCTTCCTGTCCATCTCTTCTGTTATCTGTGTCTCGCTCCCCCTCTCTGTCCGTCTTTCTCTCGCTCCCCCTCTCTGTCCGTCTTTCTCTCGCTCCCCCTCTCTGTCAGTCTTTCTCTCGCTCCCCCTCTCTGTCCGTCTTTCTCTCGCTCCCCCTCTCTGTCCGTTTTTCTCTCGCTCCCTCTCTTTCTCTCCTTCGCTCTCTCTCTGTCCTTTGATGTGCACAAGACACACCTTCTCATCATGATTTTTTTCTTGCAGGCTGTGACCTACGGATTGTCCCGAGGGGAGCCGCCATGTGTCTTCATTTCTGTTCTGTGTTTCTTTGAATAAATTTTCATTTGTTACATCGAAGGTGGATGTGTGATGCTCATTTTTGTGACGCCACATGCAAGCCACCAAATGTGATTGTGCGACATCATGTGGATTATTTGGTACATGATTCCGTTTAGTTGATGTGGCATGTCTTTGGCTGGGGGGGAGGGGGGGGTCCTGGGGGTGGTGGGTGTTGTGGCCCTGTTGGGGCTCCGAGCTGCATGATCAGTGGCTCCATGGCATCTGTTGCCCTTCAGGTGTGGCTCTGGGCTGGGCTCCATTTTGTGGTGCAGGCTGTGGTCCGACTTTGCACCAGGTCAGAGCAGGTGTTAGTTTCCTGCTGCTAATGGGCCTTATCGCCTGTTTTGTGGTCTTATCGCCGATCTGGCTGGTCGTTGAGAATGTCGCGGAGTGGTGTTTTCGCGGCTTTTTGCACGAGTACGCCTACTCTGCATCTCATTAGCGATAGTTGCGGGGGTCATCTGTGGCGATGTTTTTTGCGGCTGCTATCGCGGGTAAACTGGTGTTATGGGCTGTTAACACCAGCTTGTGAATGGTGCGATAAATTTATCGCCACTTTGGCTGCGATAAAGTGCTGTTAACTCGGCGATGACTCCTTGAGAATAGGCCCCTTGGTGACATCTGCTGGGTGAGCCGAGATGACAAGTCTTATTAGGTAAATTTTGGGAAATGGGTTGATTACAGTTTGTAGATATTTCTTGGTCATCTGTTCGTCACAGATGAGAGTTACAAAGGGTTGGGCAGGGCTTCTCCAATGGAGATTTTGGGCTTTTATACAATAAAGTCAAATAAAATCCTTCTTCCAAAGCTACTGTGCCGCTATCATTCCTTGGGAGCAAGGCGAGTTTGCAATAGAGGCAGGAGATGCACACACAAAACGACTGATTACCAGTGCTCTGTTAAATTGCAATCCTTGCACAAACATCTATTTATGTAGGGATTGCAATTATAAGTGGTGGGATGTTTGTTGCTCCTGGTAATTACCCCCGGTTCAATTTTGGCAGGTCAAACCTGCTGGAATTTAACCAGTGAAAAATGCACTCTCAATACCATGAAATGGAGGCTTTGGTGGGGTACTGCACCAGAAAACCATTTTCAGGACAAATCTCAGAACATATTATAAATATCTCACTCAATAAAGTCTGAACACCTCAATGTCAGCTTTTGTTAGGTATGATAATTATTGCATCTGACACCAGGACGCTTGTAATTGGGCCCTTAGACTGTTATCGAAAAGGTAGCAATCCCTAAAGTTAAGGACAGGGCTGACTGCGATAATGATTTAATATGATCTAAATACACAAAGTGTGCTGAGATAGAGGTGTAAAGCATAAATAGGCTACTTTGAATTATTTTAGCATACATTTTTACCTGTTTCTTTTGTTTATTGCATGTGGTGGCAGTGCACACATGTGAAACTATTCTGGAGCGACCCTTGACCCTGCTAGGTAGGTCGCTCCCCCTCCGCACAGCACCGCCTGTGTGTCCTTGCCCCAGCTGCCGCTGCTGAGGAAGTTCGAGGCCCTCCTCCACCCGCAGGCTACCACCTGTGCCTCATCCCTGGTGGCCAGTGGTAGGCCGTAGGTTTGTATCATCATCCGTATCTTTATTGTATTGCCTTTATTGTTATTTTGGTGTCTGTGACTGCTGTTGTCTGTTTTCCCCCGGTGCCTGTATTGGTCTGTGCCCTCTTTTTCCTTCTGTTCCCCTCGCTGCCCCCGTGTTTCTCTGCCCGTTTTTGCCTTCTGTTCCCTTTGTTGCCCCCGTAATTCTGTGCCCGTTTTTGCCTTCTGTTCCCTTCGTTGCCCCCGTAATTCTGTGCCCGTTTTTGCCTTCTGTTCCCCTGTTGCCCCCGTAATTCTGTGCCCGTTTTTGCCTTCTGTTCCCCTGTTGCCCCCGTAATTTTGTGCCCGTTTTTGCCTTCTGTTCCCCTGTTTCCCCTGTAATTCTGTGCCCGTTTTTGCCGTCTGTTCCCTTGTTGCCCCCGTAATTCGGTGCCCTTTTGCCTTCTGCTCCCTTCGTCGCCCCTCACCGCTCCCGCTCCAGCCGCTGCGTCCCCTGCGGCCCCGCCCCCCTGACCACCCATTTGCTGCCCCTGCCCTGCCTCCCGCCTCCCAGCTGCTCCTCCCTCCCACCTCCCCATATATGGCGGCCGCTGCGCGGCCGCGGGCCTAAGGCAAGCCCGTCTGCGCCCGTCCGCGCCCGTCCGCGCCTGGACCGCGCCCAGCGCCAGTACCCCTGGTCCCCGCACCCGCCACGACGACCACCGCCGCTACGATGCCAGCACACTCCACGCCCTCAACTCCGGCCGGACCCACACCTGCTTCAAAGCCGCCCCGAAACGCACACAGGGTCCCTTCACCTGCCAGAACTGCAGCTACACCAGCCTCAGACCCGCCGAACCACCCGCCAAGAAAGGCCACAATCACCTCCGATGCATCCTACTGAACACCCGCTCCGCACGCAAACATGCCGTCGAGCTCTGGGACCTGCTCGACACTTCATCCCCCGGACGTCGCCTTCCTGACAGAGACCTGGATGAACAACTCCTCCGCACCCGGCATCGCCATTGCCATCCCAGACGGCTACAAGATCACCCGCAGAGACCGCACCAACGGAGTCGGAGGAGGAATCGCCATCGTCCACAAGAACAGCATCAGGGTCTCGACCAGCACCGACGACACTCTCAGCACCGCCGAACACATGCATTTCCAGATCCACACAGACCCCAACTCCACCCTCAGAGGCACCCTCGTCTACATACCCCCCGGACCCCGACCCCAGTTCAGCGACTCCATCGCTGACTTCATCAGCACGCACGCCCTGACCTCCACCGACTACATCCTCCTCGGAGACCTGAACTTTCACCTTGAGAACAACAACGACAGCAACTCCACCACCCTGATCGATAACCTCGCCAACCTCAGACTGAGGCAACTCGTCACAACGCCTACCCACTCCGCCGGCCACACGCTCAACCCCGTCTTCTCCTCAAGCTCCCACATCTCCTTCAGCCACACCACCGAACTCCTCTGGACCGACCACTGCTGCATCCACTTCACCTTCCAGAAACCCACCACACACCACCGCACCCAACAGATCCCCCGCCGCTGCTGGAGCAAAATCACCAAAGACCAACTACACGCAAACCTCGCTCTCAGCCCACCCACCGAACCCTCCAACACCGACGACGCTGCCCACAGCCTCAGACGCTGGATCGACGACTGCACCAACACCCTCGCCCCGCTGAAGAAACCCTCCTACAGAGACAACAGCAAGAGGGCCAGCTGGTTCACCCCAGAACTCCTAGCCTCCAAGCGAGCCTGCCGGAAACTAAAGAAGAAATGGCACAGTGAGCAGACCCCGGACAGCCACGCAGCCCACAAGGACGCCATCCGCAACCACCATCACCTCATCAGGACTGCCAAGAGGACCTCCTTCAAAGACCGCCTAGACAACAACGCACACAATAGCAAGGAGCTCTTCAACATCGTGAAGGAACTCTCCAACTCCAACTCCAACACCAACAACATCCCGCCGTCGCAAGCCCTGTGCGACTCCCTCGCCACTTTTTTTCACCGCAAAATAGCAGACATCCACGACAGCTTCAACACCCAGACAGCCCCAACAGACATCAACACAACAGACTCTCCGCACACCATCGACCACGATCCCCTGCTAGTCTGGGCCAACGTGAGCATCGATGACACCAATCAAGACCATGAGCACAATCCACTCCGGCTCCCCGTCAGACCCATTCCCGCACCACATCTTCAACAAAGCCAGCAGCTCCATCGCACCCCATCTGCGCAACGTCATCAATCTCTCCCTCGAGACCGCGACCTTCCCAGAGAGCTGGAAACACGCCGAGATCAACGCCCTACTCAAAAAACCGAAGGCGGACCCAAGAGACTTCAAGAACTTCCGGCCCATCTCTCTGCTTCCGTTCCTGGCCAAGGTCATTGAGAAGTTCGTCAACAGACAGCTAACCCGATACCTCGAAGAAAACAGAATCCTGGACCCTTCCCAGTCAGGGTTCCGCAGCAACCACAGCACCGAGACTGCCCTCATCGCCGCCACCGATGACATCAGGACCCTGCTGGACAACAGTGAGACCGCGGCCCTCATCCTCCTGGACCTCTCCGCTGCCTTCGACACCGTCTGCCACCACACACTACGCGCACGCCTCCACGCCGTAGGGATCCGAGACAAGGCTCTGGAATGGATCACCTCCTTCCTCTCCGGCAGAACCCAGAGCATCCGCCTCCCCCCATTCCGATCCGAAGCCTCCGAGATCATCTGCGGCGTACCCCAGGGATCTTCCCTCAGCCCGACACTGTTCAACATCTACATGGCCCCGCTCGCACACGTCGCCCGACAGCACGACCTCAACATAATCTCCTACGCCGACGACACTCAACTGATCCTCTCCCTCACCAAGGACCCCATCACCGCCAAATCCAACCTCCATGAAGGAATGAAGGCCATCGCCGACTGGATGAAGATCAGCCGACTGAAGCTGAACTCGGACAAGACGGAGGTCCTCATCCTCGGCTCCAACCCCTCAGCCTGGGATGACTCCTGGTGGCCGACGGCACTGGGGGCACCCCCGACACCCACCGACCACGCACGCAACCTGGGAATCATCCTCGACTCAACGCTCTCCATGACCAAGCAAGTCAACGCCGTCTCCTCCTCCTGCTTCAACACCCTCTGCATGCTCCAAAAAGATCTACAGGTGGATCCCGACAGATACAAGAAGAACAGTCACCCAGGCCCTCGTTAGCAGCAGACTCGACTACGGAAACGCCCTCTACGCGGGAGCCCCGACCAAGCTCATCAAACGACTGCAACGCATCCAAAACGCCACTGCACGACTGATCCTCGACGTACCACGCCACAGCCACATCACCCCCCACCTGAGAAACCTGCACTGGCTCCCCGTCAACAAGAGGATATCCTTCAAGCTCCTCATCCACGCACACAAGGCACTCCACAAGACCGGCCCTCAACAGACGACTTTCCTTCTACATCCCTAACCGCCAGCTCCGCTCCGCCGGCCTCGCACTCGCCACCGTCCCTCGCATCCGAAGAACAACCACCGGCGGGAGATCCTTCTCCCACCTCGCCGCCAAGAGCTGGAACACCCTCCCACTGAGCCTACGACAAACCCAAGACCTGCTGACCTTCAGGAGGCTACTCAAGACCTGGCTGTTTGACCAGTAGCGCCCCCCCCTCCCAGCACCTTGAGACCCTCGCGGGTATGTAGTTCGCTCTACAAATGTCTGATTGATTGATTGGTCGGAGGTGCTCCACCTGATCCAACAAATCAGTTAGGTGACTCTGGCATTGGACCCACTGGTGCTCTTTCTGAGTGGGGCTGTGTGTGGAGGACTCTGTTTACCCATGCACTACCCCTAGAGTCAAACTGCTTACCTTCCCCCTGCTGGTGGCAAGGCCAACAATAGCCCACACTTGAAAGATCACCCTCTCTCCGAGCTTTTCATTATGGCGGACCGAGGTGTAGCACATATACGCTATGGGAAGCTTGACTGTGATAATTACAGACAGGACTACATATTTGAATGTATTTGGTTGCCTCTCCAGACCTACGACAGGGCCCAGGTGAATCCGACCACTACCATGCCGGACACCCTGCAACGGGCTCGATTAGGGGGACTCTTGTCAACGTACAGTGTGTCTGAGGGCAATGAAGATGATCTCCTGTGACATGTGCTTGATCATATGATTCCGTAACACAGCAGCTTTTTTGTATTTGTTCAATGCTTTCATTTTGTCTCTTTGTGTTTGTACTGCGAGACCCTGTATAAAGCCCATGCGGTCAATGTGACAACAAGGCTATTTTCGTATGGTGTAATCACCCTGGACCCCATTTAAAATCCATAAATAAAATGTTAAAAAAAATATTTATTGCACTCACAATACCATGTACAGCCTTTATTTGCAGCAGCAGTAGACATGAGACTAGGCTTGCTGCGGGAATGACCATCAATCTACAAAATATCAGAGAAAACAGTGTCTACATGGGTGCAATGCAAAGTTGTGGGCTCCCCTGCATAATATATTGAGGGCCCTTAAGTCTCTCATATCTCACAGACAATCATAGGTGTTAGGCTGAATAGGGGGACCAATGAAGGGTAGTTTCCTCCAGCAGGGGCTTCACAGATCTGTGTTTATGCCCCTGGTTGGAATGCTTGTGGCTGTGCAGATTGGGCTTTAACCCTTTGAGGGGTCCCATGGGTTATTTAACTTGCAACCCAATAGAGATGGAAGGTTTGCTGCAATCTGATCTCTCTACAGCAATAATACTCATGTGCTAAGAAATGCTATTCATGGGGTGTGGCTGGGTCCAAGATGGCGTAGGACGCTCTCCTCGGAACTCTGCCCGCCAATCCCCGCTCCAGCTAAATATCCTGCCATTGAGTGGCCATCGGGGGACCATCCAGCCCCGGGACATTGTCGAAGGTCTTGGGGCATCCCACAGTGGAAGGAGCACTGAAGGGGCCAAGGACAGTGGTGAGATGCCCCTCCTCCAAGATGGCAGAGGGTTGCTGAAATGCCCTGAGAGTGGGCCTGCCGAAGTGGCCTGATCCCAGGTGTTTAGGAGCAACCCGGGTCCCCCGGCTGTGCTGGACCTTGGGCTGTGGCAGCTCCATCCTACTTGAGGCATGGGGCGGGCCTGCCACCTGAGGGTCCCGACAGTACGAAGGGACGAGGCGGTTCCCTCTGAGACTTGAGTGGCCAGATAATGCCGGTGGGGACTGACACCCCCTGGGTGACTCAGAGGTCCAGCGGGAGTCCAAGAGGCTGGGAGGGCTGCACATGGAACCTGAACTTTCCCCCTCCCCCCACCAGGTCCAGTGCAGTGCACCCGCCCACCTCCCCAGATGGATGCCTGGGGAATGGTAGAGGAGCCGCGGAGGAAAGGAGGTGAGCGCCACGATTGGGACTTCCGCGGAGCCCAGGACTAGTTGGGGGCTCCGGATGAGTGCACAGCAGAACCAAGATGCAGACCATGTCCGTGGCTGGAACCAGCATCACTTCTGTTCCACCATGGTGAGGCCTAGGTCCGATAAGACCCCTGCGGTGAAAGGGCATCAATCCCAGCGTCATAATGGCTCAGAGAAGAGTGGGGAACCTACACTAAGGTCAATCCGGGATGTTTTCGCGAACCAGCTCGAGCAACTGGAGAATATACTGGGAGCCATCACAGACTTGAAATCCTCCTTGAAGACCAAGATCGACAGGGTGGCCCTGAATCTGGGCCTGCTCCAGGTGGACCACCTGAAACTGGCCTCCAGAGTCACAGAGGTGGAGGACACGATAGGGCAAGTGACCCCTGATCTAGGTGAACTTAAAACAGAGCTGTGGGACTTGGCTACAGTGGGGGAGTGACTGCAGGAGCAAGCAAAAGATGCGGAGGCCGCTCCACTGTAACAACATACAGATGACAGGCCTGACTAAGTGAGTCAAGGGGCAATTGGTGGAGCTCTACATGGAACAGGGGCTCAAGGACAACATATATAATGATGCCCTGCTAGTCCTGTTCTCCGTGGAAAGGGCATTCCACATCCCGGGCTACCCTGCGACCCCAGGGGCGCCACAGAGACTGATGAGGGCCAGACTATTGAACTTTCGGGACAGGCACTGCATCCTCCAGACAGCTGGTCTCATGGTCCCTAGACAGTAGAGGGTCATAAAGTCCACCTTTTCCCTAATTTCAAAGCCCAGATCCAGTGCAAACATAGTTAATTCCTTGACGTAAAGTCCAGATTGTGACAGCTGGACCTGCATTGTGGCCAAACTCCAGGCAGTCAAGAATGACTCAGCAAACTTCTTTGAGTCCCCTGGAGAGGTCTGGTGATGGCTGAAGCGAGAGGGGGTGGCGATGGAAGGAGAATCAATCAATCAATCAGGGTTGGTAAAGATCAGCTACTCACCCACAAGGGTCTCAAGGCACTGGGGGAGAGGGGCGGCTCCGTTGAGTGCTGGGGTCATCAGAAGAGGCAGGTCTTGAGGTCCTTCCTGAACTGGTGCAGTGTGGGGGCTTGCTGGAGGTGGAGGGGGGAGGTCGTTCCAGGCCTTGGCTGTGAGAAGGATCCTGACAGCCGGTCGGGTGGAGGAGGAACAGGCGATGACGAGAGAGCCCCCCCCACAACAGTGGGCCACTCCTCCTCATCGCAGGCGAGAACAGAGAGGGAGAGAGTGGTGGAAGCGGTGGCAATCATACACAATTCTCAAGACTCTGCAACGCCGACCAGCCCTGGGCCTTCCTGCACATCATCGGACTCGGAAATAAACTCTGTGCTGGAACCCTTTGGAGGTGGCCCCGACGGGAAATCAACGACAACTCATCTGATGCGGCCTTGCTGGCCTGGTGTGGGGTGGTGGGCCTGTTCAATGTTCAATGCTTGACAGCGCCTAGTGCCTGGATTTTTGGAGGGAGAGCCACTGTATTTTTTCTTATTCGTGTAAGCTGGAGGGGGGATTGGTGGGCATTGGCCACTGTTGGTAAGTTGCAGGCACACCTTTATTGCAACCTCCCTAGAGGGTTGCGTTGTATTGCTACCAGATTTCCTAACAATCAGTTTCAGTTAAAGTTTGTTTGAAGGGTCTTTTGAGGGGGCGGGGGGTGACAGACCTTACCTGAGTTGGGTTAAGCATGTTACCGCTTAAAGAGAAGAAATGTGGGGAGGAGGGAGTTCACAGTGGTTTGGAGATTGTTAGATTACAGAACATTACTCCATGCAATACAGATGTTGGGCCACTGATGGAAAGGGAGATGATACAGAACAGATGCATGAGCCAGTACCACACGGTGGGGGGTAGGGATGACCCTGTTCATCTTAAAATCTCAAAATCTTTAAATGCAAATGGACTTGGGGACAAGATTAAGAGAGGGATGGTAGCTCAGTATTTAAAACGTCTTGCCCCTGACGTGGTCTTTTTACAAGTGCAAAGGACAAATGCAAAAAGCACTGGGGTGGCATTGTGAGCAAAAGAACGATGGATTTAACACAGATGTCTTGACTGGGGGTACATTTTTGATTTGTTTCGCATTCCGTCCATCATTTATGTGCTTTTTGCTTTCTTGCCCTAAGTGGGACGGGTATGCCCAGATGCGGGCCCTGTGCTCTCCACGCCACTGAGGTCAAGCTAGCCTAGCTGATGAGGGGTGATACCCCAAAACCGGTCCCAGGATGCTTGTTTCTGGTCCAGGGAGGACCTGGCCTGGCAGTTCGGGATGGACTGTTTCCATGGGGAGCCAGGTCAAGACTGATTTGCATATGGGTTGGTCCGAACTGGAATGGCATTTTGAGCAGAAAAACAATGGATTTAGGCCCAGATCTCTGTATTGGGGGTGAATGTTTGATATTGTTCAGCAGTCCGTCCATCAATAGTTCTTTTTGCATTTGTCGCCCTAACAGGGACAGGTATGCCCACATGTGGGTCCCGTGCTCTACATGCCACTGGAGTCAAGCTAGCCTGGCTGATGAGGGGTGATACCCCGAAACCAGTCCCAGGATGCTTGCTTCTGGTCCAGGGAGGACCTGGCCTGGCAGTTCGGGCTGAACTTTTTCCATGGGGGGCAGGGTCAACACTGATTTGCATATGGCTTGGTCCAAACTGGAATGGAATGGTGAGCAAAAAAATGAGGAATTTAGGCCCTGATCTCTGTACTGGGGGTGAATGTTTGACTTTGTTCAGCATTCCGTCCATCAATTGTTCGTTTTGCGCTCATCGTAGCAGAGCATTAGACGCCTCCAAAACTGGCTAGATGCTGTGAAAGACGTCCCCGGACCTATGGCAGTTCTGTCCACTGATGCAGAGAAGGTCTTTGATTTGATTCACTGGCCCTACCTCTTTGCAGTGCTACAACAGTCTGGATTTGGCCCCGCTTCTGTTGTTGGGTAGCCTCATTGTGTGCAGAACCCACGGCAGCGGTGAGGGTGAATGGGGTGACCTCGGCGTCGTTCCCATTGGGCGGGGTACCAGACAGGGCTGTCCACTTTTCCTTTGTGCATTGAACTTTTGGACTGCTGGATTCGGGCATTGGAAGTGGAAGGCGGCCCGGAACCGTGGCAAGCTTGTTCAACCTCGATAGCTTGGGATAAGGCCAGGTCAGAGGTGTGATGGAAGAGGAAACGTACTAGGCCCACCCACTTTGGGTGGGGGGAACCCTCCATGAAGTGAGCAAGCTACAGGACTTTGATCGGTGGGAAACCAGCGGCATAGTTTGCCTTGAAGATGTGTTGGTCGATGGGATGCTTACATTTTTTGCCTGTTTACGAGAGGAGTATGGTCTTTCACACACGCAGTACTACAAATATACCCGGCTTGACATGCTCTTCATGTAGAGATGGTGGACTTGGCCTCCTTGTCAGACACATCCCCACTGGAGACCCACCTGTTGACTGGACCCTTAGGGAAAGAGAAATCTCGTCAATGTGTAGGGTACTTATTGATAATAGCTCTAATGGCCTCGGAGGCCTACGGCTGCACTGGGTATGAGACATGGGAGAGATAAAGGATGTGGATGGGGAGGCAGCACTGATGCACCTGTGGAAGGTGGCCATCAGGGTGTGTTTCAGCTTAATTCGGCTTAAAATCCTGCATAGGATCTACATAGCTCGGGACAGACTGCAGAAGATGGGGAAGATCCCACTCACCAGCTGTCTGCGCTGTAGAACACATATGGGGTCCTTCTACCATACCACATGGAATGCTCAGAGATATAGAAATGCTTGTTGACAATATTGATGGAGCAAGGGGCCATACTGGGGGTGGAGGTTCTCCTTGACCCTTAGTTTGTGCTTCTGGAAGTACCGCGGGACATAGTTATGCCCCATAGGAAGTTATTGTTTTGCTTGCTGGGCCTGGTGGTAGCTAGGAGGGACTTGGCACATGTGTGGGGGGTACAAGAAGTCCCCACCTAGGGTCAATTAATTGCAGGAATAGAGGCTTCAATGGCAGTGGAAAAGGTGGTCTACACTTGAAGGGGCTGCAAGAAGAAATGTGAGAAATTTTGGAGTAAATGGAGGGAGTTCTATGGCCTGGACAGGAGGGCCCTCAGCTGACCCTGGACTGAGTGCTGAGTGTGGACTGCCTGCCACGGTTTGGAGTGCCTCGTGACTGGAGGATGGTGGCCTCACTGGTTGTTGTCTTCCACCCCCCCCCTGTATTTACTTCCTGTACATTTGTGGACACTCATGTCCCGATCTCCCTGTATGATGTCCCAAAGGAGATTGTCGGAATACTGTTGTTGATGTAATGTGGGTATGCTCTATTTGTAAGTTTATACATAAAATGTTAATAAAAAGATTTCTTTTAAAAAGAAATGTTATTCACAAACCTTTGTAGAAATCTCTACCTCCGTCTCTCCTGTCTTACCTCTGCTGAAGTCTCTGCCATTGTGATGGAGAACTACATACAAGTAGGTATACGTTTTAGTAGTAAATGTGGTCAGAAAAGGGAGAGTGGCTGGAAAATGGGGAATACATATTATTAAGTGGGAGAGTTTTAGCAAAATTTAACGAGTTTTATAAGGAGGTACATGCTAATACAAACACACACCCACAAAAGAATATGGTAATTGCTTTTCACAAAATACAGTTCAACAGTTACAACGGCCCTGAAGGTGTCAAAACAGGGCTAAATGTACACCAGGCCAGCCTTGGAGTACATCAAGTACAACACATGGCCACACACAGGTACTTTAATACACTCCCATACAAAACTAATGTTAAAAATAATTAAATTATTTCGACATTTAAATTATACCTTTACATTGTTTAGTGTTTAAAAAGAAGTATAACCATGGGTAATTATTTATTATTTTAAAATTAACAAAAAAATGAAAATACTTTTAATCTTTTATTAAACATGAAGAATAATTTAAATAAATTAAAAACATAGGGGCTAATTTATGACATATAAAAGCAGACTTAAGTGTGACAAAGTTCTTACTTTATGTTTTTTCCAATAATTTGCTATTCACAAAAGGTTTTAAGAGTCTTCCTTGCATTTCCTAAGTAGTCTAACAAATATACATAACTTTCACATTGCTGTCTAACTTACTACACTTTTAAAATGTAAAAATAGATTAAAATATATTTATTATAAATAAAAATACTTGAATATCACTTATGACGAGAGTATTGCAATATTATGAATGTAGTTTTTAATTAAAATTTGTCTAGCATAGTTACCATTGTGTTCTTATTTATTTTCGAATCACAGCCAATATGTATTTTTAAGGCAGTATGGATGATATCATCAACCTTGTTGTTAATTTCTTTAGAATAAATTTGTCTTATTATTATTTTTTAATTTTTTGAATGTTATTTCTATTACACACATGTATTTTACACTATTACTTAGTTGGTAATGGTGTATTCTTCAAGTGCATGCATAAGTTACACTTGTGTGCAATTTGCTTTTGCGTTTGTAGGTTTCTATTGCGTAAAATATGCATCTGTGGTTATGTTAAGCCAACAAACTTTATTGAAAACTTCAAGTTGTGTAAAAATGAGGCAGAACAAGGGTGTTACTTGCAATGTATATTTTAACGCAATGAATACACCCAATATTTATGAGAAATGCTGAACGGGATAAAGCACATATTATGTGTGTGCATATTTTATGCCAGGTTTTTAGTCAACACTCCTGCTTTCTTAAAGTTAATAAACGTCACACAAAAAATGTAAATGCATTTCTTGTTGTTTATGTGAGCTCTAAGTTAATTGTGGAGAATGTAAGATTAACCCTGAGTGACCATGTGTGAAAGAATTTTAATCAACCAAAATTTCACAGGGTGAATGAAGCAAAAATTGATGTGTCATTGAAAACGATTTCTTGTAATGGAAAAAGAAATTCTGGAAACAAGTGTGTGGTGTCCTACTGTTGTGTTTACTATGTTACAGCCTTGTTTCCAAGGCTCCCTGTAGAGTGTTCTATTTAGGAATGTTTAGCTTGAATATTGTCAGTTACTTCTTTGGTCTGGAGGATGAGGTCTCTTGGGAAGAACCTGCATTAAACTGTCCTTCACACCTAAATTACGCCTCCGGTGCTATCTACTGAGGTGCCCATCACCTCATTTTGGCGACGAGCGAAAATCAACCCTTGAGACCTCAACTCGACATGCGCAATTGACGAAATCTGGCATTACCTTCAACGCAAGCACCCCGCAACTGAATCCAGTGCTGTGGAGTTTCGTGGGCAAAGTGAGGAACACACCAAGCAGCGAGAGTATTTGCGCAAGACTGCTCGTTTACATTGAAGAATTTCCTTCGCTTGCTGCGCCTCCCTGAGTACCTGTGTGGTTTTGGCCCCGTGTTTCCTCTTCTCTGGTGCCTCCTGGTGTACTCCTTCACTGTCCTACTCGCCGGAGAGGTCCCGCCTGTGCTGGGGAATCGTGGGTGAGAGGCTGGTGGTTGCCTGACCTTGCCTGTGCTCCGCGTAAGGTCTCCCAGCGACGTCACTCCTGCGGATATTTTGAACAACGTTCAGACGTCGACGGCAATTTTGGACGTCCAGTTGTTGGTTGCCTGACCTTGCCTGGTCCCCGCGTGGATCCTTCAAGCAACGTCAACCTCACGGGCATTCCATCCAACGTACAGACGTCCGCGGCCATTTTGGAAGTCCTTCTAGCAGTAAACTGCCTGACCGTGCCTGGTTCCATCGATCATATCCGGTGATGCCTGTCATTACGTAGGTCCTTACGTGACTGTTTCTTGCCTCAGTAGGAATTCAATTGTCGATTAAAGCCTGCCGGTAAGTGGGTCCGCCTTTATTCCACCTTTATTCCACACGCTGATCTGCACAGCTTACATGCAGGCATTGTTTGCTGTGAAAGTTCCATTTTCGGTTACGCTGATTTGCACAGCTTACGTGCAGACTCTGGGGCTATCTTTGGTTTTCACGCTGATCTGCACAGCTTACGTGCAGAGTCCGGGCATAGATAACTGTTTTGCACAACTTATGTGCAAGCACCTGCAGTATCACGCTGATCTGCACAGCTTACGTGCAGGGTCCTGGTATAAATAACTGATTTGCGCAACTTACGTGCAAGCACCTGCAGTACCTTCTTCCACACGCTGATCTGCACAGCTTACGTGCAGACTCTGGGGTTACCTTTATTCTTCACGCTGATCTGCACAGCTTACGTGCAGAGTCCTGGCATAAATAACTTTGTCTTTCAAGCTGTTTTACACTGTTTATCTTTCATTGTGACTTATTCCTAAAAGTTGTTACGTAGACTGTCTGCCTTGTACTTCGTCATTCTCTTTCTCTCAGCTTGTATTTTTACTATTGGAGTCATGCAGAATGTCACTCCTCCGCCGTTTTTTTTGTCTGCTCCTGGTGATCCTCCGTTATCCTGGCTCAAATGGAAGAAGGTTTTTTCTAATTATGCTAGAGTGTGTGGCACTTCATTAAGTGCTGAAAGAAAATCTTCTCTATTTTTGCATTGTCTGGGTTGTGAGGGGCAAGATGTATTTGAACATCTCCCAGATCTTCCTGACGGTGAAGCGTCCACATTGAACGAATTTGAGATATGCTTAAGGAAAATGGATTTGCACTATCTTCCCAAGGTGAGTATGATTTTGGAAAGGTACCACTTTGGGAAGAGAATGCAAAGGCAAGACGAGTCGGTGGAGCAGTATGTGACCTCTTTGCGCAAGTTAGCTTCCACATGCTCTTTTGCTGGTAGTCTCGAGGAAAGACTTCGAGACCAGCTAATGTTGGGCTGTTCTTTAGATAAAGCTAAAGAAAGTCTTTGGCAGAAGGACAATCCTAATCTTCAAGAGGTGTTAACTACGTTGAAAATGCACGAACATTCCAAAGCTTGTGTTGAGGCAATCCGTAAAGATACTGTTAGTGGTAAGAATGACAGTGGAGAAATTAAGGAAGTTAAGGTTCAATCCTCAGAGAGATCTCACAAGTATGTTCCTAATAGTAGAGTAAGTCCAAACAGGTATAGTCGCCCCAGTGTTAACACAAAAGCAGTTGTGGGTAAGTGTTTCAGGTGTGGTAATACTGGCCACATGGCTAACTTCAAGGATTGTCCTGGGTGGAAGGTTGTTTGTTCCATATGCAAAAAGAAGGGTCACCTTTCGAAATGTTGTCGATTTGCCAAAGAACAAAAGAAGGTGAGAGAAGTTGACATCTATGATCAAGATGATCTAGAGGTAATTGTGTGTCAGGTCCGTGAACAAGCTGTTGATGGCCCTTTTGAGCAAGTTTTGGTCAATGATAATGCAGTTAAAATGTTGTTCGATTCTGGGGCAAAATTACGCTCGTACTCAAAAACTTTCTATGATAAACAACTTTCTGGTAAAGTGGTTCTTTTAGAACCGGACATCATACCTAGGGGTTATGGTGGACAAATAATCGACTTGTTGGGTTACTTCTTGGGCACCATAGATTTTAAAGGAAGGGTGGTTGCAGCTAAAATCTATGTTTCCATGAAAGGTGATTCTCTTATTAGTTGGAGTCATCAACGTGACTTACATGTATACTTGGATCCTAATCGATCTCCCTCAGTTTGTTTGAGTGAATTACCTGCTGTGGCCACCATTACAGGTGGTGAGGCTTGGGTTACAAAATTTCCTGAAGTTTTTAGCAACAAATTGGGTTGCCTAAAAAATTATGTGCACCTTATAAAGACTAAAGTTGATGCCATTCCAAGAGTAGCGAAGGTCAGAAATGTACCTCTGTTAGTCAGAGGGAAAATGAAAACAGAATTGGACAAACTGTTGCAAAATGGCGTTATTCAAAAAGTCGAAGCCACAGAGTGGGTTTCTCCGGTGGTGATGGCTCATAAGGCCAATGGGGAGGCCTGGCTGTGCATTGACTTGAGGGAGTTGAACAAAGCCGTGGTTGTTGACCATTATCCTATTCCGAACATATCGTAGATGTTATCCTCTTTGAATGGGGCTACACATTTTTCAACATTGGACCTCTCCTCAGCTTACCATCAAGTAAGACTTCATCCCTCATGTCAAGATCTCACGACCTTCATTACTCCTTTCGGAACTTTTAAATTCCTTAGAATGCCGTTTGGGCTCATATCTGCAGCTTCGGTATTCCAAAGAGTGATGGAGAGTCTGCTGAGTAGTATTGATGGGGTAAAAGTTTACCAAGATGACGTTCTTGTCCATGGTGTTAATTTGCATGAACACAACGAAAGATTGATGGAAGTTTTGTCAAAAATTCAAGATTCTGGTCTCACCCTGAGATTGGACAAATGTAAATTTGATGTTAGTGAAATAGAATATTTGGGTCACTTGGTATCTGGTGGTGGGATTAGGCCCAAGCCCTCTTTAGTTGATACTATATCTCGTTTTAATTTTCCACAGAACAAAGAGGAACTGGTAAAGTTCTTGGGTATGGCAGAGTTTTACAATAAATTCGTGCCTTCCTTTGCGCAGAAGACTGAATGCATGAGAGAACTTTTAAAAAAGGGGCGAGAATTTGTTTGGAGTAAAGCTTGTTGTGAGGAATTTGATACTATTAAGAAATGTTTGTGTGAAGCACCGAATTTGGCCAGTTTTGACCCATTTAAAGAGTCATATATCATGACTGACGCAAGTTGTAAAGGTGTGGGTGCTGTATTGCTTCAACCAAGTAGAGAGGTTGATAATATTATTTTGTTCATTTCTAGACCTCTTAGGGGTGCTGAACTCAACTACTCGGTTGTGGAGAAGGAAGCATTGGGGGTCTACTGGGCTATTCGTAAATTAAAGAAATTTCTGTGGGGCAAACGTTTTACTGTTGTGTCTGATCATAAACCTTTAAAAGAAATTTTTGGGAAAAAAGGTATAGATTTTGTTTCCCATAGAATAAGGAAATGGGTGGTTGCTCTGCAGGACTTTGAATTTGTGGTGTCATATTTACCAGGTTCTAGGAACGTCATTGCGGATTGTTTGTCGAGACTGGGTGGTGATGATTCTCGAGATTCTCGTGATGATGAAGATAGTTTCGCTGGAGAGGACGTTGATGAGGATTTGAAGGTGTGTGTGGTGAGCGAAGGTGTTCTAACGGAAAGGGAATGGTCTTGTAGTTTGAATGCGGATGCCACTTTATTACAAGTCATTGCCTACGTTCGAGGTAGTTGGTGCGGGAAGAGTGATTGTTCCGAAGAACTTAAGGGGTATTGGAATGTGAAAGAAGAGTTGTCGGTGTCGAATGGCTTACTCTTTAGAGGTACAAAATTGGTAGTGCCCGAGGATCTACGTGATAAGGTGGTGGGCAATGCCCATTCGAGTCACATGGGGATTGCTAAAACTAAAGAAAGAATTAGGGAAGCGTATTGGTGGCCAGCCATGGATGTATTCATAGAAAGAGTTGTGCGAAATTGTTCACAGTGCGCCAATAGTGATAAGATTCTTAAGTGCAGGACACAACCGATGGTCATCAGGAAACAAGCTGAGGGTCCCTGGGTGGATATTGCAGTAGACATTTTGGGTCCTGTTAAGATAAGGACGCAGGATCGCTATGTTATTGTCTGTATTGATATGTTCTTCAGATGGCCGGAGGTGAAAATTGTTGATTCCGTGGATTCAAAGGCTGTAGTCAACTTTCTCGATGATCTTTTTGCTAGTGAAGGACTTCCAGTTACTGTTTTGTCGGACAATGGGGTCCAGTTCACCTCTGCTGTTTTTGAAACCTTTTTGAGGGAGAGAGGTATTGTTCATAAGCGGCCTTCTCTTTATCATCCTGAGTGTAATGGGGTTGTTGAGAGGTTCGTGAAGGTACTTAAGGAAGCTTTACAGTTGGCAGTAACTTCTGGGGGTGATTGGGAGGAGGCGATAAAGAAAAAGGTGTGTGAGTACCGGTTTACCCCACATTCTTCCACTGGCGTTTCTCCCTTTAGGTTGTTCAAAGGGAGAGTTGCCAATACTCAAGTCATCCCTCGGTGGGTTACGTCTAGAAGACTGGAAACTGGTCGAGTTGTGGACAACACAGAGGGGTGGAAAGAAAGAGAATTGGAGAAAATGGTGAAGAGGAACATTGAATTTGATGCTAGGAAGGCTGTGAAAGAAACTGTGATTCAGGTTGGAGATTGGGTTCGTGTAAGACTGTAAGAAGATTTGGTAAGTCTAAATTTGGCAAACCTATAAAGGTTGTTAAGCTCTTAGGTAACGCCATCAAAACTCAGGACCATAGGATTTGGAACCTGGGTAGAGTTGTGAGGTGTCCTCCAAAATGTGTTGCCGATCATGCTTGTCCTGAAGCTACTACACCTTTGTCAACTGTGGAAAGGAGGTCTTCTAGGTTAAGGAGGATTCCTCCTCACTTACATGATTACGTGTAACTGTCTTTATGATAATTATTTCATTGTGTTTTTTTTTCCTCTCCGATAAAGGGGGATGTGGTGTCCTACTGTTGTGTTTACTATGTTACAGCCTTTTTTCCAAGGCTCCCTGTAGAGTGTTCTGTTTAGGAATGTTTAGCTTGAATATTGTCAGTTACTTCTTTGGTCTGGAGGATGAGGTCTCTTGGGAAGAACCTGCATTAAACTGTCCTTCACACCTAAATTACGCCTCCTGTGCTATCTACTGAGGTGCCCATCACCTCAAAGTGTTCAAATCTATTTATTAAACAAATGGAGTAAGTTTAACTTACACTCATTAACATGCACTTACATGACAGTCAGTGCCTTTTTTTGTGAATTGCATTAACACAAGAATAAATCGTAAGAGATTCCTAAATTACCTCTCATTGCCTTGACTAGTTTTGTCAATTGTAGTAGGAGTACATTAAGAATGCTTTTAAATGTAAGGTAATCATAAGTAATGATCTAAAATAATTTTTAACAAAACATAGTGAATATTAAATACAAATAAAAATGTTAGTGAGGGTGGGAACCTTTGTTAAATTAATGTAATTAATATTTATACTAATTAATTATTATCGCATATTTAATGCGATGTGTTAATATGCTGTAACATTTCATTTTATTAGTTCTAGGTGAAACATAAATTATTTAAATTTATTTCCATTTATATTTTACATTATAATATTTTCAAGACTTAAGTTATGAAGAATGATAAACTTTAATCATCATCCCTATACTTTCTCATAGTGAGATCTCCTCCTATATGTGCAAAGCTATTAGCAGTAACTCTACACTTGAAAATCCTAATGTAGAAGGTCCATCCCCTGATTAAAGGTGGCACAGACATGTAAGTCTACCCCTATGTGTAAATCTACACTTGCAAATGATGAATACCCAAAAAGTTACGCCTAGGTTTAGTGGTAAATATACATTTGAATATTGGCCTTTGTCAATAGGTCCTACAGTGTACAGAACAGTTCTGTTTTGGGCCCTTTCTGAAATACAAGTAGTTGGTCTCTGCTCTCATTCCTGAGTTCAGGGCATTCCGTACTCGGATAATGAACCGAATGGGTCTTGCCTCTAATGCCTGATCTCAGTGATGTCTCAATGGATGATCAAAGGTACCACAATAAGACCTGAATCGTGTTGGGCTTGGAGTGCGGCGTAACGTTTGCCCCAGTGGGACTCTAACCAGAGTATTTTCAACTTAATCCTCGCACCCAAAGGGAGTCAGTAAAGTTCTTTCAGGGGTGATGCAATCTTGTCCCGCCTTCTCATGTTCAGGCATAATCTGGCAGACTGATTTCGAAGAGTCTGAGTCCTTTGTGTGTCCTTTTTTGTTAGTTCAGCTTAGGTGGTGTTGCATATGTGTACCACGGCTCTCATCAGCGGTAATCAGAAATTTCATTTACAAGACTGAAAAGGTAAGTCAGAATATGCATGGGCGCAATTTAGCCATCACATTGGCTTGGGGCACAAAGGAGAGCTCAGCATCAAATACAGAGGATTCATTTCGGTGAGGTGGGTGGTGAACTTGAAGACTGGGAGGCCACTTGAAAGATGGAGTAGACGTTTCTGGTCCTCCCAGCACAAGATTCTCTTTCGTCTTCCCACTCAGACATTTCATGCATATGGACATGCGCTCCTGGCATCTACTGAGGCTGCCCTTGTTTGTTGACAAAACCTAGCCCAGTTCAGCCTTCTTTTATTCTGACTTCTTCGTCCACTGTGCCTATGTATTGCCTTTAAGAAACAGAAAGTACTTCTAAAAGCGGCCAATAAATGAAGTCTGCCACTAGCCAAGAGAAGGCAGCATTATCATTGGTGTCTGACACCCCTCCAATGCATCACACTTTTCTCATTTTATGTTGCATTGTAATGGAAGAAACATGTCTGTAACGTCTAAGGATGCATGGGATTAGTATAAATTCTCTGTTCTTTAACTGCACTGCTTAATCTCGCTAGCATGGAAATGAGCACATAATATAAAGGATGCTCAGGGATGAAATATTTGCTATTTCAAGATTCAATGGAACGCTCAATGAATTTTATCTCTGAAGAATTTAACGCATTATTGATTCTGACTTGGATATGAAATAGATCATTTGGCTCGACGGGTTTATGTGCACGAAATGTAGCTTGCCCTGTCAATAATTATCGATCTTATGTATTATTTACTCAGTAATGCTTGTGCTCCGTTACACTACATGTGTTTTACTGCTGGGTAGGAAACAAATAATGAATATACATTTTAATAAACAATGTTTTTTATCTATTTTCTGAGTCTTTCCCAGGATGATCCATTAAACTCCCAGCAACTGGAAAGGCGGGGTGGAGGGGGAGGTTGAGGGGGGCGAGGGGGAGGGCAGGGGATGCTGGAGGCAAAAGTACCACTGCATCGCGTTTCTTCTATATGCAGCCTCTGCAATGCAGTCCAGACGATTCTTTCCCTTGTGCCAGATGTTTGCATTCAGCATAACAAAAAGAGGCTGGTCCCAAGGATTCCTAGAAACCCTGCCTCATAAGTACTTATGAGTCAGGGATCCCTTCTGTGAACCCTTGCCATTAATTATATGCAGATTCAGAGATGGAGGGTTGCAAGTGACAGCAGAGTTCCTTCGCAGCCTCTACCGTGACTCAGTAAAGAGAAGGATCGCAATAAAAAGAGGACAGCTTCTGAAAGAGACATCGAGAGAGCATGTACGGCCCCTGGGATTTTTATTTTTCCATGATGCCTGCATCTGTCGCTCATTCAGTAAAAGCTGTCCCTCACATGCCGCCTTCACTTCGCAAACGGTTGACAACTGACAAGGGCAGTCCAGTGCTTAATTTGAGCCGGTGGTTTTCGGTGCTCGGCACCAGCATGTAATTCAAATTGTCGACACAGGCACTTATGACAGAATGCCACATGGAGGCGCTGTTAGGGCAAATTAGCGATGGGCACAACAGCAGTTGTTTATAAATGCAATGCGCATCACAAATGACTAATAAATGCACCCCAAACCATTCTCATAGTAGTTGTGGTCTGTAACAGTCCGAATTGTCACACTTGTAGTAGTGTGATGGTTAGTAGTTGTGTTGGTACTGTCATTGACAGCATGGCAGGGGCAATGAGTGCTGCAAGCTGCAGTGGCCCATTGACTAGAGCCCTGGCACTTATGATTTTACAAATTAAGCACTGGGGAAGTCTTACTATTCAATGCTTTTTGACTTCTTGAACAGTTGTAAAGCATCGATCCATATCCTTGACCACTGCAAGGAAACAGGAAACTTCCCATTGCATCCCCTTTCAAATTGCTAGTCACTGGGAAATGTAATCTGAGCATTGTCCCAATGATAATTGAGGCTTACATTTAAATTTAGGTCGTTGCATTTGTTGTGCTCTTGCAAATTTACTCTGCTTAATCTCATCGAGGGCAAAAAATGTTACTCGCATCAGGCCCCAGGTTTCAGCACTCTGCATAAGGCCACTGTTCACGAGAAAATAAATGAGCATGTGTAAATCTGCGTTTATAATATAGAATCTCGAGTACAAAAATATTGCCATGCAAAAATATAATCTCAAATATACAGAGTACCAACCAGAATAGCAAATTTAGTATTTTACAAGATTATGGGCCTGCTTGCGAGTTTGGCAGTGTTGTAGCACGCCGCTACAACAGGGCCAAACCTGTAGTCAGACCACCTGCCAGATTACGAGTGTAATCCAGGTAGGGCGGTCCTGCTTTTGTGTTCCCATGGCGGTGCCTTTCGAAGGCACATATGTGAGCCCGAAAAGTGTTACAGCAAACAAATGATGGACGGAATGCTGACAATGCAAACATTCTCCCCCAGTCAAAAGATCTGGGTGAAATCCATCATTCTTTTGCCCACTACGCCACCCCAGTTTGGACCCAGCCATTTGCAAATCAGTCTTGAACCTGTGCCCCATGGGAACAGTCCAGACCGAACTGCCAGGCCAGGTCCTCCCTGGACCGGAAACAAGCAACCTGGGACCGGTTTCAGGGTATGTCACCCTTCTTCAGCCAGGCTAGCTTGAATCCAGTGGCACAGTGAGCAAGGGACCCACGTCTGGGCATACCCATCCCACTTAGGGCGAAAAGTGTTACAGCAAACAAATGATGGACGGAATGCTGACAATGCAAATATTCTCCCCCAGTCAAAAGATCTGGGGGAGCCCTACAAAGGAAGGGCGGTGGGAGCACCAAAGCATGTTCCTTCACGGCATGAACTGCGCAGTCCATGCCGTGCAGTAACAGGCGGTGCATACAGATAGGAGAGCACAACATGTGCCCCCCCCCTGCATGCACCCCGTGCACAGAGTCACAAGGGGCCCTACAAGGCCCCTTTAGTTTTCTCACCGCTCCCCCTTTTATGGCAGGCTCACTGCTATGAAAAGGGTCGTAGTGAGGAAACTCGTAATATGTTTGGCAGTGCCGCAGCGGTACTGTCAGCATATATTCAGTCTCACACCTCTGCGCCACCGCCACAGGATCAAGGATTCCTGGTGGTCCTCTGGAGGTCTCACCACCATAGTTGTAATACGGCGGGTGAGCTGCCAGTCTGGCAGTCCAGGGATCACCACCACAGGAATTAGGCCCTATGTGCATATATTTCCAACTTGTCATACTCCAACTATCCGCTGTGCCTAATTTGAAAGGGTTGATAACTAGTAAAAAGACCAGAAAGAATTGCACCAAAGAAATTAGCTGAGATAGAGATCCCTCACAACTTATCACTTACCAATACAAAAGAAGACTTCATTTAATTTGATAACTTCAGTAATGAAAAAAATATAATTTTTGCTAGTGCCCAAAATACGCTAACTCTAACACAATCACTCATCTGGCTCTTGGATGGTACACTTAAAAACTGTCCCTCACCCTTCTAACAGATATATACCATTCATGGACAATATCTAGGTAACAACATACACCTCGTTTTTGCCCTGCTTCCAGACAAGCAATGTACCATTTACAATGAACTACTAACAACAATAAAGAGAAGACACACACCTATTAAACCACTACAATATTAACCCCATAGCAAATGAATATCTGGCACCATTTAAAAAATCCATCCTCAGTATAGGGTACTCAACCAACAGCGACTTCCTATTTCAAGTAAAATAAAAACTAGCCTTTCTCCTTACTCAATGTAACTAGGCACTATGAAATAATGGTAGACTCTACATTTTACAAAAGTAATGAAGAGAAACATACACCACTCATTTGCTAATTTGGGGACACTTGGGTTGGTTGCTGGAACAACTCAGTACAAATGGCCTAATTATGACTACGGCGGTCCAGCCGTAGCCGCGGTGGCAGTGCGGGCACCGCCGCACCGGCAGTCCGACCACCCTATTACGAGTTTGGCGGTTGGACTGCCATAGAACCGCTGCTACCACCGGGGATCTGCAAGTCCTCGGCGGACTTGCAGCGGTCTGAGGTCTCAATATGCTTGCGGTGCCGCAGCATGTTACGAGTTTCTGAGGGGGCCCTACACACCTCCGTGTTGCCCCTGGGCCAGGGGATGCATGCAAGGGGGCACATGATGTGCCCCCTGTATGCATGCACCCCGAGTTCCTGCAAAGCATGGACTTCACATTCCATGCCATGCAGAAAAATGCTTTGGCAGTCTCATGGCAATGCCTTGCACATATGAGCCTTAGCACGCCACGCCTGCAGGATCGATAAAGCACTGCCCACCAGACCAAGAGATAACTCCTAATCTGGTGGGCAGTGAGCAGACGAGTTTGGCGGTGTGGCAGCAGGGTGCTGGTGTAGTGTATTATTTAACTGGACAAAATATTTTTTTATGAATGACAGTTTTTTAACTATGTTTTGTTATTTCAAATCATGAAAACACTATAATAATTGCTACTCCGCTGATATAAACTACAGCCTTCTAATATTAATTTATGTTTTAATCTGTTTGCTAATTGTATATTTGAAGAAACTATTACATGCATACACCTTTGAATATTTTACATCTTGTCACATGTGTTTACCATTAATTTGGAGTTCGTGAATTAAACTGTTCAAATTTGAAATATCCATAGTATTTTTAACAACAACATAAGCAAACTGCTTGTAATGGACTCTCAGTTCTTTTGTGCTGTGGAACACGTATATATGGTGTAACATCGATGACATCAAACTTTCAAGCGTTCTAGCATTTCCACCTTATATTTTTGTTGAATTATTCCAGACCCATCTTCACTCGCCTCCTGCTCCCATGGCTACCCTCACTATGATCTCTCATTGATATTTCATTGCAGGTTTCTATTCTTATCCTGTTACGTTCTTCCTCATTTCGAAGGTTCTTCACAAGCACTCAGAATGTTATCCCAGAGTGCTGCTATCGGATGGAGACACATTCCTCATCTCTCCTCCCATGTAGTGCTTGGCCCATCTCTTGACTCCTCCATGGACTGCTTTCAATTGCATATAAATGGCTCTTTTGTCCAATATTGGTGCCAAGTCCATGGAACCTATTTCCCTGTATTCTCAATTTAGGGCATAGGAGTAAGCTTAATAGACATTTACCAGGAGTGTGTAGCTCAGTCCTATGCAGAGTTTTCTCTAGATGCCCCTTGACAACTTCTCAAAACCATGTGATGATAGAGCAGCCCCTCACCATATTGTAGAAGTCTGCATCAATGTGGTCACATCTAAGCCATTTCATAGTGGCAGTCATTGCTACTCTGTTTATTCTGCTAGAAGACATATATGTGTTGTGTATGTAATACAATTGTGTGCATTTAGAGCTTGTATTCCTGGTGGGTTTTGCATACTTTCCAGGACTCTTTTCCATGCTTTGTCATCTAAATCCCTTCATCTTCATATTTTGCCCTCCCAGGTGAATTTGAGTTTTCTAATCCTGTTGTTGGTCATTGTCAGTAGGGCCTATAAAACCAAGAAACAGATTTATGTCTATTTCATATGTTAAATAGAAGTCATTGTATTGTGTTCTGCACTCTGTTCTTAGGTGGTGAGCAGGATGTGAGTAGAATATAGGGCTGGAGATTCCAGGGAATTACATTATTACTGAGAAACCTTCGTGGGTCAGGTGAGATCTCTGATTGCTTCGAAATATGAGAAAAAAACTTACCTTAATTTATAGATCTGGAGTACCTCGTATTGCGATGAGGATAGGATCCTGGTCATAAGTTATGGTCTCAAACTCACATGATGATGCTAACACCCTAAGAACCGATACATACTCTTCTTCCTCTTTCTGCGCTCTAGAATAAAACTTGAATCTTTCCATTACAGTGTTAATTTTTGTCCATTTCTATTGCTCAATTGTTTTACAGCATATTCAAAAACATTAAAATCTCCTGAATTCTTCACAGGGGGTAATGTTTTAAATGTGTCTGGGGTTCCATTGATTTGGTTTCACATTATTGTCTCATAGTTTTCACTGCTGCTCCATATATCCTGAACTACTATCAGGTAGACCATGGTCTTTAATTAGTATTGCCAAAGTATTACTTTTCCTTGCCACAAAGCAATCTCCTACATTATTAACCTGGACTAGGTCCATTCCATCTTCTCACAGGTAGTGTAATAGCTCTGCGTCTCGGGATTTCGTTCCAAATGTAATGCCAGAGTATAAAGGGGTACCTGCAAGGTTTTTATAACACTTCCTTATCAGGATTTTAGTGCTCTTTTGAGTAGCCAAGGATCATGACCGGTTTCATGTGTGTTACCCAATAGTGCCTCAAGCGTACCCTTCTTCTGTTCAATTCCCACTGGTCTGATGTCTTCAGCTGCTCTCCATCCAGCCAACTGGTTAACCACTGTATCTCTGTATCTGGGTTGCTGGATAGTATAACTCAAAGTCTGGTGCCCTGAGGCCTCCTTTTGTGATTGGGGACTAAAGCACATTCAATGCAACTATGTCTACTGCTGTCCCATATCAGTTGCATGGACTTCAATTCTCTGAACCAGTCGACTGAGCCCGTATTACAAACAGGTGTGCCGGTGAAAGTGCGCTCTAGTATGACAAATGCTCTGCCCGCAGGATAGCCGCGAACTTGCGCTCCACTGGGGGCAGTGCATTCAATGAAATACGGAGCGGCAGCTTCAAAGCAGCTCCAAGTTTCTCTGTTCAGGAGGTAACCCACCTGCAATTTAAAGAGGGTTTAGAGATTCCCCAATAGGCGGGTGCAGTGAGTGACTGCACACGCCTGCAGGGGGATGTTTGGGGGGTCCATGGGACTCACTTTCACCCTGCAAGGAGGCTACCCTCGGGACGCATGCTGACAGTGCACCACCTTTTTGTGGGGCACTTTCAGCGACCCCCCTCCTAAAGGTATGTTTGACTCTGCACACATAGCTGTAGTACTGTGTGGGCAGAGAGGAATAGTGATTCCATCATTTGCATGAGGTCACACCCCTATGCAAATGAGGGAATGCCCTCTCACGATAGCACAAGTGTCTGTGGACCCTTCTATAATACCAAAGTGCCTGTTGCATCCCCAGGGCAGTTTCCATAGTATGGCCTCTGGAATCCAAACTGGCAGGTTCCCAAGTATAATAGCC
Organism: Calotriton arnoldi; assembly: GCA_963921515.1. Classification (NCBI taxonomy): domain Eukaryota; kingdom Metazoa; phylum Chordata; class Amphibia; order Caudata; family Salamandridae; genus Calotriton; species Calotriton arnoldi. The sequence continues at coordinate 2,290,581 of CAWUFW010000540.1, read as the reverse complement.
TAAGTAGAATAACTGTCTTTTAAAGGGCTATTCCGGACACAATTGGTAATTTGAGCGTCCTCCAGAACTCCATGTTTCTCCTTAATGCCCTCATGACTGCACCTGGATTCCCTTGATGAATGTCTTCCCCCCTGCTTTAAACTCTTACTCCCAGATATCTGAATGTATATTTTTTTCCCAGCTACTCTACCAGCATCTTCCAGGGGCTGGGGGAGAGTTAATCCACCGTGTTGAAGACAGTTGGATATGCAAACTTCTTGACCAATTAGTTTCAATGCCCAAAATGTTCCCAAATTCCTTGAATTTTAAGGTAGTTTGGTTCAGTCCCACATTACCATTTCATATATATAAGAACATTTTTGCTATTGCAAGATAACATGCACTCCATCTCTCAGCAGTATGCCCTGGCGTTTCCCTCAACTTTCATTATTTCGGCAACTGTTCAGTAGCTCACATAAATCATGAGGCAGACGGACACCCCAATTAATGGCTCTAACTATTGTATGAGCTTTATATGTGTTTTCATGTTCATACCCTCACTGTAGATTTCGAGTATAGCAGCATAATTCATCTAAATAAAGCCCATCATGTCCTGACAGCCATTAGATATCCCCAATTCAGGACATCAAATGCTTTTTTCAAGGTCCACCTGGAAAACAACTGCGTCATAGTATACACCTCTCAGCGTCTCCTATAATATCCTAAACAACCTCTTAATGTTGAGAAATGTATTACATGTGGGGATAAAGTAATTTTCGTCCATATGCATTAAAGTCATTAGTAAAGGGTGAATTCTTCTAGCAAGTGTTTTACTCAATGTTTTATAGTCCAGGATTAGCATGGATAACTGTCTATACGAGACTGTGTCATTTGTGACTCACGTGATTTTGACAGAAATAAGGGCCTCATTTGTTGTGGTTGGTAAGATATCCTGCATATATATCTTGATCAGTTGTGGGGTAAGCAGACCGGTATACGTCTGGTAAAACTGAGTTGGTAGACCATCTGTTCCTGGGATTTTACCCTTGACTATATCTTTAAAGGCTTTCCTTACCCCTTCATCACTAATACGTCCACGTAAGGTTTCTCGGGCTTCCTCGGAAACCTGTTTCACCCTTTTGCTAAGTATGACTACGTTACTTTTCGATGCTTCTGCCTTTTCCCCATATAAATTGCTATAGTACTCTAAGAAAGTGTTGTTTATTTCCTGCTGTGAATGAACCAGGGCTCCAGCACTATTCCTCACCTGTATTATAAGAATACCACTGCGTTACAACCATATCAGCAAAGACAGTAATCTACTACCTTGCCCTCATCTTCATTACACCGAGTCATACATTCCATACAGCTCAACCACCTCAGTTTTTGAATTATTGTACCTTATTTCTCCCACCTTTTGTTCAACTGTCTTTTATTTTAAGAAATCAGTTATGACCTCTCTTTCTAGTCATCCATAAAATTCAGTTCTCATTCAAGTGACCTTCTGACCCCCACTGAATGGCCAATGTGGTGCCCCCAGACTACTGCCTTAAACACCTCCCATTCTATCAATGCATTTGCTGTGGTTCCCTGATTTATTCTACAGTGGTCCCTATATATATCTTTCAGGGAGTCTCTGAATGCTTTGTCATACAGCATAGAACCTGCAGTCTTCAGGTGGGAATGAGTGGAATCTGGTCCCCGCAGTTGATCCACACCATCAGGGGATTATCGTCATACAGTTTTCGGCCAAGATATTCAGTGCACATTACCGACTCACAAGAGCCAACTCAGCACAGCACCCTGTCCAACCTCACATGGAACTTGTGCGCTGGGGAGAAAATGGAGTATTACCTATCTAATTTGGGTTTCAGCCTCCATACATGCACAAGACTCCAATCAGCCATCCACTTTGTGAACCCCAGAGCTGTTTTGATACCCATCCTGTTGGACTATTGGGGGAGTAAAGCAGTCCCAATCAATATCAAGGACACAATTATAATCACCCCCAATATCATAGAGTACTCTAAACCCCAACCTGTTCTGGGGATAGCTCTTCAAAAGAGGCTAGTTGATCCACAGTGGGAGCATGTATACATCCCAGGTAGATTTCGGAACCCTCTAGTTTTCCATGCAATAAGACATTCCACCCTTTTTTGTCTAATTCAATCTCTGTTGCAACAAAAGGTACTCAAGGTCTAATCCATATTAAGGTCCTTCTCAGATAGAAGGAGTACCTGTTTGTCTATATCTACCCCCTTCATCTTCTTCACAACCACTCAAGTTCTAGATTCGTGAGATGTGTCTTTTGGTGGAACGTGACCTGACTCCTCTGCGTTTCAATTGCTCATGACTTTTTAATCCTTTGCTCATCATCTAATATTCCACATATGGAAGTGTAACTAATCAAATGATTAATCTGCTCTCTACTTCAGTAAGTATTGCACCTGGTGAGCAGGGGGTTGTGCAAGCCGGTCCCAGGCAGCACAATACACAGTGTGTCATCTCCAACACCACACATCATTTTCCTCTAGTAAGCATGTTTGCTAGCAAAGAGACCTGAGTATTCCACCTGAACCACATTATGTAATACACATTATGGCTTGTTCTTCCTCACACCACTAACTGGAGAGAGTACTACAGTAATGAGCCTTCTCTGTTTGCGTTGCTCCCAGGTCAACTCTCCCCATTCCCCATGTTTGACAGTCATTAAATTTCACATTGATTCACCCATACTGATTCCTCCTAGCCCAATTTTCACCATATCCTTGTTTTCCCTCCCCTTTCCAACATGACAGACGTGGATTCCTACTAACAGTTGTGCTATCTAGGTTGGCCTACATATCATCTGACATTCTAGGTGTCAACAGGGGTAATTCACACAGTTTTCTTCTGAGGATATTTTGGAGACTGAGCCTGAGTCTGGCCTCCACCAGCATGGGGGTTCGTACTGGAGGGGTTCGTGTTGCCAGAACACTGTGGTCTTTTTCTAGTGCAAAAAACGTGAAAAGCATCCTTTTACATTTTACTTATGTCCATTTTTACATCGACAGTCTTTATCTAAAACTTTTTATCGTGTTTATATGCCGTGGTGGAAAGGTGCAAGGTATATCATACAAATAAAAACGTGTTTTTTGCTACCATGCTTGATCCATGCAAAATGGCAATTCTTGTTCATCATTCACAGATGAATATTGTGTGAAAATATAGCCCTGATGGGGCCTAATGGAACATAATGATAACAACTTTTAGAATTATTGAAGGATTTGGACTAAAGGAACAGTTACTATGTTGTTTAAACTATGTGGCTGGAACTGAGATTTATATTGAAAAAGGAAGCTACATCAACAAGAGTTACACCTATGAGTAGTTTCTTATGCATATCATTTATCAGTGAGTGGTAACAAAAGGAGTATGTCCATAACCGCTATTAAAGCAGTACAAAGAGGGCCTGCAACCCATTTTTTGGGAATAGCACTGATGGAGCAGGGTAAATATAAAAATGTTAACCTCCTAATATTTTCGTACAATATTAATAAACATGTTCGTTCAAGTAAATAACCAACAATGTATGTAAAGGGTTAATGGTAACACACAGTTTAGTGTGCAAAGTAATGAACTAATAATTGTTTACGTTTCTAACATAACATAATATTTTGCGTACTAAAATAATAATAAAATGCATGATTTGTGCTTATGAATAAAACGTGTGGTTGCAAAATAAAGCGATGGTAAGTAAGGGACAGCTTTATATGTTGCTTCTGCTAGGTAATACCTAATTGGGGTACGTAGAAAGACGGGAGGGAAACAAAAGGGTTTATATTTCTTTGTTTTAATAACATTTTGTTTTCTTTAAAAATAGTGCGCTTAGGCCTGCCAAGCAGCAATATAAAATGGCCGCGAGATACTAGAGTGCGCATGAGCGGATGCGACCATGTGATAGAGGAGAGAGGCTGTGGAAAAGGGATGATCACGTGCTGATGCCGAGAGGCTAAGATGAAAGTATGGTCAAGGCTGCTGTGACCCTTCTGAGCAGATGTGTGCCAAGATGATCAGCAAGAAGCGTGTGAAGCCTGGTTGAATCAATAGAAGGAACTGTGTTATACAAATTGTAGCAGAAAAAGATACAATTTGGACTGATCGAAACGGATGAGCAAGTGCATGAACTGTGGGAAACGATGCTTGCCTGGACATTCCACACGGAACTGGTTAAGACCAGGAAGTTTGATTAAAATGTATAGGGACCTGAGTTTTTGTCCAATGAGAATGAATCGCGGCATGTAAGAAGAAACATTTTATGTTGTAAGCTAGAATTAGGGTATAAGAAGACCTACTCTTGGTGGGAGGGGTTAGAATGCTGCGGGATGCTGCGGGAGATGCTGAAGAAGTTAGATGCTGTAGATGGGAGAGTTTGCGGTTGCTGATGCTGACGAGCTGATGCTGCTGCTGTTATTTTCCTTTTCCAGTTGAGTATAAAATGCTGCTTAGGAGAACTCTTATTTGATAGATTTTTATTAGAATTATTAGGATTTCCCAGAGAGATAGATAGGTTGATCTATATAGTTCTTAGTATGATAACCTCTTTTTCCGTCTAATAAAAGTGCCATGCAATTTCAACTATTCTTAAATTGATGATAAATGGAATGATCTGAATAATAAGATTAATCTCAAATTTCCTGCATTCAAACCTTTATATAAACTTTATTATTCTTTAAACAAATGACTCAGTGATTTTTCTTTAGTATAATGATTAATAATGAAATGGTAAAGAGTTCATTGTGATTGAGCTGGTCTTAATCACCATCAACTGATTCCTACTAATTGGTCCATCGACCAATGAGCGGAATACCTTACAAGAAAATGAGAATTATTGTGTCATTATAAAAGAGGTATCCCGTCTCCTTCCAGCGAATCATTTTTCTCCTAGGTTTCATGACGGAGGAAATCCAGGGAACAAATGAGTAAGTGAATGTATATGCGGTGTTATGGGCCCCACCGTCATATGGATATAGTGTGTGTGTTAGAGAAATAATTACACCTGGATGACCAAAAGCATAATAGGAGAAATTATTTTTATTGTAATCGCTGGATCAGCACAAAAGGACCTACAATGCTTACATCCCTGGGCAGAGGATGCTCCTGTACATCATGCACAAAAGTTTAGAAAATCAGAATAAGTTTGCAACTTTTCTGGTTCAAAATTGGCATGTATCTTTGAAACCCATCTTTTTCAACATTTCCTGCTGTCGATAGACCACTGCTAAATAAAGGGGGGGAAATGGATGTCGGCACAACACCTCCCCGCTTACCCCTCACCTTCTGCCCCCAATTGTCAGTCTTTCTGGGTTGTCGTTCTTAAGACAAGATGACTCTGACTGGCCTTCTTCACTAGTTACGGGGGCGGTCTCATAACAGTGCGCTCTTTTTTGGTTTGTGAGATTGTTGGGACAGAACTGCCCCCTGCATGGTGTACAGTCATCTCCCCCGTCCTGAGTGCCCACCTGCGAGTATCTGGTATCCTGGTTTTGGGATGTTTGGCCTCAGCCTCGCTATTCTATCAGGTGTATGAAGGCTTAGGGCAGTCCCTTGATGTGAATACGGTTCTGGAACTGGACTGGGGTAGTCACAATAAGAGTGCTCCTCATAGTGGCAGTGGACCACTGTTTTTTCACGGGTCCTAGCATGTAGAGTGGTGGTGACAGCTTTCTATGTGAGAAGGCCTCTTTACCTGGGTCACAGGAGAGATGGCCTACTGGCCCACTCGTGTAAAGTTCTGCTGCTACAAGCTAACCCACATCCTTGCACCAGCATCCCAGTGCAAGTGTGTTTTTAAATATGTGTGTGGTCTGCGAGTCAGGGGTCCTAGAAGTAGGGGCGCAGGAGGTGCTGCAGCACCCCCAAGATAACCTTTCAGGAATTCATAAAGTGAATGAACATTAACCCCTTGGCCGCGGCGGTAATTCCACCGCGGCGCTGGGGGGTTGGGGGGTGAGCGCGGCGCCGCCATGCTCGTGATGGAACCACGCCGTCATGAGTCACGGGCGAGCTGTGCTCATGACGGCGTGGTTCCGTCACGACCCCGCCCACTCACTAATTCACCCGCACAGGCGGGGAATCAGTACCGCGTGGGCGGAGCGGCCGCAGCATGACGGAACCACGCCATCATGAGCACACGCCGCCCGTGGCTCATGACGGCGTGGTTCCGTCATCCGCAGGGAAGGGGTTAAAGTGGTCTTTACACTTTGTTTTTAACGTGTCCATTTGCACTTAGTTGAAAGCAGAAGTCAAGTATCAGCCAATGTCTTCTGATTTAAAATAGAGATTGTTGTTTATTTTGCCTTCCCTTTCTTGCAAAGTGAGGACATTTTGTAATGTGACTCAGGTGGCAATCTTGCCGGAGTGAAGGAAGTATGAAAAGAAAGATTGAAGGATGTCAAATGTTTTCTAACAGATAACAAAATGTAAATGCTTGTAAATGAACAATAGATACTGTGCATTAGAAACAAAACATTTAATAGGATCAAAACAAACCAAAACGCTTTACTCGCGTGATGTGCAAAGAATATATATGTGCAGAAATATGAGTTTCAGACTTTATGACTTGTGTTATATAGGGTAGCATTAAAGCTGTGCAACTGATGTTAATTTAGAGACCATTTCAAGAGAGCATTTAACTGAAAAATATGCTCTCTGTAAATGGCGGTGCCATACACACCATGCTTTAGTCATATTTGGGACAATGTGTTTTCCAAAATGCACTACTGAACACACACTACTACCTTGCCAATCTCTTGCTCAGGGTGGAGGGTGGAACTGCAGTTCCTATTGTTCAGAGTGAGAAGGGTCCTTTAGAGGAGGCCATCCTTCTGTCCCTCTTTGTGATCACTGTCTGTGTGGAAGTTCATTTCCAGGTACAGTCTTCTCACTCCTCTTTGGGCCTCTGTTGTGCGTGCTCTAGCCTGACAATGACCCTTCTGTAAGGAGCATCACTCTAGATACAAGTTGAGTGTGAAAGGCAGACTAAGAAGGACACGTGAAAGGAGAACCACCTCACAACAGTTCTGAATGTGCAGACAGAGAAAAACATCTCCCTGTCTTCCATGGGTGTCAATTCACCAAAATGCCAGGGGTAGAGGAAGAGACATCATACACCCTTTGACCTTAATGTTGTCACAGGAAGTGGGCATTATATGACCATTGACCCGGAATCTTACCAGAGAGTGATGTCCAATTATCTTAATCCTGATGACATCACAATAATTAACATCATCAAAGTTCCACAATAACTGCATTATTAATATAACACAGACAAATTTATATTTTAGATATCATCTATAATAAGGTGCCAACATGATATGTTAAGGGAATATGTAACTGGATTTGTAGTAAGTGAGTGAAGTGAGTAAACCTAACATCTTCTAGGGAGGACAGGGTGGTGAAGTGTTTCTTCCCTCTGAGAAAATTATGAAAAAAGTGCTCTAACGTAGGGGTGGGTGGAATTTTTAATTCCGTTGGCATAATCGGAGGAATTTAGTAATTCTGTGTTACTCCACTGGAAGAATTAATCAGCACTGTAATTGGTTTTTAAAAAGGGCTGGAAGAGGGAGAAGTTCCTCTATGTTTAAACTTTAATCTGCAGTGATTTAAGCATAGAGGGCCTTCTCTCTTCCAGCCCTGTTTAAACCACTGCAGTGCATTTTATACCCCTAAGTGCCCTTACATAAAAATATAAGGGCACCCAGGGGTATGCACTGGATTGGATACCCCTTGGTGCTCCTACATACCTAAGTAAGGGCACCAAGGGATGTGCACTGCACTCTCTCTCACTCGCATGCACGCACACAACATACATTTAAAAGCATTTTATTTTACTTACCTAATATACCAGTGAAGGTCCCGTTCCAGATTCTGTTGCTCCACTTTTTATTACACTAATGGAGAATGATAGACTATTATTCACTATCAATGTGATACAATGAGAAGAAAACAAGGTGATTGAATCCTGATGCTGATAACATGAGCCACCCTGTGCTCTTGGCACTGATTTTGCATGGAGTCTCACAGGCAGTGCCTGGGGTCACAAGGTTCAAGTAAGTGGTCGTCGCTGCGACCTTTGATGACCCCTTAACAACGTCCATGCTTTTTTTTTGTACTTGTATAAGAAAGGGAGTTGTTGACCCACTTGTTGTTTCAGTTCCAAGGTCTCTCTGACCACGCAGGGGGTGCTCCATAAAGTACTCAGAGCTGGTGCCTGCCTTACAATCGGTTTTACAGTGGTGAGGGAACATCACTTGCAGTCTGAACTGTTGGAAGAACTGTATCCCTGTCCTGGAATGTCTGGGCATACTGGCTCCAAGTTGGTTGTCTTTGCTAAAGCAGAGGGTCTGCAGTACTGCCAAAGTGTGCCAGAAACAATCATCCTGCTGAAATCTGCCTGCTCAGTGCGTGGCACTTGCCCAAGAGTGTCTCAGATGGACTCCATTGTCGCAGCCATGATACTTGCCCCAACTGTGCCTGGGCGCTCTGCACCCCAGAAGACAAAACCTTTGCCAAGCCTGTGGCACTGCCCAAGCGTGACTGAACAGACTTCCTACTGGCTAGCCCTTTGTCACTTGCCTAACTTGTTGCTCGGGTGGACTACACCACTGTATGTGAAGCAGCTGCCTCAAAGCACTTGATCACTGTGTGAGTTACTGTGTGGCTGCCTGATGCACTGACCGGAAGTGCGCCTAATCGGAGTACGCAGCTGAATAAGTGATGTGCCTTGAAGCCGCCGAATTGTCACTACACAGACCTAAGACCAAAAGTAAACTGCTTTGTTCCTGCCTCGACCCCAGCAGGTCTGCCCAGCTGAGTCAACAACTCGCAAATCAGCGCCTGCCGAGACCCAAGAGACCCAGCCTCCAGCTGAATCCCCATGTCCGGAAGAGGGCCTCCAAACCAAAGACAGCTGTACTCCTGCCACAGCCTCAGGACTCTGCTGATTGGATTTGCATCTGCTCCCATGATCAGAGCAGAGGGCTGGAATAAATGCAGCTGTACATCTTTCTACCTGGAGAAGGAGCAGACTGAATGACACAGAGGCCCAGTCAAGGCCTACTGCGGACATACAATTGGTGAGATAAAGTTTGAGAGACTGTGTAGATGGTAGAGGCTAGGAGAGGGGAGTTGAGAAGAAGCACTGTAACTAAGACCCACACGTGGGTACGCTAACGCTAGGAGAGAGTGAGGGGAGGTGTGCCAGAGACTCTGAGTACCATAACTTTTATAATCTGTGATATTGTGTTATATAGTGTATTAAAGAACATCTCTTTTACTTAAGATAAGCACTGGGCTGGCCAATCAAGCTATTATGCTGTTAGGTGTCTGCTGAGTACTGAGTTTGTTCTACCACCACTCTAACCTCCCTGAGAAGACTGACTGCTCACCATCACTTCCACTGAGAGTCAATTGATGAAGAGGTTATACTTGGCCCAATTTACAGAGCCATAATAGGATGAACCCCTGGACATCAGAGGCAAATGACCCCAGCAGCCACGGCTGATGCTCTGCAGCCCCTTCTTGACCCGTGGCCCCCCAAACTAGGTCTGACAGCAATGGTAAGGATTCTCATGCAGGGGTTCAAGAATCAGGTTCCCCCTTCTGCCCTTTGATAAATTTCCCCGCCATCCGTGTGATCCAAACTAGGTCCTTTCAGCCAGTACCTCAATACTTTAAATCTTCTGGTGCCCTCTCATCTCCCTCTCAGTTTGGGCTTCTATATCATAGCCTCCATAGTTCAGCCAGTCCTCCGCAGAGGCAGAGAGTGATCTTTCACAGGCCTAGCAGCTTTCTGTCTGTTTGTGAACCTCTCCACCTCTTGGGCAGAGAGCACCCTATATAAACAAGTAATTAGGACTTTTTAGAAAGTTAATTTTAAATTAAAAAAATAAAGAGCAGTTATTGTTTGATTAAAAAATAATAAACCACATTTCCATTCCTATTCACAGTAACAAGGGACAACACACCTGCACTAAAACTTAAGTCATTATTACATTTTACCCTAATTAAATTGTTTTGTCTTCATTTAGATTATTTTTAATTTAAAAAAAAGAAAATCTTCCCTACCCTGCTCCTTACAGCATCATTGGTATTGAATGTGTCACAATCTTGGATGCCTTTGTTATGTATTATATTATTTGTGATTAAAAAAAAAGTTTGTTTTTACATTATTATTATGTACATTAAAAAAATAACATTTACATTTAAAAAATAATATTCAATAGCAAAAATATTAAAAATAATATATAACTTAAAATTGAATTGATCAAACCAACGTTAAAGAGCGGTGCGGGTCACAGAACTCGTGTGCACAGGTGAGTATTCTAGGTGTATCACTTATTGGCTAGATATTTTTAAAAAAAACGCTCACTTCTGATGATCCACCGCCCAGAGGTCATCTAACAAAAGATTAAATCCACACAGAAGGAGCGTACAGTTATTATGAATTCATCCACAATTAATTATTGAAGTCCATAAATAATCAATATTCCAATGCAAGCTTCCTTGTCCACTTGTCTTTATTGACACTTGTTCCAAACTCTTCAAAACACAGATCAATCAATATTTCAATACAGCCAGCCTACGCGTTTTGTCCCCCATGGGACATCATCAGGGCTGAATCATTTTCATGTTACTGTAACAGAGATGTATGAGATGTATGAGATTTTTGCCCATGAATTCCCCAGGTAAAGGTGTGATATAGATTCCCAAATATTTGAAGCACCCTTCTGCGAGTTGCAGACTACATCCCTTTGGGAGTCGTGGCGGGGGACCGTGTAGGACGTATAGGATTGATTTCGTCCAGTTGATGGTGTAACCTGAGAATCTGCCATATACTTCGCAGATATCTAAGAGTCTGTTAATGGAACGGCTGGGGGATGCCGTATTTAAGAGAACATCATCTGCATATAGGGACATGCGATCCTCCCATCCCTTTGCCCAGCGGAGGCCACGGATAACCGGGTCTCTCCTTATCCATGCTGCCAGGGGCTCCAATGCCAACGCAAACAGTAGTGGCAAGAGGGGGCATCCTTGACGAGTGCCACGCCCCAGGGGAAAATCTGCAGAGATATGACCGTTCACTGCCACATGGGCTAGGGGATTAGTATAAAGCAGCTGGATCCATGCACAGAATTTGGGGCCGAAGCCCAAATGTTTAGGGACCGCAAATAGATAGGGCCATTCCACCATATCGAAGGCCATGCGCGCATCCAATGATAAGATGACAGCTGCCTCCTGTATTGTGGATATACGAGCTATTACACCGTGCAGCCGTCTCAAATTGAGGGCAGTATTTCTTCCGGGCATGAACCCAGATTGGTCCGGGTGAATTATCTTAGTAAGATGGGGTGTCAATCTAGCCGCCAGTGTCTTAGCTAATATTTTGGCCTCTGCATTTAGCAGCTTTATTGGCCGATAGGACGTACAGTTTTGGGCAGGTTTCCCGGGCTTGTGAATAGCCACTATTGTAGCCGTACGGAGATCCTTGGGGAGTTCTCCCTGTTCTAGGCTGGTTACATGCATATTTAATAGATGCGGCGTGATGGTAGTTGCCATTTTTTTGTAGAGTTCTATGGGAATGCCGTTGGCACTAACGCCTTCCCGAATTGTATGGCTCCTATGGCTAATGACAGTTCATCTACTGTGAGGTCTGCCTCAAGCGTGAGGGCTTCTTCGGGTGTCAATGTGGGCATTTGGATGTCCTTGAGGAGTGCTTGCGCGTCCTCCATCGTTGTGGAAGAGGGTGTTGTAGCTATATGCAGCTATAATGTTCCGCTAATGCGTGCGCTATCTTCTGTGGATCAGTTATGGTTCTCTCATCGTCTGTTTGCAATTGTGCCACCCACCTACTAGCTCGCTCTCGCTTATCTAACCATGCCAGAAGTTTCCCCGCTTTATCTCCCACTTCATATATTTTATGTTGCGTAGCTAAGAGCCTGGCTTTTGCATCCTCCCACATGTATTCTCTGTAGGCCTTTCTTTTAAGGTCTAAGTCCTGGGCCGTTTCTGCTGTAGGGTTGAGAGTGTGTGACCTTTCGGCGTGGGTCACCTCCTGTTCTAGGGTTTCTATCTGTTTCTGCTTGTCTTTTCTATAGCCCGAAATTAATGAGATGGCTTGGCCTCGGAGTACTGTCTTATAAGCCTCCCAAAGACTCACCGGGGAGTCGACCGAATGTTCGTTTTCTTTGAAATATTGGTGCGTCGCAGTAGTTAGGCCTTTTAGGATCTTGGGGTTTCTTAAAAAGCCCGGATATATTGGAAAGGTTTGTCGCTGGGTTAGAACGAGCTGTGTATATTTAATCAGAACCGGGGAATGGTCTGAGATGCCTCTAGGTAGGTGGGTTGCTTCAATTATCTTCCCCAAACTATCTGCCAGCGTGAATATATAGTCTATCCTAGAGAGACTGTTAGGGGCTCCGGAGTGGAAGGTGTATTGTTGCTCTCGGGGGAAATGATATCGCCATACATCTATGAGGCCAAGAGCTCTTAGATATTCCACTAATCGAGAGGTTGTGTTACGTTGGACTCCAGAGGGCTGGCGGTCGATCGTGTCGTCTATGGTGGCATTGAAATCTCCGCCTATAAGGAGTTCCCCTTCTGGGAGAGTGAGCAGGAGTGTGCTAAGCGCGGGGAGCGCTTCTGAGTGAAGTGCAGGCGGAATGTACACTGAGACTATGTTATATGCTCGTCCCTCCCACTGGCATGAGATGGCTGCAAATCGGCCCTGGTCATCTGTCCATGTCCGTTTGATTATGAGTGGGAACTGTTTCCGTATGAGAATACCCACCCCGGCGAGCCTGAGGTAAACTCTGAATGCGCCACCATTCGGAAACCCCTTCTATTTAAAGCCTTACATGAGGAGCCTACCAGGTGCGTTTCCTGAAGTAGGGCTACTGCTGGGACGTGACGGTTAAGATATTGCAGGACTAACCCTCTCTTTATTTTATCACCCAAAGTCAAAGTCAAAATCAGCTTTATTCCGTGCAAAGGAAAAAAATAAACACCATAAAAGCATACTAATACACGTTTAATAAAACATTCCTACATTACATCATAATTAAATTATAAAGAATAACAATTTATGAATCTTCAGGCCAGGCGATAACGGAATTAAGCAAAATGCTAGTACATGTAAATGCTAATATATATAAAATGTATGATATACAAAGTACCGTTAAAAATAAACCTAAAAGGTCGAAGTCGGATCAAATTTTACACATTGAGCTGTTCAGAGACATAGGGGTCGATTCCGATTCTGGCCGGAAATCTCTCCGACCGAGCCGGACCCGGAGAGATTTCCGACCGAATCGGACCCGTGCAGTCCGACCGAACGAGTACGATGCGCACGTATGCCATCGGACACGAGTCGGTCGGACTCCCATTGAAGTCAATGGGAGCCTGTCGTACTAACGCGTACGCGGGCTCCCATTGACTCAATGGGTGCGATGCGTGGACAAGTGCGCCTCCTACAGCGGGTACGCGGCGAAGCGATTTGCGCCGTACACGCACAGGTAGGGGGACCCATGGGTCCCCCTGTGTGCGACTCGCACGGCCACGCGTACAGGGGGTCCGACACAGACCCCCAAAGTACGGCTCCGACTGCTCTTTCGAGCCGGAGTGCGCGGCTCGGTCGGACTGCTCGCGGCGCGCATCGTACTTACCCGGCCGGGGAACGTCTCCATTGCGCGGTGCGAGTCGAGTCCGAGCGAGTCGGTCGGTGCGGTTCGAGCCGGGAGCGAGTCGGTCGGAGCGGTCGGGACGCCCGGACGAGTCGGTCGGCGATTTCGCATCGTACTTGCTCGTTCGGTGTACTGTACGGATCGGTCGGGAAACAGGCTTTCGCATGGCTTTTTTCCCGACCGAATGGTATTGGGTGCGCCTCCGACCGAGATCGGAATCGGCCCCATAGTATCCAAAAATAAGGTGCTAATGCATATAAGTGCCAAAATATGTAAGGTACAAGCTGCCACAGATTATACGGTAAAGTGCTGGTGCTTATAAATGCATAAAGGTACATAAAGTGCACAATGCCACATCTTATCAAGATAAAGGTTTAAAAGCATAAACTAAAAATAATCATCCAGATTTTCATATAGCAATACATCCAAGTGTGCGTAGTCCTTTCTTTTCCTTATTGAAAGTTGTACAAAACGAATAACAGTATTTATAATTTTCACATTTTCCAGACTACAGACAAGATTAAACGCATATTTATAGTTAAAAAGCATGTTTGATAAAAAGAGGGGTTTTAAAACTGATTTCCGGATATCCCTATAAAAACTACAAAAAGAAGAAAATGCAACGTAGAGTGTGGGGTTTTACCATCACACGGACAGTTTGGTAATTTATAACACCACTTTTCCGTTCTTGGGAATGCTACTAAATGATGTAAAGTACCCATCCTTAACCTAGTTAAATAAAATCTATGCTGAATATTCCTTACCAGCGTTAGATATAACTGAATGTCCCTCATGAGCGGGCGTTCACAATAAGAAACCACGCTCAGTATTTGAGTGGCAGCCCTTTCTCTTTCATTTTCCATCGTATTTATATATCTCAATTTCAGGTCACTTTTACTAAATTCCTGAATAAGTAAGGGGTTCTTTTTAACAATATTGACTTTACATCGTGTTAGGAGGTTAAAAATATGCTCCAGCCATGGTATTTTCATACTAAGGTCAAAGGCTAGGCAATCCATTATTAAATCTTTTGTAAATTTTGTTTCTTCTTTTGCCCACAGCCCTTGCCAAAAGGTAAGGCCAGCCATATTTATTGTGTTGCTTAAGTATGGTACCGACAATTCTTTATGCACTATAATGTTTGCTGTTGCTCTTGGGACTGCCAACAATCGTTTTAAAAACTTATTTTCATTGATTTGTAAAGAGGCCGTATTTGCTCTCCCCCAAATCGCGGCCCCATAACAGACCCCTGAGACACACTTACTCCGGTACAGAGTTAAAATTTCTCGTATGGGTTTGTTTCCCAATTTCGCGGAGAATCCAAAAATACTTTCCGTGATTCTTAAAAATTTCATATTGCATGATTCAATATGCATGTTCCATGCACTGTTCTTATTAAAAAGCATCCCCAAATATGAAAACGAAGGCACTCTATTAATGGCAACCC
The DNA here is from genome assembly GCA_963921515.1 of Calotriton arnoldi. Classification (NCBI taxonomy): domain Eukaryota; kingdom Metazoa; phylum Chordata; class Amphibia; order Caudata; family Salamandridae; genus Calotriton; species Calotriton arnoldi. The sequence continues at coordinate 2,275,434 of CAWUFW010000540.1, read as the reverse complement.
CGCCCACATGGTGCTGTCTGTTCTTAGGCCTGTTGCTCCCGCATGTCATGACAAAGGTTTTTTTTAAATTCAGCTGTAGATCTTTATCTGTCATGTACAGGGCAAAGTTTTCTATTAGGCATTGTAGACCGTTTGCTGTCCTTGATATAAGGACGGCATCGTCTGCATATAGTAATACAGGCGTGGGGCGTATTCCCACTTTCGGGGCATCTGCAGTGATTTTTTGTAAAAACAGGTCTACGTTGTTAATGTATAGGGAAAATAAGAGGGTCGCTAATACACATCCCTGTCTGATACCACACGTGACCCTAAAATCAGGAGTGCATTCCCCCATTTTACCATACCGTACCCTAGAGGTTAAAAAAGCATAAATTTGGGATAAAAATGAAATTATTTCGATAGGGACCCCTAGCCCTTTCAATGTTTGCCATAGTTTTTGGTGATTAACTAGGTCAAAGGCGCTGGTGAGGTCTACAAAACATAGATAAAGCGCCCCCTCCTTGGCTAATGTGTACTTCCCTATTAGTAATTCTAAATTTAGACATTGCTCTACCGTCCCAATACCCCTTCTGAAACCATACTGTGCCTCTGTTCTCCGCCTGCTGCACACCCAATCCATTGACATTACAAGTGAGCAGTGAGAAGGGGGGACTAGTTCCATTGGATGCTGTGGGTGTGGTGGTCTCGCTGTCAAGCAATATTGTCGCTTCTGTCATGTCGTGTTGCTATAAATTGGAATACTGTAGGATGAAAGTGTGACGCGTGGGTATCGAAATGGTACCGTAAACTGTGTCGAAAGTGTGACATGAATTAAACCTAAACTAATTAACATTACCCCCCTGCCCACCCTCCTCCCTGCCTCCCTGCATTACGGGCCCCGAACTACCCGCCTCCCCAACTTCGCAGTGCGCTTTGTTCCCATCCCAGGTACCTTAATGGGGGGGAGAGTCCTCCGATATCCCCACCAGCCCCCCGTCGTCCATGGCATGTCTAATTGGCATATACACCTTCGGTGGTTCATACTGTAAAAAAAAATTCTAATAGGGCAAAAGAAAATCGGCACTTGCCGTCCATTGTGCGATAGATAGTCCATTTTCACATTTCCGGCTTGGTAGAGGCATATGCCTCAGCGTCTCTCCAACGACAGTTTATGGAGTTATTGCATCACGGCCAGGCCGTGTGCACCTCGACCATCACTGGTCGCAGTGTTTCCTGAATCTTCGCACTCTCCTCGGGATCGACCGTGGATGTGGAGCTCTTCACTCCTCTCCGCTCATTTTGGATGTTCGTCCCAGCTGTCTTACTCCGCCGATTCGTCTGAGGCTCGATCCAGCGATCGCTGCCCGTGATTTCTGTTGGAGCGCCCGTGGCCCGGGACTCGGCGCCACCCCTCCAACCATTCGCGAGCCTCTTCCGGCGTAGTAAAAAAACATGTTTTTCCCTCGGCCTCCACTCTGAGCTTTGCCGGGAACAACATTGAGTATTTGAGTTCCCGGTTTCGGAGCTCCTTTTTTATCTCTATAAAACTGCGCCGTTGCTTTGTCACTGCCGCCGTGTAGTCTGGAAAAATCGTTATAGTGCTGTGCTCGAGACGGATCGGGGGGGGCGATGCGTGCCGTCTATAGGATCACGTCGCGATCACGGAAGTTAAAGATGCGAGCTAGTATGGGTCTTGGAGGTGCCCCAGGCCTGTGCCTTCCCCCAGGAACTCGGTGAGGTCTCTCTACAGAAAAATAATTGGAGAGCCCCCGCGGTTGTAGGTGATTTTTTCCAATGTCCTCCACTAGCAGATCAAATGCTACTCCTCCTGTTTGCTCCGGCACACCAATAATACGTATATTGTTGCGTCTCGAGCGGCCTTCTTGGTCGTCGAGTTTGGCAGCCATTATCTTATTGTCCGCTTCAAGTTGCTGCAGTTGTTTTTTGAGAGCGGTCGTGTCGCTAGTGAGGGTAGCTGTAGTTGTTTCGACCTCTGCTACCCTGGTGGACATTTTGTGGAAATCCGCCCTGAGTAGTGATAGTTCTGTGGAGATTGTGCCAATTCGTGAGTCCAGGGAGGTATGCACATTATGCAGGGTAGTCATAATGTCCTGCAGCGTGATTTCTGGTTTGTCCGCTGTTGTAGGGCTCAATGCACGAACTTGGTCCTGATCAGTGAGTTCTGGTTGAGTCTTAGCGCTGGTATATTTATCGAGTTTTGTTTGGTGCATGCCACGCTGGCCTCTGCCCCCCATCCTGACCAGCTCCAGTGACCACCACTGCGAGTAGAAGGGTGCTAGGGCGGTACTCACCGCTGCCTGCCTGTGTGTCGCGCGGGCACACGCGGCCTTTCGGGTTTCCCACCCCGATCCGTCACAGTGCTGGTTCGCTCACACTTGGCTGAGTATTTGGTGGTCAAGTTTAATTGTCGTTCTGTGCCATCCTGTTAGCACTTCAGTTCTTATAGGGGGTTCAGCGTATGGAAGTCCTGCCGGGCTTTGCGGCACCAAGTACTCACAGCGCTTCTTGTTTGAGGGCCTTCTCGCCCTCCTCGCATGTGCCGCGTCACAAGGCCTTTCTATTGCAGTGTTTGCTCCAGGCAGTCCTTGCGTACTGCGTTTTGCCATTTCGGAGCAGAGAGGGAGACGGTCCACTGCTCCTGGAGGGTCCTGGGGTTGGCTTCGGGGGGGGGGGGCCGCCGTTGGCGGATCAAGCGGCGCGCAGTCCGGGTCGTCACCAGTTCCCGCCCGGTGTTCGCCGTTTCAAGCAAGGCCTCCCTTCGCCGGCCGTCCCAGCCTTCCTCCTGCAGTGCCTCTGCGAGCGCGCAGTGATCGCCGATCACACGCCACACGGCTCTTCAAGGTCTGTCTCCCCACCCCGGGTCTGCCTCTCGGGGAATATGCGGTCTTTGCCCAATCTCACCGCTGATTATCTTTTGTGTCGCCACTCGCGCTGCCTCCCGATCATCTCTTCCCTACGGCGACGAGCCGGGTCCTGCCTTCGCTTCATTTTCCCCGCATCAGTCTCCGCCTCGAGCGGTCTTTACTAGGCGGGTGTTGCTGTCCATGAAGCTAGTTCTTCTTTGTGGAGCTAGGGTTCAGTGCTTCCGGCGCGGTCGGGTGTGGGCAAACTTTAGTCCCCGGCTTCAGTGTCTAGAGCAGGCCGCCCTTCTTCTCCTCGATGCCGAGCCTCCGGTGTTCACACGGCGGGTTCCGCTCCTATCCCAGCAGATTCTCTGCCGTCTCCGACCTGTAGCCCTCTATTTTGGAGGTGTTCAAGCCAGCGGATTAATGATCGGATAGCTGGGAAGCCGGCTGGGCGTCGGAGCCTCTCTAGGCAGCGGCCATGTCTTTCGGTCGCTAGCCACGCCCCCCCGCCCACTCTAATTTTGACATCACGATGTAGGTCCAATGATAAAGAAGAGACACTAAATCTTTGAGGCCATATAAAGGTATACAGTGTTGTGTATTAGTTTGACCTTCCCTAACCTTCTTCTTCAATTTTCCTTCACCCTGATCATTTTGTAGTAATTATTCCCCATTTTCCAACCACTTCCCTTTGTTCTTCCCACATTTACTACTAAAGACTGTATTTACTTTCACCCAGATTCCTGCACCAGGGTAGAGATCTCCATACAGAAAAGAAAGGAGAGGCAGAAATCTTCGGCCATAGGTTTGTGAGTTGGATTTAGGAGTATGTGAAGTTGTACTACCTAATGTATTGCAAAATAGCTTTAGTTATTAGGCCCCATAATCTTAATTTTTAAAATTATATAAACTATTTTTTTATTATTTATAAAAATATTTGATGGTTTTTACATTTACTTTCAGAAAACCAGTATCACAACAATTTGTTATACTTCAGGGAGTGCTGCGTTACTATTTTAACTTAAAGGCCAACAAACCTTGGCCAAGACCTACATATGTTTTGGAAAGTACATATGTTTGTTTACTCCTATGATAATCCCAGCATGCAAATGCTCCTCTCAAAAAACTTTAACATGGTAGTTGTTTATATAGTAAAGCACTATTCTTATTAAAATTGTGGCAGAGGCGTAGAGCAGCTCATTTGGTTTCGTCTAGCTACAATGAAGTGTCTCTTAATCAAGCACAGAAAGAAAGGAAAACAATGGCATTGTGTTCTACATATAAAACCCTGGAGCTAACTGTACAAAGTACAAGGCATCAGTGCCTATCAGAGATACACACACAGCACATTGATGTATTAGCAGAAAATGTGTAAAGGGCACCACGAGAAAGATATGTCAACCTAAGGAGTTGAATCTAAAATGGAGAATACACATGAGCTGGGCTACACCCTCCCCTTGGTTGGAAAGGAAACTGATTCACTAAAAGCTTACTATTCTAAAAGCATTTAAAAGGCACAACATTATATATTATAAGACTTTAATCACATAAGCACAATAAAAGCCAGTAAAAAATGGCAATTTAAAAAGTCCCATAAACTACTAAAAAATCTGAAAAATATATTAAAAAGAAAATACTGAATTAAAAGAGTCTATGAAGCGTCAGTGCTACAGGGCGATAGCCGGGAAATGTCCACCATGTTCAAAGAGTCATTTCGGTACTGGAAGGAACTCGCATCCGCAGATGACAAATCCACATTAGCCTGGAGAGCAAGTTCCAAAGAGCCAACTTGGTCAGTACCAGCCGAGAGCAGAGGTGTCAGAAGTGTAGCCTCAGACAAGGAGCCAGATGCCATAGATCCTGGAGCGGAAGCATCCATCCAATCTGGCGTGGGCACCTAATAAGCATTTTTCAGCAACAGTTGCAACATAGGACAACACTGGAGGTGCACCCTCAATGGATACATGAGCAGATCTGTGTCTGTAGTCTGCACCAATTGCATAGCAAGGCCTACGCTAAGTGAACATTCGAAAGAGCGCCTGAGGCAACTAAACACAGGCTGTACAGTCTGAAACCATAATTCCGGAAAGACAAAACCAGTTGTCATTTAATTCCAGTAACAAAGAGAATCCAAAGTACTGCACTATGCGTTCATGGCACAGAAGGACGTGTGGCAACAATTGGCCTTGTTGTGGAACATTTATTGTGGAGCAATAAAAATAGGACCAAAACAGCAATCAACAGGAATAATACCAACAGAATGCCTGCGGAAATGCTTGAAAATAGACAAAATCACTCCTAGTACAGTCTGAAAATGTAGAAACAAATCCAGACCCAACCGCTTTAAATAAGTGCACAACACTAGTGGTGTTTGAAGCATTAAAATGCGGTGCACAAGTTCACAAAAATGTAGCAGCAAATTAGTGTGCAACAATGATTTTACTTCTGAGGCAGAGCGGACAACTTGGAGGTCAAAAGTATCTCAGGTGATGTAAGTGCCATGTCTTTTTGAAACAATAAGGCTTTCAGTCGGCTTAACCTATCAAAGTTAATATTAGAAATAGGGAATGTTGACCACAAGTTAATTTCCCCAGTCATGTATGTAAGTGGATATAATACATTAATACAGCAAGTCACAACCTTGGAAACTGTTACAATGTGAGGGACACCTGGCTCAGAATCAAGTAACTTCCATTGGAAAGTAACTAAAAAACTGACCTAATCAAGGAACTCACTTCAAATAACATGCCAAATTGGCCATGGACACATTGCATGCTCCATGCAGTGTAATCTCCTTGCAAAAGTAATGAATTGCTCAAGGAAACTCCTTATTCATTCCCACTAAGAAAAACATCTTGGTTACCACTCACACATTTGTAATTGAAAGCAAGAAACCAGGAGGCTTATTTACAAGCCCCTTGCACCGCCGGTGCCTTACTTTTAATATGGAAAAAAGTAGCGTATCAGTGGCGCAGAGGGCTTGTAAATAAGTCCCAAGGTCTCATTCAGAAAGTTCCCATCCATCCACTCATATTTGCCTACTTGAAAGTGATTCAGACAAGATGAGAAATAAAACGTAGAGATCCTTAAAGAAATAAAACCATGATTTAAACATATATTTGAAGGGATTTCAGCTACAGTAAAGGGCAGTTTCTCTAAATGTTCTATGTTTAGCATAGTTTAAGTTGCGTCTCTGTAGTATCTTCCTGTTGTGGTTATAATGTTCCCTGTTACCTGTTTCCTAGCTGCTCAGCCAGTGTGAGTGTTCTGTATGGAATGTTGGTGTGATGGACATGAGCTGAATGCTTGGGTGCCTGGTGTGAGTGTTGACAGTTGGAAGATGGGATGAGCAGCAGTCAGGCTGCTCCTGGTGGTGCTGCTACCATTGATCTTATTCACTTAATAAACATCTTACAAAGACACTACTCGGCTACGTCTACTTCATCACCTCTACGCGTGGAACTTCACCACTACATTTTGGCGACAATCTGGAGACTAACTCACGCTCTACTTGCGGTCTTAAAGAGGTTAAAGATGTCGGGTCAGTTAAGTCTTCATGTTGGAAGGATCTTTATGAAACTACACACGCAGACAGCACACAGAACACGTCGTGGTTCACTAATGACCACACAGACAGCGCAAGTACATTTCCAGGCGGAAGTGTTGACACAGGAGCCACAAGTTCCACAAGAAACAAATGAAATGGAGCATCACAAGAAACAAGAGAACAACACGCCTCGCAGCCCCACCAGTGTCCTTCACATCGGACAGCCCCAGCCTTGGCGTGCTGTGCTCACTATTCATCTTGTGGACAACAAACATTCATGTCAAGCCACACTTGTCTGGAGTAGGCTTCTTACAACATGATTTGGTAGCTACAACAAGCTATACAAGTGCAGCGTGTGCCTCACATGCTTTGTTTGTCTGTGCTTTGAAGACATGTCTGCTGGCACAACACTGTGCAGTTACGGACTTGTGTTTTCACAAGACAAGAAACGTGGTGAAATGTGTGGCTTCACTTCTACAAGCAAGTATACGTTTTTATTCTCAACTTTAAAAAGAGGCAAAAATTGATTTACAGTCATTTATAGTTGTGTTTACGTTTGGCATCGACTATGAAACACCCTTTGTTACAAGCTCATTGTTTCTGTCTCCTCTGGATATGTGTTTTTTTTAGCCACTTACAGTGTGGTCTCTGCCTGCACGGTATCCTTGTTTTTTTTTTTACTTCGTAATTCTACATCTGCATTTGCAATGCGTGAAAACTACAGTTTTGTGTATAAAAACTTTGGTCAGATTTGGACTTGGTATTGGCGCATGGATGTAGTTTTTTCATCTTGCTTCTCAGCTGCACAAACAGTGGTGAGTTTCACTTTATTTTTATATATTTTTTTCCTCATCTATTACAACTGCTTAAAAGAGGGTGGCCGGTTAAACCACTAGCCTGCTGTTTGAATTTTTAAACGCAATGCGTGCAGCTTACCTGGTCAATGGATTTGTGCGTGCATTTCCATTCCAGCACTGTTACGTCTCTGCCTCTACGCGACACTGCAAGCTGCTTTGGGAAGCTTTCCAGCACGCCGCATCCGTCAGCCACCCGGCGCTCTCATAATTACGTGCCGCCATCTTGGTTAAGGTGGCATTTTCCAAGAACCGACTATACGTCGTTTTGACTATCCTGCTTCGGAGTGAGTCTTCATCTGTTCTTCTGGTTTTCCCTCTTCTGAAATCTGAACCTCCACGGAGCTCTCTGCAGCCGCTAATACATCTTCGAACTGGATTTGAAGTGGTACGTCATCTTGTATGTCCTGCCTTTAGGAGCTCTTTCAAAGTGTTGCGGGGGCATTTTTCAAAATGCTGAGGACAATTTATACCTACAAGTGGTATCGGTAATTTTTCTGTGATCTGCCTGCTGTTCTTATTTTGGAAGACATTGAGAATTATCTTTGGAAGTGCCTTATAATAACTTGGTGGATCTACAGCACGTTAAGGATTTCTATCCTTAGTCCAAATCCATTAATTTTTTGACTTGCAAGCTATTCGTGTGAGTATTCGCTCACAGGTGTTCTCGTCTGTCAAAGTTAGGCATGAACCAGTTGATGCAGGACACTTTTCTGTGTTTTTTTTTTTGCAAAGCTTGTATCCCTTTTCTTGAGGGATGGGAATGGGTTTTAGTCCCACTTCCACGTTGTAGCCACTTTTCCCTTACATGAGGGGTGGTTTAAGGGGTGTCTCCCTTTTTCTCAGTTTATGGGTGTCAGTCCCATTTTACGTTATGTTGTCAGGTTTCTATTGTGTGTAAGTCACCATGTGCTTCACATTGGTCATGTAGTGTGTAAGTCACCATGTGCTTCACGTTTGACTTTTGTGTGTAAGTCATCCTGTGCTTCACGTGGACATATTGTGTGCGTAAGTCACCTTGTGCTGCACTTTGGTCATGTTGAGCAGTCTTCTTGTGCTGCATATGTGGTTGTTGTCCTTATGGGTGTTAGTCCCATACAACGCAGGTTGTTTGTCATATTCTAAATGTGTTTTACCCTTACATGAGGGAGGTTTTATAGGTCATTCTACCCTGTCTAGAGGGATGACTTAATAGGTTTCAGTCCCATTTACAGTTAACGTTATGGGTCACAGTCCCATTTCCGCATGTTTTGTCCCTTACATGAGGGGTGGCAAGTTGAGTTATAGTCCCTTCTCCACATTTTACTTGGTTTTGTTCCTTACATAAGGAGTACGTACATGGGTGCGGTCGACCAATAGTGTTTGAGTTCTGGGGGTGTTTTACTCTCATGTTTCTCGTCACTGTGTTAGAGTTCTCGCAGTCTGTTTCTCCCGTGTTTCTCTTCACATTGTTCACTTGCTTTGTCCTGTGGTGTTAGCTCACTCTGTGTCTGTGAGCTGTACGTTCTCATCTTTCTTTTTGTTTCAATATTAAAGGAGGAGGATGGTGATAGTTCGTGTGTATCTTTTCATTCTTCTTTCCTCCTTTGTTTAGCCTGTGTTCACTCTCGTGGTGTGGTTTTTACCATTCATCCCTGGGTTATGGACTATTGACTTCATTTGTACATTGTTGTGTGTAGTTGTTTTCATTTTAGTATGGTTTAATTAATTTTCAATTTTAAGGGGAGAAGATAATGTAGTATCTTCCTGTTGTGGTTATAATGTCCCCTGTTACCTGTTTCGTAGCTGCTCAACCAGTGTGAGTGTTCTGTATGGAATGTTGGTGTGATGGACATGAGTGGAATGCTTGGGTGCATGGTGTGAGTGTTGACAGTTGGAATATGGGCTGAACAGCAGTCAGGCTGCTCCTGGTGGGGCTGCTACCATTGATCTTATTCACTTAATAAACATCTTACAAAGACACTACTCGGCTACGTCTACTTCATCACCTCTACGCGTGGAACTTCACCACTACAATGTTTCTTTGCCATGACCTGTTGCATACATGACGTTATAAGGCAAGAAAAATGTTGCTGCATTCAAATATTTCCATTGCACTCAGTTTGATTTTGTACTCTGCAATGTCCAACTCAATTGTAAAATAGATCTTAATTGACTTTGACCATGTAAAAGGGCAGACATGTCATTTTGTATAATATCAAAAGCAGATGAACTAATATTAGAACATTGGAATGTTGGGAGCTCCATTGAAGACAATGGAGTGCTCCATGCTTCTACGGGCCGGTAAAGGCCCGCAGAGCAACATTCCAATGTTTTACAAAGGCCTCTCGGAGCTCAAGGAGATTTAAATCCCCTCGAGCTTCGAGAAGCCTTTGTTTTATTTGTTAGAACATTCTGCCCTCTAGTTGCAGAATGTTCTAATAGCCTTAAAGCCCTTCGTAGCAGGGCTATACCGGCTATTAAAGTCCCGGTCCCTTGTTAAAGTCCCTCGCCTTCGGCTCGGGCCTTTAACGCGGGAGCGGGCCTTTAATAGCCGGTATAGCCCGCTACGGCGGGCTATAAGGCTATATTATTCAATGAATAAATACAAATATGGTCATGCCATTATCAACAACTGCCAATGCTTTTTCTAAATGTTCGTGATCAATTTGTCACAACCTTTCAGCAACTTCTTGTTGTGAGATCTTCAGTTGAGTTAATTATTAGTAGCATATATGAAACATTTAGAATAAGGCGATCTGGGACCTAAAAAACAATTTTGCAAATCTATGTTGTCTGAAAGAAGGGAGAGATGTTGCTTAATAGCGGACAATGTGGACTGTTCTAGCCATTGCTGGCATAGCCTACCTACACACACCTGAGTGTTGTGACTGTACATATCTAGGGTCTGGTCTGCTAGCTTTAAAACCCTTAAAGGGGTTTAAGAAACGTGCAGTGCCGCCATTAATGTCAATAGGCAATAATAACCACCCATCTGAACCATAAAGTGTTGAATGTACCACTTTGCACAATTTCATTAAGTTGCTCTTCTGTAATAATAATGTGCTGTTGCCAACTATCAAATTGTATAATAGAGGGAATGCTAGGTGTATTTTAACATTAGCTAGTCCAAGACAACATTCTGTTGTATTTTTTTGTTTAAAAATATCATTTGTCGAGGGATCAAACAAGACCTAAATAAGGCACCAATGCCCTGGACCTGCCAGTGTCTTGTACCCCAAATTGATTCCAGTTCAAAATTGTTTGTCCAATAATCATAACCCTGCACAGTCAATTTTGAAATAAAAGACTCTGAATAAATTAATTTTGTTTGTGTCAGCATATTTTTCATTGTCGGTGAAGGTGTCAGCTTATAATAAAACGAAACCGGGTCTTTGGTAACATGACTAGTAAAATAGGGAAACTTTTTCAAATACTGTTGGGGACTCCCTACAGCTGGTGTTAATCAGTGTTCTCATGGGCAAAATTAATGTTTTGGGTACTAAACAGATAGGAATATTTTTTGAGAAAGTCTTTAGGTAGGGAAGTGCCACCAGCCAATGCAGTGACCGCAGCCATAATGCCATCATCTATTCTCGTCTGTGAATGAGTAATTGCAGTTACTACTACTGTGTGAACCACCGCTTTGGCAGCTTCCTCAGCCAATTAATTCCCTACAACGTGTACACCAACACGTTGATGGCCCAAAGTGTGAGTAACATGCGCCCGTGGCACAGCATCTTTAAGAGTTGCCACCTTTCTCTAAAGTAACTTATGCTTGATAGAATTTCCTTCAGCGACTCTGAATCCATTCAAGCACCAATAGTGTAAATTATCATAAAAGGACTGGACGCAATAATAGGAACCACACACAAAAAGTGCTTGTAATTCTGGATCCGCTTACTGCACAGCCAGAACCAAAGCTTTTAGTTCAGCCAGCTGAGCGGTACGGTCACCCAAAGTTTCTGTATATGTTTTTTGTGCCTGAAATTCACCATTCATTGCAGCACATGTTGCTGAGTACTTATGCTTAGTACCAACCACGGGCTGGGCTGAACCATCAGTATATATTATGAATGAATGAATGATTGAATGAATGAATTAATGAATGAATGAGGTATTTTGTAAAGCTCACAGCTACTACTAGAGTGTACTAGTGCTGAGGCAGAAACTGCCAAAAAAAGGAACGGCATCAGTTAGTGTTAAACAAGTGGGTTTTCAATAGTTTCCGAAACATTTTTTTATCTGGAATACATCTGAGCGGCAGAGTATTTGCCAGCTAACACCGAGCAGACAGAAAACTATCTGACTGAGAGCGCAGGGGTATTTGTGTGCAATACAAGGTTAGTCTTTCTTGCAGGTATGAGGGACCAGTTTTATAGGAAGCCGAGTGTGCTATGGTCAGAGCCTTAAAGATGATCCTTTTCTTTATTGGTAGCCAGTGTAGCTGGTAGAGGTACTGTTTGATCGCGGTATGCTTAGGAAGATTGAATAGAACGCGGACTGCCGTATTCTGAATTTTTTTGCAATCTATGAATAAGGTACTCAGGAAGACCTATGAATTGGACATTAGCATAGTCCAGTCTCGACAAAATCAATGACTGTACCACAGTTTTCTGGGCCTCCCATTGCAGGAGATTAATTCATTTCCTCACCATCCTTAAATTCCAGCATGCAGATTTAACCACAGATGTGATCCAGGATAGGAGTGATGGGCGAGTGTCATTGAGAACCCCTAGGTTCCTGGCAAACTCAGTGGGGGAGGAGGGTGGTACAACTGGCTGGCCATGCCCCTAGCCATCCAGGAAGAGAATTGACACCGAATAGCAGGATCTCAGTGTTTTCTGGCATGAATTGTAGGGAATTAGTTTTGAGCCATCCTATAACTGCTGCCAAACAGGCTGCAAATTTCTTTTTAGCCTTAGGCTCATTGTTCTTATAGGTCAGCAGCAGTTGGGTATCGTCTGCATAGGAGACCATCCGGACATCAAAGGATTCAATAAGATACGCCAGTCGGATCAGATATATGTTAAAATGTGTGGGGTTCAGGGCTGAGCCCTGAGGCATTCCAAACTTAATGAATTTAGCTTCTGAGAGTAATAGCTTATTCAAAATGGCTTGTTCTCTATGTTCTAGGCAGGAGCCTAACCAAGCCAATGCCTTCCCTTCCACCCCAATATGTGCAAGACAGTGTAGCAGGATCTCATGTGAGATCGTGGCAAATGTTTCTGAGAGGTCTAACAAAATTAGTGCAGCATTTTGACTAGGGGTGTTCAGAGTTCATGGAATAGCACTCTGTGGAATTCTGAGGAGTTACGGGAAAACTCTCCCAAATTCCACGGAGTTCCGCGAGGGGGCGGAGTATTGCTCGGCCACCCCTAGCCAAGAGTAGAACTCTGATAAGCTGCTACTCTACTGAAAATTAGCCCTTCCTCTATATTAAGCGATACCTTCAACCTGTGCTGACTTTTATAGGGGATATCATATTGCATTTAAGGCTTGTAGTTTTGCTTTTGATATTGTTTATTGGCTACAAAGCCAGTATTGAAAATTTGCACAGACTAATAGCTTTAATGTTCTGCAAAGGTGAGCTCTAGAGGAACAATTTTATTTATGGTTTAAATGAGAGGAGCATCTCTCTCATTTCACAGCGATGTTGCTGTGATGCGGGACAAAAAAGGTTGACTAGATTAAAGTTGTGGGCAGAACACAGGATAGGTGGATTGGTTTATTGGAGTGCAACTAATTTAACACACATGTTTTTAATACAGAGAGAGGGGTAATGATGATAGATTTCAATACATGGAATGCTTTGGAAACTTTTATAGACAGGTATGACTTGTAGCTTCATACAAGACTTTCCTGTAAACAAGTCTAACGTACCGCTCCGGCTGGCACATTATTCACTTTAGACTGCTGTCTGTTTCATTTTGGATAAAACTTTTGCAATTCAGGCTCAGAGGATGGAATTTTGGCAATTCATGGACGGTATATTCAAGTCTAATGTGAAGATACGTGCCCTATTTCTCGAGGTACAGCCTGATGGATGTGAGACAATTGACACAAGTGCTCATGTGCAGAGTCGTCTTCTTTCTGAAAAGTGAGCGTGCAGTTTGTGTGCCAGTTTTTATGTATTAAAAAAAGAAAGGCAGTACAGGGCTGTGCATGAGTGTTCCGCGCTGACTGAAGGCTGCTCACTATAGGCCGCCAGTGCCGCACACAGCTGCCATAACCTCTGAGCTGAGGTCTTATTAAATCTGCACTGATTCTGTTTCCTACCCCATTGTTGAGGCTGGCGTGCCAGCAAATAATGAACATGGGGCGTGGAGGCCGCGGGTGACCCAAAGCCAAGCTTTGACACTCCAAGAGCCTAAGGCTTGAGTGAGAGTCAGCACCATCCCCAGCCCGAAGGAGCTGCGAGTTCACCTAATCCTCCTCCGGCAGGAAGAGCCATTCCTGCCCTGCGGTGCCGCCTCTGGCTGAACTAGGCATGCAAGGGCGGTGAAATGGCATCCAGCATCATCTCACGCTAACACTGGGGAATGCTATGGTTCCGAGGATAAATAAAATATTTTATTTGCCCATTAACTTGTTATGGTTGAAGCAAGTTTTAAAAGTACGGAGAGGAGTCCACCTACTCATCACACACTCACACACAGGGGTCAGCGCTGCACTGCAGGGGTGTGGGCAAACACAGGCCACTGCCACTCACTCACTGGAGCTGGGCGTGCTGCAGGGAATCTCCCCGAGTCCATACTTCAATGAGCTCGCCCTCCAATTATCGCCTTATCCCTGTCCGGAACAAGTTCCTCCCTAAGTTGGCTAATCTCTCCCGGGTTTGACCCTCACTTCTCACAGGCTTCTTACTCCTTGAAAAGGCTCCCGGAGCTGTTAAGCCCTTTCCCATCAGATCCGCTACCAGCGTCGTTTGAGTCTGCGCATGCTGCATTGAGCACTTTGCCAGCCCCGGGAGGTGAACTCAACGACACCGTCTCTTACAAAGAAGAGGTGGCGACGATGGTGTACTCGGAGATATATATGATCAGATGAGATTCCCTGCTTTGATTTGGTCAAAGATAATGCATCAGTAGTTTGGAATCAGACGATGTTCTTGACAGACTTCGCCTCTCTGGCCTCAGATCACTTGTCCGCAAAGGAGTTGGCAATGATACTTTGTAACTCTGCAGATAATTTTTGATTCATTCTTAACGGGGCTCTTGACCCTTTTACTCACCAATCAGTACAAATTAATTCTGTGCCTGTGGTCCCAGCTCCAAGACTGTGGCTTTTTGCTAGGCAAGGAGGATCTTTCAAAACCAGAAGCACTATCCAGGTCAATATTGCTACTTATTTAAAGCATGTCCTGCCCCAAATAGTTTGATGTTTTGATACACCTCTTGATCATGAATCCAGTTCTGCCCTGATGAAGTCCTTGTAGGACAAAACATGTTGGCTGGGCTGAGCATGTTTATGTATCTGCAAAAGGAATACAAATAAACTAAGAAGCTTTTCAACATAAACTATGTGGCTCCATTGCATGATTAGTGCCAAATCCCGATGTCTTGGGTTGAACGAATTATAGATATGGTTTTTGTGAAATTGGGATGCTTGATGTCATTAATGTTACGAAACAAGTACTTACTTGTATGAATATTATATGTATAGATTACAGACGTTCCTGTGTTATCTTTATCAACCAGCGTCATTTGAGTGTGCTCATGCTACACTGAGCACTTTGCCAGCCCCGTTCCCTTAATCTTTATAATAGCACTGAGCTAGAATAGCGTGCTTGGTAAGATTCCCTTAATCTTTGTAATAGCACCGAACTAGAAAAGGGTGTTGTGTGTGTGTGTGTAATAGGTGAGTGTGCTGGTAAACTCTGCTCCGCCGGCAGTTGCAGAGTTGTTGCTGAACTCTGCACTTCAAGTGGAGTGCAGAGTGTCAAAACTCTGGGGTCTCCGCCGGTGGAGCTGAGTTTTCCACCCACCCCTAATTTTGACCAGCATCCAAAGCAAACTTAATTTATTTATTTATGCAATTTATAAAGCGCGCAAATACCCAGGGGTGTCTCGGCGCTGCGGAATCGAAGGAGTCAGCTAAGTTGGATGACTACTGGTTGAAGAGCCAGGTTTTCACTTGTTTCCTAAATGTCAAAAGGGTGGGACTAATTTTGATGTGGAGGGGGAGAGTGTTCCACAGTCTCGCCGTGGCAACTGTGAAACGTCTGTCTCCCCAAGATGTTTTCTTCGTGCGAGGGATAGTCAGAATGTGGGCTGAGGCGGAACGCAAGGATCTAAGTGGGTTGTATGGACTAAGTTCTTTTTGTAAGAACTCGGGTCCCGTCTTGTTAATTGCTTTGTATGCAATGCACAATGCTTTAAATTTAGTTCGACTTCTGATAGGCAGCCAATGGAGCTGCCGTATAACTCTAGAGATTGATTTAAACTTGGGGGTGCCAGACAGAATTCTGGCAGCTGAGTTCTGAACTAATTGCAGTTTATTAAGGACTTTCTCCTGGGCATTTAAGAAAAGTCCATTGCAATAGTCAACCTTAGACATCACTAATGTGCACATGAGAGTCTTACCGGCGCTAGGGGGAGGAATGGTAGAAGTTTCCTTATCATTTTAAGGGTGTAAAAAGACGAGGAGACGACCGCGTTCGCATGATGGATGAAAGATAGCTTGTCGTCAAACATTACACCCAAATTCCTGACCTTAATGACAGGTCGAGGAGGGGGACCCAGATCGATTGGCCACCAGGTGGGGGACCAGCCCGGGGCTAGGTTGCCGAAGATCATTACTTCCGTTTTATCGGAGTTAAGCTTTAAACAGTTGCTTGCCATCCAGGAGCTGATGGCTAGCATTCCCTCTCGGAAACTAGCAGCGACCGTTTCCCCATCGTTATGTACTGCCAGCACCAATTGGGTGTCGTCGGCGTAAGAAGTTAGTCTCATCCCGTGTGCTTTGATGACCCTGGCCAAGTCCGACACATAGATGTTAAATAAGGTCGGACTTAGGGAGGATCCTTGGGGCACACCACAGGGAGGAGAGAATACAGGGGAATAGAAATCGCCAAGTTTAACTGAGTGAGTGCGATTGGAGAGGAAGGAGGTTAAAAGGGCTTTAGCCAGATGATGAATACCGATGGTGGAGACACGGTCGATCAGGATAGCATGATCGACCGTGTCAAAGGCAGCTGACAGATCCAATAGTATCAGGACTGCCGCGCCGCCCTGGTCTAGAATCATCCTGATTTCATCAGAAGCCTTAATAAGGGCCGTCTCGGTTCCATGGTTTTTCCTAAATCCAAATTGGGTGTCATCAAGAAAGTTATTGTGGTCGATGAAATGTGATAATTGAATGTTCATAATTTTTTCAAAAATTTTTGATGGGAAAGGGAGGCATGCGATAGGTCTGTAGTTTTTAGATTCTGCGGGATCAAGATTGGATTTCTTCAGTAAGGGTTTGATAATAGCCTTTTTCCAAATTGAGGGGTAAGAGCCTGTATGGAACATTGAGTTACAGATGTTAGTGAGAATGGGGGCTATCGAGTCCGGGATAAGTTTTAGGATGGAAGGGGGACATGGGTCAAGGGGAGATCCAGATTTAATGGAGAGAATTAGTTCTGTTATCTGCTCAGTTGAGACCTGGCTGAATTCAGGGAACACAATGGCCGTGGCGTTGGTAAAGATTTTGCAGCTAGAATGATCAGAATTGGCCTGGATTGAAAAATTTGAGTAAATTTCATTGACCTTGTCTTCAAAAAAGTTGGCAAGGGAATTGCAAAGAGTTTGAGAAGCATTTATGGGTGAACTGATAGGTGGACTGGATAGTTTGGTTACCACCTGAAATAACTGTTTGGTGGAGTCTTGGGCCGATTCTATTTGCAACAGGTAAAATTTGCTTTTCTCTGAGATGATGAGACATTTATATTTAGCTATCGCGTCCTTATAGCGGGTCTTATCATTGTTATCATGGTGCCTACGCCAACGTCTCTCTAAGTTCCTACAGTGTTGCTTCTCGAGTCTGAGCGTCTCTGAGAACCAAGGGGCGGAGGGAGCACTTCGGTTGGTAGAGACATTTTTCAATGGTACCAGAGTCGTGAAGGCATTCTGTAGCCAGAGTGAGTAATTATTGGAGGCTAGATCGGGGTCTAGTGTGGGTTCATATTGAGTGGAAGAGAGGGTAGTTTTTAGGAGATGGGTGTCAATGTTCCTCCACGCTCGAAATTGTTTGGGAGAGCAGGAGATGGAGTGCGGGAGGTTAGTTTTCCTAATCTGGATAGTAAACATAACTGCAAAGTGATCTGTCCAGGTCAGGGGAATGACAGTGGAGAGGGAGATGTGGCAATTATTAGTAAAGAGACCATCAAGTGTGTGACCTGCTAGATGAGTGGGTCCAGTCACTAGCTGTTGTAGGCCGGCTGCCTGTAGGTCTGATATGAGGGAGATTGAGTCCTTATCATCGGGGGATTCCAAATGAAAATTGAAGTCTCCCAGTATGGTGTAATCGGTAGCTCCTGCCACTGGTTCTATCAGGCTACCCAGAGCTGTTAGAAAAGCAGCTCGGGGGCCAGGTGGGCGATAAAGGAGGGTACCTTTAAACGATTGGGTGTTTGAAAGCGTAATGGAAAAGGTCAGTGCTTCGCAGACCGGTGAATCGATTGTCTCTATTTTAACTGAAAATTTGTCCCGGTAAATAATCGCTAAACCTCCTCCTTTTTTGATAGGTCTATCCTGTCTGAGTACGTAGTAACCATTGGGAGTGGCAATGCAGAAGTCGGGTCCAGATGAAGGATCACCCCATGATTCCGTTATAAATAGGAGGTCTAGATGATGGTTAGATAATAGTTCGGAAATTTCAATTTTATGCTTAGGGAGGGAACGAGCATTAATGAGGGCGGAGTGAATAAGTACAGGGTCTGAAGGATGGAGATGCGAATTCAAGGGAGAGGGTAAAGTGGGTAGGACCAACTTAAACAGACAATTAGGGCAACATGTGGGTGTGTTGTTGAAAAATGATTTCAGGCTGAATTGGGGGCAGTGGTGGGTATTAGTGATATGGTTGAGATCCATAAGCTGGGAGTTTGTGTAGGTTAAAACCTTTTTGCCTGATATTGGTATTGGAGGGCCAGGAGGTATAGCACTAGGCACGGTACAGGTGCGGACGGGCGCAGACGGGCTTGCCTTAGGCGCGCCTTTGGCGCGCCCGCTGCGCGCGTCCGCTGCGCGTTAAGAAAGGCATGTGGATTTTATGGTTCGGTAGGTCAGCTGCTAGACTGCTGACCTCCGTTGTCACCGGAAGTGTGAGGGGAACACTTCCGGATCTTGCGATCTATCCCTCCACTCAAACTGAAGCATCAGCGGTGGACCGGGGAACACGCAGGGGAGCACAAACAGCGTGGTGAGCAGAGGAGATATAAGGTTTCTTGTGATTTTAAAAGAGAACAAGTGACGAATAAAAACAGTTTAAAAGCCCTTTACCAGGCGCTTTACACGACAGTAGCGAGCGTGCTGCTAATGTTACCTTCAAATGGAAATTGAATCCACTGCGCGCTGCGATGGCATGCGAGTTTTATGGTTCGGTAGGTCAGCTGCTAGACTGCTGACCTCCGTTGTCACCGGAAGTGTGAGGGGAACACTTCCGGATCTTGCGATCTATCCCTCCACTCAAACTGAAGCATTAATGGGGTCCGTAATCTCCATGAGCACTGTCTCCATACTATGTAGGGCCCTAAAGCCGTCCTGAGCTGGATGGAGGAGCTTAGAATATGAAATCATACTGATCTACAGGCAAGATTTCATTCAACATGGGGTATTCTTGCTCATACTGGAGAAATTCCTGTGTTCTTACAGTAGGGTCAAAGATGTAATCTACATCAGTAGCTGTCAAGGAAGTGCCCACTGGATCCATTGTGGATGTAAGGCTTTGGCATTAGGAACGCTTGCTTTTGTAGCTAAGGCCAGAATGAGAGCAACCACAATTATGCCTTTCCCCTGAGCCAATGAACGTTCCTCTGTTTGAAATGCAGTCAGTATTTTTTCTATTGATGCAAAACGTATTACTGCAATAGATAATAAATGCAATTTGTATGATATCGGCACCGTTTCACCTTCTTTGAAGGTGATATATGCATAGCCAGTAGAGTCCGCAATGATGCGGATGACTAAATTAGTTTTGTTTATACGAGTGTGCAAGTGTTTAGATGCAAGCATGTCTGTTTGCAGAAGGTGATATATGCATAGCCAGTAGAGTCCGCAATGATGCGGATGACTAAATTAGTTTTGTTTATACGAGTGTGCAAGTGTTTAGATGCAAGCATGTCTGTTTGCAATGTTATGAGAACCATAGTATGTTCTGCAGTCAAACATTTGTCTGAAAAATCAGGATGAATTAAATCGCAATGATTTTTGTTTTTTAATGTATTTGGTGGTTGGAGAAGAGCACACTTCTCTATGAA
Organism: Calotriton arnoldi; assembly: GCA_963921515.1. Classification (NCBI taxonomy): domain Eukaryota; kingdom Metazoa; phylum Chordata; class Amphibia; order Caudata; family Salamandridae; genus Calotriton; species Calotriton arnoldi. The sequence continues at coordinate 2,255,748 of CAWUFW010000540.1, read as the reverse complement.
GTCTGGGACAAGGCTTTTGCCTTCATTTGATAATTGATATCCTAAAAATAGGACTCTAAGAAAAGCAATCTTAGATTTTCTAAAAATCAATTTATAGCCATGTTCAACAAATCCCAAACTCATGCGATCTACTCTGCCAATGTGTGTTTAAATCATCATCTGTGAGGTACATTTATCTACATAAGACAATGCTTCTTAGTCAATTTCTTGTAAAATTGATGTTACACGGGCAGCAAACAGACCTGGACTGTTGTAATACACCTAGGGGAGCCAACAGAAATTTCTTTGGGTCCCTAAAGCTGTAAACGCTGTCCAACCTCTGCTTTCAGGGACTAAATTTTGACTGAAAAACTCATTGGAAATGTCCAATATAGTTTTGCAATTTTGTGCACAATATTGTTCATTCAAGCCGTGCTGTGTGAATTTTCTATTGCTAAAGTGTGTGTATGACTGCTTGAATGTCTATAGTCTAGGAATATACAATAGGAATGTTCCAGTTTCACTACAGGAAATAAAGGATTATTCATAGGAGAGATGCAAGGGCGTTTAGATTCATGTTTAATAGGGTATTGTGGTTGCACTTGAGGGCAGGACCTTATGGGTATAATGTGATATGACAAGTCCTTATCCCAGCCTGCTTGATTGCAATATGATGCTGAGGCTTGTGCAAGAGCCCATTCTGTGGCATACAATTCTTTTACTTCCTCTGGAACAAGAACCAAAAAGGATGGCAATATTACCTCCTCCCCTTGTAGGACATTTCTAACAAACTCAGGTGGCCAATCTACCTCAGCCAAGAGAATGTCCTAAGCATTTGACAGGTTCTGCCAGAATATTACTTTAATCGTACAAAGTATATCACGTGCGATTTGGATGTCCATATCATGAAGTCTATCAAGAGGGATCAGCTGCTGATCCGGGGTTTCATCTCGAATATAGGCATTAGTCGGTCTCGCCACCAGAAACTCTGGAAGAGTCTCAACTATCGTGACCTCTGCTGCGCTGTTGAGCAGTATTTTCTCCCACGTTTTGTTCAGGAGAAGCATCCTGAGTATTTTTGGCATATTCAGCAGAAATTCCTCCAACTTTCTTCTTTTTAAAGTTTGTTTTTTTGCTGTGGAAGTTTTTTTTCCTTTGTTTTGATGACAGCAGAGGAGCGTTGTGAGTCCTTTTTTGGTTTCATGTATTCCACCTGTCTCTGTTCACTGCGTCCCCTTCTCTGTGACTGTCTGTTTGAAGAGTCCTCAAAGGAACAAGAGGGAAGTGTATCAGAATACTGATATCTATAAGGCTGTTTAATTGTATCACAGTAACATAAATGATAGTGTTTTTCAGTGGACTCCTGTTGGAGAGTTCGACTCTGTATTTTCTGTTTATCTTTTTTATTATTTTTATCCCAGCATTTTTTAGAAGACTCAGGTGTCAGCTTGGACATATCTGAATCAGATTTTGTTTTAAGTTGCGGCTTACCAGGTCTGCTTCCCAATTTATCATGGCCTATAGAAGCATAGGTCTCAGAAATAATTTTAGTTAGCTCGCAGGAACTGTTGCAAGCCGTTGGCGTATCGTCAGTGATGCTGCCTCCCCTTTAATGTTACTTAAAGTAATTGAAGATACTGCGGCAATGTTGCCAGTTAATTATATCCCCAAATCCAGGACAGGGCCCACCCAGTATTCATTTTGAATTTGCTTTAGTAGTTCAGGCAAAACAGCAATTGATGGGGTGCCGTGTGTTATGGTATATATGGCAGCTAAGACAGTACCCCATGTCACACAATCTTCAAGGGGGAACTATTCCAAGTGGAAGACACATAGTCAGAATAAAAAAATCTATCTTGGGGTCCCATATGGACAGATAAAAGTGCCGGTTTTTAATAAGCAATATTGACAAGTGATTGTGACTTTATAAAAATTATTGTTGAAGTATTTCTTCGATGTCAGTCTAATTAGCATCACTTGAAAAGCTACAGATTGACAACATAGCGCGATTGGTTGAGAAAGGCTGACAGTGCAGCCAAAATGCGTTCCAAAGAAGGGCGCAGCGTGGAATAAAATGCAATACTAACTTACCTGCCTGAGTGCAGACTTTTCTTTGATGAAGGAAAAGGTTGTTTCGTGTTTAAAGAGCGTGTGCGGAGCGCTCTAGTCATGCACCAACAGCGATCAGGCAGTACATCAGCAACCCGCAAAACCAGAAAATATACAGTATATTATCACTTTTTATCAGCACTGCGAGCCGAGGCTGTGTGGGGAAAACCAAGGTCAAATGCAATGCTCTTTTGGCAAGAAACCAATGTATCAGGCAAACTGCCATCCAGTGTGGTGAATCACAGGCGGTTCATCCACTGTCACTCCCACATATACAGACTCACTCCGCATGGATACGCAGTGCAACGGATATCAGGCAAGTCCGTGTTTGTACACATGCGCACTCAGCACCCTAATGCGGTGCACTGAAACCCAGCAGGTCAATTGATAACACACTATGCAGATCCTGTGGCCACCAAGCCTCCCTTCACCCGCCCAGACTATCCTACCCCCCCCTGATTGGAGGCACCCCATCTTCCCCCCAGGCACTAGGCCACACAATGCCAAAGTCACTCTTAGTCAGGATCCCAGGGAAGCAGGTGGGAGGTAAGAAGCAAGGTCAATTAGGAGGCAGTCGACAAAAGGGGTTTGGCAGCCACTCGAGAAGTTCATCCACAGGATGTGGAGCATTCGGGCTGAGGGCAATAGTCAGTCACACCAAAGGGGTCCACAAGGGCCCTCCAGCACCAGCCCAGTTCTACAAAGGACAGGGGAGTCACACAGTCTCTCGAACCACTTCTGATTTTTCTTGGAGGCATTCCTCCAGCCCAGTCAATCACTCTCACCACCCAGGCCCGAGTCGGGCAATATTACCTGGCAACACGGTGTCATTGTGGAAGGCCTGGAAAAGAGAGGGCAGTTGGTCCGCCACGCAGAGGGCCAAGTAAAGGAACAGTCTGTGAATGGTGAATGAAGCAGGGGGGCCTCTCGGATGGATGAGGCATCCCTTCAGGTACATGTCGATTAGTGTCGCACCCAGGCAACCCGAGCACGTCTGATGCATGATGATATGGGTCGCACCAGACTGTTTCGGTCACACACAACAAAGAGTTGCAAATTCAGTACCTCCCTGCAAATAAGGCACAAATCCGGTGCACACTGATATTGGTCACACCAGACAGTTCTGGTCACACACACAATGAAAAGTTGCAAATTCCGTACCTCCCTGGAAATGAGGCACAAGTACAACGCACGTTGATATTGGTCGCACCAGACAGTTCTGGTCACACACACACAGGCGCAAGTTCAACAATGCCTCATGAGGTAGAATTAATCAGTACTACGGTTGCACCCCCACCTTCGTGGGTCACAACATGTGAATCGGACACCACATGCAATGAGCATGCAGTCGGTGTATCGCACAAGAGAGATGCGGCACAATCGACTAAGCGGGCCACATTGGTTCCCACAACAGGTGAATCCGCTTACCACCAACAAGACGCGAATGCGTGCCAAGGTCCCCACGATGAGGGGGCCACATGCCTTAGATGCAGGCAAGACATTGGGGCACCGCACCAGGCGATCCGGTCTCCAGGCACAATTCTTAGTTCCACGCTCAAGCCGCGCTACCAGTTGGAATCCAGCGGACGATGTGGGCACTTGAGAGGGCATCGCGATCCAAGTGTCACGGGTAGACGCTGTGGGTCCCTCGTAGGAAATCTTTGATGTCCCTGAGATCTCCAAGAGAACAGGAAGCAAGCTCAAAAAGCCCTTTGAGAGCACACTTCAGAGTGGCACACAGCAGCAGGTAGTCAGCCCAGGCCTGCCACTATTCAGGAAGGGCATGCAGTCCCTTTCAATGGCAGTAATCATCCTTGTGCACAATGGAGTCCTCTGGCAATGTGCACCTAGTAGTTCCAGGTTCTCCAGTCCTACATCCCCACAAACGTAGCTCACCCTTTGCTGGAGTATGGCACCAGTAGTTACACTGGAGCGTACCTTTGAAGTTGGTGTGGTTCAAAGGGTGTCCCTTTGAACCACAGATGTCTCCCCTAAATTTCATACCTGTCTGCCATGGGGCCATGGAATGCAGATCTTAATCTTTAGTGGGCCATGATCTGACTCCGGAGACCAAGTTTCGAACCTCCTCCTCCAATCTCTCCAGCCAGCCTGCAAATGGCAGAGGTCTGTCGTTCCATTTGCATGCCCAGTGTTTTATAGCTTTCGCTGGGGAATGCCCAGATGTGTTCCCCCCACTTCCAGTGTGAACTGACGCCAAGCACCAACGTACATAAAGAGTTTTAGAGCATAGATATGCCCACTTTCTGGTAGTGGCATTTCTACGCGAATCACGAGAAAGCCACCTTTACCACTGACATGGGGTTGTTGCTGTGAGGCCAATGATATGAAACATCATGAGGTTGCTCCACTGCAATCAACTATTACAGCCTGAGGTGAGTTCACACATCTCCCATGTTAGCACATGGGAAGAGCAAACCAAATAGGTAGCGAAAACACACATGGGTATTCCTCACTACTTGGGCAGGGGACACACATGGCCTGCCCTGCCTTTCACCTATCACTCGCTTCACCTCTGGAAGACGTACCCTCAGGGTACTCGGATGGTAGTGAAAGGTCCTCTAAGGATGGTTAGTAACTTAGACAGGCCAGTCTGAGTAGATGCACAACTGTGCACAACAGCCTGGACCCATAATTAGGAGCATCATTGGTGCAAGCACGCACACTAGCCTGCAATTGCAGGCCGGACACATGTTTAGGGACACCATTGGTGCCAGCGTACGCACCAGCCTGCAATGTCAGGCTGAACACATATTTAAAGACACCATTTAAGCACCACTTCCTAATGTATGTAGGAAGGGAGAGCGGACTTTCACACAGCACTGACAGTGGGAAAGTGCCCCAGGCCCTAAGGCCACCGCAAGAGAATCAGCAAAACCTCGGAGGAAAAAGCAAAACATTTGGGGAAACACTACCTGAAGGGTTCAGGTCCAACAAGCGGGCAATATGGCTTATTGAAAAATAAATGTTGTTTGGTCCAGATGAGCTCCTTACTGTTCTTTGACTGCTTTGTTTCTGTAAAACTGTTTGCATTTGGAAATGCCAGATATCTTAGCATTGTTAAAAAGGGCTATGTGGTTCTTCACGTTTATGTTGTATTTTCAATTTAGGGTGAGAAAGCAAAAGACACACAGTTGATGGACGGAATGCAGAACAAATCAAAACATTCCCCAGTTAAGAGTTCTGGGTTGAATCCATCATTCTTTTGCTCACCATGCCACCCCAGTTTAGACCTTTGTATTTTCAATTTAGGGCATTATATAATTTTCCTAATGAAACTGTAATCGAAAATTATAAAAAAAACAAAGTTGCAAGGATATATGTTGTGTACCACTTCTTAGGTTCTGCAAGCTGGAAGCGTGCTGTACAATAGACGTTTGGAGTGTTTTAATGAGGTGATGAGATATGTTAAATTATAATGTCAGTTTAGACCGAGAAATTTCATTTACTAGTTCTGGTTAAAACATCAATTCCTAAGGATTCGCAAACTGGTTTGTTATATTTTTTATTAATTATGTATTTCTGTGATGACTGTTTCTAAGATAGATGTATTGGTGTAAAGAAAGAACACTTCGCAATGCCCAAGCCAAGAATAGTGCAAGGATTGCTCCCACTTCATGTAAAAACTTATTTCGACACTGGAGCACTCCCTGTCCTCTAATTTCAAAAGTTGCTTTCAGGCCATTTGTTGTCATTTTGCTCCACCTTGAGGTGGCACCCCAATGCAGTACCTCACTGTTTCTGGCCACATGTGCAATAGCTGTGGAACTAGGGTAGTTTCCACACTGCCCGTCAATGATTACCCTGACATGTACAGCACAATAGCGTGATCACTAGGCACATTGTCCCAATATGTCTAGCACCACAGTTCGGATGATGGTCCTTTGCACACTGGACATTTATCTGTTGCAACGCCCCAGTTGTTACAGCACACATAAAAGGTCAAATTATCTTTTCGTGTCCAGGAGCGAAAAGAAAAACACCTCTGCCCCTGCATGACAGAGTTTCTGCATTGTGAGGGAAAGAAAGGTGGAGTCGGACAGTAGGACAAAAGTGGCCCATATTTCTATTTTTGTTTTTTTAAATCAGATGTAGGGAATGCACTTAGGGCCCTCATATCTATGTTTATACTGTCCAGATGTCCTTTTGGCAAATAAGAACCCTGCTTTTGAGACCTATATTTGGCAAATATGAATATATTTTATTTCCTTTATCCTCTGAAAAACGCATTTGACCAATCAATTTAATTTTCAATTTAATTCATATTTTATTTAGTGCTTTAGGCAGTTGGCAGTTGGATGGCACAAATATAATCCATTTCGAAAAAGCAATAATAATAGTAAAACTTAATACAAGAAGCCTGCAATTGGGCGTAAACGAGTTGCGAGGGATAAAAGGGGGCATAGGGTATTTTGTAAAAAGAATAAAGAGTGAAAAGTGTCTAAAAACCTACAACTTAGACCATTAAAACCGAATGGTACTGTGGGACCCAGTTTGAATGGGATAGCTACCAGCACATAAACGCGCATCTTGACGCAGACATGCGGGGATCCTAGGAAAATGTTTAACGTATTGAAGTGAAAATAGAAACTGTTGGAGATACCAAAACGGCCATTTTAACACACAGGAATCAAAGTTGTAGTTTAACATCCATGGAACAAGGTGCAAGGTAGGGTTTCCCTGGTATTTGCACAAAAATTAAGTTTAGCAAATGAATTGCACCCCACACTGGCGTCACCCAGAAACTCCTCTGAAGACTCCAGAAAGTCCAGAATGCCGCAGCAAGACTAATCCTCAACATCCCCCGACGCAGCCACATCACTCAACACCTCCGCGACCTCCACTGGCTCCCAGTCGATAGAAGATAACCTTCAAACTCCTCACCCACGCATACAAGGCCTTTCACAAAACCGGACCCCCATACCTGATTCAGCGCCTCACATTCCACGAACCCAACAGGCACCTCCGCTCCGCCCAGCTTTCCCTGACTTCCTTCCAACGAATCTGCAAGACCAGAACCGGAGGAATGTCCTTCTCCTACCTCACCTCCAAGACATGGAACACCCTGCCCATCCACCTCAGGAAATCACCCTCGCTGACGCAATTCAGAAAGAACCTCAAGACCTGGCTCTTCGGATGAACTTAGCACTTATTCTGACCGCAGCGCCCCCCCGCCACCCCAGAGCACCTTGAGACCCTCACGGGTGAGTAGCCGCGCTTTACAAACCCTGATTGATTGAATTGTTCCCTTTAAGAACGTTTCTCCAACTCAGAATGTCATAATGTCAAGTGAAGAGTACCAGGGCAGATAAGATGTCCCTTCTCAAAATCGGAAATGCTTAGATGAAAAATTGAATCTCGGTCGAATGAAATTTCAGTGTTATATCTAACGGATTTAGATGATATCTTCTCCCGGATCTGGGTTTGAGACTTGGAAATTAATGGCTTGGCTTTCACTTATTTCACAGTGCATTAATTTCCTCTCTCCTTCCCTCCATCTCTTTGTAGACTTTGTGCTTATCCTTTTGGCTCCTTATATTCATGTGAAATGTTGGACTTGGCCCTTTTTCCAGGGTCATCCCTGAACTTTTTGCCTTCCTCCTAGCCTTTTTTCTGACATGGTGTTGGTGGTTTTAGAACTCTGGGCACTTTAGCAATGCTGTTCAGTGTAAAGTGTGTGTCTCTCTGTGGTAAACACGGTAAGATTGGTCTACACCTGTTTGGCATATTTAATTTACCTATTAGTCCCTTGTAAAGTGGTATCTCAGATACCCAGGGCCAGTAAATTAAATGCTACTGGTGGGCTTGCAGAGCTGATTGCGCCACCCACCAAAGAAGCCTTTCAAACCTATCTCAGGCCTCTGCCATTGCAGGGCCTGAGCGCGCAGTGTTACTGCCGCTGTGACGTGACACCTAAAGTGTGTGCCACGTCTGTGACCCCCCTTTTACTGCATGTCAGTCACCCCTAAAGTAGGCCCTAGCTAGCCCTATGGGCAGGGTGCATTGTAGGTAAAAGGTAGGACACGTACCTTAAGTGTGTGACATGTCCTGGTAGTGACAAACAGCCATCTTGGTTTCTCACTGCTGTGAGGCTGCCCTCCCATAGGAATGCATTGGGGATTCCCTGATAAGTGTTTCAGTGGTAATTCCTGATTTGAGAGGAGCAGCGTGGTCAAGTTTGGTATGTTTGAAATAGTGATAATAAATGCTACGCAATGGTGTGCGCAGATTTATTATCACTATTTTAGAAGTGCCACTTTTAGAAGTTGGCATTTCTGTGTGCTATGTGTCTGCCTGCCTGGTGTGGATTGCATGTCTGGCTTTGGAGTGACAGGGGCTGGTGAGGTGTGTGTGGCTCCAGGGAGGGCAGGGGGAGTCAGCGCTAGGCTGAATAGGAGATCTGCATTTGCAGTAGTGGGAGGAGTAGTCCCCTGACCCTGAATAGGTCTGTGCCTGCCTAGGTGAATGCTGGCTCCAGCCCCCTGTGGTGTGTCTGATGATGGAGTCCCAACCTGACAAAGGAGGGTGGGAGCCCTGTAAACAAAGTGCTCCACACCCTCCAGAACCAGTTGAGGCTGGATTTCCCCAAGCCCTGTGCCAGGGCAGACAAAGCAAATATTGGGGCTGTGACCCCATGAAAGGTTGTGCTTTTTGTGCTTCCTGGTGACTTGTTGCTGCTGGGCCCCAGGAGGAACCTCCACGAGGGACTGCCTCCCTGCTGGAGGGCCCTGTGAGCTGGCCTGCCTGGGCCCAGCCCTTTCCCCTTGACCTTTGGGGTCCCAGCGCCTCGTGAGCGCTACACCTTTATTTTTAGGCTCCAGGACTAGGGGAGCGTTTTGTTTTAATTTGCAGCAGTGGGCTGTGATGAATTTGGAGGGGATCCCGACGTGGGGATTCCCCCACATTGTGGGTGCTTCTGCAGCAGAGCAGGAGCCCACCCTGCACTGCCGCTGCTAATAGAAGCGGGAGCCCACCCCGGATGGATGCCTTGCTAGTGGGAGCCTACCCCGCATTTCGGTGCGCTCTTGGCGGGAGCCCACCGCGCATGGATGCTTATTTAGTAGCGGGAGCCCACCCCGCATTTTTGTGCTACTACTAGCGGGAGCCCACCCCGCATTTGTGTGCTTGTAACGCGGGAGCCCACCCCCGCAATTGCCAGGAATCACCGCCACGGCCTGACCCGAAAGGAAGAAGGTAGAAGTCCCGACGGAGACTGCGCTCGGAAGAAATCGCCGTAGCCGGAAGTCAGGAAGAGCCTGACCCTGGGCATGGCCGGCGGGAGCAGCCAATCACCTCCGCAGTGGCCGGAAGTCAGGCGCACTTGTGCCTGCTTAGAGGCGGGCTCCCAGGAGGAAAGGGAGAGCCCCGCATGTTTCTTGATGACCGGCGAGAGGGAAGGAAGGTCCGGAGCCCAGCGGGCCCCCCCTCTGCTGCATCCTGTCGTCTTTGCTCGACCGGAGCCACAAGGGCCCGAGCGCCGACCAGCAGATCTCTTCCCGCCCCAAGGAGGAGTCCAGAAGTAGAGCCCGGTGAGTGGGGGCAGACCGGAGACCAGTCCCTCATTGTTGTGCCAGGAGCGGCACCAGAGCAGACCGGAGAAGACCCAGCAGAGCCCCGGTGAGTGGGGCTCAACGTGGTTGGTGGCAGTGCTTGTTCGCACCAGTTGTGTTCTGCTCCTCCCAGCTGCACTGCGAGAGCGCGGGCAGCTGCACCAAGGAGGCACTTTTGTTTTCCAAGTCCCAGAGTGGGACCCAAGCGGCACGGTGGTGCCAGTGCTATTTTCCTTTGGGGGCAAGTTTGTGTTTCAGAGTCCCGGAGTGGGGCTCCCCAGGCACAGTGGTGCCAGGCCAAATTTCCAGCTGCACCGCGAGAGAGAGCGGGCAGCTGCAACACGTGGGCATTTTGTTTTCCTAATAAGGAAGGGGTGAGAAGCACCCCACACCCCCCAGCGCATTGCGCACCGTGGTTTTGGTTGCATTGGCAACAAAGGGGCCAGTGGAAGCCCCCAGTTACAAGCCCTGACATTTTGGACAAAGGGCATTTGAGCCCCACAGAAGGCCAGTTGGCCTGGGGCCAGCTTTATGGTATAGATAGGGCGCAAGGCCCTAAGGTGATGTATGCACCTAATTAGTGTTATTGTGGTGCACTGCCAAATGTATGCATAATATGTTCATGCTGATAGTTGCCAAATGTGATTGATGCCCAGGGTGTTTATGCTTCTGATGTTTATGCAGAATGTGTTTTATGTTGCTATATATGATGGCAAGTACATTATTTTACCAGTAGTCACTGCTGTAGTGCTTTCTAAAGGTTCTGACAGTGGCCCGATTGGCCCTGTCCTGTGTATCTAGTCCCCTGTAAATATTGCCTAGTGCCAGTTGGCACAGTGTATATGTGTGATTATGATTCTAATGTGTTTTGGATAATACAAAGGCTATTTTTTATATAACCTTGTGTGGAGTTTCTTTTGTAGTGTGCCTAGTGTGTTGCTGCTGTGTGTGTGTGTGTGTGTGTGTTGCGCAAACGCTTTACACATTGCCTCTGGGATAAGCTTGACTGCTCGTGCCAAGCTACCAAGGGGTGAGCAGGGGTTATCTTCAGCGTGTAACTCCCTTGCCCTGACGAGAGTGGTGGTTTCTGCCTGGCTTAGGTGCAAGCACTAGCCAACCAGAAATCCCATTTCTAACATGAAACATATGTAAAATATACTTCTTAAAGTTACATTTTCTGAATTTCTCAAACGTTCATTGCACCCTGGTGGTTACTCTATAGTATTATATTCAATTTGTTATAATTGCATAATTTCACTGTATTACCTACTAAATTGGGAATACTTAATTGTTATTGCCTAACTACTGTTAATTACTTCACCGCTGTTAGGGGCTGAGCTCCCGGTGGCAGCGTATTACAAGGCATAATTAACAGCTGTTATTGCCCTTCAGGTAAGGGCAATGAGACTATTAGCATCCACCGCCTCAAAAATAAATAAATAAACCATAAGGGGTGCCCGGCGCTGTGGAAGAAAGAGCGGTCTCTAACCTGGTTGATCGGGTGTGAAAAACGATTCCCTTAACCTTTCCTGAAGTACTTGATTCACTCCTGGCTGTCCAGGCTCCGTCTCTTGCTTTTGGTAAGAGTCAGGTCCAATGAGCCAAAGAAAAGAAGGGAAACGTGAACAAACTTTTTTTTCTTTTTCTCTCTTTATCACTCAGAAAAAAAAGAGGAGGAGTCAGTGCTTAATTTGTAAATAAATAAGGGCCAGGACTCTCATCAGGAGGCCACTGCAGCTTGCACCACATATTGCCCTTTTCACGCTGCCAATGAAAGTAACAACACAACTACCTATCATCGCACTCTACAAGTGTGACAATTCAGACTATTCTAGGCTAGGGTGGCCAGGTTAACCGGATTTGCCCGGACGGTCCCGGTTGTTTACCAGCTGTCCCAGCAGATTTCTGGAAATTTAGCTCATGTCCCAGTTTTTAGAGAGGGTTGACTGAAAACGACAGGAGGTGCTTTTTTATGTTTTACAAAGCAGGGATAGTTAGCAGTTGTTTTAAGAAATTTCGGCAATTTGGCCTGACACAGGATGAGTGGCGTCGTCCCCTTGTGTACATGACGGAAATCTTTTGAGAACAGAAAGTGGTCGCTCTCACTCTTGAAGTCTTTTGTCCTGAAGATGACCCTTAAAGCAATCATGGGTCGAAACGCTGTCGACGCCTAAAAACGTGGCCTAATTAAGAGAGGACACTATTGCTATATTGTGTATTGTGTCAATTGTTGTATTTTCATGTTTTTCCTCTGCCACTGTTTGTTCAGTTTACACTTGTCAATGTTCATAATTTTGTTGTTGTTTGTGTAACTGTCTGAGCGCCCTTCCCATTATTATTGTGGTTTTCTTTTGTATTATATTGAATTTATATTAAATACTATTTTTGTGATTATTTATGTACATGGTTATTTCAAAATTATGTCAGTATAAGTTTCTTTCCTTTTTGCACAATCTTCTCCTTTTTTTCACATTAATTGGTCTATAGTTTGTTATTCTAGCTCTTGAACCCCTGTTTGGAACATAGTTGATACTACCCCAGGTTCTTGTTCTAGGGTTGCCCTTGTTGTTTGTAAACAAGGTAAATCCAAGTCACTAACCATTGGGTGAAAGTTGCAGTTCAAAGTGGTCAACGTTGATGTTATTGAAACATTTGGATTAGTTGTTGCTTGTTTTTTCTTGGCACCTAGCTGGAAATCTGCTTTGTTGGGGTTGGGCTTGAAGCAGTTGCTGAACATCCAGGCTTTGATGAGGTTCAGGCAATGTTTGAGGTACTAGATGTCTGAAAATGAAGAGACAATATCCTCAGGGAAATATTTAACAGTTTGAGACAGTATAATAGTGAACCGTGTAACGTCTCTAATAGCTATATAGGGCTTCACCCTATACACAAAAGAACTCATGGCCTTGTGGTAGACATACACTGAGAATTAAGTAGATTTTATTCAGGTATGTATATGACTGAACATGTATGTGGTTGGTGCCTGTATGTAATGGCAGTGAGGAGCTAGAAACGATTAAATACACCCAGAGTAATTGCCAGCAGATAAGAATGACAGGAATTTCATCCTGTCCCTATTGTGCTGTCTAATTGAGTCTTCCCCTGTAGGAGGGGTATGCCCAGACATGTTCCCAAGCATTATGTGCCATAGCACGTACACAGCACATCACTGACGAGTCCAAGCAAGGTTGGAACCAGTGTGAGGCCGCTTGTGTTCCCTTTCACCAGGGTCCTGGTCTAGCAATCTGGACGCTTCACTTTGTGTTCAGGCCAAGACTGATTTACATATGGTTGGTACCCATCTGTAATAGTCGAGGCACGCTGCAAAAGAAAGTAATGGGATGCACACTAAGTAACTACCGGTGGTTCACATTAATTCCAGCATTTCCATACATCTTTTTTCCATCAAATGCCTGCAATTTAGTTCCAGACGAGAGCTCTAACTAGCGCCGCAGTAACTAGATCCCTGTGTTAACACAGAGTAGCGTGCCTGTTTCCGGATGTGTGCACATTAAATATGCACAGAACAAGCTTGGAGGCTTTAGATTCTACCATCCCAGGCTGGATGGTTTGGGCAAAGCTTCTCGAATAATTTATGGAATAGAAGTATCCAATATTTCTTTCACTCAGGTCTCCTACGGTATAATGTATGTATTATGCATATATTATTCATGCACATTCTTTTTACTGACTTCAGGCTCTTTTTAATGTAAATGTTTGATGTGGTTTTCTTTTAATATTCAAGTTGGCTCGATGTGAATTGTAAGAAAGGATTTGCTGGTTCAGTATTCTCTCTGTACTGACAGCATCATCGACACACAAAGCTCAGATCAGGTCAGACTGTAATTCTAAGTATTTAAAATTGTGAATTTGGGCACAGATTTTTTCAAGCAGTGCAGAAGTGCTAACTAAACTTGATGAATCTCTTTTTGAGGTTATCTCATAAGTATTTTTTGACTTTGCAAATGAAAGAATATTGGAAGTGAATTTAACTGCAACAGTCAATAAAATGTTAGAAACATTCCCATAACTCTTCCATAGCTCATTTGTTTTGTTATTGCTTAAAGACGAGCCCCATATCAAATTCATGTTAGACCCTTACTTTTGGGGTGAGTGTTTTATTTCTATTTTTCCTCCAAGTGATTATTTAGTTACCTGAAGCAGGTTTCCAGGGAAATTTTAGATAGTCTTTAATATTTCCAATGATAAATAGCCCGGGGTGGGCTTGGGAGGGGCAGTTTAGGTTAGTATGCAGGGTCGGACAGGCCTTTTATTCCAGTGGGCATTTCCCCGGTAGGCTGCAGCCCTTGGAGGTGGTTTTGATAGCCAAGGGCCGTTCCTGGTGCCTCTGTCACATTTCCCAGCTCAACCAGGTAAATGACAGCAGAGAAAACGATCAGAGAAGAGAAGAGAGACAGGAGAGAAGGAGAGGGAGAATGTATGGATGGAAAGAAAGAGATTGCACATGGCGGCAAAGGGAGAGGGACTGGTTTGAGCATTTTTGCCAGGGCTGCTTTTGATTCCACAGTCCCCTTTTACACTGTTTGGCCTTTTTTCAAATTGTGACATAACCCCCTATCACATCTTGTTAGCAAACTCATGCAAATATCAGAATGAATCACATGGCAGCTCATGAGTCTATTAAGGTGTGCATGATTGGTTGGCTGGTATAACATACAGCCGAAGTGTGACTGGTGGGAGCTTCTGGAGTGACTTGGTTGGAGTGATTTATATGAGAGAGTTTTGCAGTGTGTAAGATCTTCACATAGTTTGAGCCGGTGGTTGCAGGTGGAGCCCACTGGCACTCATTTTTGAGGACCAGCACTTATTTTTCCTCAGACTTTGATCCAGAGAGAGAGCGAAAAAACACAAAAGAGGTAAAGAAGGAGAAAGAGCAGTGGCAGCTGGTGACTTTTAAAAGTGGTGTGCATAATCTTTAGCATGAATTCCAGTGAGTGAGCCTGAAAACTGCTCAGAGGGTTTGGGAGGGGGGGCGCTCATACTCATTTGCACTCAGTCTTTATCACTCACTCATTCTCACTTAGGGCTATATGTAGGTGGGCTAATACCGGTCGGTAACGGCCAAAAATCGGTAAATTTCCCGTTACCGACCGGTATTTAGCCCTTTGCTATGTAGGAGGCCGGATTTAAGGAGTCGGTAATTTACCGATTCGTTATTTTAAGGAATTGGTAAATTACCGATTCCTTAAATCCTATGTAGGGAGCACTCAAGTGAGTGCATTTTTGGTTTAAGGATTCGTTATTTACCACCAACTACAAGTTGGTGGTAAATACCAAATACCTTTTAAAAGCAATTTTGTGCTTTTTAAAGTGCCATGTGGCAGACATACATGCCCTTAGGGCATGTATGTGCGCCACATGTGCACACATGCACGATTCAGGGGTGCAACAGGGTGTCAATTTGACACCCTGCCACCCTTGAATATGCTCCCTATTACCGATTCGGTATTTACCGAATCGGTAATAGTGAATGGCTTCCCATTGATTCCTATGGGCCTCCAGGCCCATAGGAATGAATGGGAAGGTATTCCTTATTACCGATTCGGTAAATACCGAATAGGTAATAACGAATATTCCCGAATCGGTAAAATTTACCGAATGTTTCCCTACATTCTATTTACCGATTCTTAAATACCGAATCGGTAAAATTCGGTATTTAGGAATCGGTAAATAGAAATTACCTACATATGGCCCTTAATAACTTACTCTCATTCACACTTTGGCTCACATTTACTTACTGTGACTCAGTCTCACTGGCTCACTTAGTCTCACTATGACCTATTCAATCTCACTCATTCTCAATCAGTTCCACTCATTCTGACCCAATCAGTTTCACTCTTTATCACTCATTCTGACTCACTCAGTCCCACTCATTCTGACTCACTCATTCTGACTCATTCTCACTCACTCACTCCCACTAAATCTGAACCACTCATTCCTATTCACTCGGTCTCACTCAGACTCACTGGGTCCTACTCACTCAGTACCACTCTGATTCACTCAGTCCCACTTTAATTCACTAAGTCCCACTCATTCTGATTAACTTAGTCTCACTCTGACTCACTCATACTCAGTCTCACTCATTCACTCACTCTGACTCATTCAGTATTACTTTGACCCATTGACTATCACTCTGACTCACTAAGTTTCTTTCTGACTCACTCAGTCTCACTCTTTCTCAGTCAGCCTTTGCATCATTACTATTTACTGTACTTGCCATCTACCATCACCTGCATAGTAAAAACAAAAAAAGGTTCTAGCCAACATGTATCAAAAACAGGTCCCAAAGAAGTGACACATGGGTAATAGACAGTGAAAGACTCTTTGTCAAATTTGAGTAAGTGGTCATCTTTCAATTGCTTCTCTCTTCAGCTTTTGTCCAACTGGTTACCAAACGATGAGCTGAAACTTTTGTCCAGCCAGCATTAAAGTATGTCAAAATGACAAAACTTCAAAGTTTTTCTCCAACATAAAAATGTGGACATTAATTTTGCAGCACAATTATTTCACTTTGCATACCACACAATTACTTCAGTTAACACTTCTGCATACTTTTTGTCACCTATTGAGACTTAACAATTCCAGTTACTGTGCCTTTTCCCTTCCTGATTCCCCATTACCTGACACACAACCTCCCCTCTAATTTATTATCCTACCAATAGTGCAACAAATGTTGTTACACTGCTGGGGACTGAGCAAGGGTTAAGTAAGGTTGAATTTGATGTAATTTTTGGTAATTTGGATAATGAAATTTACGTGAAATTCCAGAGATTACGCTATTACACCACATCGCGTAATTTTGGTGAGACATTTTAATGCAAGATGTACAGTTCGGGTAATTTTGAATGCTAGTGGCATTTCAGGTAGATTTTGTACCCAAGCGTACCATTCGGGTAATTTGTGAGCGTGAAACTATAAATCTTAACAGCAATGTTTTGGACATGAACAGCCATTCCTTTAATGTGGATGATCAATAAACATTTCAGGTAGATTTTTTACCCAAGCGAACCTTCCAAGTAATTTTTGAGCGCAGAACTACAAATCTGAAATATGAATGCAAGCGACAGTGTTCTGAATGTGAGCAATCAGAAATCAACTCAAAATTACATTTTTGAGTTGAGTTTGTACAGTCTAAGCTAACAATGGCACTGTTTCAAATATATATATCCACTACATAAACCAAAGTTTACAGGGACGTTATAGTTAGGTTCAGAATTTACACACTTAAAACCACTGAAATTAAGCAGTTATACTCATACTTATCTCAAGAAAGTATAAATTCATGCCCTAAGGTAACTTTAACTTGCGCCCAAGCCATGCACAGTTTTCACATTAAGAATTTTATTGGAAAAGTTACAGTGATATTATCAATGATGTCATATAAGATGTGATAGCTGATGTGGAATAATTAGCAGTTGTTAGAAATGTGATTCCTGGTTGGCTGAAGTATGCACCCAGGCCAGGCAGGAACCACCACTCTTGTCAGGGTACGCTAGATACACACTAAAAGATAACCTATGCTCACCCCCTGGCAGCTTGGCACAGAGCAGTCAGGCTTATCTAAAGAGGCAATGTATAAAGTACTTCAGCAACACACACACACAGTAAAACAATGAATACACCACAAAAAGACTCCATACATGTTTAGTAAAATAGATTATTATATTCTGAACAACACAAGACCAAAATGACAAAAATCCAATGTATAGAAGTTGAGATATTGAATTTTAAAAGACTAAATGCAGTAAAGGGCTTAGAAGCATGTAGCGCTTAAAAGGTTACTTTAGGTTGCACTGGACCAGAGCAAAGTCAAAGTTCAGGGCAACCGCAATGAAGCGCCGGCCGGCTACAGGACCCACGCGGGCCCAGGTGAACAATGTACCTTTTGTGGTTGCAGGCAATGAGATATGTCAATCTTCTCCACGCAGTGAAGGTGATGCATTGGTTCCGAAGACGGGTGCCGGAGTCGAGAGGGGTTGAGCGAACCACCAGTTTCTGCTACGCAGTCAAGAGGATGCCTCAATATCACCAAGCTGCAGCGGCGGCGAAATGCTGTCAGATGCATGGATCTCGAGAGGCAAAGTGCTGGTTCCAATGTGATGTGTCAATTTTACTCCCGCAAATGGGTCAATGCGCAAGTTCTGTTACACACAGATTGGAGATGTTGGATTATGTTAACTGTAGCCTTTTTCCTATTTTTAGAGTTTTACATACTTTGCCCTGGGCGGATCGTGCCCTTTGAGGTGTTACTATTTTTCAAAATATTACTGGCTATTCATTAAGGATTAATTGGATATTGAAGAGGTGAGACATAGTGATAATTTCTCACTTAAAATGATATCTGTGTTCTTTTTAATCTCTTTGTATCTAATGGCACCATCTATATCATGGTGCTGTTCTTCTCTAAGACATATTTATCTATCTAAGACTTATATTTTTTATGCCTTTTTCTTTCTTTCTTCCCTTCCCTTTAAGATTGCCTATGATATTGTCACGCCATATTTAGTGTTTCTTCTCACTTAAACATACTTCTTTTATGTCATTTTTATACGTAGGAATTTCGTATTCTCAATTTATGTGTGTCAATGTGTTATATTTATAGTTTTGTGTAATTTATGTTATGTTTAATGTTATGTTTATATGTTTGTAATATGAAAGTGACACATATCTATTTTTGTATGAGTTTGTGGGTCATTGTATGAAATATGTAGCTTTTAAACGTTGTTTATGTTTTTATAATGTTATGTTTTGTTTATGATTGTTACAGCCCTGATGAAGTTCCCTTTTGGCACTTTTGGGAACGAAACGCGTTGGCTGTGTGCCAGTTTTAAAGATTAAACGAATAAAGGAAATATTTTTGGAATTATTGCTCACGTGTTTGACTTCCCTGCGAGTGCACCTTCCGCTTTTTCTTGAAAATCTTTGGCTGTGATTTGCACCTTTGGATGACGGGTGCAGGAAGTGTCTGTGCACCACCTTCCAGCTGACTGTACATGTGGATTAGTTGAGCTGGACCTTGGTCTGTCATCTGTTTTCTGTTTTGCTAACAGATTGGAGATGTGTCGAAATCTGTGTTGCAAGTATCTGGGCCACTTCCAGTGAGCCAGGCATAGGAGCAGGGGTAGAGACTTTGATATCCCTAAGCCTCAAGCAACAGGAGGCAAGCCAACAAGCCCTTGGAGTTCACTTGGAGGGAAGGCAGAGTCCAGCTCTCCTTCAGCAGAATCAGAGAGCAGCAGGCAGCAGGGCAACAAATAGGAAAGCAGGCCTTCCAGGTCAGCAGTCCAGTTTGTTTCTTTAAGCAGCACAGCAGTTCCTCTGGCAGAGCTTCAGTTACAAATCCAGTAGTGTCTGTTTTTAGGGGGTCAGAGATCATCCAAAAGTGCCTTTGATGTGGGGGTGACTTCAAAGCTGCTCCCTGAAGTGCACAAGTATCCCTTTCAACCCAGTCCTGTCTGCCAAGTTGTCTGTTGGGGGTAATCAGTCATTTGTGCGGGGACAGGACACTGCCTATTCAAGTGAAGTGTTAGCCCCTCCCTTCCATCCTGCCCAGGCAAGGCCATCAGCATGCAGATGTATGTAGATGGGTACTCAGTCACATCTATCCTTCCTGTGTTGTGGCTGTCTAGAGGGAATGCGCAAAGTGGAGCTACCACCCACCCCAGACATGTATTGAAGATAGGCTGTCAGGCACACAGAGCAGCAAGTGCAGAGAAATGTCCACTTTTTAAAAGTGACATTTCTAAAACAGTAATGTTAAATCCAGCGTCACCAGTAAGGAGGATTTATCATTACCATTCCAAACATATGAAACATGAAAAAAGCTACTTCTCTCTGATCCGGAATTACAGTTTAAAAGTGCATTAAGGAATACCCAATGCTAGCCTATGAGAGGAGTAGGCCTCACAATAGTGAAAAACTAAATAGCCTGCTTGTCACTACCAGGACATGCAAAACATAAAGGAACAAGTCCTTTAACTTACATAGTGAATTTCTAAGGTTAATTTAATTCTATTTCCTAACTATAACTTCCCTGTAACCTTTGTCTTTGTCAGTGAATTTCTATGCTTTTTTTAGCGTCCAACCCCCCCTACATGCAGCCAGCTCCATGCCATTTGCAGCGGGGATTGGCCACAAGGCCTGGCCTGTGGCCTGGCCCTGTGGCCACCCCCCAAAGACAGCCAGCCTCTGGGCCTCCACCCCAGGCTGTATGTGTATGTGAGTAGGTCTGTGAGTGCCTGTGTGAGTCTGTGAGTACATATGTCAGTGCTTGTGTGGGTGTATAAGTCAGTGTGTGGGTCTGTGAGTGGGTGGGTGTGTGTAAGTGGGTGTGCAAGTGGTTTTGTGGGTCTGTGAGTGGATGGGTGAGTGGCTGTGTGAGCAGGTGTGCCAGTGTGAGTGGTTGTAGTGTGTGAGAGAGTGTATGAGTGGGTGTGTGAGTGGATGTATGGGTCTGTGAGTGTGTGTGTGTGGCTGTATGGGTTTGTGAGTGGGTGTGTGAGTGGTTTTGTGGGTGTGTGAGTGGCTGTATGGGTCTGTGAGTGGCTGTGTGGGTCGGTGAGTAGGTCTGTTAGTGGTTGTGTGGATGTGTGAATAGCTGTATGGGTCTGTGAGAATGTGTGTGTGGCTGTATGGGTTTGTGAGTGGGTGTGTGAGTGGTTTTGTGGGTGTGTGAGTGGTTTTGTGGGTGTGTGAGTGGCTGTATGGGTCTGTGAGTGGCTGTGTGGGTCAGTGAGTAGGTCTGTTAGTGGTTGTGTGGATGTGTGAGTGGCTGTGTGGTTCTGTAAGAATGTGTGTGTGGCTGTATGGGTTTGTGAGTGGGTGTGTGAGTGGTTTTGTGGGTGTGTGAGTGGCTGTAAGGGTCTGTGAGTAGATGTGTGGGTCTATGAGTGGGTGTGTGAGTGGTTTTGTGGATGTGTGAGTGGCTGCCAGGATCTGTGATTGGGTGTGTGAGTGACTGTATGAGTCTGTGAGTGGGTGTGTGAGTGGTTTTGTGGATGTGTGAGTGGGTGTGTAAATGGCTTTATGGGTCTTGTGAGTGGGTGTGTGAGTGGCTGTATGGGTCTCTGAGTGGGTGTGTGAGTGATTTTGAGGGTGTGAGAGTAGCTGCATGAGTCTATGAGTGGGTGTGTGAATAATAGTATGGGGGTATGAGAGTGTGTGAGTGGTTCTGTGAGTGGGTGTATTTTTATTTTCATTGACCTCTGGATCCACAGATTCATCACAAATTCACACAGGGGCTGCCTCTGGGGTCAGGGTACCTCTACCCTTACGCCTTCTATCAGTTTTCACTTTTATTTTCATGCCCTGGGACCGTGTCCCGATATATAAAATGGTGTCCGTAACTTTCCTCTCAGGTTGTGGCCAGCCTATCACGGTATTGCTAGTGGAGCGTGGATCCGCAGATCCACCATGGTGGATACGCCTCTCTAGATATGTATAAATCTTTTTTCTTTAAAAACTCCAAAACTACTGAACTGCTTTACACTAAAGTACAAAAAGAGATCTTTATGGACCAAGATCTAGCTTTCTGCCAAATTTGGCTAATTCCATTCAGCTGTTCGGGCTGTAGTCATGTCTAAAATCATTATTGGAAATTGCATGGGGAAAACATGTTTTGGAACCCACCCTTTTTCTCAGCCCCCGCTTGACAACTTAACCCAAAACTTCGAAGAAAGCAGCTTAAGTGAGCGGCAAACTAGTTTTGAAAATTTGGGGAAGATTCGTAAAACGGCGCCAAGGTTATTAGCAAAACAAAAAACGCTTTGTCTATGGAAACTAGCTCCTAACTATAACTACCTACTGGTGACTGAGATGTCATGAGTGATTTCATGAGTGATGTCACTGACCATGTCATGAGTGATGTATTATGTGAGGTCATAAGCAGTGCATTGCGGGGGTGGGGGGTAAGTTATAGTTAGCTCAGGTAACTATAACTGCTGAATTTCACTGGTTTTGTACAAGTGAAATCTGAGCCTAACTATAACGTCCCTGTAACCTTTGTTTTTTTCAGTGAATTTCTAGGGTTTTTTAACATTAAGTAAGATGCCCGTCGCAATGCACAGCCGGGGGGGTTGGCGCAGGGCCTGACCACGCATTGTGCTGCTCCCACACAAGCTTGCTGCTCCTGCTCCCCCTCCTCCTTGCCATTCATTGCCCAAGTCCATGCCCCTGCTCCCTCATTACAGCCCTGTGTAGCCATTGTTCTGCCACTGCCCTTCCCACCTGCCCTAAACAGTTAGCTTGCTGCCGCATCTACCTCCTCCCTACCCTCTGTTGCCTGAGTCCATGCACCAGCCCACCCCCCCCTGCTTTGCATGGTCCGATATGCAGGCACTGCCCTCCATTTAGCTTGATGTCCCTGCCTACTCCTCCTGCCCTCCGTTGCCCAATTCTATGCACCATCATTGCCCTTCAGCTTAGCCTCTGTGCTTAACTTGCTGCTCCTACTCTCCTTCCCCCTGCTCTCCGATGTCTGTGTGCATGCCCCTGCTCCCTCCTTTTTGCCCACCATGTTCCATGGACCTACCACTGCCCTGTTTATCTACTCTGGGTGTTCTGTTGAGCTGCCACTGCCCCTCCCACCTGCCTAGCATAGTCAGATGGCTGCCTCCTGTCCCTGCTACCTCCACCCTGCCTGTCCAAGTTCCATGCCCTTATCCCCTCCGTCCTGACCTCCATGGTCCATTTTGCTACCACTCCCTTCTGCCCCCCATGGTCTGTTGTGCTGCAACTTCTCCTCCGGCCTGCCCTGCGTAGTCTGTTGTGAAGCCTCTTCCCCTGCCCTCTCTTGTCTGTGTCTAGCCCCTACCCCTCCCTTTTGTCCTCCATGGTCCTTTGTGCATGCCCCTACCTATTCCCTCTTGCCCACTTTGGCCACTGTGCTGCCACTAACCCTCCCGCTTGCCATGCATGGTCTTCTGTGCTGCCACATCACCTCCCACCTGCAGTGTGTGGTCATCTTGCTGCCCCTGACCCCCTCCCACCTTCTTTCAGTTGTCTGTGTGTATGCCATTTTAGTCTCACTGTTGCCCTCCATGGTGTGTTGTGCATCCAGTACCCTTTCCGCCTGCCGTCATGGTCAGCTTGCTGCTCCTGCCCTGCCCCCTTGCACCCTACCCTCTGTTTTCCATGTGCAGACCCCTATCCCCTCCCTCCTGCCTTGTCTGGTCCTTTGCCGTGCCCTTGCCCCCTCCCACCTGCCCTTCATGGTCTGTTATGCTGCAAATATTCCTCCTGTCTGTCCAGTATGTTTAGCTTGCTTCACTTGCCTCTTTCCCCTCTGCTCTCTGTTGTCCATGTGCATGGCCCCCTCCACTCCCTATTGCTTTCCATGGTCCGTTGTGCTGCACTACTGTCCTGCTTGCCCTGTGTGGTGTATTGTGCTGCTGGAACCCCTAAAGCCTGCCCTGTAAGGTCAGTTTGGTGCTCCTGTCCATCTCCCTGCTGCCCTCTGTTATCCGAGACCATGTCCCTACCCCATTGCTCCTACCCTCCGTGATCCAATGTACCATACTTGCCAACATTTTAAACTTGGTGAGAGGGAGACTTTGAAAACAAAACTGGGAATTGATTTTCCCCATTGACTTACATTGAAAAAGAGGAGATGTTAGGCAGGAGACAGATAAAATAAAGCCCTTTTGGGCTCAAAACATTGAGGGTCTCCTGCCTGAATTGGGTCTGTTGGCATGAATGGTTGTACTGCCACTGCCTCTTCTTTCTGCCCTCAATTTCCACAGCCTCTTTTGCCTGTCCTGCATGGTTGGTTTGTTGCCCCAGCTCCCCTTTCCCCTGCCCTCCATGGTCCGTTGTGCTGCCACTGCCCCTCTCACCTGCCCAGCATGGTCAACTTGTTACCTCTGCATCCTCCTCCCTGCCCTCAATTATATGAGTCTGTGTCACTAACTTCTGCTTCCCAACAGTAGTCTACTGAACAACTATATTGCTAACGTTCTATATTTATTGCAAAAGTGTGGCACACCTGACATCATCTTGATGTAATCAAATCTGTAATACCTAAAGCATTTCCTTTAGAAATTATACAAATGAGAGGGTCTTATTCCCATAGAAATTCCGGTAAATGCTCTAAAAAACTAAAATGATGACATCTTTTCGGAGTTCTACAAAAGGGACAAAGCACTTTTAAATAATTTGCTATTTTTGCGTTTTCTTATCCAGTTGATCACTTGATTATATGTTACACTTAGGGGAGAGGATGTGCCGTTACAGCCAGAGCTGCAGACTTCGTAACTGAGGTTCAAGTTTCTGCGTCAGATGGACATCCTGTGATTCCAGGCAAATCACTCAATCTCCCCATCACTAAAACCAAAATAAATGTTTCCTTGTGTAATGTAACTGATGCTCATGTAAAGCACTCCAATACCTTCAGGTTAAGTCTGCGTTATATAAAACTCCAAAACAAAAATAGGTGTTTCGCACACTGCTGTAATTGGGCTATACTTGGGCTACATTTGGGTGATATTTGTGCTACATTTGGGCTCTTTATTCTCTGGCGGCCATCTTGGGAGGCTTATTTTGTTATGAAGCTCCTTAATTCTATTTCAGGACCGGATTCTGCGATTATGCTTCTCTCTCTTCACTATATTAATTAACAGCAGCCAATTAGAACAATCCAAATTAAAAACAACATAGCCCATGAACCATTAGTAGTCACATGCACCAATCATAGTTAATCCAGTTCTTTAAGATCAGGAAACTCCATTTTAGAATACTCTCTTTGCTGCTTTGCAGCCAGTTAAGTGCTGATAATTTTATATATATTTTACACTGTATGAGATAATTTTATATATATTTTACACTGTATGATAATTGATTTGTGAAGATTTCAGGCGAGTGCATGCCTCCCTCTTGGGACTCGACGCCCTCTCTGCACTGCTGACCATGCATGATTGCGCTGTAATTATATTGTGGTAATTCTGGTTTCTAAGCGGGCGTGCCTTCACCTCAGGAAGCGCCGTCCTTGGCTTTACGAAATGGCTATTATGCATGGTATTAACCTTTTTTCCTTCCTCTAGGGGGAGCGTGTCTGCCTCCTAGCCCAGCGATCTCCTCCATGGGCTCCTGTTGTGTGGAGCGGGAGAGGGAGCGGGTCGCGGCCATAGACTATGACGGCTGCAGTCCCATTTCAAGACCTTCAGGGCAGGGCACACGGGTGCATGCGTGAAGCCACCACCCTTCATTTGAACGCGGCAGCACAGTGAAATTGAAGCATCTAGCGGCACTTGTATCCACTAGTGGCATATAATGATATGATTTGGCCCCATTAGCACCCGCGTTTATAAATATAAGCTCCCACTTCGCCCTGGTGCATCTGAGTGTGCCCAGGGTTGTAACATATTGCATAGGCTATGCCTAGAGTGCGCTGCAGATGACTCCCTCCGCGTTCTAGTGATATAATTATTCGCCTGCTGGGTTTCTGCACTTCCCCTGACTGTAGCCCATGGCTACTCAGATTCTGGTACTTCGCTGCCTGCTTGGCCCCATAAAGTGTGCATTATGGCCCAGTATGAACCTTTTGAGGAAGATGACTATTATCAGGATGACGTGCAGGCTTCTTTAGAGGAGAACCTGGTCAATGCTCTGGATAACAGGGTCCAGTTATCAGTCAATAAGGCCCTGGCCAGGGCTCTGGGCCCCCTCACTCATCAGTTTAAGGGCTTCGCATGTCAGCAGGGGTGGCTCCCTCCTCTCGCACCTGGAGATTTACAGGTCCCTCTTCACAAGCCTAGTAAGGGAAAGGCTAAGGCAAAAAAGTGCGCGCATACACATGCCTTCTAGAAGCTGTCTACGACAGTCAGGGAGGACCATATTTATTGTGCCGCTCAACCCTGTGATGGCTCCCTTAATCCTTCGGACCTGACAGACTCGGACTATTCAACCACTGACCCCAGTGATAGTGACAGGAAGATGCTCCTGAGCCTAGCAAGAGGTAGTGCTCTGGGCGTGCCTCGACATCACGTGCCAAGACCCCTAAGGTGCTTACCTTTAATCCGTGGAATATCATCCACCCTCGATGCTCTAGCTGGACCCCTCCCCAGGAAGTTGCTGACTACATTCAGGAACACATCCGGAATAGTTTTGATAAGGATGTGCGCTCCAATTGTGGCCTGAACGCTGCAGGCTCGACCCAATAGGGAAAGTCACTGAGACACCAGAGATGGATCCTACCATGGCAACTTTTATGAAAAAGTGGGACAAGGACCCCAAGAAAGGTTTGGATAGTGCCTGGTGTAACTTCCAGGACAAGCTCCAAGACGTCACGGGGCCCCGTATAAAGATCCTGGACCTGGCTTTTCAGGTTAAGGAATCCTACACGCCCATTGATCCA
Organism: Calotriton arnoldi; assembly: GCA_963921515.1. Lineage (NCBI taxonomy): Eukaryota > Metazoa > Chordata > Amphibia > Caudata > Salamandridae > Calotriton > Calotriton arnoldi. The sequence continues at coordinate 2,229,723 of CAWUFW010000540.1, read as the reverse complement.
GATCTCCTTGTTGGATGGGCGCAGGGTGCAATCTGCCAGCTGGGAAATGCCAATGTGACCATCTCTACAGAGCGCCGACATTCCATCTCGATGCAAATTGACCCATAGTTCAATAAGTTGGCCTCTTTGGAGGCCAGGCCAGTGGCTCAGGGCATCCTCTTTGGTGCTCCTTTTTTTAAGGATTCGGCAAAATTCGCAGCAACCTTCAACTCCATGGACAAAGCCCAACTGTCCCTTAAGGTGGTTTTCCACAATGCTCCTTTTCACAAGGCTGGATGATTTAGGGGCCAATCCTCAGGCGGTAACTACTACCAGGGCTCCCAGTGAGATTTTTCCTACTGTGGACCCGGTTATGGACAGGGCAAGTCAGCCAGCAATACCTTTTATCCACCCGAGCTCGTGGGAGGCGACAACGTTTCCACAAGGGATACAATAGAGGTCCCCAAGGGGCCTCCCAAGACACGAGTTACGCAAGTGAGACTTATTCCTCTTTCCAAGGTAGTGTTGGGGGGCAGGACAAGGTTGTTTTTACAAAATTGCCAATGCCTGACCCAAGACACTTGGGTTCTCGAGGCCGTCCATGGCTACAAACTAGAATTTTACAGCACCTCAACCCAACTGTGTCCCCCTCAAGAACTCTATTTTTCCCTAAGAGAACAGGAGGTCATCTCGACAGAAATTCAGGCACTCTTGGTAAAGGAGCGCATTTGTCATTCTTCCCCTCATCCCGGAGGATTTGTCAGCACCATTTTCTTGGTTCTCGCTTAGTCCTAACCCTGAGAGAGTTCAACGCTTCGAAAGTGTACAGACATTTCAAGATGGAAGGGATTCATCTGATTCAGGATATTCTGCAAAAGGGCGATTGTTTTGAGTTCAATGTCCTTCCCTTTGGTCTCTCATCAGCTCCTTGGTGTTCACCAAGCTAATGAAGTAGAGGCTCTTCGCGCAAAAGGGGTGATGTTGATCATCTACCTCGACAACCTGATTATGTTAGCCCCAGACCCGCAAACAGTGTGTATGAATTTGGCCTGGGAAATTCAACTCCTCCAAGAACTGGGTTTATCATCAATCAACTGAAGTCTTGCCTGATCCCGTCACAGCACATGGAATTCCTGGGGTTCCAGATAGATTCAGTGTTATCCTAACTGATTCTTCCAGCTCAAAAATATGGAATATCAAGAAGGAGTTGAGGACTGCATTAGCCACCCTGACAATCTTGTTGAGATCTGTGGCTCGGATAGTGGGTCTCCTGGCGTTGTCCATCCAAGCCATTTTTATGGGTCCCCTCCATTACAGGGCTCTGCAGCGACTCAATATCCAACACTTGCAGAAGGGACTGTCAGGTTTGCCTCTCGGAAGAGGCCAAGACAGAAATGACATGGTGGCTCAACCACATGGAGGCCTGGAATGGCAAAGCGATCTTTGGCAGCTCCCCGAATGTCATTCTGGAGTCGGATGGCAGCAGATGAGTCTGGGGAGCCAGGTGTGAGGTCCGGGCCACGGGGTGGGGGGGTCGAGGGCTGCAGACCGAGCTTCAGCTCCATATAAACTGCCTGGAACTCCTTGCAGGTTCTTTTGCAATCAAGAGTCTCTCCCCCTCTAGGACGGTTTGTTGCATACTGCTGAGGATGGACAACATCTCAGCAGTCTGTTATGTCAACAAGTTGGGCAGTATGAGATCGCAGTTATTTGCGGAGAATGCCAAGGGCTTCTGGCATTTTTGCCTTCAGCATCAGATCTCGGTTAAAGCGGAATATCTGCCCGTGGAGCGGAACTTAGCTATAAGCAAGTCAAAAAACACTTTTCCTATTGAAACTAGGCCCTAACTATAAATACCTACTGGCGACCGTCAGTAGGTAATATATATAAAAATAAGTTGTGAGCAAAGGCCATGAGGAAATAATGGCAAGATTGAAAAAACATGAAGAAACTATAAAGACACGCAAGGCATTTAAATTTGCGCGAGATAAGTCTGACTATGAGTGTGGGCAGATTTTCACCTTTGCGAGGAAATTTGATTCAGCAAAAAGACAAAAGCTCAATACTCTAACCAAAGTTACCGCACCAACATCGTCAGCTGCCATGTCCCGTGATCCAACTGACTCGGCATCAACATCTGACCTGAGTTCCACTGTCGACACCGGCACGGACTCAGAAGACGGCAGCATCATAAGCAATAGTGACCCCAGACTGAGAAACAACTTCAGCTTAACGGAGGAACTTGGTTTTTTAGTCGAAGACAGGCGTCAAACACTGCGGCCATGATTACCGAAGAAACAAAACACAGGCGGAACTGCGTAAGGAGGGAGCCCAGAAAGCGCAGGAAATCAAAGAGGCAACTTCAACAAAAAAAGAGGCAACTGGAGACGAAAATAACCAGCAACTCCAATACAGTTATCAATCTCTCGGATCTACAACTAACAGAGGCGGAAAAACAACTTCTCTCTTTAGGTTTGACCTACTGCCCAGAAAGCAGTTTCAATTACACCACCACTCGAATTGACATTTTTAATTTTATTCGGAAACTTAAGCTCATCAAATTTTTCAAACAAAAACATGGCAACACATCCCTACCTTCCAACAGCAGTGTGGGGGTTCACACGCCAGATACTCTTGCAGTTTCAGACATTGCCATCATCAGAACTATGTCTGAGCTAGAATCTCCAAATGACGATCCCTCTACGCAAGTACTATTACATAACGCTGGCATTGACACACCGACCTCCATCAGGAGTCCGTTCAAGCCACCATCCACTTTCACTCCCTCCATGCCTAGAGATGTTATTGACATTTACAATGATGTCATTGTGGAAGAAGTCAAGAATTTGCACAAACGAAGAACCCGTGCAAAAAGCAAAATGAATTTTAAATACAAACAATATATGGACCTCATGAGTAAACTCAAAGCCAGAACTGATATAATCATTAACAAATCAGACAAAGGAGGTAACATCGTCCTATGGCCTAAAGACATGTACATGGAAGAAGCCCACAGACACCTGAATGATGGCACATGTTACAGGCCTACCAACATGAAGGAAGTGATCGCTAGTGGCAAAGAACTCAAAAGATGCTTGAACAATTACAGGACTCAAGGCGCTCTCAGCAAAGATGAGTTCAAATTTCTGAACAATGAATTTCCTGTATTACCAATTTTGTACTTCCTGCCTAAAGTACACAAGGAAACATCGCTGGTACCTGGCAGGCCTATTATATCGGCACGCAAAAGCCTTTGTGAAAACATATCGAAATATGTGGATTATTTCTTACAAGAGCACGTCACCAAACTACCTACATACTTTGGACTACCGCAGCGCTGCCGCTGCTCTAGATGCTGAGTAAGATACTCTTTTTTGTTTTTAAATTGCTTTTAGCCTTTTAGCCTTACCTGCTGTACTTTGCACGCCGCACTTTCGACCCTGCAATTACTTGACCCCAGTCACCCCGGTCCGTCACGGCAAGTGCCGATTGTACGGAGGGTGCTGAGGGCGATTGAGACCATCCTCACTTCCGGTCTCGGGGGCATTTCCGGGTGGTGAGCGGGCTAGTCGCTCACGCTGCACGCCCTACTTAAATTAATGCCAGAGCGGCCGCGGAGTCGGATGTCTAAGACTACCGCAGCGCTGCCGCTGCTCTAGATGCTGAGTAAGATACTCTTTTTTGTTTTTAAATTGCTTTTAGCCTTTTAGCCTTACCTGCTGTACTTTGCACGCCGCATTTTCGATCCTGCAATTACTGCATTTCCGGGTGGTGAGCGGGCTAGTCGGTCACGCTGCACGCCCTACTTAAATTAATGCCAGAGCGGCCACGCAGCGGAAGCGCGCAGCGGGCGCGCCAAAGGCAAGCCCGTCTGCGCTTGTCCGCGCCTGGACCGGGCCCAGGGCCATGACCCCTGCACAAACGGTGGTACAATCTAATAACCTAATCTACTCCAGAACTGAATTGCTCACACTTAGGTCCAAATCCCGCTGCCCCATAATGGATTTGCAGACAGAATCTAAGCAGTGTACGAACTGTCAGTTGACGTTCAAATTTACAAATATCACGGGCCTAATACAACAACGCATCCACTCCACCCGGAACACTACTAACACTATCAAAACTATTAAGGCTGGACTCATTAATGCACGGTCATTAGTAAAACACAATACAGAAATGAACGAATTAACGGAAACACATAATTTGGACTTAGTTTTTATTACAGAGACATGGGCAGACGATGCGTCGGGTGTGGATCTAGCTTTAGCCATACCAGAAGGTTACTCGATCATCCGAGCAGACAGAAAAGGGAAACGAGGGGGGTTCTGGCCATCATCTTTAGAGACGAACTGCAGGCTAGGGGCTCGGATCATGGCAGCAGCCCAGACTGTGAAACCTTATCGTTTCAGATCACTATCACAAACAATTACACATTTAAAGGTCTTCTAATTTATAGACCACCAAGATCAAAAACCCCTCTGCTACAGTTAATAAGCCCGTTCCTAGAATCAAGTGTAAAAGGTTCAGATTTCACCATCTTGGGCGATTTCAATGTTCACTTAGAAAAGATTTCAGATAAAAACACGATGACTTTGACCGATACAATGTCCAATATGTCTATGGAACAGATTGTAAAGCACAACACCCATGTGGCCGGGCACACACTCGACGGGATTTTCACCTCAAGTACAAAAATCGAGATCTTGGAAGTACTGCCTGTTCCTTGGTCAGATCATAAGGTAATAAAATTCACATTAAAGGTAGAGCAGGCCACAGTAGCCACTGCCTCCCAGCATAGGTGTGTCACCTACAAGGACTGGTCTAAGATTGATACTCAGAAACTACAGGAGCAGCTTTCTATGACCATTCCGGATCTTGAGTTAGATAGTAAGTTAGCTGCCGAACAGGTTTTCAGTTGGATGAATTAGCAGTTCCACTGAAAAATAATTCCTCTAGGAGGAAAAATCTCTCACAACCTTGGTTCAACGAAAAACTAAAGGCACAAAAACTAAATTGCAGAAGGGCGGAAAGGAAATGGAGGGCTGACTATGAACAACGGACGAAAGACGAATATAGAAACTCCTGGCAACTTACAAAAAATTAATCGTAGAGGAAAAAAGTAACTATTTTATACGAAAAATAAATGAAGCTAAAAACTCCAGTAAGGAATTATTTGCCACGGTAAAAAAACTAACTAATCTCAATGCTAACAAACAGATAGACTGTAGCATGGAACTTTGCAACACTCTAGGTCAGTTCTTCGTTGACAAAGTCAAGTCCGTGTATGAGTCCTTCATTACGACCAACAAACCTGATACCCCACTTCCATTCTTAGAATATAAACAGGGCCTGCCCATGGAAAGCTCCAATACGGGGTTCCATTTTTGGCCTCCATCAGTAGAACAGATCAAACAGGTGGTAATGACAACTAGGTCTGGAGGCCTAACAGACCCCTGCCCACCTAAGGTGATGCACCTATTTCCAGATCTACTGAGCGACCAACTATCCCTGGTGTTCACTAAGATAATTACATCGAGCTGCTTCCCTGATGCCTGGAAAAAGACCGCAGTGCTCCCGTTACTTAAGAAGCCAAATCTTGACCCACAGGATCCCGGGAATTACAGACCCATTTCAAAGATCCCCTTTCCAGCAAAAGTACTGGAAAAACTACTGAACAAACAATTGTCAAAATATCTAAACTCCGTAAATGCCCTAGACCACTCACAGTATGGGTTCCGGGAACAACATGGAACCGAAACAGCTCTGATCATGGCAGCGGAAGAACTCAGGAGTGTACTGGATGCTGGAGGGAAGGCTGCCTTGATCCTTTTGGACCTTTTGGCGGCCTTCGACACGGTAAACCATGGTACACTCCTAACCCGACTAGCCAAAGTAGGAGTCCAAGAGACGGCACTTAAGCTTCTATCCTCATATCTAACTGATAGAACTTTCTCAGTTAGATTAGGAGATGCCACTTCCAAACCTTTTAATTCACCTTGTGGCGTACCTCAGGGGTCTTCGTTAAGCCCCACCCTTTTTAATGTATATGTTGCCCCATTAGCGGCTATAATAAGGAACTGTGGTTTCCTACCAGTCTCCTATGCGGACGATACTCAAATTGTGGTAGCAGTCTCAAACAACACTGATGAGACAGCAGCCAGATTCAGTAATTGCATGAGTCAGATTACTCACTGGATGCAATATAACTGCCTGAAATTGAATGGTGACAAAACCGAGGTTATGTTGCTTTGGACAGATATGAATTTCTGGTCCCCAAAATGGTGGCCAGACAGCCTAGGCGACTGCCCATTCCCAGTGGACAAAGTTAGAAACTTGGGAGTGCTACTGGACAACAAACTATCTTTGGGCACCCAGATAAACAAACTATCCTCCTTGGTGTGGTACATCCTCAAACTAATAAAGAAACTAGCACCATTTATCCCCCAAGATTCCTGTAAAACATTAGTAACTGCACTGGTCTTATCCTGGTTGGATTACGGGAATGCACTGTATGCAGGGTTACAAATTCAACATTTAACAAAATTACAGCGCCTACAGAACACTGCAGCAAGGCTGGTGCTGGACATTCCCAGATATGAACCAGTCGCCCACAGATTAGGAACACTCCATTGGCTACCTATTGAAAAAAGGATCAAGTTCAAGTCAGTCTGCCTGGCCTACAAAGCCCTTCACGGAATAGGATCCCACTTCTTAAAAACTCATTTGAAACCATATGAGCCATCCAGGAGACTGAGATCAAGCCAGGCAAAATTGATTCAGGTTCCTAAATTTAAGCAAGTCAGGTGGGGAGGAGAAGCTTCCTCCTACAGGCAGCTAAGACTTGGAACCTTCTCCCTGTTACAATTAAAAACAGCACATCGCTACTTTCATTTAGGAAGGAGGTGAAAACATGGCTGTTTACTTCGTAGTTTGGTATCATTCTCCGGCAGACCTAGTCTTTTACAATGATTAGCGCCAAGACGCCCTTGGGCATTCGTGCGCTTTACAAATTTGCAAATCAAATCAATCAAATCAAATCAAATCATACTTGAGAGACACTAGCGATTTCCTGCTTAAAATCAAAAACATTCCGTGGTCACCAGACTGTATCCTGATGTCCCTCGACATAACTTCGCTCTACACGAGCATCCTTCACCCTGAAGGACTGAATGCATGCCGTGAATTTTTGACCAAACGACCTATCCACTGTTATAGACATAATGAGCTCATCATGTTTCTTATTGAGTGGTGCCTACAACAACAAGATATACCAGCAGCTCAGGGGTGTGGCTATGGGGGCCTGCTTTTCCCCCAGCTACGCCTGCCTTCATGTGGGCTGGTGGGAGGAGTGGGTCCTCCAGGTCACGCACTCTGATGCCTGGTCCAACAACATTCTTTGCTGGCTACGTTACATAGACGATGTTTTTGTGGTATGGAGGGGTTCTATGGACAGTGCTACATCATTTATCAATGATATTAACTGTAATGATTTAAATTTGGAGTTCAATGCCACCATCAGCAACGACACGTTAGAATTTTTAGATGTAAAAATGTATGTTTCAGACAACACACTACAGTCCACCCTCCAAGAAAAATCACTGCAGGTAATTCTACCCTTCACGCCACCAGTTTTCACCCAAAACATCTTATAGCTAGCATTCCATACGGAGAAATGCTGCGCTTGCGCAGAATCTGCAGCAATCCCACAGACCTAGCCAAATGCCAATTGGAGTCTGAATTGAGATTCAAAGCCAGGGGTTACACTGATAAGACTATCACTGCTGCAATCACCAAAGCCAATTCATTTCCCAGAGAGCTGTTACTACAGAACACATCCGCAGAGACCACTGTTGATACAGACACTCAAGCGGACCTGGCCACTAAGGGATATGTAACTACATGCCTCATCATGACTCACAACACTGAGTCAAGAGCACTCAAATCCATTTTCAACAAACACTGGGGCATTATCAAAACATACTCCACACTGTGACCCATAGTTGCCCCTAAGCCTGACATCACCTACAGGAGAGCTTGGTCCATGCATGACTCTATAGTCAGAAACAGCCCTGAAATAACCAATACCACCAATTGGTTAACTAATGTTAAAGGTTTTCGTAAATGCAGCAGTTGCAGGGCCTGCAGATTTGGAGTTAACACCACCCAAATCTCGGCAGAATTCAGAAGCAAACCCATAATGATACAACAGAAACTCACATGCAGAACAGAATTCGCAGTGTACATTCTTACTTGCAGGTGCGGACTAAAATATGTAGGGAGCACTAAGCTCCAAGTGCACCTACGGATTTTGCAACACATCAGAGCCATTGTCAACAGTGACCCGACATACCCTGTCGCCAGGCACTTCAAAGAGACACACCAGAACAACTTAGACCACCTTAAATACTGCGTCATTGATAGCATTCCGCCACTCAGACGGGGTGGCAACAGAGAGAAATTGTTGAGACAACTGGAGTCGAAATACATAATAGAACTCAACACTAAGGCCCCGGCAGGATTAAACATCAGTGAAGACCTTTATAACTTTTTTATAACTTCTTATAGTGTCCTTCTACAATATTCACTCCAGTCTTGCGCTCTGAGAATTTCGCCAATATGACATTTTTTAGAAGTCGGTTGACTTTAAGTTAGATGTCCAGTTTTTAATCCACTACAAACACAGTTTTTAACTATTCTGCTCCAATCACGCCTATTCCTTTAGCAACTGTTTGGATTTTTGTCTTCACCACATCTCACGGCACCAACACTAAGTTTTCCCACTATTATGCACTCATTTTTAACTTTACCCATAAGTGACTGCACTGTATAGCATTTTTTCACTTATTTGACATATTTTTTGGCAGTTGACTCAATTTCCATACATCAGGCTCAGCCCTCAACATGTTAAGATTAAACTCAAGCAACATCTAGGCCCTTCATCCGCACCAGCACTAAGCTTACAATATACAAACGCATTAGTTGCGCGCTGTCGGATACAGAGATTTTGGCATTGGCTTCCACACGCTTTTACTAACATGAATGGGTTTTATACATTGTTCCCCTCCTAGTTACGATGGTACACCGGATTCCTCCCACATTTAATTGTGCCACATGGCATTCATGGTTTCTAGGATGTATTCACACACCCACGATTAATGAGGAATACCGTTTAATTTTGTTTTCCATCAGACATAATTTGGGAGACTTCAAACCCAATTCTTGCATTTATTTAGCCTTTTTTTTAATCTTTTACAATGCAGCCAGCACCGCCATTACACGAGCTTACCTTCTAGTCTGCCACACACAACTGATGTTACAGAACATATGGCCATCTACATCCACATATAGAGGGGTAGTCTTTTCTCTATGCCTGCTACCAAAACTGCTTGTCATTGCTGCGCCTAGTCATCACTGTATGACAAGATGTTTTACTACATGCTGCAAAAGTGTAACATTTTCTGCCTTGTCCCTATGAACATAGTAAAATCACTCATGTCACTATAAATTGTATGCCTCTCACCTTAGCGCACTATGTGATCAAGACCAGAGGCTTGTGGTCGAAACGCGTCATCCTGACATTCTAAGACAATTAATTTTCTTTTTTTGCATCTTCAACTGGAGTCTGTGCCCTTGTTTGGCCCACCGCGGTCGTTCTTTGGGATCCTGGTTTCATATATATATATATTCACTGAAAAAACCATAGGTTTCAGACACGTTATAGTTAGAAATTAGCATTTAAAAAACCTTTAAAATTCACTGGAAAAACCATAGGTTTTAGGGACAGTTATAGTTAGTTGGACATTTCACTCGTACAAAACCCGTGAAATTCCCCCGTTATAGTTAGTTCAGCTAACTATAACTCGTGCCCCCGCAATGCACTGCTGATGACGTCACATATTACATCACTCATGACATGGTCAGTGACATCACTGATGACATCACTGATGACATCATGCAGTGACTGTGTGTTTCTGTAACGTTTACATATGTTTAATATATATAGGCAAAGGCGTATTGAAGAATGACTGGGTGTATAAGTGTCTCAATGGATGATTGAGTAGGTGGTGACTGACTCTCCAAGTGAGTGATTAAACGTATCTTACTGAATGCATGGGTTACTGACTAAACTGTGTGAATGTCTGTATCCATTTGTCTGTTGGTGTGCGAATAGCTACATGAGTGTCTATATGGGTTATTGATTGGTTGTCTGAGTATCTGTATGGGTGCCTGAGTGTTTGTGTGGGTGGGGTGTGTGTGACTCTGTACATAGATGTGTGAGTGGGTGATTCACTGGGTGCATGATTTGAAGAGTGCATCTGTGATGGACTGCTTGGGTGGGTGAGTGTGTGTATCGGTGTGTTAGTGAGTGAATGTATATGTCAGTGGTACATGTGTGAGTAACGACATATGTAAAAGGCAGTATATATGTGTGTTAGAGTATTTAAAAGGCTATAAGTGACAGTGTGTGATTGTGAGAGTGGCTGTATGGATGCGTGTGTGCTTGTATCAGTGATTGTATAAGAGCGTAAGAATGTGCTAGTATTTGTATGAGTAAGTGAGCTGGTGTGTGTATCACTGTATAGGTGAGTAAATGGCAGTGTGATTAATTATTTGCATGACTGACTAGGTGTGTGAGTACCTCTATGGATGAGTGGCGGTGTGTGAGTGTCTATGCAGGTGTATGAGTGCATATGATAGTCCTGTACTGAGTGACCATAAGTATGAGTGACTGTACAGGTGAGTGAGTGGATGTGTGTGTAGACCTAAGAATCAATGAGTGTGTATGTAGTTATTGGTGTTGGAGTGTCTATGGTTTTGAGAATGGCAGTCTGTAATTTACAGTGGGTGTATCAAAAGTTATATTAGGGTGTGAGAAGATGCATCAAATTATCACATGGATGATGTCATCAGTGATGTCATCAGTGATGTCATTTGAGATGTCATCAGGGATGTCATCAGTGATGTCACTGACCATGTCATGAGTGATGTAATATGTCACGTCATCAGCAGTGCATTGCGGGGCGCGAGTTATAGTTAGCTGAACTAACTATAACAGGGGAATTTCACGGGTTTTGTACGAGTGAAATGTCCAACTAACTATAACTGTCCCTAAAACCTATGGTTTTTTCAGTGAATTTCAAAGGTTTTTAAATGCTAATTTCTAACTATAACGTGTCTGAAACCTATGGTTTTTTCAGTGAATTTCAAAGGTTTTTAAATGCTAATTTCTAACTATAACGTGCCTGAAACCTATGGTTTTTAAGTGAATTTCAAAGGTTTTTAAATGCTAGTTTCTAACTATGCCTACAGAGGTAGGACATGTGAAGAAAGAAGAAAAAACGCACAGAAAGAAGCAAAAGAAATGCAGAAAGAAGCAACAGAAGTCCACAAAGACGAAGAAAAGTGCAGGAAGAAGCAAAAGATGTGCAGAAAGAACCAACAGAGGAGCAGAAAGAGGCCTTGTTCCAAAATCATCCTGTGCCCACAACTTTTCCGACGTGTACTGGTGGTAACTGACTCTGACTAACCAGAGCCAGTGCTATGCTAAAACACACTCAGAATACAGTGAAAACACTTACATACACTAGGGAACACTATGCCTTGGGGACCCCTGTGATTAGCATGACCTCCTCTGTAAGTCCCTAGTACCCTTATAGGGCAGGGGGATTAAAACTACCTCTTGAAACGCGCTACAGGGCGCGTTTGCACAGTGGTGAAGGGAGGGGGGGCCTGAGGTGACATGTGTACAAACGCGCCCCGTGGCACGTTTTAAGTTGCGGGATTAAGTCCCCTTGAATCCTGAGTGTCCCTGGGGCCCAACTAGCCCCCCAGGTACCTACAGTTAGGACCACAGAGCTGAGTTGCAGAGAGGCATTCCGAGGCCTCGCACCTTTTTTCACCTCTCTGCAATGCAACTCTGTTGTGCTTACTGAAGGTACCTGGTGGGCTAGTTGGACTCCAGGGACCCTCAGGATTGAAGGGGACTTAATCCCCAACTTAAAACATGCCACGGGGCCTGTTTGCACACATGTCACCTCAAGCCCCGCCCTCCCTTCACCACTGTGCAAACGCGCCCGTGGCGCGTTTTAAGTTGAGGATTAAGTCCCCTTGAATCATGAGAGTCCCTGGGGTCCAACTAGCCCACCCTGTACCTCCAGTATGCACCAGGGAGCTGCGTTGCAGAGAGGTGTTCAGAGGCCACGCCCCTTTTACACCTCTCTGCAACGCAGCTCTGTGGCGCTTTCTGGACGTACCTGGTGGGCTAGTTGGCCCCAGGGACCCTCAGGATGAAGGGATTTAATTCCCCATCTTAACACGCGCCACGGGCCTGTTTGCACACATGTCACCTGAAGCCCCGCCCCCGCCCCCTCCCTTCACCACTGTGCAAACGCACCCCGTGGCGCGTTTTAAGTTGGGGGATTAAGTCCCCTTGAATCCTGAGGGTCCCTGGAGTCCAACTAGCCCACCATGTACCTCCAAAAGCGCCACAGAGCTGCGTTGCAGAGAGGTGTAAAGGGGCGTGGCCTCTGTACACCTCTCTGCAACGCAGCCCCTAGCGAATACTGGAGGTTCCTGGTGGGCCAGTTGGGCCCCAGGGACCCCCAGTATTCAAGGGGAATTCGTTCCACCTCTGCAAACGCGCCAGGGTGCTGCCAAGGAGGGGGCCTGGCCTCCAGCGCGATGCAAGTCTTTTTTTTTTTTTAAAAGGGGGCTGTGTGGCCCCCCTTCTTTTTAATTATTTTGGGCCCTGGGGACCCCATCCCCCAGGGCCTGACCCCCTTTTATTTAAAAAAAAAAATGGAATGGGAAGGGGACCGCGTGGGCCCCCCACCTGTGGCCAATTTCTGGCCGGGGACCCCATCCCCCGGGTCATTGCCACATTTTTCTTTTTTCTTTTTTGATGGAGGGGGGCTTCGTTGCCCCCCTCCTCAGGCCTCCTTAGGCCCCGGGGACCCCATCCCCCGGGGCCGGTCTTTTTTTAATTTTAATTTTTTTATTTTGTAATTTGGGGGAGGGGGGCCACGTGGCCCCCCTCCCGGGCCACTACTTGCCCTGGGGACCCATCCCCCAGGGCTGGCCCTCTCCGTTGGGGACTGTGGGGGGTCCCCAATCCCCCCACGGTCCCGCCGGCTCCCCGCGTCCCTCGGGAGCCGGCATTGCTTTCCACATGGGGAGCTGCTAAGATGCAGCTCCCCGTGTGGAAAAGCAATTTGCTGAATTTTGGAAGAGAGAGCAGGTTTCCCTGCTCTCTCTTCCAAAATTCAAAGCAAGATTTGCTATGACAGGACGGGGCCGCGAGGCTCCACGCCCTGTCATAGCAAACAGCAGTGTCCCGAGGGTAGGCAGCCCGGGACACTGCAGGAGCCGGCCCTGGGGGTGGTGGTCCCCAGGGCCATCACAGGCTCCAGGAGGGGGCGCACGGCCCCCTCCCAACATGTTGAAACCCCGGGGAGGTGGTGGTCCCCGGGGCTTCGAGGATCCGAAACGGACCCCCACTTTAAAATTGTTAGTGCCCCGGGAGGTGGCGGTCCCCGGGGCATGTGGGGGGGCTGGACCCCCCCACACAGGTAATTTAACTAAAAAAAAGAAGCCCCATTTTTTTTTTTAAAGTCCCGGGGGGGGATGGCTGTCCCCGGGGCTTGGGGGGCCTTAGGGGTCCTCCCATACATAAATTTCATAAACCCCGCAAGCCCCCGGGACTTGGCCCACCCGGGGGCCAATTAACAACGAAGCGCGGGAGACCGCGCTTCATTTTTGAGCAGGCCTAGGGGGTCAGGGTGTTTCTACCCTGCCCCCTTTTTGCGTTTTGCGCCCTTGTTTTGGTCTTTTCTTGTGCCTCGGTTCTACTGAGGCACAAGATGGCTGCCAAAACTTCCTGGTTTGGAGTGTTGACAGCCAATTAGCATACAGCTCGTGATCGGGAGGGTGCGCGGACCCTACGCGGCCATAGATATATATGTGATTTAACTTTTGATTTTCTCAGGAACTACTGAGCGGATTTACACCATTTAAGCAAAAGGCACGAATCTGAACCAAGGGCTACCTTTTTGCCAAATTTGGTGAAATTCCGTTCAGCAGTTCGGGCTGTAGCTGCGATGAAAGGTTCCTATGGAAAATTGCATGGGGAAAACTCGTTTTGGGACCCCCTTTTTCTCGGCCCCAGCTTGACGAATCACCCGAGACTTTCAAGATAGGAGCGGACCAGAGCGGGCCACAAAGTTTGAAAATTTCGCGAAGATTCGTCAACCGGCGCCAAAGTTATTTCAAATAGAATGTTGCAGATTTCCTATGGAAAATAGGTCCTAACTATGACTATCTACTGGCGGTCGCCAGTAGATATATATATATATATATATATATATATATTATCTACTGGCGGTCGCCAGTAGATAGTTATAGTTAGGACCTATTATCCATAGGAAATCGCGACATTCTATTTGAAATAACGTTGGCGCCGGTTGACGAATCTTCGCAAGTTTCAACTTGTTGGGCGCTCCGCTCCTACCCTGAAAGTCTCGGGGTGATTCGTCAGCGGGGGCCAGAAAAGGGGGTCCCAAACGCGTTTTCCCATTCATTTTCCATAGGAACCTTTAGTCGCAGCTACAGCCCGAACTGCTGAACGGAATTACACCAAATTTGGCAAAGAGGTAGCCCTTGGTTCAGACTGGTGCCTTTTGCTTAAATGGTGTAAATCCGTTCAGTAGTTCCTGAAAATTCACAAGTAAAGTCACATATATATCTATGGGCGCGTCGGATCCGCGTACCCTCAGCGCACCCTGCGCGCACCGTCCCGATCACGAGCTGCATGCTGGTGGCTGTCAGCTGGCTGTCAACATTCCGATTCAGGAAGTGTTGGCAGCCATTTTGTCCCTCGGTAGAACCGAGGGACAGAAACAAGTGCGCAAAGCGCACAAAGAGGGCAGGGTAGAAACACCCTAACCCCTAGGCCTGCTCAGGGGTCCCACAAGGACCCCTGGGCAAAAAAGCATTTTATTTTTTTAAATCGGCAGGATACCCGGATCCTGCCGGAAAAAAAAATCAAGCGCGGTCTCCGCGCTTCGATGTAAATTGCCCCGGGTGGGCCAAGTCCCGGGGGCATGCTGGGGGGTTTATTTTATGTATGGGGGCCTCTAAGGGCCCTCCAAGCCCGGGGACCACCACCCCTGGGGCTTTATCATAAATGGTGCGGGAGGGCTCTGAGCCCTCCCGCAGCCCGGGACCGCCACCTCCCGGGGCTTTTTTTTTTTTTTAAACCTGTGTGGGGGCTCCAGCCCCACATGCCCGGGACCACCACCTCCCGGGGCACTAAGAAATTGAAAATGGGGGTCCGTTTTGGAACCCCAAGCCCCGAGGACCACCACCTCCCGGGGCTTTCAAAATGTAGGGAGGAGGCCGCGCGGCCCCTCCTGGAGCCCTTGATGGCCCTGGGGACCGCCACCCCCAGGGCCGGCTCCTGCAGTGTCCCGGGTGCCTACCCCGGGACACTGCTGTTTGCTATGACAGGACGGGAGCCTCGCGGCTCCCGCCCTGTCATAGCAAACTTAGTTTGCATTTTGAAGAGAGAGCAGGAAACCTGCTCTCTCTTTCAAAATGCAAACCAATGCTTTCCACATGGGGAGCAGCATCTTAGCTGCTCCCCATGTGGAAAGCAATGCCGGCTCCCATAGGACACGAGGAGCCGGCGGGACTGTGGGGGATTGGGGACCCCCACAGTCCCCAACCAGAGGCCAGGCCCTGGGGGATGGGGTCCCGGGGCCATAAGTGGCCCGGGAGGGGGCCACGCAGCCCCCTCCCAAATAAAAAATAAATAAATAAATAAAAAAATAAGGGCAAGGCCGGCCTCGAGGATGGGGTCCCCGGGGCCTTAAATGGCCTAAGGAGGGGCCACGCAGCCCCCTCCATATTTTTATTTTAAAAGAGGGCATTCCCGGGGATGGGGTCCCGGGGCCAATAGAGGCCCAGGGAAGGGGGCCACGCGGCCCCCTTCCCGTTTTTTTTTTTTTAAATAAAACAAAAAAAATGCTCAGGCCCCGAGGGATGGGGTCCCCGGGGCCAAAGTGGCCGAGGAAGGGGGCCACGCAGCCCCCTCCCATAAAAAAAAAAAAACGGCATTGTGCCGGAGGCCCGCCCCCTCCCTGCAGTACTCTGCAAGCGCGCCCCCTGGCGCGTTTTAGAAAGGAAGTAATTCCCCTTGAATACTGGGGGTCCCTGAGGGCCAACTAGCCCACCAAGAACCTCCAGTATGCGCCAGGGGCTGCCTTGCAGAGAGGTGTACAGAGGCCACGCCCTTTTTACACCTCTCTGCAACGCAGCTCTGTGGCGCTTAATGGAGGTAGCTGGTGGGCTAGTTGCACCCCAGGGACCCTCAGGATTCAAGGAGTTAATCCCCGACTTAAAATGCGCCACGGGCGCGTTTGCACAGTGGTGAAGGGAGGGCGGGCCTGAGGTGACATGTGTGCAAACAGGCCCTGTGGCGCGTTTTAAGATGGGAATTAAATCCCCTTCAATCCTGAGGGTCCCTGGAGGCCAACTAGCCCAACAGGTACATCCAGAAAGCGCCACAGAGCTGCGTTGCAGAGAGGTGTAAAGGGGTGTGGCCTCTCTACACTCTCTGCAACGCAGCCCCTAGCGCATACTGGAGGTTCCTGGTGGGCTAGTTGGCCCCTAGGGACCCTCATGATTCAAGGGGACTTAATCCCCCAACTTAAAACGCGCCACGGGGCGCGTTTGCACAGATGTCACCTCAGGCCCCGCCCCTCCCTTCACCATTGTGCAAATATTCCTCTAAAATCTGCCGAACTACGAATTCCGATTTACTCACCTGTTATCAGGAGAGACCTCAGTGCTGCATCTTTCAGCCCAGTACTGGTCCTGAAAAGTAATTTTAACCATACTTACCAGTAACTTGAATTTCCTTCCATAGGCTAACATTGACTGGTTTCACTTGGAAATTCTTCTAAGTGTTGATTTTTGAAACATACAAATATTCCTCTAAAATCAGCCGAAATACGAATTCCGATTTACTCACCTGTTATCAGGAGAGACCTCAGTGCTGTATCTTTCAGCCCAGTACTGGTCCTGAAAAGTAATTTTAACCGTACTTACCAGTAACTTGAATTTCCTTCCATAGGCCAACATTGACTGGTTTCACTTGGAAATTCTTCTAAGTGTGGAGTTTTGGAACTTTAAAATATTCCTCTAAAATCAGCCGAAATACGAATTCCGATTTACTCACCTGTTATCAGGAGAGACCTCAGTGCTGCATCTTTTAGCCCAGCACTGACCCTGAAAAAGTAATTTTAACCGTACTTACCAGTAACTTATATTTTCTTCCATAGGAATCCATTGTCTGGTTTTCAGCAGAAAAGTTTCAAAGTGTCGATTTTCACAAACTACAAATATTCCTTAAAAATCGCCTGTATGACTTAAACGCATTCTTTCAACTGTTTACAGGAGATGCACCAGTGCTGGATCCAGGATCCAACACTGAGTAAGAAAAAGTAACGATAACAGTTTTTACCTGCTAAGTGAATTTCCTTCCATAGGATAACATTGGTGATTCTATGAGAAAAAGTTTCAAAGTGTCAACTTTTAAAATACAATAATATTCCTTAAAAATCACTACTGTAACCAAAACGCTTTTACTCAACTGTTTACAGGAGATGTCCCAGGACTGAATCTAGGATCCAGTCCTGTGGTTAGACAAGTAATCCATAAAGTAACTAATTGCATTTAACTAGAAATTCACATTGAGCTGAATGTTGCATTGTGTTTGAAAATGTGTTGCCCATTGCAACAACTGTAACTACTGTACTTAAAAGTCTATTGCCTATGTGCAAAGTATTTAAACTAAAGTAATTCATTCTGAGAAAGTATTTTTTGTAATGTATAATGTAATTACAATGTAATTTAAAAAATAAAATATGTAAAAAAAAAAATTCAAAAAATGTAGTAAATCAGTATGAAAAAAATAAATATAACAATTAATACATTTAAAAATTGTCATTTACAAAACCTTTGAAATTCACTGAAAAAACCGTAGGTTTCAGACATGTTATAGTTAGGAATTAGCATTTAAAAAACCTTTGAAATTCACTGAAAAAACCATAGGTTTCAGACACGTTATAGGTAGAAATTAGCATTTAAAAAACCTTTGAAATTCACTGAAAAAACCATAGGTTTCAGGCACGTTATAGTTAGAAATTAGCATTTAAAAAACCTTAGAAATTCACTGAAAAAACCATAAGGTTTTAGGGACAGTTATAGTTAGTTGGACATTGCACTCGTACAAAACCCGTGAAATTCCCCGTTATAGTTAGTTCAGGTAACTATAACTCGCGCCCCGCAATGCACTGCTGATGGCGTCACATATTACATCACTCATGACATGGTCAGTGACATCACTGATGACATCACTGATGACATCTCAAATGACATCACTGATGACATCACTGATGACATCATCCATGTGAGAATTTAATGCATCTTCTCACACCCTAATATAAGTTTTGAAATTCCCCCGTTATAGTTAGTTCAGGTAACTATAACTCGCGCCCCCGCAATGCACTGCTGATGACGTCACATATTACATCACTCATGACATGGTCAGTGACATCACTGATGACATCACTGATGACATCTCAAATGACATCACTGATGACATCACTGATGACATCATCCATGTGAGAATTTAATGCATCTTCTCACACCCTAATATAAGTTTTGATACACCCACTCTAAATTACAGACTGCCATTCTCAAAACCATACACACTCCAATACCAATAAGTACATACCCACTCACTGATTCTTAGGTCTACACACACACATCTACTCACTCACCCGTACAGTCACTCATACTTACAGTCACTCAGTACAGGACTATCATATGCACTCATACACCTATATAAACACTCACACAACGCAACTCATCCATAGAGGTACTCACACACCTAGTCAGTCATGCAAATAATTAATCACACTCCAATTTACTCACCTATACAGTTATACACACCAGCTCACTTACTCATAAAAATACTAGCACATTCTTACGCTCCTATGCAATCACTGATGCAAGCACACACTCATCCATATAGCCACTCTCACAATCACACACTCTCACTTATAGCCATTTATATACTCCAACACACATATATACTGCCTTTCACATATGTAGTTACTCACACATGTACCACTGAGATATACATTCAATCACTAACACACCCATACACACACTCCCCCACCCATACAGTCCATCACAGACGCACTCTTGAAACCATGCACCCAGTGAATCACCCACTCACACATCTATGCACAGAGTCACACACACCCCACCCACACAAACACTGAGGCACCCATACAGATACTCAGAGAACCAATCCATAACCCATATAGACACTCATTTAGCTAGTCAGAAACCCATGCAGTTGCTTACACAACAACAGACAGACGGATACAGACATTCACACAGTTTAGTCACTCACCCATGCATCCAGTAAGATACGTTTAATCACTCACTTATAGACTCAGTCACGCACCTACTAAATCATCCATTCAGGCGCTTCTACACCCACTCATTCTTCAATACGCCTTTCCCTATATATATTAAACATATTTAAACTTTACAGAAACACACAGTCACTGGATGATATCATCAGTGATGTCATCAGTGATGTCACTGACCATGTCATGAGTGATGTAATATGTGACGTCATCAGCAGTGCATTGCGGGCGCGAGTTATAGTTACCTGAACTAACTATAACGGGGGAATTTCACGGGTTTTGTACGAGTGCAATGTGCAACTAACTATAACTGTCCCTAAAACCTTATGGTTTTTTCAGTGAATATATATATATATAGATATATATATATATATATATATATATATATATATATATATATATATATATATATATATATATATATATATTCCACAGCAGGAACCCAGGGGTACCACCATCCAAAGAAAGGCGCAACACCAGGAAACAGACTCCAAAGGCAAATTTAGAAATTCAATGATGGTTTATTTGAGCATCAAATGTCCAAATGATGCGTTTCGGCCGCCAGACATGCGGCCTTGATCACATAGCGCTCTACTGGTGAAAGGGTGATATTTATACAAATGTGTAAGTGGCAGTGTTTCTACTATGTTCATGGTGGTGACTGAGGAGTTTTGCAGCGTATGACTGTGGGCAATATGCAGTAAAGCACATGTGTGACATCATGTTTTACTACAGTGAGTACCGCAAGTGTAAGCAGACTATAAAATAGCTACCTGTCTGCTGAAGCCAGTGATTGCCCCAGTCCTCCCGCATATGTGTCCTGGATGCTGAAATCGGTGCCAGTGGCGACCACAGATGCAGTCATCCTAGCATGTAAGTACACAAAGTAGCGGAAAGAATGCCATATAGTGAGCAGTATGAGAAGAAATTACCGTGTGCTAATACATCTTAAACACGAGTTGAAATCCCCACATTAAGCGAGTCAGTAAATCACTGCTCTCGGCGCGTTTCTAAAAACAAATAAAAACGCCTGTGGAACAACTAACGTGTCTAGACGCGGTGCACATTGAGATGGAAAGCATGTCTCTATTAAGAGAACATGCTGAAGTTTCCCAACAACTCGTAGTACGAGGTTAAGTCATACCCCAAACAATGTGTTTGTTAGAGGAATTATGTTCATGGTGCGCCACAAGCAGCATAAAACCAAGGCTCATGTGGAAATGTCCAAATAAAGCTTTGGTGCAAATAAAGATACATATGAAATAACTGCAAAATGCAATGTATCTCGAAACTGCCACTAAATATAACTGAAAGTTAAAAAATGTTAGTGAGGGGGAACTGTGCTCATGAGCGTGTATATACATATTGAGGAAAGCGTGAGTACAAAAATAAGTAAAGTTACTAAAGTGTGGTGTTTGTGCCTCCTCAAGAGCATTAAAGTTACATAAAAATGCATAGAATGTACTGAGGAAAAGATGTGTGCGCTAGCGCTAGAAATATTCCGATGCCTGTCCGTGCTTGAACAAAATATGACTAAAGCAGCAATGGGTGTATAACACAGCGTATTGAGAAACAGTAACAATCTAATTCATGTTCATACGCAGTCATGCTATATGTACGTTAGTTGTTGTTCAGCATAGGTTACAAGCCTGCAGTGCCTATGTTTAAAAAAACAAAATTAAGACAAATGACATGACAGTATGAATACTGGGAAATGTCTTTGTGGTCGCACATAGCAAAAAATAACGGGAAAGCCAGCTACATGTAAATACAATGGGTGCACGGGCAGAGCCTAATATATACAGTGGAATATAAACAGTAGATGTAAAAAGTGAAATATATACAGGTAATAACATAAATATACAGCTGTAAAGCGATGGTATGCTCACTAAGGATGTGAAAGCCATGTTACGCTAAAGGAAGTGGTGCAGATCCTCCGTGGTGTTGAGCCCGGCGGGCGACTTGGTATTGAATTGCAGAATGTATCTACTCTCCAACTGCCTCAAAAGCTTCTCCCTGTTGCCACCCCGTCTAAGTGGTGGAACACAATCAATGACTGAATAACGGAGGTGCTCTAGATTGTTATTATGCACGTCCTTGAAATGCCTGGCTACGGGGTAGGCTGGGTCATTGTTAACTATTGCTCTGAGGTGCTGGAGAATGCGCAGGTGCACTTGCAGTTTAGTGCTCCCGATGTAGCGCAGCCCGCAGTTACATTCTAACATGTAAACCGCAAAGTCAGTTCTGCAAGTGAGTCTGTGCCTGATAGTAAGTGGCGCGTATCTAAAGGCTGAGTCTACCTTTGTAATGTTCTTACCAAATTTACATGCCCTGCAACTCTGGCATTTGACAAAACCCTTTCTGTCCGCTAGCCAATATATATATATCCACATCACATCCTCCGAACATATATATATATATATATATTACCACAAGTTCCCCAAATGTAAGCCCGCACTCCACAACCAGGTAAGTATCAAACTTCTTTATTGAAAGGCAAGCGGCTTCCCATCCCCGCATCAAGTCCTTGGCCTTACGCGTTTCGAAGCGTTTACTGCTTCTCATCAGAGGCCGTGACAGCTGGCACTTCAACAAGGCTTTCCTCATTCCCCCTGCATGCTTCCTCAGATTTATGGCTTCCGGTGCGCCTTCATGATGGTATCAATAATTGATGCATGCTGGGAAATGAAGTCTTTTTCCACCCAATTACACCCTCCAGTGGGTTTGTCAGCTACACGCATTTTAGGACATTACTTTTCACAGCCCTCCATTGAGCTGCAGGATGGGACTTCACTTGCCTTTTTTTTTTTTTAAAAAGGTGTCAGGCCCTGGGGGATGGGGTCCCCAGGGCCCAAAAAAAGGAAAAAGAAGGGGAGCCACACAGCCCCCCTTCTAAAAATTTTTTTTTTTAAAAAGACCCCAATCGTGCCGGAGGCCCCGCCCCCTCCCAGCAACACTCTGCAAACGCGCCCTGTGGCGCGTTTTAAATTGGGGAATTAATTCCCCTTCAATACTGGGGGTCCCTGGGGCCAACTAGCCCACCAGGTACCTCCAGTAAGCGCCACAGGGCTGCGTTGCAGAGAGGTGGTCCAGGCCATGCCCCTTTTTACACCTCTCTGCAACGCAGCTCTGTGGCGCTTACTGGAGGTACCTGGTGGGCTAGTTGGACCCCAGGGATCCTCAGGATTCAAGGGGACTTTATCCCCCAACTTAAAACGCGCCACGGGGCGCGTTTGCAAAGTGGTGAAGGGAGGGGACGGGGCCTGAGGTGACATGTGTGCAAACACACCCTGTGGCGCGTTTTAAGTTGGGGAATTAATTCCCCTTCAATCCTGAGGGCCCCTGGGGGCCAACTAGCCCACCAGGTACCTCCAGTAAGCGCCACAGGCCTGCAATGCAGAGAGGTGGTCCAGGCCACGCCCCTTTTTACACCTCTCTGCAACGCAGCTCTGTGGCACTTACTGGAGGTACCTGGTGGGCTAGTTGGACCCCAGGGCCCCTCAGGATTCAAGGGGACTTAATCCCCCAACTTACAATGCGCCAGGGGGCGTGTTTGCACAGTGGTGGAGAAAGGGGACATGGCATTTGTCTACCTCTCACCAATCCCACTGCGTGGGGCTTACTGGAGGTAAAAGGTAGGCTAGTTGGCCCCTAAAGGACCCCCAGCAGTGAAGGGGACTTCAATCCCCATCCAAGAGCGTGCCAGGGAGCGCGTTTGTAGAGTGGTGGGCAAAGTGGGCGTGGCCTGGTGCGAGTACTTACCAGTGCTGCTGTGTGGGACTGACTGGAGGTAATAGTTTGGGAAGTTGGCCCCCAAGGATGTCCTTGGGGGCCAACTACCCCTCTTGTTACCTCCAGTAAGTCCCACACAGTGGGATTGCTAAGACGTGTTCGGAGGCCATGGCCCCTTTCTCTACCACTCTGCAAACGTGCCTCGTGGCAAACTACGGGATGGGGGATGAAGTCCAATTTAGTCCTGAGGGAGTTTGGGGGCCAAGAATCCCTCCTGGTACCTCCTGTAAGTCCTACGCAGCGGAATTCCTAAGCGTTGGTTGGACGCCCAGCACCCTTTCTCCACCACTCTGCAAACGTGACTACTAGTTAAAGTAGCATATTTCTGCACCTCTGACTTAGAGGTAGTTTTAATCCCCCTGCCCTATTATGTACTAGGGCCTTACAGAGGAGGTCATGCTAATCACAGAGGTACCCCAACGCATAGTGTTCCCTAGTGTATGTAGGTGTTTTCACTGTATTCTAATTGTCTTTCACCATAGCACTGGCTCTAGGCCTGGTTAGTCAGAGTCAGTTACCACCAGTACCCGTCTGAAAAAGTTGTGGGCACAGGATGATTTTGCAACAAGGCCTCTTTCTGCTCCTCTGTTGGTTCTTTCTGCACATGTCTTGCTTCTTCCTGCACTTTTGTTCGTCTTTGTGGACTTCTGTTGCTTCTTTCTGCATTTCTTTTGCTTCTTTCTGTGCGTTTTTCTTCTTTCTTCACATGTCCTACTTCTGTAGGCATAGTTAGAAACTAGCATTTAAAAACCTTTGAAATTCACTGAAAAAACCATAGGTTTCAGACACGTTATAGTTAGAAATTAGCATTTAAAAAACCTTTGAAATTCACTGAAAAAACCATAGGTTTCAGGCACGTTATAGTTAGAAATTAGCATTTAAAAAACCTTTGAAATTCACTGAAAAAACCATAGGTTTCAGGCACGTTATAGTTAGAAATTAGCATTTAAAAACCCTTAGAAATTCACTGAAAAAACCATAGGTTTTAGGGAAAGTTATAGTTAGTTGGACATTTCACTCGTACAAACCAGAGAAATTCCCCTGTTATAGTTAGTTCAGCTAACTATAACTCGCGCCCCCGCAATGCACTGCTGATGACGTCACATATTACATCACTCATGACATGGTCAGTGACATCACTGATGACATCACTGATGACATCTCAAATGACATCACTGATGACATCACTGATGACATCATCCATGTGATAATTTGATGCATCTTCTCACACCCTAATATAACCTTTGATACACCCACTCTAAATTACAGACTGCCATTCTCAAAACCATAGACACTCCAACACCAATAACTACATACCCACTCACTGATTCTTAGGTCTACACACACATCCACTCACTCACCGTACAGTCACTCATACTTACGGTCACTCAGTACAGGACTATCATATGCACTCATACACCTATATAGACACTCACACACCGCCACTCATCCATAGAGGTACTCACACACCTAGTCAGTCATGCAAATAATTAATCACACTGCCATTTACTCACCTATACAGTTATACACACACCAGCTCACTTACTCATACAAATACTAGCACATTCTTACGCTTATACAATCACTGATACAAGCACACACTCATCCATACAGCCACTCTCACAATCACACACTCTCACTTATAGCCATTAATATACTCCAACACACATATATACTGCCTTTCACATAGGTAGTTACTCACACATGTACCACTGAGATATACATTCACTCACTAACACACCCATACACGCACTCACCCACCCATACAGTCCATCACAGATGCACTCTTGAAACCATGCACCCAGTGAATCACCCACTCACACATCTATGCACAGAGTCACACACACCCCACCCACACAAACCCTCAGGCACCCATACAGATACTCAGACAACCAATCAATAACCCATATAGACGCTCATGTAGCTATTCACAAACCCATGCAGCCGCTTACACACCAACAGACAGACGGATACAGACATTCACACAGTTTAGTCACTAACCCATCCATTCAGTAAGATACGTTTAATCACTCACTTATAGAGTCAGTCACGCACCTACTAAATCATCCATTCAGACACTTATACACCCACTCATTCTTCAATATGCCTTTCCCTATATATATTAAACATATTTAAACTTTACAGAAACACACAGTCACTGGATGATGTCATCAGTGATATCATCAGTGATGTCATTTGAGATGTCATCAGTGATGTCATTTGAGATGTCATCAGTGATGTCATCAGTGATGTCACTGACCATATCATGAGTGATGTAATATGTGACGTCATCAGCAGTGCATTGCAGGGCGTGAGTTATAGTTAGCTGAACTAACTATAACGGGAATTTCTCTGGTTTTGTACGAGTGAAATGTCCAACTAACTATAACTTTCCCTAAAACCTATGGTTTTTTCAGTGAATATATATATATATATGTATATATATATACATATATATATATATATGAAGAAACACACTCCTGAATACCAAATCCTTGGCAAGCAAAACAGGTACGGACCACCAGAGCTGGATTCTTTTTAAAGTGCTTTTATTGCAATTCGTTCAGCATGACGCGTTTCGGCCGTGTCTCCACGACCTTGATCACATATATATGAAATTAAGCAATGGTTGACTGTCAAGTTCATATACATTTGTAGATATATATATATATATCCAGACCAAAATACAATGCCTAGGCAAGCTGTAACACCTTTCCCACTTTGTATGTGTGCTGCACTGTATAGCACACATACAATATTGTACAAATGTGGAATTTAGTCTTAGCATTGTATTTTTTGATGGAAATATACACTTCCATTACAAAACTTATGTAACTTTAACTAACAGCCTTGCAGTATGGTGCAAAGGTGTGTGTGTGTAACTCGGCTGGCTGATTTTGTGCCAGGGCAGTTGTAATTCAAAATGACGGTAAAAAAAGCCAAGTTCTGATCATTAGTATGTTTACATTTTAGGTGACATAGAATATGCTCTCAGACCCTGGGTAATACACTTTAGCAAACCAAAGACACCATCTAAAGAAGCATATAATGCAGTACAACGCAGGACTTGTGCCATAATTGAGCAAGCATTTGGCATACTAAATTAAGGTCTGGAGGTAGGCGTTTGTACAAGGCAGATGCTTGTACAAGTAAGATGATTGTGATTTTCTGTACATTAGATATCATTGTGGTAAAAGGATCCATTGATATTGAAGAAGATATTGATAACAGATTTGTATCTGAAGATAATGCCATGAATACGCATGAAAATAGAGAATTGGAATCCCAAGAACGTGTTAGGCATAGGCAGGATGTAGTAAATAATTTCTTTACAACATAACCATATTATCATATTGTTAGACCTCTGATCCTTAGGGTGGTCTTCCCCTAAACCTTTTGCCTGCTTACCTCCTCTTTTTGCTGTTTCTTTTTGTTGGCCTTAGGGTTCTAAGCACTTTACCATTGCTGATCAGTGCTAAAGTGCATGTGATTCTCCCTAAACATGGTGATATTGGTGTATACCCAATTGGCATATATAGTTTACTCATAAGTCCATTGTAAAGTGGTATACCACATATGCCGGGCCTGTAATCTAAATGACACTAGTGGCAGCACTGATTGTGCCACCCATACAAGTAGCCTTTCAAAGCTGTCTCAGACATGCCATTGCAAGGCCTGAGTGGGCAGTGTACTGCCACTTTGACTTGGCATTTAAAACCACTTGCGTAGCCTTAAGTTCCCCTTTTATTACAAATACGTCACTCCTTAGGTAGGCCCTAGGTATCCCTAAGGGCAGGGTGCTATGTAAGTAAAATGTAGGACATGTACTGGTAAGTTTTGCACGACCTAGTAGTGATAAACACCCAAATTCGTTTTTCACTACTGTGAGGCCTACTCCTCTCATACGCAAATATTGGGATTTCTTTAATACACTTCTGGAGGAGCGAGTACCCAGGTGCGGAACCCAATGATGACGCTGTTACGATGGAAGCACGTAGCCAGGAAAACTTTCTAGTAAGGTTTATTCTTGAACTCTGCAGCAGTGAGGAGGACAGACTGGACGCTCCTCTTCCAGTGAAGCCTTGTCAACGTATGGCCCACAGGATTCCACAGCTAGGGCAGCTGGAAGCTGGAACCCTGTGAGGTCACAAGCCGGCACAGCTAACATAAACACAACACTTCCCCTTTCCCACAAAAGAACACAAAACAATTGAGCAAAATAAATTAACAGTAATAGAGATAACCGAGTGTGAGGTAACATAGATATATATGCGCAGATAAAAGTTAAGAACGACAAATGTGTGTGAGATAATCTTTCAAATGCTTGGGTTTAACACAAACTCTGCCAGCTCTGGTGAATTCAGAACTCTTGGGTCCAATACATTCATTAGAACCCGAAACAACTTTAGATTTGCAGACTTCAGCATTGCTAACATTAGCATTGCTATGATCGCTCACAACTTTAGATTTGCAGACTTCAGCATTGCTGACACTGGCATAGCTGTGATCAGCCACACAACTCTCCCCCTCTGTAATATTAGAATGACCACCATCCTTGGTAACACTGGACGTCTCAGAACCAAAAGCACCTTCAGACGGGGTACAATCGTGAATCCAATCATACCTGATCGGACGAATTTCAGCACGAGAACCATGCCGAAAACATTCAGGGAAATTATTGCCCCTAAACATAGCAATCCTATAGGCATGCCACACTTTCCCATCACTGAGTAAGGCAGAATTGCACATAACCTTGATAACCTTGAGAGGAGCAGAAAATTTACTTTCCCCTTTGCGTGTTAGTCTACCTTTCTTTACCTTAACAGTGTCACCTACACAAAGATGTACTTTTTTGGTACTATGAGATTGGTTATACTTGTCTCTGTACTTCAATTGAACAGCCTCCAAGGAATCCTTAACCTTCTTGGCAGACCACGAAACAGAACTGGTACATTTTAACCATCCAACATTGTCTTTGGTGCGAGGAGACCTGCCCCTCATCAGCTCGAAAGGAGAATGTCCAGAAGACTCACAGCGTGTAACTCTGTATGCACAAATGGTTTTTCTTAATTCATCCTCCCAATCCAAATGATTGCTAAAGGAAAGTTCAATTATATCCCTGATTACTCTGTTAAAGCATTCCACGCAACCATTTCCCTCCGGGTGGTACAGAGAGGTGGTCCTGTGAGTAATGCCAGATTCTCTAATAAACTTCTTGAAGATATCACTGACAAATTGCCCACTGTTATCAGAAATATTATCTTTAGGTAAACCTTCACATCCAAACACATCCGCCAAGAACAAAAGTACTGACTCCGAGTCTGCCTTGTCAACCACCTTGTATTCTGGCCACTTAGAAAAGTGATCCACTAAGACCAAAATATATTTCAGTAGTCCCACAGAATTTTTAACGGGACCAAAAATATCTATACCAATTCTCTCCCAAGACATATCAGGAACAACAATGGGATGCAAGGGAGATTTGTGGGTAACTAAACTCTTGTCACAATTAGTACACTGTACACAGTCTCTGATAACTTTCTCAACTTCTCTGTCAAGGCCAGGCCACCAATAAAATAGTTTGACCGTCGTGGCATAAGCTGATAATTTTACTACGAAAATCCAAAGGAGGAACTAATCTTCCACTTCTAAGTATAAGACCATCCTCAACAGACAAGTCGTTTCTGACTTACCAAAATGCTAAAAGATCCCTGTCCAAATGTGCTTTACCAGGCCATCCCTTACGAACATGGTCAAGGAC
Organism: Calotriton arnoldi; assembly: GCA_963921515.1. Lineage (NCBI taxonomy): Eukaryota > Metazoa > Chordata > Amphibia > Caudata > Salamandridae > Calotriton > Calotriton arnoldi. The sequence goes on along the minus strand of CAWUFW010000540.1, from coordinate 2,200,689 downwards.
AGAAACCAAAGTGTGGTCACGTAATAGTCCTTGAACCCACTCATCATGGGAAATGCTTTGCAATTCATCACGAAAGATTGTAGCAACCAACCAATCATCCCACTCATGTTTTCCTTCACAAGTAATAGGCAAAGGGCATCTACTGAGGAAATCAGCAATCCTGTTGCGAGCACCAGGTACATAAACTACTTTGTACACAAAATCTAACAACTGCACGGACATGGATGAAATTCTGGGTGAAACATTGCTAAGGCCTCTGGAGGTAAGAACCTCGGTAAGCGGTTTATGATCAGTCCTCACAGTAACACACGTATCCCAAATATATTGTCTAAAATGCCTAAGGGCCCAAACACAACCTAGAGCTTCTCGTTCAATTACTGAATATTTCTCTTCTGTGCTAGTGAGGGCTCTGGAGGCAAAGGCCACAACACACTCCTTGCCATCTTCCTGAATTTGAGATAAAACTGCGCCGAGGCCTTTCCCACTAGCATCGGTAGTAATGAGACTCTTAAGGCGTGGAGAAAAGCCCTTAAGAGCAGGAGCAGAACACACATCATTCTTGATACATTCAAAACTCAATTGACATTCTTTTGACCATGAAAATTTACAACCTTTCTTCAAAAGTTGCCTGATACAGTACATTTTACCCGAGAAGTTGTGTACAAATTTTGAGTAAAATTCGACCAACCCTAGAAAGGACCTGACCTCATCTTTATTCTGGGGAATGGGTGCATTCTTGATTGCGTCCACCAGCTCAGATTTGGGACAAATGCCAGCAAAGATGATTTCATGACCTAGATACGTAACACTTCTCCTTGCCAGTTTCCATTTAGATTCTTCAGCCATAACGCCGTTTTGTTCTAACACCTTTAAAATCTTAACCAGGATTTTATCATGTTCCGCTCTATCAGAGCCCATAACCAGGATATCGTTCTGGAAAAATACAATGTTTTCCATATCTTTGAATATCAGGTGCATGAGTCTCTGAAACATGGCCGCGGCAGATGCCAATCCAAAAGGTACACGTTTGAATTGGAAAATGCCAATAGGAGTAACAAAAGCCGTAAGATGCCTGCTGTCAACATGAAGGGGAACCTGGTGGTAAGCGGAGGTTAAATCAATAGTGGAGAACCAGTGCATGTTCCTAGTGGCCGAAAGTAATTCAGAAATTCTAGGAAGTGGAAAAATGTAAACGAAAATGTTTTTATTAAGTTCCCTCAAGTCCACACAGAGACGGATACGGCAGATTGGACTTGCATGCGACCACCAAGTGGGCAACCCAGTCAGATGATTCCACACGTTCAATAAGTCCATTGTCAACTAATTTATGTAATTCATTGATGACCTCCTCTTTGACACTCATGGGGATGTTTCTAACTTTATGTATGCATGGACAAGCGTCCTTTTTAAGGACAATTTTATGTGAAAAGCCTTTCAATTCACCAACACTCCCTGAAAAGACCTTAGGAAATTTGGAAATAATGTTGTTACAATCTTCATTTTTAGTTTCAGACACACTTAAAACAGGATCAGCACTGTTAGGATCAAGCAAAATCCCCAACTCGCCTTGATCCCACCACCCAAGAACACAAGGTCCCGAGGTAGAGATGTACAGTTTACATTCTGCACACCTTCCCTTGAATTCGAAAGACAGTTTCCGAAACCCTAGCAAGTCAATGGGTTCTCCAGTATAGCTGACAGGGTGGATGTCTGGAGTTTCCAAGAAATCCCCAAGTTTTTGAACAAAAGATTCAATGCAGGTATCTTGATTAATAATGGAATAAGGAGAACCTGAATCGGCCATGAGTGTAACATCCACACCACCAGCTACAATTTTACAGACAGGTTTTTCCTAACTTTACTCTCGTTACCATAGGATTCCTCCCTAACGCAGAGGATTTTTGACTCTTCAGTATCAGATTCTGTACTATCATCTTCTTGTACAAGCGCATCTACCACACATCTAACAGATTTAGATTTTCGACAGACACGAGCATAATGTTCTGAAACTTTACAATTAGCACATTTTTGACCTAATGCAGGACACCTTTTATCATGGGCAAAATGAGAAGAACTCCCACATCTGTAGCATTTTCCCTTCAAGTCAGCAAACCTGTCATTTTGAAAGGACTTAAAACTTTTTTTTTCCTTACTTATATCTTTCTCCAATTTTTTCTTGTCCTGTTCATTAGAATGAGCACGAGAACCTCTCGCAATTTTAATAACATCATCACCCTGGACAAATTTAGAAGAGACTACCGTTTTGGCACATCTGGATGTAAGTTCTGCCTTAGAAATAATGGCAGTGATTTCACGAAGACTGCCATCCCCATTTATCCACAGTTTGTCTTGTAAATGTGTATTGTTACAATGCATAACTAATTGGTCACGAATTAATTCCTCTTCAATGACCCCAAATTTAGAAGGAAGAGCCAAATTCCCCAAAGCAGCAATGTAATCTTCAACTTTTTCATCAGCACCTTGTTTGCGATGATAAAAATTGAAACGATGTACCGCTTTGCAGACAGTGGGTGTAAAATATGCATCAAGATCAGCTAAGGCATGAGAAAAAACATCACCTTCATCACCAGCTCTAGGTTTTTTTCAATGCGATTATAAATACGTAACCCACCAGAACCCAAACAGTGTAATATAATTTTCTTTTTCCTTTCTAGAGATAATTCTTCACTTTCAAAAGCATCTAGATAGTTAATTGAATAGTCTTTCCACTCTTCCCACCTCAAACTTGACACTTCGCCATCTTTGATCATGAAAGGTTGAGGAGCTGGAAGGTTCAATGTGGCCATGTTGAGGAAACTGTCCCACGTATAAATCACACTTGAAAATAGATAAAATTCGGTAAGCAAAGTGCATTAGGTGAGTCAAAACTACAAGGTTAAAACACTAAAATTGAAGTCACAGGAAAAGCAATACTATAAGAATGTCGCACTAAGTGTGTGTATCACTGTTGACAAATAGTATAAAATGTAGACCTCAGTAAACACACACTGCGCGTGTTTAAAAGTTACAGTGAATAAGGTTGAAGATGTTGCAACTGTTGTAGATGGACCCAGACACACAGGTGTATGTGTCACCGTTGTAGAAGTCGATAATTTAAATGGATACCGATAAACGTCAGTGTGCATGTGATAATAGAAAATAGCAGACACGCTGGTGTGCGTATCACCGTTGAAGCGATAAATAAAGAAACTGGAGTGGACACGTCGATGTGCGTGTCACCGTAAAGAAAGGCATGAAATTGACTTCAGACCATAACCAAAATGGCCGCCTCGTAGGTACGTTGCGTGCGTAACGCACAATAGAGCTTCGATCCTTACTTAAGATGGCCCCCAGACGCTGTGGAGCGTAACTGCGTACGTGAGCAATGTTACAAAGCCAACACGTTGCCAGGATACACCATGCAGAAAGCAAGTGAGGCAGGAGTGTCGCGCGGAGTGGAATACAGGTAAGCTTTGAAATGCACACACTCAACTGCCAACAGTAAATAAAGTAAGAATGTACCAACCTCCGATGCGAATAATAAGTAGAAGGACACAATCCTTCAATTGCTTGTACTCTTTGAATTGAAAAGAAAAAAATATCACAGAATTCCGGAGTCGGTAGCGATGAATCCTCAAGAAACCGCAGCGAGTGAAGTAGTTGGCAGAATCACGCAATTCTTGATAAAGTGTGAAGAGTAGATTCCACAGCTAGGGCAGCTGGAAGCTGGAACCCTGTGAGGTCACAAGCCGGCACAGCTAACATAAACACAACAGACGCTACCCACTAGGTCACACCAGTGGAGATTATATATACCACTGGTGGTAATTACTGGTAGAGGTTTTCTGGGATAACACTTGAGGGACTCTGGTATTAAGACCAGTGCAGTTCACTCTTCTTTTGATTTATGAAAGTACGATTAATGAGAGCTGAGTGAACCACTCTTATGCTTCTTTCTCCCCCCTCTCTTAATTGTTGATTAAATTATTTAAGTAATTAACATCATAAAACTAGCAATTGATGTGTTATGTACATGTACCATATAACTTCCTGTTCTGTGAACCAAAATCCTTTGAACTTTCATGTGTAAAATGCTGAATGGACAGTGTTCCCATTAAATGTATTCCTTAACACGCCAACATCTACCATGAACACTGTGCTACGCTCTCCATGATCAGCACCATACCTACAAAGCATTTTCATTTAGATATGCACATGGGATGTTTGGCTACTCTTCCACTGTAGCTATCCATACTACCTCAGGAATTTCAGTATTTGTGCTCTCTCGTCTGTATGTCTACAGTCCCCTAAATAACCTTATGAATGACAAGGCACTGACCTTCCCAAAAGAGGAAGCATCGTCCTCACAAAAGTTTTATTACTCTCATGTAGTGTAACTTATTAGGAAATACACTTGAGGAAAATCGAATGTGTCCCTTTATACTCTTTACTTACGGCACATCATAGAGACAGACGTATGGAATATTCCATATATCTGTGTGCTCCTCCCTCTGTGGAATCCATTTATATTAAGATTCCATTTTGTGAAGCTCATTAGGAGCAAGCCGTCCAAATGTTGACAGGCCTGTTGGACAGTAAGTGAACTTGAACTGTCTGTACTTTTTGCTGCAACTGCAGAATTGATAATGTCGCAGCTGTTTATGCCACATTGCTACTATGCTTCTCTTTCTGATTTCATACATCAATGCCTATATATAGCCGAGGATATAATTCTAAATATTGATTGGATAAATGTGTCTTAAACCGCTATTGTTAAGGCAAGCAACTGGCTCTCATTGACTGTGTATCATTTGTGCAATATCTGCATTATGGATTGTAAGCCATACAAACCCATGTTAACGAAGAGGAAGAGGTGTGGCGCAGCAGCGAGGGTGGCTGACTCCGGAACACCGGGGCTTCACGGTTCGATCCCGGCGCAGGTGGCAGGTTAGACTATCACCATGTGACTCTGGGCAATAGCTCGCTTAATCTTCCCGACGGCCCCCTGCGCCATAACACCCTTAGGGGTAATTGTTCACGCTTTACAAATACTGGTATCAATGTCTGTAAAATGAGGAGGTCCACGCTGGTACCTGGCTCCTCACAGCTGTTGAACAATAAGGATATGTTACAATTTCACTGCCTTTTGTATGTTTTTATTATAAGCTCTCACACTTGTGTGTAGCAAGTGTCTGTGAGGAAAGAACACCAACACATTCATAGTAAGTACAATGTGATGCACCTCATAGTGTACGAAACACCACAGTTCAGCCAGGTAGCACATACCTAATGTATCCATTCCAGTTATGTGATAATTTCATAATCATTGTTTCCTGTCTACATGCTACTGGCTCACTCTGTCCCAAGGTGCATGTGTGTTTCTACAGGGGATGTTATGAACCTGTGTCAGGCACAATCCCCTAAACAGATATACTTCATAGTGCAATGTAACTGTGATAACAGTATCTGATATCTATCCAATTTCTTCCCCCTTCAGTATGCTATAGATTCAGATATCAATCAATATATGATGTATACACTATACAATTCATTATATTATTACATGGATGTAAAGGAAAAGGTGATTATTTGCTACAACACCCATCAAGCTCGTATAGGTGTTAAATTGAAATAGCTTTCCTATTTTTGAAGGTGCATTGCAGTACGTGTCATAACATTTTTCAATTTGTAGTCCTTCATTATAAAATGTTTAGCCATGGAACTCAGATATGTTGAACACCAACTCACTAGCAAATTGTAAATCAATAAACATCACTGCTACCCTTTGTACCTTTTGTTGCAGAAAAAAACATACAGTGAAATGTGATAATAATTCAATGTGCCTAATGACATCATAACTTATAAGTGAAGTTGTCCATCCCAAAGTTGATCATTGTATCCTTTCTGGTAGCACAGATGTACAGATGATGTACATGTGTAGTCATTTCTAATACGATCAAATGCTCATTTGTCTTCAATATGTGCAATCATCTAACATCCTTATACACTCTCTTCTGTAGTGAGGGTGGTAGCAAACATAGCACCATAGGATATAACATAGCCAGGATGTAAAAGGAATGTGACTTGTCAATATGCTTTTTATGGTTCCAAACTTTTAATTAAAGTTTTATAACATGCATAAACCTGACCTACATCCATTAGGCTGGTGAGGGGGAAAGTTATGAGGGGTAAATCAACTAAGGAGAGATCCAGAGGGACAGAAATAAGGAGAAATGAGGATGGGGGTTAGGAGTTGGGTGTATGGGGAGAAGGACGGGCAGGCCAGACTGGGAACACAAACCAGCCCTGGCAATTCTGTCGGACGGCCCCAGGGTGGGGGGGATGATGGGGGGTGGGGGGAGATGCTAGCAAGAAGCAGCACTGCTTCCGTTTTAGCACTGCTGCCAGTTTTGTTACAGGGGCCCGACAACCGGCCCCCAGTAACAAAACCTGCCCCACCACCCTTCCGGCCCATCGGGAAAACGCCCGGTGACCGCTACGGCCAGTCTGCCCTGAGGACGGGTAAAGTGCAATGTGCATGCATATCTAATATGGACGAGTTCTTGACAATATGGAGGGAATCGCTCCCGAGTGGATAGGAACGCCCCAGTAGTTGCATGTCAGAGGGGGTGAACTCAGATGTGGTGAGTCAAATGACCTGCAGGTAGCAGGGCCAAGTACGTTCTCTTAAGTCCTGTAAGTGCACACAGGGCCCCCACATTTTGTCAAAGTCTAGCAGGGTGGACTCCAGAGCAGTGGTGAGTTTTTCCATCCCCATTAGATCCCACAGTTTATGTAGCCAGTCTGCATGCGCTCATGTATTATATGTGCCCCAGTGTGTCAGGATAGCTTGTTCGCTGCACAGAGGGCGAGCGTGAAGGCCTTCCATTTTTAGGATTTCAAGGGGGTAGGTCAGGACATTGGGGAGGCCTAACAGAATGTAGCTTGAGAAGTGAGAAGCTCTGTATTAAGATGTCAGTAATGCCAAGTAAGGACCTTGTCCCAATGCTGTTGGAGCTTGGGACAGCGAAAAAGGAGATAGGTAAGTGTGCCAGACTCTCTGTAGGAGTGCCAACATTTGTCTGTTGTACCTTGTCTCCACGCTGCCAATCTGGTCGGGGTATAGTACCAATAATGGGCGAGTTTGAGCATGGTTTCCTGTGCCGCTGAGGAATGAGCCAAGGAGTGGGTTCTGTGGACGATATCCACCCATTCTTTGGGTGTAAAAGTGCGCTCAAGCTCAACTTCCCATCTGGTCAGTGCTGGGGATTTGGACGGCTTTAGAGTTCTCGTCAAAAAAACATAGATGTCACAGAGCAGTCATTTGTCACTAACAAGAGTGACCATCCATTTCTCAAATAGAGTCAGTTTGCGACTAACATGAGGATGGACCTGGGGTCGAGTGACCCAGTGTGCACTACCATTCTTCTTGAGTTAGAAGGCCACAGGAATCTTGCAGTTGGGCAAAGTCTGGAGGCCGGTGTTGTCAATTAAATCCCCAACCTCTTGCAGCCCGCCACCTGTCAGGCCTCATACTCCTTGCCAGATTGATCTGGTGTAAAGTCAGAATTGCCAATAAGTGGAGATATGGTTGAGGAGAGTGACTTCTTGACGTACACTGTATTCCAGGGGGCGCCCACTGTGACTCGTGTTACCGGGGAGATGCATACTCCAGGCAGTCCTGGGGAGCCAGGATATCTACCTGATGTGGATGGCAGCAGCTGCCTAATCTAGAAAGCAGCAATGTTTCTCCGAAGGGGCCTGGCCCATTCAGCAATGTAGCTAAGTTGTGCAGCGAGGTAGTAGTTGGTTACGTTTGGGATACCAAGGCCACCATCTGAGATTGTCGCGTATTCCCTCTTCCTTACCATTTGTGGTCATTTCCCTTCCCATCTGAAGCTTTCGATAAGTTGCTAGAGTGTCTGGAGCATGCAAGCAGGGGTTTGGAGAGGGAGGCTCTGCATGATAGGGAATTTGGGTTAATAGTGTCATTTTCAATTCTGCTACCCTCACTTTCCAGGGAAGGCCTCCTGATCTTCCAGCCTGCAGTTCTGAGAATGCCATTTTTAACAAATCTGCATAATTAGGCTCCACCATTTTGTTTAGGAAGGAAGAGACCTTTAAACCAAGATAGGGAACCAAGTGCGTAGACCATGGGAGAGGGCGGGCAAGTTCCAGCTGTGCTCTTTCATGGGCCAGGGGCGTGAGATTAAGAATTTGGATTTGGGATTTGTGCAGATTGACACTGAACCTGGAGAGTCATCCAAAGGCTGTCAGTTCCTGCAGGAGCACCAGGATTGAATTATGTAGATTTGCGAGAATCACCATAACGACGTCTGCATATGAGGCCAGATTAAGAGACTGGCCGCCCATAGCGATGCCCACAATTTGCCGGTTCGCTCTGATGAGTTCTGCCACCGGCTCTATATACATGGCAAAAGGAGTGGGGACAGGGGACAGCCTTGTCGCCTTTCCCTGTGGCTGATAAGAGGCCGAGAGATGGTGCCATTGACCCAGACTCAGGCAGTGGACTGCTTGTAGCTACTCCTTATGCATGCCTGGAACTGCAGTCCCACACCCAATTTAGCTATTACGCTGTACAGAAACGGCCAGTGGACATGGTGAAATGCCTTCTCGGCATCAATAGAGACCAACAGCACAAGGGAACGGGCCTTTGAAACTTTATCCATCAGGTGCAGTAGGCACTTGGTGTTATCACTGCAAGTCTGCTTGGGGATGAACCCAGTTTTATCTGGCTCAATAAGGCACTGCATATATCAATTAAGTCTGGCTGCTAGGATACTGGTAAAGATCTTGGCATTGACATTAAGAAGTGAGATGAGTCGGTATGCCGAGCATTGAGTTGGGTCCTTCCCAGGTTTGGGAATTACTTTGATCACTGCTTCCCTCATGGTAGGTGAAAGTGTAATAGAGTCTCAAAATGAGTTGCATATTCTTGCAAGGAGTGGGCCAGTCGGGGCCCAAAGGTCTTGTAAAACGGGGGGTGAAGCCATCGGCACCCAGGGCTTTATCTGGTTGCAGCTTAGATGTTGCCATGAGGACCTCCTGAGCTTGGATGGCAGTGCAAAGTAGAGCAGCCTCAATGGTTGGTATGGCTGCAGTGGTGACGGCAGTGAGGTAATCCGTAATTTCAGCCGAGTCAGCCGCTATAGGCGTATAGAGAGTCACACAGAATTGCGCAAAGGCCTAGGCAATCCTTTCATGAGACATTCCGGTTGGTCCGTCTTCCACCTGGATCTCCGAAATTCTAGCTTTTTGGGCTCGGGCCTGAAGTTTGCACACCATAAGTCACCCCACTTTGTTGCTCCCAGTATAATATTTTTGTGTGGTCCGCAGTAGTGCATATTCTGCCTTGTCGAGATCCAGGGCATTGAGTTGTTTTCTAAGGAGGGTTAGCTCTCGCCTGAGCCTGTAAGCAACCGTGCATTGATGTTCAACTACTAAATCACGCATTCTCCCCTCTAGGTCTGCTTTTGTGTCTGCTCTGACTGTGTTGAGGTAAGTTGAGATGGCCTGGAAGTGGACTCGAAGAACTGCTTTCTGAGTCTCCCACAGGAGAGGGATTGGGGTGTCCAGTGTTTCATTGTGTTGGAGATAGCTTTGAAGAGTAGTCATTAGTTCTTGGTGGGTAGGGTCATAGGTGAGCAGCTTGTCGTTCAATCGCCACAGTAGGCGAGGTGCTGGAGATGAGGGGACTTTGAAAGCAAGCCAGATAGGCGAATGGTCAGAGAGCGCAGCCACTCCTACATCAATCTTAGTAGTTGCTGTACACATACGGGGGAAGCTAAAAAATAGTCCAACCTGGCATAGGTTTGGTGGGTGGCAGAAAAGATGGCGTAGGCTCTTGTCTTCGGATGGCGCGCTCACCATATATCCGTAAGGCCAATCTCCCGCAGCCAGTCCAGCCCTTTGGGAGAGAGTGCATCAGTCTATTCTGCCCTTCGGGTCGAGCGGTCTAATTAGGAGTGTGGGACAAAGTTGGAGTGGCCTCCTATCAGGAGATCTTTATCCAGAGAAAGGAGAACCTGGTGGAGTGCCAGGTAATGAATTGCTCCTGATGGTCATTGGGCACATATAAGAAGGCCAATGTGAAGGAGTATTGGTCACATGTGATTCAAATAGATAGTAAACACCCTGGGATTTCTGCCTGAATCCCCAAAATGTGCCCCCTAAATGTGTTGGAGAAGATGATGGCACCCTAGCCTGTTTAGTAAGGCTTGAGGAAAAATGCTGTGTCGTGAACCATCTGGATCGCAGTCTTTTCCAAACTTGCTTGAGGAGGTGGGTTTCCTACAAAAGACAGATGTCAGAGCCTTCGTCGCGCAGGAAGGAAAGTGTTGCCAGGCGTTTCACTGGGCCATTAAGACGTCGAACATTAAGGCTAAGTATCTTCACCCTACCAAAGAGACGTAATCGTGCTATAGGGCTGGGATGTATGTTGCAGGTTATTAGAACTCGGCAGATGCACATCTTGAATAGAACGATGTCCGGGGGGTTTGGCCGATAACAGGAAAGTCTCAAACAGGGAAGGAAAAGAGCAGTAATTACCACAGCCATCCAAAGGAGGGTGTTGCCACCAACCAAAATGATGAAATGCTATTGGAGGGAGAGCTGCCCGTGCCCCACGGACGTTCATGCAATGTTATAACTGAAGCGGGTAAACCTGTAGTGTAATGGCTGGCGTTTCTGGGTAGCTCCAAAGAAACCAACGGGAGTGAATGAGGTCCCTATTGAGGGGTCCAAGGTCTCGGGCAGCCTTTGCTGTCACAGCTGATGGAAGAGCTCCGAGCGTTGTCTACGGTAGTCAGCATCGGTTGGACCACAGGCCTTCTAACCAGGGGTTCACTGCCGGTGAGTCCTGCGCCCTATGCAGGGTTGAGGCTTGTTCAATTCAGGCCTGGGGTCTGAGTTCTGTGAAGATGAGGCCAATCCCAGGAGAGACTGGGCCACTTCCATGGTGCTGACTGCCCTCATCTCTTTGTCCCAAATGAAAAGCAGCTGAAAAGGGTGGCCCCATTTGTATTTGACTCCCTTGTCGCGGAGGAAAACCGTCACCTCTCGAAGGTCTTGGTGGTTGTGGAGGGTAATAGGCAAGAGGTTTTGATATAGCCATACCCGATTGCATGAGGGGGTTGTGAGCCCTTGCTGCCGTCAGGAGCACATCTCATTGCTTATAGAAGTGGAGGGAATTGAGAATGTCTTGAGGCATACCAGGAGACTCCACCAGGTATCCCGCTCCATGAGTGCGGTCGAGGATAATGTCCATGTCTGCAAGGTGGGAAGGAGTTGTTTAAAGAGGCGTATGAACAAGCCCTCGAGATCGCCATTCTCTGCATTAAGGCGGATGTCCTTAATTCTAATGTTGGAGCGGCGCAAAACGTTTTCTTGGTCCTCCATTTGTGAGTGCAAGGCAAGGTTCTGCTCCTGCGGATCCAGCGTTGCTTGCCTGTGGCTGCCTAGCTCCTCTTTTCTGGCATTGCTATTGTCCTCTAGGATGACTATGCGCTGGATGAAGTCTGCAAACTCCTTCCTAACCTCCTACATGTCCACCGCCATTTCGTACCTCAAGGTAGCAAAGTAGTTCTGCACTTTCTAGAAGTAGGATTCAAGGAAGGAGTGGGTGACGGGTGCATTGGGGGCATCCTGCTCTGCGGGCAATGGAGAAGAGTCATAGGCTGCTTAATCTAGGGGCTGCATATCAGGCGGAGGATACGTTTTTCTCATGGCAGCCTTAGCCAGCATATCCTTTAGAGTGGCATCTTTTCTCGGTTTATGGGTGGCCATATCAAGCGTTGTGCACTGTGGGAGGTAGCTGCAGCCGCTAAGTAGAAGAGAGGCCAAAGGGTGGGGGGCCAACGGAGGTACTATGTTGTTGGTCAGGCTTGGCAGTGCTTCTCAGTCCACCCCCTCAGTGACATCCCGCTTATTCGATAGCCGTACACTGATGGGGCCCAGTCCTCCTCAAGGCCGACGCCGGGCCTCTCGCTGTCTCCATTGGGTACTACATTTATCTAGGGTATAAATAAAGGACATCAGACACCAACTCTTCTGTATACTTCTGACCTTGTGGATTCCCTGCCAGGAAGAAGGACTGCTGTGCTGCTGAAAGGACTGGCATCCTACTGGACTGCTGCTCTGAAGAACTGCTGCCCAACTGTGATGACCTGCTGCCTGCTGCCCTCTTGCTTGAGTGAGAAGGACTGGACCTGTATCTCCTGAACCCAGAACCCAGAGTGACTCCAAGGGCTAGTTGGCTAGTCTCCTAATCTGAAGCATCAGGGACAAAACAAGCTCCAACCACCTTGCACCTGCATCTGCCATCTGTAAGTCTACCCTGTGAAGGGTGCCCCCCCAACCCTGGACCCTTTGAAGTGGACTTAAAGTGCTCTGCCAGCCATTGTGGATCCAGTGAAACTGATGCATCTCCTCTGTTGCGCGGTACAAACCCAAGTAGAACCGGCACATCGGTGCTGTTGTGTAGATTTGATCCGTCTCAAAGCCCCACATCTGCTTCGCAGCCCCATCTGAACTGCCGCTGTGTAACACATCCTCTGTGCAGGCCCTTCTCATCACAAATCCCATCAATGGGATCCTCGACAATTACAAAAGCCCTCACATCGCAGCATCGCCGCTTCTCGAAACCAATGCATCCCTTTGGCTGCGCGTTGCATCTTCAACGCGGGTTCTCGCAACGCTCCACAATCCAGAATTTATTTTACTCTGTTCAGCGGGCATAACTGGGCCCTGTAGCCAGCCCATGCTCCATCACGGTTGGCCTGAAATTGTGACTTTGTCCCAGTCGGCGTTACCAGATATCTGCAGCTGGCACTTCGTGCTATATTGGTGCTATTTTCACAAAACTCTTTGAAATTTATACTTATTTGATTTTTGTTGTTTTGGCTTTGTTTCATTTATTGAATAAAATTCTATTTTTCTAACTTGGTGTGTGATCTTTTTTTGTTGTGTTTTTACTGTATTACTGTTTGAAGTGCTGCACAAATACTTTACACATTGCTTCTAAGTTAAGTCGAAACTGATTTGTGGCAAGCTCCCAGAGGGCTGAGCACAGGTTAATTTAGGGTTGATGCCTCACCCTGACAAGGATCGTGTTTGCTGCTTAACCAGGGCCAACACCCCAGTCAACCAACAACACAAGTTCTTATAGTAGCCTTTACAAAATAAAAAAATGGGGGTGGTTGCAAGGGAATGCCCATCTAATACCCATGGACAGCTTCCATGACACTTATTAACTGAGACTGCCTGTACTCAAGCCCAACCTCACCACATGCCTCCACTCACCTACTCAGCGCCTGGATAGCCTCACGGGTGACAAGCAGCGCTCTACAAATCCACCTTACATTACATTACAATAACATAAAGCTGGGCTTTGCCCAACTTTGTGTTACTCTAAGTCAACTGTCCTGGCCAGAACTTGCATTGGACTGTAAAGTACATGTACAACCATGTTAGGAAAAGGTGCCTGACATTTTTTTATAACAATAGTTAGCATGAGGCTCATATGCAAAGTATGAATGATGATAGCTGCTAATTTGATGACATATAATAGTAATTTTGCCTTCTAAATATCATTACAGACCCAGGGCCATATTTTTCAAGTAGTTGCGTCACCCATGCGCCATGCAATGGGGCGCAATGGCGACGTAAATACTAAGGGCCCGATTCACAGAACTAACTTACAACAAAATCCTAAACTTACTACTCATGGTATTCACAGAATGCACTTACGACTGTCCTAAGTTTACGTCCGCAATCGGGCCGGAATTTCCGCACCCGGAGTGGAAGCTCCACACCCGGAGCGGAATTTCCACCATCGGGCCGGAATCTCCGCTTCAGGGCCGGAATACCCACAATCTGGTGTTAATTGACTATATCTGATGCATTGTGGGTATTCCGGCCTGAAAGCGGAGATTCCGGCCCGATGGTGGAAATTCCACTCCGGGTGTGGAGCTTACACTCCGGGTGCGGAGCTTACACTCCGGGTGTGGAGCTTACACTTTGGGTGCGGAAATTCCGGCCCGAGTGCGGACGTAAACTTAGGACAGTCGTAAGTGCATTCTGTGAATACCATGAGTAGTAAGTTTAGGATTTTGTCGTAAGTTAGTTCTGTGAATCGGGCCCAAAGTAATATTTATCAAGTCACCCAAGGCCACCTAGCATGGCCCTGCATGGCTTGATAAATTTAGAGTAACGCAACACATCACAAATCACTGTGTTGCATTATTCTGCCCCAGGAAGGCGTTCCATGGGTGGTGCATGGGTGTTCCCACGCAACAGCAATGGATTTCGGTGCATTCCCAGATATACCATGAGAAGTAGAGCTGGAAATGTGTCAAAATGATACACATCCACAGGGGAGGCATAACAAGGAGAAATATCTTTATTTCTCCTCGTTTTTTACTTTTTCTATGTGTGCTGCATTTTGCAGCACACATAGATAGAGGAAAGTGCCTCAGGGGATTGTTTTTTGCTGGAAGTTGTCCCTTCCTGCACAAAAACAATCCTGTCTACAACACACTCACCCTTACACCATGGTGCAAGGGTGCCTGCGTTGGCGCTAGGCAGCACAATGGGCGCCAGCGCTGTGAAAAGACAGGAATGTGCCATATTATGCTAAATACGGTGCATTGCTGCCCTTTCCCAAGGTGCCTTGCTGCGCTGAGCGATATTTTTATAAATATGCCCCCCATACCTGTGTGCATGATGCAAGTTATTACAAAACAAAGTGTTACATAGCCAAGAAATCTTGAGGTTCAAACGAGTATATTAACTTGCTACTATCACACCTTATCAGTCTGCCATTTTATCACAAATGACCATTGAAAAAAATAATGCTCAAAACTAATAAAGCACACATATAAACTTACCATCATCCTCATTATCCCTATCAAACTAAGATGGGTCAATGGGTTCAGGTCCTCCTGAGATATTAGCATACATTTATAAATCGAAAATATCATTAATTAAAATGCTTAATGGCATGATACAAAGTGGTTGCTAACAGAGTTATGTAATCAATATATTTAATCTGTTGTACGTAAAATAAAATGTGTTGATGCATTGTTATTAGCATGATTTCATGCACAGACTGATAAAAACACACACATGGATATGCACATTTTTATTACTCAACATATTCTGTTTAACATGTTTACATAATGAATGGATTGAAGGCAACAATAATACAGTTTTAAATAACATCTTTCAACCATATATTTCATTTAGTAAATGTATGTATTCCACTTACCAACTACTCTATTTACTTTAATGCCCAGGTGGTGTAGTAAATCAATAATATTGGCCCCGCAATGCTAGACCTGTAGCATGGTACGCTGTAGCTCACTAGCTTGTGACCCGCGATAAGCTACCCGATTCCACTTATTCTTCCTCTCATGTAGGGGATATCCCTGTCCTGCACGTCCACCTGCCTGAAGCATTTTAGATAGGTAGTGTATTACATAGTGTAGCAGCATTCCTATTTCCTCTGTATCAAATATTTGACACACGTTAGCACCACTTCTAACTCTCTGTGCTCCCTGCCTATGTTTGGCCATGTTGAAAAATGTCCCTAGCTTCCACCGCTAAAACAATGAAAGCTAGAATATATTACAAGTTTAAGGCTTGCACAGGTATCTGTTAAAAAACAGTTACCAATATGGTGTTTCTGGATGTGATTCTCATCAAGCCCTGTAGTTGTCTAAGAGGAAAGCGTGTGGCATACAAATGCATAGATGTGCGTTGAACGATGACGACATACGTTTGAGTCTGGCTTTTCACTGGCTTTTGTGTCAGTTTGTGCTACATTTTTAGCGGGAGTACCATTACATCAAAGAACTGAAAGATCATCATTATCAAGTAGTGCAGAGGGTTAATATGCCTATTCGAAAGAACATCTACAATGCAGATCACATAATTGTAATTTATGTTGATAGCTCTGTGGGTTATTGCTTTTGTCTCTAAGATCCTTTCATTACTTGCAGTTCATAAGTTACAAGCCTAATATAGCATGATATATGAACTGTCATCAAATAGCTGCATAAAACTGCAAGGCTTAGGGTTGGAGCCATATGTTTTTCCCAAGTCTTCCATTATCCTAATTTTGCTAAAAAGGTTTAGCATTAGTAGAAATACATTCTTATTAGTTAAGCCAACCTCACCCACTATTGTTCCTTTTAAATACATAGGGCCAAATTTACAAGATTCTCACACAGCACTGCAGCTAAAAATGATGCTATGCTTTGCATTATAAGGAGAGAGAAGGGGAGCTCCATATCAACAGAGATATGGCTCTCTCTTCCCCTCTCTCTAGCTCCAGTGCAGAATTTTGTTGCCAACCGCCATGCACACACCTTTGCGCCATAGTGCAAGGGTGTGTCCAAGAGTCTGGCATAGGTTTTGTAGTGGAAGGGTTCCCTTCCAGTGCAAAATACTATGGCTAGACAGATTTGAAAACGTTCCTACTTTGGGGCCGATTCCGATCTCGGCCGGTAGGGCTCCGAATCGGATTCGGCTTAACCGGATCCGATTCGGAGCCCTCTTTCCCGACCGATTCGGACGTGCGTCCGGGTGAGCGAGTACGATGCGAGCGCTCGCGAAATCGCCGACCGACTCGTTCGCGGGACCCAACCGCACCGACCGACTCGCACGGACACGACTCGCACTGCATAATGGAGACGTTCCCCGGCCGGGTAAGTACGATGCGCGCCTCGAGCAGTCTGACCAACTCGCGAAGTCCGGCTCCAAAGAGCAGTCGGAGCCGCACTTTGGGGGTCCGTGTCGGACCCCCCCCCGTACGCGTAGCCGCGCGAGTCGCACACTGGGTCCCCCTACCTGTGCTTGTACGGCGCGAGTCACCTCGACGCGTACTGGCTGTAGGGGGCGCCCTTGTTCGCCTCGCACCCATTGAGTCAATGGGAGCCCGCGTACGCGTTGTACGACCGGCTCCCATTGACTTCAATGGGAGTCCGACCGAATCGAGTCCAATTGCATGCGAACGCATCGTACTCGTTCGGTCGGACTGCTAGGGTCCGATTCGGTCGGAAATCTCTCCGGGTCCGGCTCGGTCGGGGAGATTTCCGGCCTGAATCGGAATCGGCCCCCTTGTATGTGTGCTGTACAGTGTAGCACACATGCAAAGTCGGAAAAAAAAGGCAAAATGAAAGCATTTCTCATTTTAACGCCAGCTTTAACATAGCATTAATTTTTAACGCAAAAGCCAGACTCAAATTTTTGGTAGATAGGGTTTGCATCAAAAAGCATGGGTGGTTGTATGAGAACGCCCATGTACCACCCATGTAACGCCCCTTCACGCTAAGTAACTCAAAGCAGTGCTTTGTGCTGCTTTGTGGTATTTGTAGGCACATTTCCATCCCAAAATATGTTTTGCGGTGGAAAGTAAATAACAAAAAAAACTGTTGCACTGGTTTGCGTTACTTTTGTGATGCAAAAACAGTGCTAAATGTTTGTAATTCTAGCCCATAGTTTGGGCTTGTCGAGACCAAGTGCTCTTGAAATTGACTGCCTTCTAGTATAGATGACATGATTCCTACAGTTTGTAATCCACATTGTATTATGTGACATTTTCTATTGACTGCTTTACACAAGTTTAACTCATTGACTATGTCTAATTTGTTTTTGATGGAAAGAGCTCGGACACCCTACCCTGCTATGAGTATTTCTAAGAAATAAATGAAGAGAGGGCCTACGGAGAGATGAGGGACACTGTAGGAGGGTGTTATTGAGCAAATCCATGGAGAAGATAAGGGTAGATACCATGAAAGATTGTCACACCAGGCGCCACATGTGCTAAGGTGACCCTGTTCTGGGAAACCGCTTGCCTTACACCAGTACCTACATGTTTTGTAAGAAAGTACTCTATGTTGAAATACACATGGTTGATACCCACAGTTTTGTCAGGTTTGGTTTTTAATTTCACCCTATATGCTTCAAGTATTCTTAGTGTAAAATAATTAAGTTAGATCTGACTAAATGTTTGAAAAGTCATTAGGCTTTGGGTGATGGAGATATTAAGTAGTAGTCCCCATCCCGGACACAATCTTAATTCACCAAATCACACTCTCATTTACATGTTTAATTTTCACATATTGGCACAAGCTTTTGCTGTACACTAAGGGCCCGATTCTGATGCGGGTTGGAAAAGCTTCCCGACCGAGGGCCTGATTCTGATGCGGTTAGGAAGGCCTCCTAACGGCATTTGCTCCTTCCAAATCGGATCGGGAACGTGTCTTCCCGACCGAGGGCCCAATTCTGATGCGGTTAGGAACAAATGTTCCCATTGAAGTCAATGGGAGTTCAACCAAATCGTATCTGGAAGCATCTGGATGCATCCTACTCCGCCGGTCGGACTTTCCCGATCCGAGTGGGTCGGACACAATTTCCCAACCGATTCGGTCGGAAAGCTTTTCCAACCCGCATCAGAATCGGCCCCATAGTGATTACATTTGTGAACTCAATTTATAAGCACTTGGCTAAGGACTGATTGTAAACATAATGTACAAAATAATATCTTGTATACTCACTTCTATCCACCTTTACATAAGTTTACTTGGGATACAAGATTCAACCCAAACATTGTACTGTCATTTTGTTGACAAAAGATTACATACATTTGTATTGTTTTAATATAGGCTTTTTTTTAAATCTCATATAGCAACACGTGGTATCTTCTTCTTCAGACATATTCTTAGAAGCATTCAATGTTTTGGATAGTGTAATATTAGTACTGCATTACAATGCCCTTGTTGTATGTTGAGATTAGCATTCCTCACCTCATGTGCAGCAGCAATGCGCTCAAGTGCTGAAACTATTTTTCCTTGAGTCAACAAATGTAATGTATTTTGAGTTAGCAAATACTTAAAGTCCTCTCTGAAAACCTGTTATTTAACTCAAAATTTGTTTTAATGTGTTTTATATTTCGACAGTACCACACTGCGCAGTTTCTGTAACACAGTAATTTGTTAAAGAAAAAGTACAAGTAGATGCATTTCCATCCTGTTGGGATTTCACAAGTTTTAATAAGTCCTCATGTATGTCCATCAGTATGCATCCATCCCATTTCATCCATCCCATTTTAAAAAGAGTGCAATCTTTCTATTTTATCTGGAACAGACATTGTATGCTTTAAGCAATCTGTAGCCCCCATCACATCCCCATGAAGTGTAGCGAGGCCTTCTTTCACTGTATCACAAGTTATTTCCTGGATGTTTTGAATGCGCCTTTCAAATTCTTGTACTTGTACATGTAATGTTGATGTCTGCCTACGTGTGGTTGAAGCACCAGTAGTAATTTGGTTTGTTTCTGCTGTAGTTTGTGTGTGAACATCTGTGTGACTTTGGAAAATGTTTGTTTCATCTACTAAATCATTATGCAGTACATACAATATGTCCTCCTCAGTTGATGGTAAAGAGATACCAACAGTTGCTAAATCTTGATCATCATTCGATAGGTAATTTTGAGGAGTGATATGACCTGCACAAAAGTATATGAAAAACAGTAAATAAATGGTATAGTCCTGATTGATTGTTAATTACATCTTTAAAAAAATTACATCGCATCATATTTAGATTTTAGTTCATGTTATCATAACAATTATAAATATGATAAATTATGAAATTCAATGATGAGAAGAGCACCTATCACAGAGTAGAACTGAAACATGATACATTATTGTAGGCGTTAATGTGTCACACGCATTGATAATGTTCTTCACTGAGTTGTGAAAAGTGCTGCGTATCCGGTGGTCATCCCCTCACCCATGCAAATGTTACATGGCCCCTACACAAAATACTTTGTTTGTTCACCTTGACAGGCAGTGACAAAACATACTGTTCTGCTTATTGAATTCCTAAATGCTTTGATGTGACCAATAAGTAAGTGATGCTCATTACACTACTAACACATATGGGTGAGCACACAATCTGAGCACAAGGTGGACCAGTAAATGACATTGTATAACTTTGATGTGAACACTACTGTGTTATTTGTTGAAGTAGTGTAGACTAGAACATCTTGTAAAGTGAATGATTTGAGGATATTAAGACATTGTTTGCATTTGTTTAGGAGTCATCATAGATTTAAGCACTATCAAGATCAGGTGGCAGACATATATGTGGCTTACCGACAGACTTTCCTAACAACACTTTCTCAACATCACAAAGAACAGAAGAGAAGATGTCCTGCTGTCTATGACCTCAGAACAGACAGTACATAGTTAATGTGGCGCATATTCTTAGCAAGTCACAGAACAGTAGCACAAGAAGACAAAGTTCAGCAACACTTGGCATGGAAGTACCCAGCTCAACATTTGAAAATAGACATATACTTAACCCTACTTTTAGGAACGGATTAACCCTCTGTGTTTCACAAAGTGGCTCCACTGATGTCCTTTTTGCCCTGGAAGTGTACATATGTGGTTGTTTCTGCTTCTATGGAGTAAGAATACAATTTCCACATTCTGTCCCACAGCACACTGGCTTTTTTATGTCGACTTCATTCAATACAATTTGAATACTCTTGAATTGCAGTGATAACACCAAGTGCCTACTGCACCTGATGGATAAAAATTCAAAGGCCCGTACCCCTGTGCCGTTGGTCTCAATTGACGCCGAGAAGGCATTTCACCTTGCCCACTGGCCGTTTCTGTACAGCGTAATAGCTAAATTGGGTGTGGGACTGCAGTTCCAGGCATGCATAAGGATTAGCTACAAGCAGTCCACTGCTCGAGTCTGGGTCAATGGCACCATCTCTCGGCCTCTTATCAGCCACAGGAAAAGGCGACAAGGCTGTCCCCTGTTCCCACTCCTTTTGCCATGTATATGGAGCCGGTGGCAGAACTCATCAGAGCGAACCGGCAAATTGTGGGCATCGCTGTGGGCGGCCAGTCTCATAATCTGGCCTCATATGCAGATGTCGTTATGGTGTTTCTCGCAAATCGACATAATTCAATCCTGGTGCTCCTGCAGGAACTGACAGCCTTTGGATGACTCTCCAGGTTCAATGTCAATCTGCACAAATCCCAAATCCAAATTCTGAATCTTACGGCCCTTGCCCATGAAAGAGCACAGCTGAAACTTGCCCGCCCTCTCCCATGGTCTACACACTTGGTTCCCTATCTTGGTTTAAAGGTCTCTTCCTTCCTAAACAAAATGGTGAAGCCTAATTATGCAGATTTGTTAAAAATGGCATTCTCAGAACTGCAGGCCTGAAGATCGGGAGGCCTTCCCTGGATAGTGAGGATAGCAGAATTGAAAATGACACTATTAACCCAAATTCCCTATCATGCAGACCCTCCCTCTTCAAAGCCCTGCCTGCAAGGTCCACACCCTCTAGCAACTTATCGAAAGCTTCAGATGGGAAGGGAAATGACCACAAATGGTAAGGAAGAGGGAATATGCGACAATCTCAGATGGTGGCCTTGGTATCCCAAACGTAGCCAACTACTACCTCGCTGCACAACTTAGCTACATTGCTGAATGGGCCAGGCCCCTTCGGAGAAACATTGCTGCTTTCTAGATTAGGCAGTTGCTGCCAGCCACATCTGGTAGATATCCTGGCTCCCCAGGACTGCCTGGAGTATCCATCTCCCCGGTAACACGAGTCACAGTGGGCGCCCCCTGGAATACAGTGTACGTCAAGAAGTCACTCTCCTCAACCATATCTCCACTCACACCACTTATTGGCAATTCTGCTTTACACCAGATCAATCTGGCAAGGACTATGATGCCTGACAGGTGGCGGGCTGCAAGAGGTTGGGGATTTAATTGACAACACCGGCCTCCAGACTTTGCACAACTGCAAGATTCCTGTGGCCTTCTAACTCAAGAAGAATGGTAGTGCACACTGGGTCACTCGACCCCAGGTCCATCCTCATGTTAGTCGCAAACTGACTCTATTTGAGAAATGGATGGTCACTATTGTTAGTGACAAATGACTGCACTGTGACATCTATGGTTTTTTGACGAGAACTCTAAAGCCGTCCAAATCCCCAGCTCTGGCCATATGGGAAGTTGAGCTTGAGCGCACTTTTACACCCAAAAAATGGGTGGATATCGTCCACAGAACCCACTCCTTGGCTCATTCCTCAGCGGCACAGGAAACCATGTTCGAACTCGCCCAATATTAGTACTATACCCCGGCCAGATTGGCAGCGTGGAGACAAGGTACAACAGACAAATGTTGGCACTCCTTCAGAGAGTCTGGCACACTTACCTATCTCCTTTTTCGCTGTCCCAAGCTCCACCAGTATTGGGACAAGGTCCTATGTGACATTACTGACACCTTAATACAGAGCTCCTCACTTCTCAAGCTACATTCTGTTAGGCCTCTCCGATGTCCTGACCTACCCCCTTGAAATCATAAAAATGGAAGGCCTTCACGCTCGCCCTCTGTGCAGCGAACAAGCTATCCTGACACACTGGGGCACAGATAATACATGAGCGCATGCAGACTGGCTACATAAACTGTGGGATCTACTGGGGATGGAAAAACTCACCGCTGCTCTGGAGTCCACCCTGCTAGACTTTGACAAAATGTGGGGGCCCTGTGTGCACTTACAGGACTTAAGAGAACGTACTTGGCCCTACTACCTGCAGGTCATTTGACTCACCACATCTGAGTTCACCCCCTCTGACTTGTAACTACAGGGGCGTTCCTATCCACTCGGGAGCGATTCCCTCCATTATTGTCAAGAACTCGTCCATATTAGAAATGCATGCACATTGCACTTTACCCGTCCTCAGGGCAGACTGGCCGTAGCGGGCACCGGGCGTTTTCCCGGTGAGCCGGAAGGGTGGGGGATGTTTTTCAAGTGGCGGGGCAGGTTTTGTTACTGGGGGTGGTTTTTGGCCCCCTGTAACAAAACTGGCAGCAGTGCTAAACAGAAGCAGTGCTGCTTCTTGCTAGCAACAACCCCCCCCCCATCTCCCAGGGCCGACCAGCAGAATTGCCAGGGCTGGTTTGTGTTCCCAGTCCGGCCCTGCCCGTCCTTCTCCCCATACACCCAACTCCTAACCCCCATCCTCATTTCTCCTTTTTTCTGTCCCTTTGGATCTCTCCTTAGTTCATTCCCCCCTCATAACTTTCCCCCTCACCAGCCTAATGGATGTAGGTCAGGTTTATGCACGTTATAAAACTTTAAATAAACGTTTGGAACCATAAAAAGCATATTGACAAGTCACATTCCTTTTACATCCTGGCTATGTTATATCCTATGGTGCTATGTTTGCTACCACCCTCACTACAGAAGAGAGTGTATAAGGATGTTAGATGATTGCACATATTGAAGACAAATGAGCATTTGATCGTATTAGAAATGACTACACATGTACATCATCTGTACATCTGTGCTACCAGAAAGGATACAATGATCAACTTTGGGATGGACAACTTCACTTATAAGTTATGATGTCATTAGGCACATTGAATTATTATCACATTTCACTGTATGTTTTTTTCTGCAACAAAAGGTACAAAGGGTAGCAGTGATGTTTATTGATTTACAATTTGCTAGTGAGTTGGTGTTCAACATATCTGAGTTCCATGGCTAAACATTTCATAATGAAGTACTACAAATTGAAAAATGTTATGACACGTACTGCAATGCACCTTCAAAAATAGGAAAGCTATTTCAATTTAACACCTATACGAGCTTGATGGTTGATGTAGCAAATAATCACCTTTTCCTTTACATCCATGTAATAAGATAATGAATTGTATAGTGTATACATCTTATATTGATTGATATCTGGTTACATAGCATACCGAAGCGGAAAGAAATTGGATAGATATCAGATACTGTTATCATAGTAATATTGCACTATGAAGTATATCTGTTTGGGGAATTGTGCCTGACACAGGTTCATAACATCCCCTGTAGAAACACACATGCACCTTGGGACAGAGTGTGCCAGCAGCATGTAGACATGAAACAATGATTATGACCCTAAGGGTGTCAAGGCGATGGGGGCCGTCGGGAAGAATAAGCGAGCTATTGCCCAGAGTCACATGGTGTTGGGCTAACCTGCCACCCGCGCCAGAGATCGAACCGTGAGCCCTGGTGTTCCGGAGTCAGCCGCCCTGGCCGCTGCGCCACACCTCTTCCTCTTTGTTAACATGGGTTTGTATGGCTTACAATACATAATGCAGATATTGCACAAATGATACACAGCCAATGAGAGCCAGTTGCTTGCCTTAACAATAGTGGTTTAAGACACATTTATCCAATCAATATTCAGAATTATATCCTCGGCTATATATGGCTATATATAGGCATTGATGTATGAAATCAGAAAGAGAAGCATAGTAGCAATGTGGCACAAACACCTGCGACATTATCAATTATGCAGTTGCAGCAAAAAGTACAGACAGTTCAAGTTCACTTACTGTCCAACAGGCCTGTCAGCATTTGGACGGCTTGCTCCTAATGAGCGACACAAAATGGAATCTTAATATAAATGGTTTCCACAGAGGGAGGAGCACACAGATATATGGAACATTCCATACGTCTGTCTCTATGATGTGCCATAAGTAAAGAGTATAAAGGGACACATTCGATTTTCCTCAAGTGTATTTCCTAACAAGTTACACTACATGAGAGTAATAAAACTTTTGCGAGGACGATGCTTCCTCTTTTGGGAAGGTCAGTGCCTTGTCATTCAAAAGATTATTTAGGGGACTGTAGACATACAGACGAGAGAGGACAAATGCTGAAATTCCTGGAAGAGTAGCCAACCATCCCATGTGCATATCTAAATGAAAATACTTTGGGGCATATTCACAAGGACTTATCTCCGATTTATCTCCACCTTAACTCACCAAAAGTGGAGATAGATTTAACACCCCATTTACAAGCGGGTGCAAACTGCAGACATCGCCAGTATTCCCGAGAGAACTGCCGCAAAATTTATCTCCACGGTGGACACCACCAACTAACCCTAATGAGATGCAGAGTAGGCGTTCCCGTGCAAAAACACACGAAAAAACCACAACAACACTTTCACAACGAACTGCCAGATCTGCGATGCGAACCAAAAAGAGGCGATAAGCCGCGGTAGCACCAGGGAATTAACACCTGCCTTTTGCTGGTGTTAACCTGGACGACTACCTGCAGCATGAAAGGGAGCACAGCCAAGAGCCACATCTGAAGACCCACAGATGCCATGGAGACAATGACCATGCAGCCCGGAGACCCATGAGGGCCACAACACCCACCGCCACCACTCCCAGGCCCCCCACCCCCAAGAACAAACCTTTTTTAAATGCCGTTTTGTAACTTACATGTGTGCTGCATGAAGCAGCACACATGTAAGTTACAAACTGACATTTAAGGTTTGTTTATGTGCAGGTAGGGGCACCTTCCTGTACATAAACAAACCTCCCTGCTTGAAGACACCCTTGCACTATGGTGCAAGGGTGCCTGCGTTGGCGCTAAGTTGTGAAACTTAGCGCCATCGCAGGGGGAAACGCGAGGCTGCACCATATCCTTGAGAATAGGGTGCAGCCTCGCGTTTTTGAAGTGGCGGAGAGAGGCGTTAAGCCAAGAAGGCTAACGCCTCTCTCCGCCACTTCCTTGAGAATATGGCCCTCTCTTTGTTGTGCGCCATTTTGCACGCTTTTTATGCCTTGCATGACACTATGATATTTTGCGCTCCAGCACTTCATTTTTGTTGTGCACACGTCTTCGCAACGATTCACGTTGTAAATTTGATGTAGCACTGATGTTTTTAATACACGCTGCACGACGCTAAAACATTTCCATGCAGCGCAATGAGACATTACCTTTGGAAAATCTACGCCCAAATCCTTAAACTGTATGGGGCTTAATCCTGGCACCAATTATCCGTTCACAGGCCAGTTGACCTGAGCTGGGGCAGCAAGTACCATGCCCGCATTGGCAAACTCACTTCCTGCCACCTGGCATCCCAAGGCATTCTGGGTCACCTGGCACCCTACTATTAACCCTCTTGAGGATGACTTGTTCCTGCTGTTTTGTTTGTTCGAACTCTGCTGGGTGTTGAGACTTTGCCCTGCCCTCGCCACCCTCCTTGTCTGCATTTCAGTGTGGGCGGGTGGGTCTTCGCTTCAGCTGCTGAAAGTGCAGATGAGGCTGCTTGCCCCTTACTTGTGTTGTGGTGCCCCTACGCCCGATTGGCCTGTTCAAGGGAGGAGTCAACCAACAGTGAGCAATGATTTTCATGTCGCTCATTTTCCTGCCATGGTGGCGAACTTGGCACCAGTGGCATTCCCCAGGGTTAACAATCCCTCATTCATCCAACCATGTTATGGCTCTGGGCCCTTTTTTGCTCTGGGCCAAGTCTTCACTCAAACCGTTCATGCCGACCTTGAAGTGCCTCAGGCTGAAAGTCAATGGAGGAGGGGCTCTCTTGATGTGGAGCACAGCAAGAAATAGAGAGTGAAAGAAGAAATCAGACTTCACGCCAGGGTGCCTGCTACCTGAAAGTAATGTTAGTGTGTGCAATTAGTTAATCAGCAAATGCAAAGGCTGCTTGACAAATAGTATGAGCTTTAAGTGATGGAGTCACTTGAATCTTCATGGTGGCACAGATGTATTCTTTTTTGAGAAGTATGAAAGGGTGTTAACAGCTGAGATCGAGGCTGCGTTTGTTTAATGGGCACATAAAAATGTTTGCACTAGGTACAGTCTGATTAAGAATTACTGAAATATATATTTTGAAAGTACTTGTTTTATCTGTAGCACATTATCCACATTTTGTGGAAGCCTATCTTATCCTGTATGAATTACAGTTTTAAAACAATGACTTACATATTCACAGTGCTTTCTCTCACAGGCTGTGACCTTGTAGCACAATAGGTAGACAAATCACTATTCCCCACTGCACCAACCAGTCTTCAATTCTGTGACTCTCTGGTTAGACACATAGGGCCCGATTACGCATCTGGCGGTCCACGGACCGCCAGACTCGTGGTGCCGCAGCGGTCTCCCAGCCACCCTATTATGGTTTGGGAGGTCGGACCACCACAGCCCCGCCGCATTCACCAGGGAACCACCATTCCCTGGCGTGTTGCGTCAGGCAGATGGTTGCAATATGCTTGGCAGGACTGCCGCAGTAATAAATTAACTTTATTACCATTTTATTTTTCATCTCTGGGGCTTGGGGGCATTTTAGTTGGCAGGGCAATGCTCCTCGGCTCTCAGGGAGGAGCCGTCCCTGCTGTGTACTGAGATTCCGCATTTGTTCTCTTTTGTTAAATCATATTGTTGTCTTTGTGACTTGAATTATATGTGTAATGTTGTGATGTGGCTGCGTATACTGATTTGGTACCAGATATTTACTTTGAACAACTTGCATGAATTGTCTTTGTACCGCAAAACTTTCACCTTTATTTTTATTGTTGCTTCTAAGTGAAGCATGTGTGCTACCTCTCCTAACTGCAAGTGTAGCAAAGGTTGAATCTGCTTTCAATCACTTAATTTCCCAGAAAATTAGAATATTCAAGAAGTGAGTATTTACACACAGTTGCCATATCCCTTTGGTTAGTCAGTGTTAGAACCGGGATTCCCTAGTTGGCTGAGGTAGGTACCTTAGGCCAAGTAGGGACCCTCGCTTCCACGTCAGGGAATGGACGGACACCTTCTAAGATAGCCCCTGCTCACCCCCTTGGTAGCTTGGCATGAGCAGCCAGGCTTATCTTCAAGGCTAATGTGTAAAGTATTTGCAACCACGCTCTCAGTGACCCAATGTTGACACCACAAAAGGACTCCACACGAGTTTCATAGAAAAACAAGTATATGTTTATATAAAAAGATATACGATGAGACCACACGATAAAAATCATATGCGTTTATTAGGCCAGCCAGCCCTTGTAGGGTCTGGCGGTATTAATGAGCAATTCTAGGTGATCCAATGCAATTCTAGTGCAATGCTATGCAGTTCATAAAGCAAGAATCAGGCACTTTGCAATGTAAAAATAATGCAGTTCGTTATTCAACAATCTAACAGTTCGTAATGCCAAAATACTGCAATGCGTAATGCAGCAATCAGGCAGTTCATTATGCAAACTAATGCGATGCGTAATGCAACAATCAGGCAGTTCATAATGCAATGCGTAATACAACAATCATGCAGTTCGTTATGCAAACACAATGCAATGCGCGATGTAACAATCCGGTAAGTCGTAATGCAAACTAATTCGATGCTTAATGCATCAATCAGGCACTTCGTTATGCAAACACAATGCAATGCGCAATGTAACGATCAGGCAGTTCGTAATGCAAACTAATGTGATGCGTAATGCAACAATCAGGCAGTTCGTTATGCAAACACAATGCAATGCGCAATGTAACAATCAGGTAGTTCGTAATGCAGAAACAATGCAATGCGCAAGGCACTTCGGCACCGATCACGGTGCTTCAGACGGTCTCTCTGCCTCTCGTACTGACTCGCGGTCAGCTTCCGCCAGCATATGCCCCCAACACAGGTATGGTGTAAACCAAAGTACAGCTCAACACTCCGGCCCCAGTACTGCCACTCCTTGGCACGTACAGGCCGCGATACGAGCTTGAGCAGAGGCTCATGCTGCAAGAAGGGGAGAGGCCAAGAGCGTCCCTCTCCGAGCCCGCAACCCGCCCCAGGCGGCGACACACGTTACCTGGGGGGTGCGACCTCGCTCTCCTCTCCTCCTCTCGTGACTTGGGCCTCCGACGCGACTTGGTTGATTCCGGGCCGATGGCGATATCGAAGATCTCAGCTGCAACAGGGCACACGCACACAGCGGTTCACTGACAGAATATCGAACAAAAAATATTGTGTGGACAGAATATCGTGTCCAAAATATCGAGGACAAGAATATCGAGTAGGTAAGTGCAAATAGATAGGTATAAATTTACTATTCTTAACTCCAGATCTACGTACCTTGAAGATATATATATCGTCAAAGTACATATATGTGGAGTTA
Organism: Calotriton arnoldi; assembly: GCA_963921515.1. NCBI lineage: Eukaryota > Metazoa > Chordata > Amphibia > Caudata > Salamandridae > Calotriton > Calotriton arnoldi. Next base: position 2,171,697 of record CAWUFW010000540.1, on the reverse strand, counting down.
TATATAGTAAAAGTTTACTTACCCATAAGCAATGACCTTCACGATATTCTTGTCCTCGATATTTTTGACACAATATTGTGTCCGACGATATTTGTGCTTTCGATATTTTGTCCACCCACCGCACACAGCGTCGCTGAGACTCCCTTGAGCTTCGGGTGTGCACGGTCACAGGGCAATACTCACGAAGGTCTCAGGCTGCACGAAGCACACGCACACAGTGTCACTGAGACTCCCTCGAGCTCCGGGCGCACACGATCACAGGGCAATCCTCACGAAGGTCTCAGGCTGCACGAAGCACACGCACACAGCGTCGCTGAGACACACTTGACTTTCGGGTGTGCACGATCACAGGGCAATCCTCACGAAGGTCTCAGGCTGCACAAAGCACACGCACACAGCGTAGCTGAGACTCACTTGGACTCCAGGTGCACACGATCACAGGACAATCCTCACGAAGGGCTCAGGCTGCAAAAAGCATACGCACACAGCGTCGCTGAGACTCGCTTGGACTCCAGGTGCCCACGATCACAGGGCAATTCTTACGAAGGGCTCAGGCTGCAAAAAGCACACGCACACAGCGTCGCTGAGACACTTCTGGAAACTTTTGTGTTCCTGAGTTTCCACAACAGGGAGCCAGCTCTCCTCGGGCCCTTGGGGTGAAGTTACTTCAGGACACAGCACAGCAAAGTTCTTTCAAGCAGGGGGACACAGCACACAACAAAGTCCCTTTAGCCTCTCCTTGGTTAAAGCAGCAAACTGCAGGCCAGCCCCAGAACACACAGCAAGGGTCAGTCCTTTCCTTCAGTCTATTCAGCTGTTTCTTCCTTGGCAGAGTTCCTCTTGACCACGAAGTAGGTTCAATCCTTTACAGTCTTGAACAGTTCCATTCCAAAGTCCAGGGGTTTCAGCTCTCATAGTTATACCCCTAAATGTCTTTGAAGTCTTTGTGTTGAGGGGGGCACTGACCCCTGTCTAAACCAGTTCTGGGTGTCTCCCTGCCAGTGACACTTCTGCCTTTGATAGTGGGGGTCTGGCTCCTTAATCACTCAGCAGGAGATGGACCCATTGTTTTATGGCAGCACCCAGGCCTCTTCACCTCCAGGGGCTACTCCTCCCCCCTACACTCCAGATGCATGTCATCCTGTTGCTGTCTCACCTCCTCCCCTGGGTCAAGACATTCCCCAGAGCCTATCACATTTAAATCCAGACAGTCAATCCACAACCAGGCAGAAACACACAGAAATGTTAGAGCACAAAAACCCAGCCACTTCTAAAAGAGTGGTTTCTAAACACGCAATTCAAAAACCACCTTCACAAAAAGATGTGTTATTAAATTGTGAGTTCAGGCACACCAAACTTCACCTCTCCAACTTAAGCCTTTGGGAAGATAGGCTGGAAACATATTACACAGCCTTCCCCATTCTGTCCTATGGGCAAGATGGCCTTTCAACAGTGAAAAACGAAATGGAGAGTATTTCACTGTTAGGACATGGTACACACCTCAGTACATGTCCTACCTTTCACATACACTGCACCATGCGCAGGGGGGGTACCTTGGGCCTACCATAGGGGTGTCTGATGTGCATAGAAAGGGAAGGGTAAGACCTGGCAAGTGGGTGCACTTGTCAGGACAACAAGGCAGCTTAACAAGCTGCGCGCAGGCACTGCAGTGGCAGGCCTGAGTTCTCTCTTTAAGGCTACTTGTGTGGGTGGCACAATTAGTGCTGCAGGCCCACTAGTAGCAGTTGCATTACTAGCCCTGGCACACAAAGTGCCCTTTACTAGGGACTTTACTAGTAAGGTAAACATACCAATCATGGACAACCAATTACCATTACACTTTACACAGGGAGCACTTGCAATTTGACACTGATCAGCAGTGGCAAAGTGCCCAAAGCATCTAAGTTGGCAACACCATGTCAGAAAAAAGGTCTAGGGGGGAAGCAAAAAGTTTAAGGAACTTTAGCCAAAAAGGGCCAAGTCCAACAGTCGGCTAATCATACCGGATTCTTTTGATCTTGAAGACATGTTTTGTAGAAATGCATGTCCATACGAACTAGCATTTTTAACGTCTTGTATTTTTACATAGGAGACACTTATGTTCTTTTACAGAGGCACAAGACTATATTATATGTTGAAAATAGGTCCAATATAAAACATTGGGGCATATTAGCAAGACCGGCGATAAAATTATCGCCGTTTTAGCGACAGGAAACTGCTGCTAAAACGGCGATAATGGGCTTGCTAATAAGCGTTATAGAATTCCAATAGAAGCCCAGGTTAGATGTCCTGCACATCTAACCTGGGCTTCTATTGGAATTCTATAACGCATATTAGCAAGCCCATTATCGCCGCTTTAGCGGCAGTTTCCTGCCGCTAAAACGGCGATAATTTTATCGCCAGTCTTGCTAATATGCCCCATTATTCTACAACATGGGTGTACTTTGTACAGTTCAGCCTGCTGTGAAGACCAATTTATTTAGCAGTGCTGGTCCTTGGGTCTTGAAGAAATGTTTTTTAGAAAGGCATGTACATACATGTACTTGCATTTTTAGGTGCTTGTATTTTTACATTCAGCCTGCTGCGAAGATGTATGTGTTTAGCAATGTTGCTCCTTGGGTTTCTACTGTATATTAATATATATTTTTCCTTAGTGATCCCACATCACTACTGTTTTATGAAGTTGCTGCCTGTAAAGAGTGTATGCAGTAATTATTTTTAGCCAAAAATTGCTGGTGCTTGCGTTGACATCACGTCTGCTTTTCAGCCATAGTGCTGCTTACTGGACCACAATGCCATTGTTTTGAAGTGCTATGATAAACGGTGTTTGGCCAAATATTGAATATAAAATATTGTGATACAAAAATATCATGTCAAGAATATCGGGATGTCAAAAATATTGTCGACAGGAATATCGAAGGTAAGAATAATGTTTTAAATGTTGTTTTTAATATCATTGTAAAAAATATCTTTAGAGAAAATATTGCATATATCGGATTTATGTGTTATTATATATATATTTTATTGTAATGTGTTTTATTTTAGTCGTTTGCTAATTGTTTTGTTATTGTATTTTGTAAATAAATGTATTTATCTATATCAAATTAAAAAAAAAAAATTTGTAAAGTGTATAATTAATGTAATTAATGCTTATGTTATTATGTTATAGGAGCGGGATGTTGTTTTTTTCTGGGATAAAGGTAGGTCAATTTTTTTAAATGTCAAAATTTAAATTTAATTTTAGATTACATTTATATAAATAGGCAATTTGTTAAAATATTACATTTTGCAAATGATGGTTTTTATTTAATACTAACACGTGAATAATGTAAAAAACAAAACATTAACATTTTGAACATTTTCTAAATTATTTAAAAAGTAAATTTAATATTAACACATGAATAATGTAAAAAATAAAACATTAACATTTCGAACATTTTCTAAATTAATTAAAAAATAAATGTATATTTGTGTGTTTTACTGAAAATTTTATGAATCTTGTATAATGAATATTAAAAAATATTGAAATAATTGATTTTGAAATTAAAATAATAATCATTTTATTATTCATGTAAATATTTATGTACATTTTTTCTATTTCATTATTTTAACAAATAAAAATGACAAATTAGTATTTTCTAAAAATTAAGCAATTTATATGTTTGGTTGTCCTTCAGAAATGAGGATTATCTTAGTTTTATTATTAATAAGTTGGGTATAAAAATTGATATATTTTAAATGTTCATAGTATAATAAATATATAAATAATATTATACATGTTCATTTGTTCATGAAAATGTAATGAATATGTATGAATGTGAATGTATTTATAAAGTTGGTATTCTTATTTATATTTTATATGTACTATAATTTACAAATAAACAACTGTGTTTATTAATATTAAAACATCTAATATATATTTATTTGTTATGAAATAGGTCATTTAAAATATATTTTATGTATTTTTCTCTTTTTTACTGAATATACTTTATAATTATTTAAATGTTTTTAAATATTTTACATATAGTGTTAAATATTTTATGATTTTATTATTTTGTTCATGTATATATTTATTTGTATTTTATTTATGTATATTTTGTTATATTACTATATATATTATGTATAATTTATTATAATTTTTAAATAATAATAACATATATAATAGGTAAATGTTTAATGTTAATTATATATAAATCTTTTAATTAGTGTGCTATAAGTAACGTTTTTATTTATTGTAAAAATAAAACTTTATTATGTATGACTATGGAATATGCATAGTGTATGTAACTCCATTAATGTCCACCACCTTCTCTAATATGGTTTTGATTGGAGTGGGAATAGTAAATGGAACCCCTTTAGTGACCAACACCTTCCTCAAAATGGTTTAGATTGGTGTGGGAACGGCAAATGTAACCTCTTTAGTGTGCGACATGTCCCCCAATATTGTTTTTATTGGAGTCGGGATAGTAAATGTAACCCCTTTAGTGTCCAGCACCTTCCCCAAAATGGTTTAGATTGGAGTGGAAATAGTAAATGTAACCCCTTTAGTGTCCATCACCTTACCCAAAATTATTTATATTGGAGTGGGAACAGCAAATGTGACCCCATTAATGTCCAAAACTTCCCCAAAATGGTTTACAATGGAGTGGGAATAGAAAATGTGACACCTTTAGTGTTCAACATCTTCCCAAAATAGTTTAGATTGGAGTGGGGATAGTAAAATTAACCTCTTTACTGTGTAAAATCTTCCACAAAAAGGTTTAGATTGGAGTGGGAATAGTAAATGTGGCCTCTTTAGTGTCCAACACCTTCTTCAAAATGGTTTATATTGGAGTGGGCCTAGTATATGTAACCCTTTTAGTTTCCAACACCTTCCCCAAAATGGTTTAGATTGCAGTGGGAATAGTGAATGTAACACCTTTAGTGTTCAACACCTTCCCCAAATGCTGTAGATTGAAGTATGAATAGTAAATATAAACTCTTTCGTGTCCAACACTTTACCCAAAATGGTTTAAGTTGGAGGGGGAGCACTAAATGTAACCCCTTTAGTGTTCAACAACTTACCCAAAATGGTTTAGATTGCAGTGGGTGTAGTAAATCTGGCCTCTTTTAGTGCCCAATACCTTTGTTAAAATGGTTTTGTATCAAGCAGGAGTAGTTAATGTAATTTAATTAGTGTCCAAGATTTTCTGAAAAATGGTTGACATAGGAGTTGGGTGTGCAATTTTTATTTACAGTATTAATAATTACTCATTGTATTATACTAAAGGTACATAACACAGTTTGTAATTTTTTATTTATATTTTTTCGTATTTATTTAATGTCTATGTTTACATACTTTTTTTCATATATCTTTGCACTTATTAAAAAACCTTTCATAGTGGAATATAAACAATATTTTAATACAATTGTATTATTAAATAAAACCTATGAATCATATTTATACAGTCTTGCATGTTGTACATTTTTCTGTAAATTTTTCCATTGTGTTACATTGATTTTTAAACATTAATACAGTTGGTTCAAGTACTTTTTAAAAACTATTTTTACATACTGTTTTCAGTATATATTAAATTGTAGTATTTTTCATAGTGTCATTTAATTCATACTTTACATTTGTACCATATTTTGACAACACTTTTTATATTCTGTAGATTACTTATACACTTTTTAAAACATTTTAAACATGTTTACATTAAATTCCCATTGTTTTCCTTCAGTTTTATTTAGCAGCCAATCGTTTTACAGCTAACTTCTATTTTGTAGTCTTTTTGTCTCATTTTCAGTCCATTTTCCTGGATGTAGGTTGCGGGAAAATGCTGCTGTTCATCTGAACAGGAAAGACCCTTTAAAAAGATTTCTTTATAAGGTTTTGAGGGTAGCGAGAAAGAAGGTGGTACTTGTACATTGTAGATATAGGGGCCGATAGGAAGCAATTCCACCCGACACCGACTCGTAAACTGGACCGACCGACACACAGTCAGCGACCCCCCCTCCTTATTCCGTCATTTCCCTATTGGAGCGTGCATTACGGCCGTAAACCGGCTGTCATACATGCTCCCATAGGGAAATGGGAGGTGTTGTTCATCCCAGCACCCGAAGGTCGGAGGCTTTCTGACCTCCATCGTAATAGGCCCCATAGTGTTGTTTTTGGTAGATTTAGTAGTACTTTGTGTAGTTTTATTCATTAGTGTTTTGGGCTAGGCTTACGAAGGGTTTTTGTAATGAATCGTTATATTATGTTTTACTATGTGCTTTGTGTTGATTAACTGTGATGTATATTCTAAGTTTGAAGTCACTGTTTTTTGTCGGTGAGTATTGTCTTCTATTTTTAGCTTTTCAATTACCAAGGTGTCCTATGGAAATTTGAATTTTGCATTTTTTTTTTTTTTAAGGAAATCAGTTATGGTTTCTAGCAAATCAATATTCTTTACTTTGATTTTGCTTTTTGGGGGTTTCCAGGAGTGTTTCTTTTTTTGCCTGTTCCAATTTTATTTTATGGTTCTTGAGAACTTTGGATTGCTTCGATGGATCTCTATTGCACTAGTTTTATTTGTGCCTTTTTGGGCTTTTTGGAATTTCTTTTTTCATTTTTGGTGTATTATGCTTTTGAGCAGATGAATATGGAGGAGGATCTGCAGCTACAGAACAATACGTTATATTTAAGTTCTTTGTTCTGGACAGAAACGTTTATATTTTATGAATTATGTCTATTTTATGTAATTTTATATGATGTGATTTAATGTAATTAATTTTTTTATTGATTTTAGTTGTTATTTGAGGTTTGTGGCTAGTTTGGGTTATGCTGCTTTGCATTATGCTTTTGATTTATTGAGTCTTCTGTAGGTTATTATTTATTTAATAGTAGTGTTTTGGATATTGTTTCTAAGTAGTGCACTCCTTTGTTGTTAATAAAGAGTCTTACTTTAAATTGTACCATGTTGTAAATTCTATGGTTTATTTGCTAACTTTAGGTTTAATGTGGGTTACTGATTGTTCCATTCGTAGCTGTTGGTTCCTTTGTTCTCTCTATAGGGCTTATATAAATTTATAGAGTGTAGGTTGCGTTCTTGGATATTTTTTATTTTATTTTATTGCCAATATATATGTTTTCATACGTTTATATATATATATATATATTGTTTTGTTTTCAAAATCACCTCCGCTACCAGCCACAGCAAGCAGAGACAGGCACTCCTTTCCACCATGGGGTGCCCGCGACAGGGTGCAAGGTTTTGCTCAGGCGACCATTTTCATCATGGGAGCCTGTGTTCTCGTTCGGAACACAGGCTCCCTTTGAAATCAATGGGAGTCCTTCCGAACAGTGTTCGGAAGCATCGTAATCGGTCGGGCGGAACCGCCGAACATGAGTCGGTCGGAACCGAATACGAAACGATGTCGGTCGGTAGACTTTCCAACCGACATGGTAATGAGGCCCTAAGTATAACAACAAAGCCCAAGAAGTGAGAAAGAGCTTGAACAAATAATGGGAGATTCTTAAAACTGAAGATATCCTGGCTGATGTAGTTAGTGAGCATCCTAAGATTACATTTAGGAAGAGTACATCTTTGAGAGACAAACTATGTGAAAATGAAGTGACTAATAGTAGCAGCACCAACAGGACTATGGTGGTGGGTTTTTACAAACCGTGCAGGCACCGCCGTAGTGATTATAATGGCCCTGTCCGCCTGTCTTTTTGCGGCGGATTCTCTGTTGCAAAAAGGCATGCGGAGACTGGCTTTGGGGGCCCGTTGTGGGCCCCCTGGGGGGGGCGTCAGCTGTGCACTGGGGGGGTACCCATGGTACCCCCCTCCATTTCCATGCACAAGGTGGCAGGCACCGCGCGGTGCCTGCCATGTTGTGCAGGGAAATGCACAACATGGCCATTACACATTGTGGCGGGTGCTGCAGCCAGCAGCACCCGCCACAATGTTAAATCGCCAGATGCGACCGCCGCGGTGGCGGTCGCATCATTATCAGGGTGGCGGGACCGCCGCATGGCAGGCGGGCGGTCCCGTTACCGCTAGGATGGCGGGCGGACTAAAGTCCGCCCGCCATCCTAATCAGCCCCTTAGTTCCAACATAAAACAAATCTTTTCCCCAGTGACCAACAACTACAAGGTAATAGCTAAAACACTTGACGTGCCTTTCTGATTATTGTATATATGCCTTAATGTGCCCATGTGACAAACTATAGATTAGGAGTATGGTGTTTCCAGTCAAGAAGCGTGTGCTGGAACACATGAGAGCCATGCATAATAAAGACAAACAATATCCTGTGGCATGACATTTTGAGGCTAAACATCAGAGTAACAGAAATGTACTTCTATTTTGCACAATTGACACAGTTCCCAAACCCATTAGGGGGGGAGAGAGGGTACGCTGTTTACGGCAACTGGAATCAAAATACATCTTGGAATTGGACACCATGGATCCAATGAGTTTAAACTCTGATGCAGAAATGTACATACATTTAGGTGAATAACCGATCCTATATAGTAAGCCTTCTATAGGTGCCTATCTTTTAGCTACCTTAGGGCTACATCTCCCCCTTTTAACTGAATGTCTTTCTGTCTCTTATGAGGTGTTTTGTAACTGTAAATATGAAAATTGATTTCAATAGGTCAGTTTTTGTTTTGTTGTTCATGTTTATGTGCACACAGGGCATAATCTACCAGCTGAAACCTATGGGCTAGTTGCTTTTAGAGCATGCAAAGAACAGCCAGTGGCTGGATTCTTCTTCTACTCCTCACTCTTCTTGAGGCTGAAGAACTGTCGACATCCAGTTTGTAGTCACCTCTTCTTCTCCTTTTTCCTAAATTTTATGCCTTGGGTTTTTCATGTTTCTTCTGTCTGAATATACTCTTCTATATTGTCCAGTATCAACTCATGTAGCTTTTGGTAAAATGTTTTGCCCACGGCGAGAATAGGAATCACAGCATCCCTCTTTATTTAAAAAGGAATTTTGCAATTGCGGCAACTTATGTGGAAACTTTGGTATTTTGGTTGTGTTTATGGACAATATGTTTGATAATTTCGCCCATTGTGCCCTTATATGTGTAACAATAATAGCGTATCCATGGTAGAATCACACCGGGATTATGGATTAGCCCACTGGGGCCTAATGAGATGACAGTTCAGAAGTAGGGGTATCACCTTGCTCTTATTGGATGTCTGGGTAATAACATTGTCTGACATATAAGCGGTTAACTAGTTGAACTCATATGAGTGATGACCTCAACCAACTCTGTCCCATGAGATGTTAGTTAAACTTTGGCAACAGGCCGATTAGTTGGTCCTTGTGTTGGTGTTGTTAATAAATCCACACAATATGTCATATATGACAATTCCTGTGAATTAAAAAGAGGAAGATGTGGTGTGTTCCAAGAAAATTATGTAACACATATATTTGCATTGTGGTTACATGCGCCAGAAGACCCGTGCCTGCATGCCTTTTATGCGAGATGTATGAATTAAAAAGAAGATGCGGTGTGTTCTGAGAGAATTATGTAACACACGTATTTGCATTGCGGTTACATGTGTCAGAATAACTGGGTCTGCATGCCTTTTATGTGAGATGTAATAACTATACTCCTACAGATTTATTAATTGTCATTTACATCAAGTAATGTGCACATAACATTCGTACCGCTAATCATTGTATTGGTATTTATATTTGTGCATTATGCACAACTCCAATTATGTCTTATGAACGTTAATAGATGTGAATCCTCAATAGCAATGTGTAAATAGAAAGAACCAGAATCCAAATGGAGGATTTATGTACTAATGCACCCATCCTATCTCCGTACAGTCTACATTTGTAATATTGAGTATTGGTGCATATTGTTTGGAAGCATTTATAACCACTGTGTATGAACAACTGCCAATATGGCTGACACGGTTACTGCTCTCTTTGAGGTAGCTTCAAGCAATGCCCGTTTTCTATGTCAATGTTCACTCACTTTAAAATAATGCTGGCTACAAAGCTCATCCACCCATGAGCAAGGCGTGTAAGACACCAAAACGCGTTGGGCTTATTTTCTACATGAATTATTAATACATTATATGGATTGAACTACAGTGGCTTGGAGTTTTACTTTGGCTGGAAAGGAGTGTGTGTCTCCGTGTTGTGGCTGGTAGCAGATGTGATTTTGAGATTACGGGTTCTTCAACCTGAACACGCTCCGTTGCCGACTCTGGGTCCGGGCCTTATGAGGATTTGTGTTGCATGTTTTTAATGTTTATTTTTATATTATGCTTATCATAAAATATTATTTTTATGTTTTATTTATTTAAGTTATATTATTGTAGTCATTATTGTGTTCGGCGATATTTTTGAATATTTATATGTCTATTTAAAGGTTACAATATATTTCTTTCCAAAATGTTTGTTGTCGATATCAGTGAAAACAATATTTTTAACAGTGATATTTTGGTTCCCGATATTAGTGTTTGTATGAGTTAAGTAAAGAAAGGCGATATTTTTGGGAATGATAAATGATATTGTGTGCAGCAATATTATGTAACTGAGCCATGATAAACAAACGTTACTTTTCCTCCATTTATGTGGCGTTTATGGGCCTGATTACGAGTTTGACACAGCAGCGCCTGCTCAAAGCCACCTCCGCTGCGCCAAACCTGCACATGGACTGCCAGCCGTATTACAAGTTGTAAAAGCAAAACCTGTAATACGGTTGCAGTCCTTTGGCTTTTCCCATAACGGTGCCTTGAAAACAGACACCACAATCGGAACGGCCAAAAAGTTCCAGCATGGCATGGACGGTGACGTACGTGCCGTGCTGGAACTGGGGGGAATACAGACAGGGGGGCACATGCTTTGCCCCTCTGAATGTATCACCATGGCAGGGGGAATACAGGGGCCCTGTAGGGCTCCCTTTGTTCCTACACCGCTAGCCGTTTCATGGCGGGCTCCGCCATGAAAAGGCTGGCGGTCCAGGAACTTAAAATATGCTGAGCGGCACTGCGCCAGTCCCTGCTCAACATTATGCGTTGTGGTTCTCCTGCACCACTGCCAGGGAATGACTGTTCCCTGGAGCAGCAGGTGGTCCACCGTTGATACGACTTACAAAGTCGTAGTCGGCAAAACGGTGGACCGCCACTCCTGTGCCACCGCGAGTGTGGCGGTCGTGAGACCGCCAGACTCGTGATCAGGCCCTATGGTACTTTATGTATGTATTTTTAGGTTGTTACATTGGGGTTATTACAATTCCCCAATTGTTCTCACCTAAGAAATTGCTGTCTCACTAGTGCTTTTGAAGTGGCCTGTATTGTTTGTTGTATTGTTGCTAGGTTGTAATATGGCTGCCTATAGGCAGAGCATCTTCATATTATTAAACATTTTGGTCTTCGCCTTTGCCTGCCATAGTGTCCTTTATGCACCTCACTAATGTGTCTAAATGCTGATGAACATGAGACTGTTACTGTTTCTTCATTGACGTGGTTTGGAAGGCTTCATGTTTGTTTTCTTTAATGAGCCACCTAAACTTCTGAGGGAAAGGTTTAAACCACAACGCATCTTTTCCATTGCCTCCAACCTTACTTTTCACATGTCTAAATGCAAATAAATGTGTATATAGATACAAAAATCATATATATAATTATAAAAAAGACAAACTGTTAGAACAACTACAATTTGCTTTATTTTAGTAAATGTAAATAAAACTTCACAAAGACATACTTAACACTCTGCAAGGGCCAGACCTATTGGCTTTGCCAATGGTTGCTATATCTGGATTGTTCAATAGCGGCTGGTTTATTACACAGTTCTATCACTGATCTTAAGTATGTCGCATTGGCATCACCTGAACCTGACTGCATTTCTACTAACACTGCTTTAGCCTTATAAGTGAATAACAAACAGGAAGGTGTTCTTAATTGTTTATTGACAAAAAGCCACAAATAACAACTCTTCTAACCTTGGAGCCATTGATGCAGTGCTTTAAATGAGCAGGCACTGTTAGGTACTGAGAATCTGCACTTCTTTAATTTGAAAAGGATAGTACCTGCACTTCTCCGCATTTGTGCAATATCTTTAATGGGAAAGTACTGGCACTTCTCAGTAGCAAAAAGGTACTATGAGGTACTGAGTACCTGCACTTCTATATTTCAATATAAAGACTGCATTGAGGGTTCTTCATCAATTAAGAATCTCCAACTCTTTACTCCTAGAAAGGGAGATGGGCCCTCATCAAATGTGGCAGGCCAGACATCTCTCGGCCACCATTTATGGGTGGTATCACTGTCATTATCTTTTTTGTGGTAGTCACTGATCATACTTGGGTTTTTGGCCTCCAGACAACTGCATGACTCGGAATGTCGAAGTTGAAAGGTTGGCTAGAAATCACCGATACAGCTCCATTGGAAATTGGGTTACTGGACGAGTGAGGTGAAACCCTACTCATGCAGCACCAACAATCCTTGTCAGGGTGAAGTCACAAGTAATCCTCACATTAACCTGTGCTCCACACTCTGGTAGCTTGGCACAGAGCAGTCATGCTTAACTCAGAGGTAATGTGTAAAGTATTTATGCAGCACTTCAAACAGCAATAAAGTGAAAACACAAAACCAGAAAAATCCCACTAAATTAGAACAATAGAGTAAGTATTATTAAACAAAAGAAGACCAAAATGACAAAAAGCCAGTCAGTAGGACCAGAGATATGTAATTTTAAAGATTTCAGTGAATACACTGCCAAATAGCACAAAGAGCCAACTGTGGTTATCTGGTCACAGCAGATCAGGAAAAAGTCAAAGGTTCAGGCCGACGATGATGGACCGTGGGCCGGCTACAAGGACCCAGTTAGGCTGGCTGAATAAGAGTACCTTAAATCCAGGTTGCAGAGCAATGCAAAGTCCTTGTGCTGAGTTGCGCTGGTATTGTATTGAGAAACCGTTGGCATGGTGCTTGAGTCGTGCAAAGAAGTCACTAACCGTCGATGGATCATGCAATGGGAGGTCCAGTGTCATCATCGAGGAAGCCACAGGGGCTAGCAAAGACTTGCATAGTGGTGTGTTGGTGCTGAGGTTGTGGTGCGTCGCACTGGACTGGCGCTGGTGAAGCCACTGGAATTTGCTAGAACTTGCGTTGAGATGCGCTACGCTGAGTAAAGCTGGGCCGGTTGTTGGTGTCAAGATGTGTCGCACTGGGTCAGGCTGGAGGAGCTGTGGAGGTCATGCGCTGTCCTGTGTTGAAGCATTCCTTTTGTCTTACTGTCTGGGAGCAATACACACAGACCAACTGCCACATACACCTAGTCATGTGACCCAGGATACAGGCAGCAAACATCAAGTGGATGGGACAGGAAAATGCCAGCTTTCCAAAAAAGACTGAGCTTCATGGACATTTTTTATTGGAGCACTTAAAAGCAGGCACCATTCCTTGGGGCCTACAGATCAAAAATGTCCCCGTAATTTTTATCGAGGACTCAGAGTACAAAAAAGGATTTAGCTTTATAAGCACAAAATGCAGCCGTGATCTTATGGTCCATACCATTGAAACTGCACAAAGAATCTGTCAGAAGGAAGTCGAGGAGCTCAAACTTAATTCAAGCGATCAAAAACAACCATAACGTGACTGAAGCGAAGGCATTACTTGAAAAAATTGATAAGGAGATCCAGACCTTTAAGGACAACACCATTAATTTTAAAACGACAAAATTCAAAAAGGACACTAAATCATTCAATATAGAAACCGTCTGCCCCTATTTAAAGGACGATTATTAGGCAAAAGCGGACTCACGCAGAGCCCTATCTGAGTGCCAGGGCCGCTCAAAGAATAGATTCTTAACCTTCTCAGAATCTTCATCATCAGATTCAGCAGGAGATTCAGACCCAAGAGAGGACCCATCAAAAAGACAGAATTCTTGTTTAGAGAAAGGCGACCAAAGAAACAGAGTAAGGAGAAACTTTTACAAAACTTGAGTAAAACATCGATAATAAACCTGTCATCCAAACAACTCTCCAAAGCAGAAGAATCGGTCTTAGAACTGGGTGTGAAATTTGTTCCTAGCAAATGTACTGATTATGCAAACTTGAAAATTGAAGCAATGGAATTTTTCCGTAAGATTAGACTTAAGGTGTTCTTCCATGGAAAAGAGAACATTGTTAATACCGAATCTTCAGGATTAACCCAAAAATCCAATTTTGTTCCTCCACCGTATAGTATCCCAAAACAAGTAACCGCCTTCAAGCAGGCAGTATTGTCCTCCATCAGCCAATTGGAAAGCAAACAAGCATTTGCAATGCAATAGGTCTCGCCTTTGGGACCTTATATGTATTTAGCTATGCAGCACATTAGCCTGGGTGCTGAAACATCTACTGTTCTTTAACATGGAGGGAAAGTAAGCACAAAACTGCGTGCCACACCAGGTATGGGAACACATGGAGAGAAATATTGCCTTTCAGCAGGAAATGGTATAGTCCAAAGCTTTGTTATTAATATAAAATCACCGCCTTTGGTGGTCATATCACTGAAAATACAAGATTTGAAAAAATATTGTCTACGATTGCTCGTGGAAGACAATTTCCTTGGACTGGAATCTAGAGAATGCTAAAGTGATTCTGGTATTTTACTTACCTCTGCTGGTCGTTTCCTATCAAGAAAGTTAAATAGAGGCAGTTGCCAGAAAAATTAAAAAAGAAAGTCCCTCAGCAGAAAGCAATTCTGGTATTTTACTGACCTCTGCTGGTCGTTTTCTATCAAGACAGTTAAATAGAGGCAGTTGAACAGAAAACAAAGTCCCTAAGCGGAAGCAGACAAGTCCTAGGGATGATCTCCAGAGCCCACAAAGTACATACACATATAAGTATATAATAAGTATATACTAAAGTATATACTGTATTGTATTGTAATTGCATTTATATAGCGCTTACTACCCCTGATGAGGCGTCAAAGCGCTTTTTCGGCGAGTAGCACACTACTCCGGGACCCATAGAGAATTAGGGGCCGATTCCGATTCGGGCCGGAAATCTCTCCGACCGAGCCGGACCCGGAGAGATTTCCGACCGAATCGGACCCTAGCAGCCCGATCGAACGAGTACGATGCGCACGTATGCTATCGGACTCGAGTCGGTCGGACTCCCATTGAAGTCAATGGGAGCCGGTCGTACAACACGTACGCGGGCTCCCATTGACTCAATGGGTGCTAGGCGAACAAGGGCGCCCCCTACAGCGGATACGCCTCGAAGCGACTCGCGGCGTACATGCACAGGTAGGGGGGACCCATGGGTCCCCCCTGTGTGCGACTTGCGCGGCTATGCGTACAGGGGGGTCCGACACGGACCCCCAAAGTACGGCTCCGACTGCTTCTTGGAGCCGGACGGCGCGAGTCGGTCGGACTGCTCACGGCGCGCATCGTACTTGCCCGGTCGGGGAATGTCTCCATTGCGCGGTGCGAGGCGCATCCGTGCGAGTCGGTCGGAGCGGTTGGGACCCGCGAACGAGTCGGTCGGCGAATTCGCACGCGCTCGCATCGTACTCGCTCGGCCGGACGCACGTACGAATCGGTCGGGAATAAGGGCTCCGAATCGGATCCGGTTCAGCCGAATCCGATTCGGTGCCCTACCGGCCGAGATCGCAATCGGCCCCTTAGTGTTGAATTAGTATAGTGAAATATGAAAGTAATTTTAAATGGTGGATAGGTTAGTCCGTTATTTGGATCCAGAAGGATAGAAGAGGAAAAAAGGTTTGTATTTATATAGCGCTTGTTACCCCTGATGGGGCGTTGAAGCGCTTTTTTTTGGCGAGTAGCACGCTACTCCGGAAACCCATAAAGGATTAGTGGTGAATTAGTATGGTGAAATATGAAAGTAATTTGAGTGGTGGATATTAGTCAGTTATTTGGAGTGAGAAGGACAGCGGAGGGATAAAAGGGGAAGAAAGGTTTGCATTCATATAGCACCTGTTACCCCTGATGGGTGTTGAAGCGCTTTTCTGGCGAGTAGCATGCTACTCCGGAACCCATAAAGGATTAGTGTTGAAAATTAGTATAGTGAAATATGAAGAAATTTGAGTGGTGGATATGTTATTCAGTTATTTGGATAGAGACGGGTAGGCGGCGGATTAGAAAAGGGAAAGAAGTTTGTATTTATATAGCGCTTGCTACCCCTGATAGGGTTTTGAAGCGCTTTTTTGGCGAGTAGCACGCTAGTCTGGAACCCATAAGGATTAGTGTTGAATTAGTATGGTGAAACATGAAAGTAATTTGAGTGGTGGATATGTTAGTCAGTTATTTGGATTCAGAAGGGTTGGGGAGGGGTAGAAAAGGGAAAAAAGGTTTGCATTTATATAGCGCTGGTAACCCTGATGGGGTGTTGAAACGCTTTATTGGCGAGGAGCACGCTACTCTGGAACCCATAAAGGATTAGTGGTGAATTAGTATAGTTGAATATGGAATTTGAGAAGTGAAAATGTTAGTCTGTTATTTTGATTGAAAAGGATA
Organism: Calotriton arnoldi; assembly: GCA_963921515.1. NCBI lineage: Eukaryota > Metazoa > Chordata > Amphibia > Caudata > Salamandridae > Calotriton > Calotriton arnoldi. The sequence continues at coordinate 2,155,235 of CAWUFW010000540.1, read as the reverse complement.
GTGGAGGGATAGAAGAGTGAAGGATTTGGATTTTTTTAAATTATTTTTTGGGGAAGTCATAGCAGTAGGAGGAGGCTTTTGGGTGAGTAAAAAGGGGTTTTGTAGGGGAAGAGTAGAAAGGTTTGTTTTGGGGGATCGGTATAGTAAAAGAGGTGTCAGATGATGCAAGGAGGGGTAGGGCAGGGGAGAGTCTAGAAGGGGTTATTATGGGGATCATAGTAGTGGTATGGGGTTTGGGATAAATGAGAGAGTGGATGTAGAGGATATAGATATAGATATATTGATAGATGTAGATGTATAGGGTGAGAAATAGGGTAGTGCATTGGAAAGAGTAGTTGAAAGAAGTTTGAGATGAGTCACAAAAGCACTCAGCTTGTTATTACTTCACACCTGCTTAATGGAAACTATGACTTGGAGGCAGGGTTTTCACTACATTTAATCCCTGAATGTGAGAGTTTTGAATGCACTGTAATAATGTCAGTTGTATCTGACTGTACGAGTAATTACATCCATAATCCAACTACCTCTCCAAATATATATATATGTGATCAAGGCAGGGATCTGCCGAAACGCGTCATGGCGGACAGACTCTTCGGTGTAATAAACTAAAATTACACAAAAATTTGGGTCTACTCTCGTTTATATTCCTACGGAGAGGATTTGCTATACAAACGAGCAACTTACATATATATATATAGGAATGATTTTAAACCTAAATCTAGGTTTAATCCTGTGACGTTACATGATGGCATTGACGCCTTCCATGAAAGCATTGTCTTTGATCTCGTGACATTGTGGGAGAAACAAAACAATTCCTTTGCTAGCAACCTCACGCCAGCTCAAAGACTGGGCTTACAGTCTCTCCAAAAGGCTGAGTCTTTTGTTATAAAGCCCTCAGATAAAGGGGGCAATGTTGTTCTTTGGGATCTTGTCAAATACAAAACAGAAGCAAGACGACAGTTGGAGTACTCAGGGAGCTACCTGAGGTCTAACCAGACAGAATACTCCAAGACTATTACTCAATACCATCAATTACTTGAGAAATGGCATGGACAAGGAACTCTGAGACGCAATGAGTTCCTGTTCCTTATGACCAAGAAGCCTATGGTCCCTGTTTTCTATATGCTCCCTAAAGTTCACAAAAGCCTAACTGAACCCCCGGGCAGACCTATTATTGCCGCCAACCAGAGCTTACTTGAAAACTCTTCCATTTACCTTGACTATTTCCTCTGTAAATATGTGTTTAATTTGCCATCATATTGCAGGGATACCATGGATTTTCTATCTAAAACACAGGGTATTCCATGGAAAGAATCGTATGTATTTGCTACGATTGATGTAGTGTCTCTCTATACTTGCATCGAGCATGACTTGGGCCTTAAAGCCTGTAAATATTTTTTTAGAGATAGACCACTCTCCATGTTTGATCACACTACTTTACTGTTGGATATGTTAAGCTTTTGCCTTCACAACAATTGTTTCCTTTTTGAAGATACATGGTACAGGCAATACACTGGGCCGGCGATGGGAAGCTGCTTCGCCCCCAGCTATGCCTGTATCTTCATGGGGTGGTGGGAGGCGGAGCACCTTTGGCACCAAGGAAATGAGTGTTTTATGGATAATGTGATCCTGTGGACCCGCTACATTGACGATATTTTTTTGATTTGGGATGGTCCTCAGGATTTGCTTCATGATTTTATTGCAGGTCTGTCCACCAATGAGCTTAACTTAAGATTCACTAGTAAGATACATGCTACCACCATTGAATTTCTGGATGTTCAGGTTGAGGTGAGGGATGACTGCATACATACTAGTCTGTACAGAAAAGCCACTGCAGGGAATAGCGTGCTACATGCACGGAGCCATCACCCTGATGGACTTAAGAGAAGCATCCCATATGGAGAATTGCTCCGCGCTAAACGCAATTGTAGTTCTGCTGAAGCCTATACCAGGGAAAGCTTGAATATGTTTAGCTGTTTTAAAACACGAGGCTATTCAGGTCAAACTATTAAAATAGCTACCGAAAAGGCTGCAGGGAGGGACAGAAACAGCCTGTTGGTCCCTAAGACCACTAACAAGAAAACTCAGGAAGTAAGACTTATCACCACTTTCTCGAATGCATCACAAGCCTTACACAGGATAGTCAACAAGCACTGGCATTTAGTCAGGCAGGATGTGGTTATTGGTAGATTGGTTAGTCCCAAGCCACACATTACCTATCGTAAGTCCAAATCCCTACAAGATACCCTGGTACATAGTCATCTTACACATAGGAGTATCGGCTCGAGCTCATGGCTTAAGGAACTCCCCGGCTTTTACAAATGTGGCCGGTGTAAGGCCTGTAGCAATAGCCGCAATGTGAAAAGCTACCCTTTGCCAGTGGGGAGGGATGAGAAAATCTTGTCATTTATAAACTGTAACACCGAATTTGTGGTGTATGTCATTGTCTGTATTTGTGGCCTGCGCTATGTCGGTAGCACCATCTTTGCGGTAAAAAAGCGTATCCTTGAGCATTTGCGCGCAGTTAGGAACAGGGATCTGACCTACACTGTAGCCAAGCATTGCATGTTGGAACATGGTGGGACAGCTGATGTCTCTTCTAAACTTTCCTATTTTGGAATTGACAGGGTCCCAGTACATCCCCGAGGAGGTGACCGTGAAAGAAATCTTAGGCGCCTGGAATCGGAGTACATTATCCGCCTGCAAAGGAAGACCCCCGGAGGCCTCAATTGTGAGGAAGACCTTCATGTCCATTTAGGTTAGAAAAGATACTATATACAATTGGTGCCCTCAAAACATCCTTAGGACACTGTATATATTGTTATCTTGCCTCTCTTAACCTGGGTTCAATTTCCATTTAATTGCTGTTTTCCAACGTAATGTGCCTAAACGGTTTATTTCCTTTTCCTTTATTTCTGCTATTTTTCTGGCCTTATTTAGTTTCTCCTCCTAGATTTATCTGTTTCCTTACCATCTTCTTATTTGAGCCATCCAAATTGCTATATCGGCGTAACAGCCGCACTGTAATTTATTTTTTCAAGCGGCTGCTTGAATTTACGGTTTCTCCCACTCCACTCTTCCCCTGTATAGCACCTAGGGTGGGTTTTAATAGTGCTCTTTTTCTTTTGTTTTCATTTAGCTTTATGCTTTAGTTCTTGTTACTTTGTTGCTTTTTTATTTTACCCGTACTTGTCAAATGGGATCTGGCAGGCCTTGTATTAGGTTAATAGGGGTGTGGTGGTTTTCTTGGCCACTGTGTACCTCTCAGCCTCATGAAACTTTTCAAACGTTCGCGCACTTGCGCAGTGAGGCTTTGTTGTAAATGTCACTTGATTGCCATATCCCATTGTGGTGGGTATTGTATATGTATTTTTTTATATTTATTTTATTATGGTTCTGTTTCCACGTGATATAGTTTGTTTAAACTATTATGAGCTATAATAATGGTTATTATACCTATATGTTCAAAACGTGATGTTAGTCTGTCTTCCAATATGAAGAGACTTCAGTTACCATGTATTTTTCTTTATGTCTATGTATTTGTCTTGTGACCTTTTGTATGAGCACTTAAATACAGCCACTTCCGGGTCAGGAAGTGACTTTGACAAAGACCGTGAGGTTGAAACGCGTCAGTCAATAAACTTTTGCTTTTGAAAAAATATCCTGAGTGCGACTTTGCCTTTATATATATATATATATATATATATATATATATATATATATATATATATATATTACCTACTGGCGGTCGCCAGTAGGTAGTTATAGTTAGGACCAATTGTGATAGGAAATTCGTAACATTCTTTTCCCAATAACTTTGGCGCCGGTTGAAGAATCTTCGCGAGATTTTCAAAACTTATGGCCCGTTACGGTCAGCTCCTATCCTGAAAGCTTCGGGGTGATTCGGCAAGCGGGGGCCGAGAAAAAAGGGGGGTCCCAAAACCATGTTATTTTCCATATGAAACTTTAGCCACGGCTACAGCCCGAACTGCTGAACGGAATTACACCAAATTTGGCAAAAAGGTAGTGCTTGGTTCAGAAAGCGCCCTTTTTTTTAAATGGTGTAAATCCATTCAGTAATTCCAGAGAAATTCAAAATATAAGAGTCAAAAAATCAATTTCCCATAGGAAACTTTATGCAAGGCTACAGCCGAAACTACTGAACGGATTTACCCCAAATTTGGCAAAAACGTAGTGCTTGTTTCAGAAAGCGACCTTTTTAAAAATGGTGTAAATCCGTTCAGTAGTTGCTGAGAAAATCAAAAATAAAAGTTTCGATATTTAGAGGCACGGAGGATCCGCGGACCCTCCCGACCACGAGCTTTATTCTAATTGGCTGTCAACACTGCAAACCAGGAAGTGTTGGCAGCCATCTTGTGCCTCGGTAGAACCGAGTCGCAAGAAATCAGAATAAAAAACACGAAAAAAAGGAAAGGGGGCAGGGTAGAAACACCCTGACCCCCTAGGCCTGCTCAGGGGGTCCCACAAGGACCCCCAGGGCCCAAAAAAGCATTTTTCTTTTAAAAAAATCGGCGAGATTCGCGCACCCAGCACGAATTTCGGCCGAATATTTTTAAAAAACGAAGCGCGGGCTCCCGCGCTTCGTTATTATTTAGCCCCCGGGTGGGCCAGGCCCCGGGGGCACTGAAAAAATGTGTGGGGGGGACCCAATCCCCCCCACACTGCCCTGGGGACCGCCACCTCCCCGGAGCTTGATTAAAGAGTTGCAGGGGGCACGCAGCCCCCCCACAGCCCCGGGGACCGCCACCCCCCCGGGCTAATTTTTAAATGTGTGGGGGGGCCTCCAAGGCCCCCCCAAGCCCCGGGGACCGCCACCCCCCGGGGCTTTCATTAGTTATTTGCGGTGGGGCACACTGCCCCCCGCAGCCCTGGGGACCGCCACCCCCGGGACTTCTTTTTTTAAAAAAAAATATACCTGCGTGGGGGGGCTAGAGCCCCCCCACACGCCCCAGGGACCGCCACCTCCCCGGGGCACTAAAATGCTAATTTGGGGGTCCGGAACCACCACCTCCCCGGGGCTGTGCATGTGATGGGAGGGGGGCCGCGCGGCCCCCCTCCTGGAGCCCTTGATGGCCCTGGGGACCGCCACCCCCCAGGGCCGGCTCCTGCAGTGCCCCGGGGTGCTCACGCCCGGGACACTGCTGTTTGCAATGACAGGGCGGGAGCCTCACGGCTCCCGCCCTGTCATTGCAAACTGCTTTGCTTCATTGAAGCGAGAGCAGGGAAACCTGCTCTCGCTTCAATGAAGCAAAGCAGATTGCTTTTCCACACGGGGAGCTGCATGTCAGCAGCTCCCCATGTGGAAAAGCAATGCCAGCTCCCGCAGGAGGCGGGGAGCCGGCGGGACCGTGGGGGCATTGGGGCTCCCCCCAAGGTCCCCAACGGAGAGGGCCAGCCCCGGGGGATGGGGTCCCCGGGGCTAGAAGTGGCCCGGGAGGGGGGCACGCGGCCCCCTTCCCAAAAAATAAATAAATAAATAAAGGGCGGCCCCGGGGGATGGGGTCCCCGGGGCCAATAGAGGCCTCAGGAGGGGGCCACGCAGCCCCCTCCATAAAAACACAAAAACAAAATCTGGCCACGCCCCGGGGGATAGGGTCCCCGGGGCCGGAATTGGCCACGGGAGGGGGGCCCACGCGGCCCCCTTCCCGTTCATTTTTTTTTTTTTATTAAAAAAGGGGTCAGGCCCTGGGGGATGGGGTCCCCAGGGCCCAAAAAAAGTAAAAAGAAGGAGGGCCACACAGCCCCCCTTCCCCCAAAAAATGTTTTTAAAAACACGCGATCGTGCCGGAGGCCCCGCCCCTCCCAGCAACACTCTGCAAACGCGCCCTGTGGCGCGTTTTAAGTTGGGAAATGAATTCCCCTTCAATACTGGGGGTCCCTGAGGGCCAACTAGCCCACCAGGTACCTCCAGTAAGCACCACAGGGCTGCGTTGCAGAGAGGTGGTCCAGGCCACGCCCCTTTTTACACCTCTCTGCAACGCAGCTCTGTGGCGCTTACTGGAGGTACCTGGTGGGCTAGTTGGACCCCAGGGACCCTCAGGATTCAAGGGGACTTTATCCCCCAACTTAAAACGCGCCACGGGGCGCGTTTGCACAGTGGTGAAGGGAGGGGGCGGGGCCTGCGGTGACATGTGTGCAAACACGCCCTGTGGCACGTTTTAAGTTGGGGAATTCATTTCCCTTCAATCCTGAGGGCCCCTGGGGGCCAACTAGCCCACCAGGTACCTCCAGTAAGCGCCACAGGCCTGCGTTGCAGAGAGGTGGTCCAGGCCACGCCCCTTTTTACACCTCTCTGCAACGCAGCTCTGTGGCGCTTACTGGAGGTACCTGGTGGGCTAGTTGGACCCCAGGGACCCTCAGGATTCAAGGGGACTTAATTCCCCAACTTAAAACGCGCCACGGGGCGCGTTTGCGCAGTGGTGAAGGGAGGGGGCGGGGCCTGAGGTGACATGTGTGCAAACACGCCCTGTGGCGTGTTTTAAGTTGGGGGATTAAGTCCCCTTGAATCCTGAGGCTCCCTGGGATCCAACTAGCCCACCAGGTACCTCCAGTAAGCGCCACAGAGCTGCGTTGCAGAGAGGTGTAAAAAGGGGCGTGGCCTCGGACCACCTCTCTGCAATGCAGGCCTGTGGCGCTTACTGGAAGTACCTGGTGGGCTAGTTGGGCCCCAGGGACCTTCAGGATTCAAGGTGACCTAATCCCCCAACTTAAAACGCGCCACGGGCGTGTTTGCACAGTGGTGAAGGGAGGGGGCGGGGCCTGATGTGACAAGTGTGCAAACGCGGTCCGTGGTGCGTTTTAAGTTGGGGGATTAAGTCCCCTTGTATCCTGAGGGTCCCTGGGGGCCAACAAGCCCACCAGGTACCTTCAGTAAGTGCAACAGAGTTGCGTTGCAGAGAGGTGTAAAAAGGGGCGTGGTCTCGGACCACCTCCCTGCAACGCAGCTCTGTGGTGCTTACTGGAGGTACCTGGTGGGCTAGTTGGGCCTTAGGGACCCTCAGGATTCAAGGGGAGTAAATCTCCCAACTTAAAACGCGCCACGGGGCGCGTTTGCACACTTGTCACATCAGGCCCCACCCACTCCCTTCACCACTGTGCAAACAGGCCCTCTGGCGCGTTGTAAGTTGGGGGATTAAGTCCCCTTGAATCCTGAGGGTCCCTTGGGTCCAACTAGCCCACTAGGTACCTCCAGTAAGCGCCACAGAGCTGCGTTGCAGAGAGGTGTAAAAAGGGGAGTGGCCTTGGACCACCTCTCTGCAACGCAGCTCTGTGGCGCTTACTGGAGGTACCTGGTGGGCTAGTTGGCACCAGGGACCCTCAGGATTCAAGGGGAATTAATCCCCCAACTTAAAACCCGCCAGGGGGCGCGTTTGCACAGTGGTGGAGGGAAGGGGCGAGCCTGATGTGAAATGTGTGTACTTATCCAATCACTCCGCCAAAACCCAAGCACTTATAAATTCACCATGCACTCTCCTTGCATTACTCTAATCATCCAGTCAGTACCCATGCACTCATGCAATGACCCATGCACTAACTCATGCACTGCTACAATACCCTGAGCACTACTGATGCAGTCCAGCCATCGCCCTGTCACTACCCATGCACTCCTCCAATCACCCAGCGAGTACCATGTACTTATCCAATCACTCCACCAAAACACAAGCACCTATAAATTCACCATGCACTCTCCTTGCAGTACTCTAATCATCCAGTCACTACCCATGTACTCATGCAATGACCCAGGCACTTACACATGCACTGCTACAATCCCCTGAGCACTACTGATGCAGCCCAGCCATCTCTTAGTCACTACCCATGCACTCCTCCAATCACCCAGCCAGCACCATGTACTTATCCAATCACCTCGCCAAAACCCAAGCACTTATAGATTCACCATGCACTCTCCTTGCAGTACTCTAATCATCCAGTCAGTACCCATGCACTCATGCAATGACCCATGCACTAACTCATGCACTGCTTCAATACCCTGAGCACTACTGATGCAGTCCAGCCATCGCCCTGTCACTACCCATGCACTCCTCCAATCACTCAGCGAGCACCAAGTACTTATTACAATCACTGCGCCAAAACACAAGCACTTATAAATTCACCATGCACTCTCCTTGCAGTACTCTAATCATCCAGTCACTACCCATGTACTCATGCAATGACGCAGGCACTAACACATGCACTGCTACAATCCCCTGAGGACTACTGATGCAGTCCAGCCATCTCCTTGTCACTACCCATGCACTCCTCCAATCACCCAACCAGTTCCATGTCCTTATCCAATCACTCCGCCAAAACACAAGCGTTTATAAATTCACCATCCACTCTCCTTGCATTACTCTAATCATCCAGTCAGTACCCATGCACTCATGCAATGACCCATGCACTAACTCATGCACTGCTACAATACCCTGAGCACTACTGATGCAGTCTAGCCATCGCCCTGTCACTACCCATGCACTCCTCCAATCACCCAGCGAGCACCATGTACTTATCCAATCACTCCGCAAAAACACAAGCACTTATAAATTCACCATGCACTCTCCTTGCAGTACTCTAAACATCCAGTCACTACCCATGTACTCATGCAATGACCCAGGCACTAACACATGCACTGCTACAATACCCTGAGCACTACTGATGCAGCCCAGCCATCTCTTTGTCACTACCCAGGCACTCCTCCAATCACCCAGCCAGCACCATGTACTTATCCAATCACTCCGCCAAAACCCAAGCACTTATAGATTCACCATGCACTCTCCTTGCAGTACTCTAATCATCCAGTCAGTACCCATTCACTCATGCAATGACCCATGCACTAACTCATGCACTGCTACAATACTCTGAGCACTACTGATGCAGTCCAGCCATCGCCCTGTCACTACCCATGCACTCCTCCGATCACCCAGTGAGCACCATGTACTTATCCAATCACTCCGCCAAAACCGAACCACTTATAAATTCACTGTGCACTCTCCTTGCATTACTCTAATCATCCAGTCAGTACCCATGCACTCATGCAATGACCCATGCACTAACTCATGCACTGCTACAATACCCTGAGCACTACTGATGCCGTCCAGCCATCACCCTGTCACTACCCATGCACTCCTCCAATCACTCAGCGAGCACCATGTACTTATCCAATCACTCCGCCAAAACACAAGCACTTATAAATTCACCATGCACTCTCCTTGCAGTACTCTAATTACCCAGTCACTACCCATGTACTCATGCAATGACGCAGGCACTAACACATGCACTGCTACAATCCCCTGAGGACTACTGATGCAGTCCAGCCATCTCCTTGTCACTACCCATGCACTCCTCCAATCACCAAACCAGTTCCATGTCCTTATCCAATCACTCTGCCAAAACACAAGCGTTTATAAATTCACCATCCACTCTCCTTGCAGTATTCCAATCATCCAGTCGGTACCCATGTACTCATCCAATGACCCAGGCACTAACTCATGCACTGCTACAATACTCTGAGCACTACTGATGCAGTCCAGCCATCGCCCTGTCACTATCCATGCACTCCTCCTATCACCCAGCGAGCACCATGTACTTATCCAATCACTCCGCCAAAACCCAAGCACTTATAAATTCACCATGCACTCTCCTTGCATTACTCTAATCATCCACTCAGTACCCATGCACTCATGCAATGACCCATGCACAAACTCATGCACTGCTACAATACCCTGAGCACTACTGATGCGGTCCAGCCATCGCCTTGTCACTACCCATGCACTACTCCTTTAATCACCCAGCGAGCACCATGTACTTATCCAATCACTCCGCCAAAACACAAGCACTTATAAATTCACCATGCACTCTCCTTGCAGTACTCTAATCATCCAGTCACTACCCATGTACTCATGCAATGACCTAGGCACTAACACATGCACTGCTACAATCCCCTGAGCACTACTGATGCAGCCCAGCCATCTCTTTGTCACTACCCATGCACTCCTCCAATCACCCAGCCAGGACCATGTACTTATCCAATCACTCCGCCAAAACCCAAGCACTTATAGATTCACCATGCACTCTCCTTGCAGTACTCTAATCATCCAGTCAGTACCCATGCACTCATGCAATGACCCATGCACTAACTCATGCACTGCTACAATAGTCTGAGCACTACTGATGCAGTCCAGCCATCGCCCTGTCACTACCCATGCACTCCTCCGATCACCCAGCGAGCACCATGTACTTATCCAATCACTCCGCCAAAACCCAAGCACTTATAAATTCACCATGCACTCTCCTTGCATTACTCTAATCATCCACTCAGTACCCATGCACTCATGCAATGACCCATGCACTACCTCATGCACTGCTACAATACCCTGAGCACTACTGATGCAGTCCAGCCATCGCCCTGTCACTACCCATGCACTCCTCCAATCACCCAGCGAGCACCATGTACTTATCCAATCTCTCCGCCAAAACCCAAGCACTTATAAATTCACCATGCACTCTCCTTGCAGTACTCTAATCATCCAGTCAGTACCCATGCACTCATGCAATGACCCATGCACTAACTCATGCACTGCTACAATACCCTGAGCACTACTGATGCAGTCCAGCCATCGCCCTGTCACTACCCATGCACTCCTCCAATCACTCAGCGAGCACCATGTACTTATCCAATCACTCCGCCAAATCACAAGCACTTATAAATTCACCATGCACTCTCCTTGCAGTACTCTAATCATCCAGTCACTACCCATGTACTCATGCAATGACACAGGCACTAACACATGTACTGCTACAATCCCCTGAGGACTACTGATGCAGTCCAGCCATCTCCTTGTCACTACCCATGCACTCTTCCAATCACCCAACCAGTTCCATGTCCTTATCCAATCACTCCACCAAAACACAAGCGTTTATAAATTCACCATCCACTCTCCTTGTATTACTCTAATCATCCAGTCAGTACCCATGCACTCATGCAATGACCAATGCACTAACTCATGCACTGCTACACTACCCTGAGCACTACTGAGGCAGTCCAGCCATCGCCCTGTCACTACCCATGCACTCTTCCAATAACCCAGCGAGCACCATGTACTTATCCAATCTCTCCGCCAAAACACAAGCCCTTATAAATTCACCATGCACTCTCCTTGCAGTACTCTAAACATCCAGTCACTACCCATGTACTCATGCAATGACCCAGGCACTAACACATGCACTGCTACAATACATTGAGCACTACTGAAGCAGCCCAGCCATCTCTTTGTCACTACCCATGCACTCCTCCAATCACCCAGCCAGCACCATGTACTTATCCAATCACTCCGCCAAAACCCAAGCACTTATAGATTCACCATGCACTCTCCTTGCAGTACTCTAATCATCCAGTCAGTACCCATGCACTCATGCAATGACCCATGCACTAACTCATGCACTGCTACAATACTCTGAGCACTACTGATGCAGTCCAGCCATCGCCCTGTCACTACCCATGCACTCCTCCCATCACCCAGCGAGCACCATGCACTTATCCAATCACTCCGCCAAAACTGAAGCACTTATAAATTCACTGTGCACTCTCCTTGCATTACTCTAATCATCCAGTCAGTACCCATGCACTCATGCAATGACCCATGCACTAACTCATGCACTGCTACAATACCCTGAGCACTACTGATGCAGTCCAGCCATCGCCCTGTCACTACCCATGCACTCCTTCAATCACTCAGCGAGCACCATGTACTTATCCAATCACTCCGCCAAAACACAAGCACTTATAAATTCACCATGCACTCTCCTTGCAGTACTCTAATCATCCAGTCACTACCCATGTACTCATGCAATGACGCAGGCACTAACACATGCACTGCTACAATCCCCTGAGGACTACTGATGCAGTCCAGCCATCTCCTTGTCACTACCCATGCACTCCTCCTATCACCAAACCAGTTCCATGTCCTTATCCAATCACTCTGCCAAAACACAAGCGTTTATAAATTCACCATCCACTCTCCTTGCAGTACTCCAATCATCCAGTCGGTACCCATGTACTCATGCAATGACACAGGCACTAAATCATGCACTGCTACAATACTCTGAGCACTACTGATGCAGTCCAGCCATCGCCCTGTCACTATCCATGCACTCCTCCTATCACCCAGCGAGCACCATGTACTTATCCAATCACTCCGCCAAAACCCAAGCACTTATAAATTCTCCATGCACTCTCCTTGCATTACTCTAATCATCCACTCATTACCCATGCACTCATGCAATGACCCATGCACAAACTCATGCACTGCTACAATACCCTGAGCACTACTGATGCGGTCCAGCCATCGCCTTGTCACTACCCATGCACTACTCCTTTAATCACCCAGCGAGCACCATGTACTTATCCAATCACTCCGCCAAAACACAAGCACTTATAAATTCACCATGCACTCTCCTTGCAGTACTCTAATCATCCAGTCACTACCCATGTACTCATGCAATGACCTAGGCACTAACACATGCACTGCTACAATCCCCTGAGCACTACTGATGCAGCCCAGCCATCTCTTTGTCACTACCCATGCACTCCTCCAATCACCCAGCCAGGACCATGTACTTATCCAATCACTCCGCCAAAACCCAAGCACTTATAGATTCACCATGCACTCTCCTTGCAGTACTCTAATCATCCAGTAAGTACCCATGCACTCATGCAATGACCCATGCACTAACTCATGCACTGCTACAATAGTCTGAGCACTACTGATGCAGTCCAGCCATCGCCCTGTCACTACCCATGCACTCTTCCAATAACCCAGCGAGCACCATGTACTTATCCAATCTATCCGCCAAAACACAAGCACTTATAAATTCACCATGCACTCTCCTTGCAGTACTCTAAACATCCAGTCACTACCCATGTACTCATGCAATGACCCAGGCACTAACACATGCACTGCTACAATACATTGAGCACTACTGAAGCAGCCCAGCCATCTCTTTGTCACTACCCATGCACTCCTCCAATCACCCAGCCAGCACCATGTACTTATCCAATCACTCCGCCAAAACCCAAGCACTTATAGATTCACCATGCACTCTCCTTGCAGTACTCTAATCATCCAGTCAGTACCCATGCACTCATGCAATGACCCATGCACTAACTCATGCACTGCTACAATACTCTGAGCACTACTGATGCAGTCCAGCCATCGCCCTGTCACTACCCATGCACTCCTCCCATCACCCAGCGAGCACCATGCACTTATCCAATCACTCCGCCAAAACCGAAGCACTTATAAATTCACTGTGCACTCTCCTTGCATTACTCTAATCATCCAGTCAGTACCCATGCACTCATGCAATGACCCATGCACTAACTCATGCACTGCTACAATACCCTGAGCACTACTGATGCAGTCCAGCCATCGCCCTGTCACTACCCATGCACTCCTTCAATCACTCAGCGAGCACCATGTACTTATCCAATCACTCCGCCAAAACACAAGCACTTATAAATTCACCATGCACTCTCCTTGCAGTACTCTAATCATCCAGTCACTACCCATGTACTCATGCAATGACGCAGGCACTAACACATGCACTGCTACAATCCCCTGAGGACTACTGATGCAGTCCAGCCATCTCCTTGTCACTACCCATGCACTCCTCCTATCACCAAACCAGTTCCATGTCCTTATCCAATCACTCTGCCAAAACACAAGCGTTTATAAATTCACCATCCACTCTCCTTGCAGTACTCCAATCATCCAGTCGGTACCCATGTACTCATCCAATGACCCAGGCACTAACTCATGCACTGCTACAATACTCTGAGCACTACTGATGCAGTCCAGCCATCGCCCTGTCACTACCCATGCACTCCTCCTATCACCCAGCGAGCACCATGTACTTATCCAATCACTCCGCCAAAACACAAGCACTTATAAATTCACCATGCACTCTCCTTGCAGTACTCTAATCATCCAGTCACTACCCATGTACTCATGCAATGACCTAGGCACTAACACATGCACTGCTACAATCCCCTGAGCACTACTGATGCAGCCCAGCCATCTCTTTGTCACTACCCATGCACTCCTCCAATCACCCAGCCAGCACCATGTACTTATCCAATCACTCCGCCAAAACCCAAGCACTTATAGATTCACCATGCACTCTCCTTGCAGTACTCTAATCATCCAGTCAGTACCCATGCACTCATGCAATGACCCATGCACTAACTCATGCACTGCTACAATACTCTGAGCACTACTGATGCAGTCCAGCCATTGCCCTGTCACTACCCATGCACTCCTCCGATCACCCAGCGAGCACCATGTACTTATCCAATCACTCTGCCAAAATCCAAGCACTTATAAATTCACCTTGCACTCTCCTTGCATTACTCTAATCATCCAGTCAGTACCCATGCACTCATGCAATGACCCATGCACTAACTCATGCACTGCTACAATACCCTGAGCACTACTGATGCAGTCCAGCCATCGCCCTGTCACTACCCATGCACTCCACCAATCACCCAGCGAGCACCATGTACTTATCCAATCACTCCGCCAAAACACAAGTACCTATAAATTCACCATGCACTCTCCTTGCAGTACTCTAATCATCCAGTCACTACCCATGTACTCATGCAATGACCCAGGCACTAACACATGCACTGCTACAATCCCCTGAGCACTACTGATGCAGCCCAGCCATCTCTTTGTCACTACCCATGCACTCCTCCAATCACCCAGCCAGCACCATGTACTTATCCAATCACCTCGCCAAAACCCAAGCACTTATAGATTCACCATGCACTCTCATTGCAGTACTCTAATCATCCAGTCAGTACCCATGCACTCATGCAATGACCCATACACTAACTCATGCACTGCTACAATACCCTGAGCACTACTGATGCAGTCCAGCCATCGCCCTGTCACTACCCATGTACTCCTCCAATCACTCAGCGAGCACCAGGTACTTATCCAATCACTCCGCCAAAACACAAGCACTTATAAATTCACCATGCACTCTCCTTGCAGTACTCTAATCATCCAGTCACTACCCATGTACTCATGCAATGACGCAGGCACTAACACATGCACTGCTACAATCCCCTGAGGACTACTGATGCAGTCCAGCCATCTCCTTGTCACTACCCATGCACTCCTCCAATCACCCAACCAGTTCCATATCCTTATCCAATCACTCCGCCAAAACACAAGCGTTTATAAATTCACCATCCACTCTCCTTGCATTACTCTAATCATCCAGTCAGTACCCATGCACTCATGCAATGACCCATGCACTAACTCATGCACTGCTACAATACCCTGAGCACTACTGATGCAGTCCAGCCATCGCCCTGTCACTACCCATGCACTCCTCCAATCACCCAGCGAGCACCATGTACTTATCCAATCACTCCGCCAAAACACAAGCACTTATAGATTCACCATGCACTCTCCTTGCAGTACTCTAATCATCCAGTCAGTACCCATGCACTCATGCAATGACCCATGCACTAACTCATGCACTGCTACAATACTCTGAGCACTACTGATGCAGTCCAGCCATCGCCCTGTCACTACCCATGCACTCCTCCGATCACCCAGCGAGCACCATGTACTTATCCAATCACTCCGCCAAAACCGAAGCACTTATAAATTCACCGTGCACTCTCCTTGCATTACTCTAATCATCCAGTCATTACCCATGCACTCATGCAATGACCCATGCACTAACTCATGCACTGCTACAATACACTGAGCACTACTGATGCAGTCCAGCCATCGCCCTGTCACTACCCATGCACTCCTCCAATCACTCAGCGAGCACCATGTACTTATGCAATCTCTCCGCCAAAACACAAGCACTTATAAATTCACCATGCACTCTCCTTGCAGTACTCTAATCATCCAGTCACTACCCATGTACTCATGCAATGACGCAGGCACTAACACATGCACTGCTACAATCCCCTGAGGACTACTGATGCAGTCCAGCCATCTCCTTGTCACTACCCATGCACTCCTCCAAACACCAAACCAGTTCCATGTCCTTATCCAATCACTCTGCCAAAACACAAGCGTTTATAAATTCACCATCCACTCTCCTTGCAGTACTCCAATCATCCAGTCGTTACCCATGTACTCATCCAATGACCCAGGCACTAACTCATGCACTGCTACAATACCCTGAGCACTACTGATGCAGTCCAGCCATCGCCCTCTCACTACCCATGCACTCCTCCGATCACCCAGCGAGCACCATGTACTTATCCAATCACTCCGCCAAAACACAAGCACTTATAAATTCACCATGCACTCTCCTTGCAGTACTCTAATCATCCAGTCACTACCCATGTACTCATGCAATGACCTAGGCACTAACACATGCACTGCTACAATCCCCTGAGCACTACTGATGCAGCCCAGCCATCTCTTTGTCACTACCCATGCACTCCTCCAATCACCCAGCCAGCACCATGTACTTATCCAATCACTCCGCCAAAACCCAAGCACTTATAGATTCACCATGCACTCTCCTTGCAGTACTCTAATCATCCAGTCAGTACCCATGCACTCATGCAATGACCCAGGCACTAACACATGCACTGCTACAATACCCTGAGCACTACTGATGCAGCCCAGCCATCTCTTTGTCACTACCCATACACTCCTCCAATCACCTAGCCAGCACCATGTACTTATCCAATCACTCCGCCAAAACCCAAGCACTTATAGATTCACCATGCACTCTCCTTGCAGTACTCTAATCATCCAGTCAGTACCCATGCACTCATGCAATGACTCATGCACTAACTCATGCACTGCTACAATACTCTGAGCACTACTGATGCAGTCCAGCCATCGCCCTGTCACTACCCATGCACTCCTCCGATCACCCAGCGAGCACCATGTACTTATCCAATCACTCCGCCAAAACCGAAGCACTTATAAATTCACCGTGCACTCTCCTTGCATTACTCTAATCATCCAGTCATTACCCATGCACTCATGCAATGACCCATGCACTAACTCATGCACTGCTACAATACACTGAGCACTACTGATGCAGTCCAGCCATCGCCCTGTCACTACCCATGCACTCTTCCAATCACTCAGCGAGCACCATGTACTTATGCAATCACTCCGCCAAAACACAAGCACTTATAAATTCACCATGCACTCTCCTTGCAGTACTCTAATCATCCAGTCACTACCCATGTACTCATGCAATGACGCAGGCACTAACACATGCACTGCTACAATCCCCTGAGGACTACTGATGCAGTCCAGCCATCTCCTTGTCACTACCCATGCACTCCTCCAAACACCAAACCAGTTCCATGTCCTTATCCAATCACTCTGCCAAAACACAAGCGTTTATAAATTCACCATCCACTCTCCTTGCAGTACTCCAATCATCCAGTCGTTACCCATGTACTCATCCAATGACCCAGGCACTAACTCATGCACTGCTACAATACTCTGAGCACTACTGATGCAGTCCAGCCATCGCCCTGTCACTACCCATGCACTCCTCCTAACACCCAGCGAGCACCATGTACTTATCCAATCACTCCGCCAAAACCCAAGCACTTATAAATTCACCATGCACTCTCCTTGCATTACTCTAATCATCCACTCAGTACCCATGCACTAACTCATGCACTGCTACAATACCCTGAGCACTACTGATGCAGTCCAGCCATCGCCCTGTCACTACCCATGCACTCCTCCAATCACCCAGCGAGCACCATGTACTTATCCAATCACTCCGCCAAAACACAAGCACTTATAAATTCACCATGCACTCTCCTTGCAGTACTCTAATCATCCAGTCACAACCCATGTACTCATGCAATGACCTAGGCACTAACACATGCACTGCTACAATCCCCTGAGCACTACTGATGCAGCCCAGCCATCTCTTTGTCACTACCCATGCACTCCTCCAATCACCCAGCCAGCACCATGTACTTATCCAAACACTCCGCCAAAACCCAAGCACTTATAGATTCACCATGCACTCTCCTTGCAGTACTCTAATCATCCAGTCAGTACCCATGCACTCATGCAATGACCCAGGCACTAACACATGCACTGCTACAATACCCTGAGCACTACTGATGCAGCCCAGCCATCTCTTTGTCACTACCCATGCACTCCTCCAATCACCTAGCCAGCACCATGTACTTATCCAATCACTCCGCCAAAATCCAAGCACTTATAGATTCACCATGCACTCTCCTTGCAGTACTCTAATCATCCAGTCAGTACCCATGCACTCATGCAATGACCCATGCACTAACTCATGCACTGCTACAATACTCTGAGCACTACTGATGCAGTCCAGCCATCGCCCTGTCACTACCCATGCACTCCTCCGATCACCCAGCGAGCACCATGTACTTATCCAATCACTCCGCCAAAACCGAAGCACTTATAAATTCACCATGCACTCTCCTTGCAGTACTCTAATCATCCAGTCACTACCCATGTACTCATGTAATGACCCATGCACTAACTCATGCACTGCTACAATACACTGAGCACTACTGATGCAGTCCAGCCATCGCCCTGTCACTACCCATGCACTCTTCCAATCACTCAGCGAGCACCATGTACTTATGCAATCACTCCGCCAAAACACAAGCACTTATAAATTCACCATGCACTCTCCTTGCAGTACTCTAATCATCCAGTCACTACCCATGTACTCATGCAATGACGCAGGCACTAACACATGCACTGCTACAATCCCCTGAGGACTACTGATGCAGTGCAGCCATCTCCTTGTCACTACCCATGCACTCCTCCAAACACCAAACCAGTTCCATGTCCTTATCCAATCACTCTGCCAAAACACAAGCGTTTATAAATTCACCATCCACTCTCCTTGCAGTACTCCAATCATCCAGTCGTTACCCATGTACTCATCCAATGACCCAGGCACTAACTCATGCACTGCTACAATACTCTGAGCACTACTGATGCAGTCCAGCCATCGCCCTGTCACTACCCATGCACTCCTCATAACACCCAGCGAGCACCATGTACTTATCCAATCACTCCGCAAAACCCAAGCACTTATAAATTCACCAAGCACTCTCCTTGCATTACTCTAATCATCCACTCAGTACCCATGCACTCATGCAATGACCCATGCACTAACTCATGCACTGCTACAATACCCTGAGCACTACTGATGCAGTCCAGCCATCGCCCTGTCACTACCCATGCACTCCTCCAATCACCCAGCGAGCACCATGTACTTATCCAATCACTCCGCCAAAACACAAGCACTTATAAATTCACCATGCACTCTCCTTGCAGTACTCTAATCATCCAGTCACAACCCATGTACTCATGCAATGACCTAGGCACTAACACATGCACTGCTACAATCCCCTGAGCACTACTGATGCAGCCCAGCCATCTCTTTGTCACTACCCATGCACTCCTCCAATAACCCAGCCAGCACCATGTACTTATCCAAACACTCCGCCAAAACCCAAGCACTTATAGATTCACCATGCACTCTCCTTGCAGTACTCTAATCATCCAGTCAGTACCCATGCACTCATGCAATGACCCAGGCACTAACACATGCACTGCTACAATACCCTGAGCACTACTGATGCAGCCCAGCCATCTCTTTGTCACTACCCATGCACTCCTCCAATCACCTAGCCAGCACCATGTACTTATCCAATCACTCCGCCAAAATCCAAGCACTTATACATTCACCATGCATCTCCTTGCAGTACTCTAATCATCCAGTCAGTACCCATGCACTCATGCAATGACCCATGCACTAACTCATGCACTGCTACAATACTCTGAGCACTACTGATGCAGTCCAGCCATCGCCCTGTCACTACCCATGCACTCCTCCGATCACCCAGCGAGCACCATGTACTTATCCAATCACTCCGCCAAAACACAAGCACTTATAAATCCACCATGCACTCTCCTTGCAGTACTCTAATCATCCAGTCACAACCCATGTACTCATGCAATGACCTAGGCACTAACACATGCACTGCCACAATCCCCTGAGCACTACTGATGCAGCCCAGCCATCTCTTTGTCACTACCCATGCACTCCTCCAATCACCCAGCCAGGACCATGTACTTATCCAATCACTCCGCCAAAACCCAAGCACTTATAGATTCACCATGCACTCTCCTTGCAGTACTCTAATCATCCAGTCAGTACCCATGCACTCATGCAATGACCCATGCACTAACTCATGCACTGCTACAATAGTCTGAGCACTACTGATGCAGTCCAGCCATCGCCCTGTCACTACCCATGCACTCTTCCAATAACCCAGCGAGCACCATGTACTTATCCAATCTCTCCGCCAAAACACAAGCACTTATAGATTCACCATGCACTCTCCTTGCAGTACTCTAATCATCCAGTCAGTACCCATGCACTCATGCAATGACCCATGCACTAACTCATGCACTGCTACAATACTCTGAGCACTACTGATGCAGTCCAGCCATCGCCCTGTCACTACCCATGCACTCCTCCCATCACCCAGCGAGCACCATGCACTTATCCAATCACTCCGCCAAAACCGAAGCACTTATAAATTCACTGTGCACTCTCCTTGCATTACTCTAATCATCCAGTCAGTACCCATGCACTCATGCAATGACCCATGCACTAACTCATGCACTGCTAAAATACCCTGAGCACTACTGATGCAGTCCAGCCATCGCCCTGTCACTACCCATGCACTCCTTCAATCACTCAGCGAGCACCATGTACTTATCCAATCACTCCGCCAAAACACAAGCACTTATAAATTCACCATGCACTCTCCTTGCAGTACTCTAATCATCCAGTCACTACCCATGTACTCATGCAATGACGCAGGCACTAACACATGCACTGCTACAATCCCCTGAGGACTACTGATGCAGTCCAGCCATCTCCTTGTCACTACCCATGCACTCCTCCTATCACCAAACCAGTTCCATGTCCTTATCCAATCACTCTGCCAAAACACAAGCGTTTATAAATTCACCATCCACTCTCCTTGCAGTACTCCAATCATCCAGTCGGTACTCATGTACTCATCCAATGACCCAGGCACTAACTCATGCACTGCTACAATACTCTGAGCACTACTGATGCAGTCCAGCCATCGCCCTGTCACTACCCATGCACTCCTCCTATCACCCAGCGAGCACCATGTACTTATCCAATCACTCCGCCAAAACACAAGCACTTATAAATTCACCATGCACTCTCCTTGCAGTACTCTAATCATCCAGTCACTACCCATGTACTCATGCAATGACCTAGGCACTAACACATGCACTGCTACAATCCCCTGAGCACTACTGATGCAGCCCAGCCATCTCTTTGTCACTACCCATGCACTCCTCCAATCACCCAGCCAGCACCATGTACTTATCCAATCACTCCGCCAAAACCCAAGCACTTATAGATTCACCATGCACTCTCCTTGCAGTACTCTAATCATCCAGTTAGTACCCATGCACTCATGCAATGACCCATGCACTAACTCATGCACTGCTACAATACTCTGAGCACTACTGATGCAGTCCAGCCATTGCCCTGTCACTACCCATGCACTCCTCCGATCACCCAGCGAGCACCATGTACTTATCCAATCACTCTGCCAAAACCCAAGCACTTATAAATTCACCTTGCACTCTCCTTGCATTACTCTAATCATCCAGTCAGTACCCATGCACTCATGCAATGACCCATGCACTAACTCATGCACTGCTACAATACCCTGAGCACTACTGATGCAGTCCAGCCATCGCCCTGTCACTACCCATGCACTCCACCAATCACCCAGCGAGCACCATGTACTTATCCAATCACTCCGCCAAAACACAAGTACCTATAAATTCACCATGCACTCTCCTTGCAGTACTCTAATCATCCAGTCACTACCCATGTACTCATGCAATGACCCAGGCACTAACACATGCACTGCTACAATCCCCTGAGCACTACTGATGCAGCCCAGCCATCTCTTTGTCACTACCCATGCACTCCTCCAATCACCCAGCCAGCACCATGTACTTATCCAATCACCTCGCCAAAACCCAAGCACTTATAGATTCACCATGCACTCTCATTGCAGTACTCTAATCATCCAGTCAGTACCCATGCACTCATGCAATGACCCATACACTAACTCATGCACTGCTACAATACCCTGAGCACTACTGATGCAGTCCAGCCATCGCCCTGTCACTACCCATGTACTCCTCCAATCACTCAGCGAGCACCAGGTACTTATCCAATCACTCCGCCAAAACACAAGCACTTATAAATTCACCATGCACTCTCCTTGCAGTACTCTAATCATCCAGTCACTACCCATGTACTCATGCAATGACGCAGGCACTAACACATGCACTGCTACAATCCCCTGAGGACTACTGATGCAGTCCAGCCATCTCCTTGTCACTACCCATGCACTCCTCCAATCACCCAACCAGTTCCATATCCTTATCCAATCACTCCGCCAAAACACAAGCGTTTATAAATTCACCATCCACTCTCCTTGCATTACTCTAATCATCCAGTCAGTACCCATGCACTCATGCAATGACCCATGCACTAACTCATGCACTGCTACAATACCCTGAGCACTACTGATGCAGTCCAGCCATCGCCCTGTCACTACCCATGCACTCCTCCAATCACCCAGCGAGCACCATGTACTTATCCAATCACTCCGCCAAAACACAAGCACTTATAGATTCACCATGCACTCTCCTTGCAGTACTCTAATCATCCAGTCAGTACCCATGCACTCATGCAATGACCCATGCACTAACTCATGCACTGCTACAATACTCTGAGCACTACTGATGCAGTCCAGCCATCGCCCTGTCACTACCCATGCACTCCTCCGATCACCCAGCGAGCACCATGTACTTATCCAATCACTCCGCCAAAACCGAAGCACTTATAAATTCACCGTGCACTCTACTTGCATTACTCTAATCATCCAGTCATTACCCATGCACTCATGCAATGACCCATGCACTAACTCATGCACTGCTACAATACACTGAGCACTACTGATGCAGTCCAGCCATCGCCCTGTCACTACCCATGCACTCCTCCAATCACTCAGCGAGCACCATGTACTTATGCAATCTCTCCGCCAAAACACAAGCACTTATAAATTCACCATGCACTCTCCTTGCAGTACTCTAATCATCCAGTCACTACCCATGTACTCATGCAATGACGCAGGCACTAACACATGCACTGCTACAATCCCCTGAGGACTACTGATGCAGTCCAGCCATCTCCTTGTCACTACCCATGCACTCCTCCAAACACCAAACCAGTTCCATGTCCTTATCCAATCACTCTGCCAAAACACAAGCGTTTATAAATTCACCATCCACTCTCCTTGCAGTACTCCAATCATCCAGTCGTTACCCATGTACTCATCCAATGACCCAGGCACTAACTCATGCACTGCTACAATACCCTGAGCACTACTGATGCAGTCCAGCCATCGCCCTGTCACTACCCATGCACTCCTCCGATCACCCAGCGAGCACCATGTACTTATCCAATCACTCCGCCAAAACACAAGCACTTATAAATTCACCATGCACTCTCCTTGCAGTACTCTAATCATCCAGTCACTACCCATGTACTCATGCAATGACCTAGGCACTAACACATGCACTGCTACAATCCCCTGAGCACTACTGATGCAGCCCAGCCATCTCTTTGTCACTACCCATGCACTCCTCCAATCACCCAGCCAGCACCATGTACTTATCCAATCACTCCGCCAAAACCCAAGCACTTATAGATTCACCATGCACTCTCCTTGCAGTACTCTAATCATCCAGTCAGTACCCATGCACTCATGCAATGACCCAGGCACTAACACATGCACTGCTACAATACCCTGAGCACTACTGATGCAGCCCAGCCATCTCTTTGTCACTACCCATACACTCCTCCAATCACCTAGCCAGCACCATGTACTTATCCAATCACTCCGCCAAAACCCAAGCACTTATAGATTCACCATGCACTCTCCTTGCAGTACTCTAATCATCCAGTCAGTACCCATGCACTCATGCAATGACTCATGCACTAACTCATGCACTGCTACAATACTCTGAGCACTACTGATGCAGTCCAGCCATCGCCCTGTCACTACCCATGCACTCCTCCGATCACCCAGTGAGCACCATGTACTTATCCAATCACTCCGCCAAAACCGAAGCACTTATAAATTCACCGTGCACTCTCCTTGCATTACTCTAATCATCCAGTCATTACCCATGCACTCATGCAATGACCCATGCACTAACTCATGCACTGCTACAATACACTGAGCACTACTGATGCAGTCCAGCCATCGCCCTGTCACTACCCATGCACTCTTCCAATCACTCAGCGAGCACCATGTACTTATGCAATCACTCCGCCAAAACACAAGCACTTATAAATTCACCATGCACTCTCCTTGCAGTACTCTAATCATCCAGTCACTACCCATGTACTCATGCAATGACGCAGGCACTAACACATGCACTGCTACAATCCCCTGAGGACTACTGATGCAGTCCAGCCATCTCCTTGTCACTACCCATGCACTCCTCCAAACACCAAACCAGTTCCATGTCCTTATCCAATCACTCTGCCAAAACACAAGCGTTTATAAATTCACCATCCACTCTCCTTGCAGTACTCCAATCATCCAGTCGTTACCCATGTACTCATCCAATGACCCAGGCACTAACTCATGCACTGCTACAATACTCTGAGCACTACTGATGCAGTCCAGCCATCGCCCTGTCACTACCCATGCACTCCTCCTAACACCCAGCGAGCACCATGTACTTATCCAATCACTCCGCCAAAACCCAAGCACTTATAAATTCACCATGCACTCTCCTTGCATTACTCTAATCATCCACTCAGTACCCATGCACTAACTCATGCACTGCTACAATACCCTGAGCACTACTGATGCAGTCCAGCCATCGCCCTGTCACTACCCATGCACTCCTCCAATCACCCAGCGAGCACCATGTACTTATCCAATCACTCCGCCAAAACACAAGCACTTATAAATTCACCATGCACTCTCCTTGCAGTACTCTAATCATCCAGTCACAACCCATGTACTCATGCAATGACCTAGGCACTAACACATGCACTGCTACAATCCCCTGAGCACTACTGATGCAGCCCAGCCATCTCTTTGTCACTACCCATGCACTCCTCCAATCACCCAGCCAGCACCATGTACTTATCCAAACACTCCGCCAAAACCCAAGCACTTATAGATTCACCATGCACTCTCCTTGCAGTACTCTAATCATCCAGTCAGTACCCATGCACTCATGCAATGACCCAGGCACTAACACATGCACTGCTACAATACCCTGAGCACTACTGATGCAGCCCAGCCATCTCTTTGTCACTACCCATGCACTCCTCCAATCACCTAGCCAGCACCATGTACTTATCCAATCACTCCGCCAAAATCCAAGCACTTATAGATTCACCATGCACTCTCCTTGCAGTACTCTAATCATCCAGTCAGTACCCATGCACTCATGCAATGACCCATGCACTAACTCATGCACTGCTACAATACTCTGAGCACTACTGATGCAGTCCAGCCATCGCCCTGTCACTACCCATGCACTCCTCCGATCACCCAGCGAGCACCATGTACTTATCCAATCACTCCGCCAAAACCGAAGCACTTATAAATTCACCATGCACTCTCCTTGCAGTACTCTAATCATCCAGTCACTACCCATGTACTCATGCAATGACCCATGCACTAACTCATGCACTGCTACAATACACTGAGCACTACTGATGCAGTCCAGCCATCGCCCTGTCACTACCCATGCACTCTTCCAATCACTCAGCGAGCACCATGTACTTATGCAATCACTCCGCCAAAACACAAGCACTTATAAATTCACCATGCACTCTCCTTGCAGTACTCTAATCATCCAGTCACTACCCATGTACTCATGCAATGACGCAGGCACTAACACATGCACTGCTACAATCCCCTGAGGACTACTGATGCAGTGCAGCCATCTCCTTGTCACTACCCATGCACTCCTCCAAACACCAAACCAGTTCCATGTCCTTATCCAATCACTCTGCCAAAACACAAGCGTTTATAAATTCACCATCCACTCTCCTTGCAGTACTCCAATCATCCAGTCGGTACCCATGTACTCATCCAATGACCCAGGCACTAACTCATGCACTGCTACAATACTCTGAGCACTACTGATGCAGTCCAGCCATCGCCCTGTCACTACCCATGCACTCCTCATAACACCCAGCGAGCACCATGTACTTATCCAATCACTCCGCCAAAACCCAAGCACTTATAAATTCACCAAGCACTCTCCTTGCATTACTCTAATCATCCACTCAGTACCCATGCACTCATGCAATGACCCATGCACTAACTCATGCACTGCTACAATACCCTGAGCACTACTGATGCAGTCCAGCCATCGCCCTGTCACTACCCATGCACTCCTCCAATCACCCAGCGAGCACCATGTACTTATCCAATCACTCCGCCAAAACACAAGCACTTATAAATTCACCATGCACTCTCCTTGCAGTACTCTAATCATCCAGTCACAAACCATGTACTCATGCAATGACCTAGGCACTAACACATGCACTGCTACAATCCCCTGAGCACTACTGATGCAGCCCAGCCATCTCTTTGTCACTACCCATGCACTCCTCCAATAACCCAGCCAGCACCATGTACTTATCCAAACACTCCGCCAAAACCCAAGCACTTATAGATTCACCATGCACTCTCCTTGCAGTACTCTAATCATCCAGTCAGTACCCATGCACTCATGCAATGACCCAGGCACTAACACATGCACTGCTACAATACCCTGAGCACTACTGATGCAGCCCAGCCATCTCTTTGTCACTACCCATGCACTCCTCCAATCACCTAGCCAGCACCATGTACTTATCCAATCACTCCGCCAAAATCCAAGCACTTATACATTCACCATGCATCTCCTTGCAGTACTCTAATCATCCAGTCAGTACCCATGCACTCATGCAATGACCCATGCACTAACTCATGCACTGCTACAATACTCTGAGCACTACTGATGCAGTCCAGCCATCGCCCTGTCACTACCCATGCACTCCTCCGATCACCCAGCGAGCACCATGTACTTATCCAATCACTCCGCCAAAACACAAGGACTTATAAATCCACCATGCACTCTCCTTGCAGTACTCTAATCATCCAGTCACAACCCATGTACTCATGCAATGACCTAGGCACTAACACATGCACTGCTACAATCCCCTGAGCACTACTGATGCAGCCCAGCCATCTCTTTGTCACTACCCATGCACTCCTCCAATCACCCAGCCAGCACCATGTACTTATCCAAACACTCCGCCAAAACCCAAGCACTTATAGATTCACCATGCACTCTCCTTGCAGTACTCTAATCATCCAGTCAGTACCCATGCACTCATGCAATGACCCAGGCACTAACACATGCACTGCTACAATACCCTGAGCACTACTGATGCAGCCCAGCCATCTCTTTGTCACTACCCATGCACTCCTCCAATCACCTAGCCAGCACCATGTATTTATCCAATCACTCCGCCAAAATCCAAGCACTTATACATTCACCATGCACTCTCCTTGCAGTACTCTAATCATCCAGTCAGTACCCATGCACTCATGCAATGACCCATGCACTAACTCATGCACTGCTACAATACTCTGAGCACTACTGATGCAGTCCAGCCATCGCCCTGTCACTACCCGTGCACTCCTCCGATCACCCAGCGAGCACCATGTACTTATCCAATCACTCCGCCAAAACCGAAGCACTTATAAATTCACCGTGCACTCTCCTTGCATTACTCTAATCATCCAGTCATTACCCATGCACTCATGCAATGACCCATGCACTAACTCATGCACTGCTACAATCCCCTGAGGACTACTGATGCAGTCCAGCCATCTCCTTGTCACTACCCATGCACTCCTCCAAACACCAAACCAGTTCCATGTCCTTATCCAATCACTCTGCCAAAACACAAGCGTTTATAAATTCACCATCCACTCTCCTTGCAGTACTCCAATCATCCAGTCGTTACCCATGTACTCATCCAATGACCCAGGCACTAACTCATGCACTGCTACAATACTCTGAGCACTACTGATGCAGTCCAGCCATCGCCCTGTCACTACCCATGCACTCCTCCTATCACCCAGCGAGCACCATGTACTTATCCAATCACTCCGCCAAAACCCAAGCACTTATAAATTCACCATGCACTCTCCTTGCATTACTCTAATCATCCACTCAGTACCCATGCACTCATGCAATGACCCATGCACTAACTCATGCACTGCTACAATACCCTGAGCACTACTGATGCAGTCCAGCCATCGCCCTGTCACTACCCATGCACTCCTCCAATCACCCAGCGAGCACCATGTACTTATCCAATCACTCCGCCAAAACACAAACACTTATAAATTCACCATGCACTCTCCTTGCAGGACTCTAATCATCCAGTCACTACCCATGTACTCATGCAATGACCTAGGCACTAACACATGCACTGCTACAATCCCCTGAGCACTACTGATGCAGCCCAGCCATCTCTTTGTCACTACCCATGCACTCCTCCAATCACCCAGCCAGCACCATGTACTTATCCAATCACTCCGCCAAAACCCAAGCACTTATAGATTCACCATGCACTCTCCTTGCAGTACTCTAATCATCCAGTCAGTACCCATGCACTCATGCAATGACCCATGCACTAACTCATGCACTGCTACAATACCCTGAGCACTACTGATGCAGTCCAGCCATTGCCCTGTCACTACCCATGCACTCCTCCGATCACCCAGCGAGCACCATGTACTTATCCAATCACTCCGCCAAAACCCAAGCACTTATAAATTCACCATGCACTCCCCTTGCATTACTCTAATCATCCAGTCAGTACCCATGCACTCATGCAATGACCCATGCACTAACTCATGCACTGCTACAATACCCTGAGCACTACTGATGCAGTCCAGCCATCGCCCTGTCACTACCCATGCACTCCTCCAATCACCCAGCGAGCACCATGTACTTATCCAATCACTCCGCCAAAACACAAGCACCTATAAATTCACCATGCACTCTCCTTGCAGTACTCTAATCATCCAGTCACTACCCATGTACTCATGCAATGACCCAGGCACTAACACATGCACTGCTACAATCCCCTGAGCACTACTGATGCAGCCCAGCCATCTCTTTGTCACTACCCATGCACTCCTCCAATCACCCAGCCAGCACCATGTACTTATCCAATCACCTCGCCAAAACCCAAGCACTTATAAATTCACCATGCACTCTCCTTGCAGTACTCTAATCATCCAGTCACTACCCATGTACTCATGGAATGACGCAGGCACTAACACATGCACTGCTACAATCCCCTGAGGACTACTGATGCAGTCCAGCCATCTCCTTGTCACTACCCATGCACTCCTCCAATCACCCAACCAGTTCCATGTCCTTATCCAATCACTCCGCCAAAACACAAGCGTTTATAAATTCACCATCCACTCTCCTTGCAGTACTCTAATCATCCAGTCAGTACCCATGTACTCATCCAATGACCCAGGCACTAACTCATGCACTGCTACAATACTCTGAGCACTACTGATGCAGTCCAGCCATCGCCCTGTCACTACCCATGCACTCCTCCAATCACCCAGCGAGCACCATGTACTTATCCAATCACTCCGCCAAAACACAAGCACTTATAAATTCACCATGCACTCTCCTTGCAGTACTCTAATCACCCAGTCACTACCCATGTACTCATGCAATGACCTAGACACTAACACATGCACTGCTACAATCCCCTGAGCACTACTGATGCAGCCCAGCCATCTCTTTGTCACTACCCATGCACTCCTCCAATCACCCAGCCAGCACCATGTACTTATCCAATCACTCCGCCAAACCCCAAGCGCTTATAGATTCACCATGCACTCTCCTTGCAGTACTCTAATCATCCAGTCAGTACCCATGCACTCATGCAATGACCCATGCACTAACTCATGCACTGCTGCAATACTCTGAGCACTACTGATGCAGTCCAGCCATTGCCCTGTCACTACCCATGCACTCCTCCGATCACCCAGCGAGCACCATGTACTTATCCAATCACTTCGCCAAAACCCAAGCACTTATAAATTCACCATGCACTCTCTTTGCATTACTCTAATCATCCAGTCAGTACCCATGCACTCATGAAATGACCCATGCACTAACTCATGCACTGCTACAATACCCTGAGCACTACTGATGCAGTCCAGCCATCGCCCTGTCACTACCCATGCACTTCTCCAATCACCCAGCGAGCACCATGTACTTATCCAATCACTCCGCCAAAACACAAGCACCTATAAATTCACCATGCACTCTCCTTGCAGTACTCTAATCATCCAGTCACTACCCATGTACTCATGCAATGACCCAGGCACTAACACATGCACTGCTACAATCCCCTGAGCACTACTGATGCAGCCCAGCCCAGCCATCTCTTTGTCACTACCCACGCACTCCTCCAATCACCCAGCCAGCACCATGTACTTATCCAATCACCTCGCCAAAACCCAAGCACTTATAGATTCACCATGCACTCTCCTTGCAGTACTCTAATCATCCAGTCAGTACCCATGCACTCATGCAATGACCCATGCACTAACTCATGCACTGCTACAATACCCTGAGACCTACTGATGCAGTCGAGCCATCGCCCTGTCACTACCCATGCACTCCTCCAATCACTCAGCGAGCACCATGTACTTATCCAATCACTCCGCCAAAACACAAGCACTTATAAATTCACCATGCACTCTCCTTGCAGTACTCTAATCATCCAGTCACTACCCATGTACTCATGCAATGATGCAGGGACTAACACATGCACTGCTACAATCCCCTGAGGACTACTAATGCAGTCCAGCCATCTCCTTGTCACTACCCATGCACTCCTCCAATCACCCAACCAGTTCCATGTCCTTATCCAATCACTCCGCCCAAAACACAAGCGTTTATAAATTCACCATCCACTCTCCTTGCAGTACTCTAATCATCCACTCAGTACCCATGTACTCATCCAATGACCCAGGCACTAACTCATGCACTGCTACAATACTCTGAGCACTACTGATGCAGTCCAGCCATCGCCCTGTCACTACCCATGCACTCCTCCTATCACCCAGCGTGCACCATGTACTTATCCAATAACTCCGCCAAAACCCAAGCACTTATAAATTCACCATGCACTCTCCTTGCATTACTCTAATCATCCAGTCAGTACCCATGCAATCATGCAATGACCCATGCACTAACTCATGCACTGCTACAATAGCCTGAGCACTACTGATGCAGTCCAGCCATCGCCCTGTCACTACCCATGCACTCCTCCAATCACCCAGCGAGCACCATGTACTTATCCAATCACTCCGCCAAAACACAAGCACTTATAAATTCACCATGCACTCTCCTTGCAGTACTCTAAACATCCAGTCACTACCCATGTACTCATGCAATGACCCAGGCACTAACACATGCAGTGCTACAATACCCTGAGCACTACTGATGCAGCCCAGCCATCTCTTTGTCACTACCCATGCACTCCTCCAATCACCCAGCCAGCACCATGTACTTATCCAATCACTCCGCCAAAGCCCAAGCACTTATAGATTCACCATGCACTCTCCTTGCAGTACTCTAATCATCCAGTCAGTACCCATGCACTCATGCAATGACCCATGCACTAACTCATGCACTGCTACAATACTCTGAGCACTACTGATGCAGTCCAGCCATTGCCCTGTCACTACCCATGCACTCCTCCGATTACCCAGCGAGCACCATGTACTTATCCAATCACTCCGCCAAAACCCAAGCACTTATAAATTCACCATGCACTCACCTTGCATTACTCTAATCATCCAGTCAGTACCCATGCACTCATGCAATGACCCATGCACTAACTCATGCACTGCTACAATACCCTGAGCACTACTGATGCAGTCCAGCCATCGCCCTGTCACTACCCATGCACTCCACCAATCACCCAGCGAGCACCATGTACTTATCCAATCACTCCGCCAAAACACAAGCACCTATAAATTCACCATGCACTCTCCTTGCAGTACTCTAATCATCCAGTCACTACCCATGTACTCATGCAATGACCCAGGCACTAACACATGCACTGCTACAATCCCCTGAGCACTACTGATGCAGCCCAGCCATCTCTTTGTCACTACCCATGCACTCCTCCAATCACCCAGCCAGCACCATGTACTTATCCAATCACCTCGCCAAAACCCAAGCACTTATAGATTCACCATGCACTCTCATTGCAGTACTCTAATCATCCAGTCAGTACCCATGCACTCATGCAATGACCCATGTACTAACTCATGCACTGCTACAATACCCTGAGCACTACTGATGCAGTCCAGCCATCGCCCTGTCACTACCCATGTACTCCTCCAATCACTCAGCGAGCACCATGTACTTATCCAATCACTCCGCCAAAACACAAGCACTTATAAATTCACCATGCACTCTCCTTGCAGTACTCTAATCATCCAGTCACTACCCATGTACTCATGCAATGACGCAGGCACTAACACATGCACTGCTACAATCCCCTGAGGACTACTGATGCAGTCCAGCCATCTCCTTGTCACTACCCATGCACTCCTCCAATCACCCAACCAGTTCCATATCCTTATCCAATCACTCCGCCAAAACACAAGCGTTTATAAATTCACCATCCACTCTCCTTGCATTACTCTAATCATCCAGTCAGTACCCATGCACTCATGCAATGACCCATGCACTAACTCATGCACTGCTACAATACCCTGAGCACTACTGATGCAGTCCAGCCATCGCCCTGTCACTACCCATGCACTCCTCCAATCACCCAGCGAGCACCATGTACTTATCCAATCACTCCGCCAAAACCGAAGCACTTATAAATTCACCGTGCACTCTCCTTGCATTACTCTAATCATCCAGTCATTACCCATGCACTCATGCAATGACCCATGCACTAACTCATGCACTGCTACAATACACTGAGCACTACTGATGCAGTCCAGCCATCGCCCTGTCACTACCCATGCACTCCTCCAATCACTCAGTGAGCACCATGTACTTATGCAATCACTCCGCCAAAACACAAGCACTTATAAATTCACCATGCACTCTCCTTGCAGTACTCTAATCATCCAGTCACTACCCATGTACTCATGCAATGACGCAGGCACTAACACATGCACTGCTACAATCCCCTGAGGACTACTGATGCAGTCCAGCCATCTCCTTGTCACTACCCATGCACTCCTCCAAACACCAAACCAGTTCCATGTCCTTATCCAATCACTCTTCCAAAACACAAGCGTTTATAAATTCACCATCCACTCTCCTTGCAGTACTCCAATCATCCAGTCGTTACCCATGTACTCATCCAATGACCCAAGCACTAACTCATGCACTGCTACAATACTCTGAGCACTACTGATGCAGTCCAGCCATCGCCCTGTCACTACCCATGCACTCCTCCTATCACCCAGCGAGCACCATGTACTTATCCAATCACTCCGCCAAAACCCAAGCACTTATAAATTCACCATGCACTCTCCTTGCATTACTCTAATCATCCACTCAGTACCCATGCACTCATGCAATGACCCATGCACTAACTCATGCACTGCTACAATACCCTGAGCACTACTGATGCAGTCCAGCCATCGCCCTGTCACTACCCATGCACTCCTCCAATCACCCAGCGAGCACCATGTACTTATCCAATCACTCCGCCAAAACACAAGCACTTATAAATTCACCATGCACTCTCCTTGCAGTACTCTAATCATCCAGTCACTACCCATGTACTCATGCAATGACCTAGGCACTAACACATGCACTGCTACAATCCCCTGAGCACTACTGATGCAGCCCAGCCATCTCTTTGTCACTACGCATGCACTCCTCCAATCACCCAGCCAGCACCATGTACTTATCCAATCACTCCGCCAAAACCCAAGCACTTATAGATTCACCATGCACTCTCCTTGCAGTACTCTAATCATCCAGTCAGTACCCATGCACTCATGCAATGACCCAGGCACTAACACATGCACTGCTACAATACCCTGAGCACTACTGATGCAGCCCAGCCATCTCTTTGTCACTACCCATGCACTCCTCCAATCACCTAGCCAGCACCATGTACTTATCCAATCACTCCGCCAAAACCCAAGCACTTATAGATTCACCATGCACTCTCCTTGCAGTACTCTAATCATCCAGTCAGTACCCATGCACTCATGCAATGACCCATGCACTAAATCATGCACTGCTACAATACTCTGAACACTACTGATGCAGTCCAGCCATCGCCCTGTCACTACCCATGCACTCCTCCGATCACCCAGCGAGCACCATGTACTTATCCAATCACTCCGCCAAAACCGAAGCACTTATAAATTCACCATGCACTCTCCTTGCAGTACTCTAATCATCCAGTCACTACCCATGTACTCATGGAATGACGCAGGCACTAACACATGCACTGCTACAATCCCCTGAGGACTACTGATGCAGTCCAGCCATCTCCTTGTCACTACCCATGCACTCCTCCAATCACCCAACCAGTTCCATGTCCTTATCCAATCACTCCGCCAAAACACAAGCGTTTATAAATTCACCATCCACTCTCCTTGCAGTACTCTAATCATCCAGTCAGTACCCATGTACTCATCCAAAGACCCAGGTACTAACTCATGCACTGCTACAATACTCTGAGCACTACTGATGCAGTCCAGCCATCGCCCTGTCACTACCCATGCACTCCTCCTATCACCCAGCGAGCACCATGTACTTATCCAATCACTCCGCTAAAACCCAAGCACTTATAAATTCACCATGCACTCTCCTTGCATTACTCTAATCATCCAGTCAGTACCCATGCACTCATGCAATGACCCATGCACTAACTCATTCACTGCTACAATACCCTGACACTACTGATGCAGTCCAGCCATCGCCCTGTCACTACCCATGCACTCCTCCAATCACCCAGCGAGCACCATGTACTTATCCAATCACTCCGCCAAAACACAAGCACTTATAAATTCACCATGCACTCTCCTTGCAGTACTCTAATCATCCAGTCACTACCCATGTACTCATGCAATGACCTAGGCACTAACACATGCACTGCTACAATCCCCTGAGCACTACTGATGCAGCCCAGCCATCTCTTTGTCACTACCCATGCACTCCTCCAATCACCCAGCCAGCACCATGTACTTATCCAATCACTCCGCCAAACCCCAAGCACTTATAGATTCACCATGCACTCTCCTTGCAGTACTCTAATCATCCAGTCAGTACCCATGCACTCATGCAATGACCCATGCACTAACTCATGCACTGCTGCAATACTCTGAGCACTTCTGATGCAGTCCATCCATTGCCCTGTCACTACCCATGCACTCCTCCGATCACCCAGCGAGCACCATGTACTTATCCAATCACTCCGCCAAAACCCAAGCACTTATAAATTCACCATGCACTCTCTTTGCATTACTCTAATCATCCAGTCAGTACCCATGCACTCATGCAATGACCCATGCACTAACTCATGCACTGCTACAATACCCTGAGCACTACTGATGCAGTCCAGCCATCGCCCTGTCACTACCCATGCACTTCTCCAATCACCCAGCGAGCACCATGTACTTATCCAATCACTCCGCCAAAACACAAGCACCTATAAATTCACCATGCACTCTCCTTGCAGTACTCTAATCATCCAGTCACTACCCATGTACTCATGCAATGACCCAGGCACAAACACATGCACTGCTACAATCCCCTGAGCACTACTGATGCAGCCCAGCCCAGCCATCTCTTTGTCACTACCCACGCACTCCTCCAATCACCCAGCCAGCACCATGTACTTATCCAATCACCTCGCCAAAACCCAAGCACTTATAGATTCACCATGCACTCTCCTTGCAGTACTCTAATCATCCAGTCAGTACCCATGCACTCATGCAATGACCCATGCACTAACTCATGCACTGCTACAATACCCTGAGCACTACTGATGCAGTCCAGCCATCGCCCTGTCACTACCCATGCACTCCTCCAATCACTCAGCGAGCACCATGTACTTATCCAATCACTCCGCCAAAACACAAGCACTTATAAATTCACCATGCACTCTCCTTGCAGTACTCTAATCATCCAGTCACTACCCATGTACTCATGCAATGACGCAGGCACTAACACATGCACTGCTACAATCCCCTGAGGACTACTGATGCAGTCCAGCCATCTCCTTGTCACTACCCATGCACTCGTCCAATCACCCAACCAGTTCCATGTCCTTATCCAATCACTCCGCCAAAACACAAGCGTTTATAAATTCACCATCCACTCTCCTTGCAGTACTCTAATCATCCAGTCAGTACCCATGTACTCATCCAATGACCCAGGCACTAACTCATGCACTGCTACAATACTCTGAGCACTACTGATGCAGTCCAGCCATCGCCCTGTCACTACCCATGCACTCCTCCTATCACCCAGCGTGCACCATGTACTTATCCAATAACTCCGCCAAAACCCAAGCACTTATAAATTCACCATGCACTCTCCTTGCATTACTCTAATCATCCAGTCAGTACCCATGCAATCATGCAATGACCCATGCACTAACTCATGCACTGCTACAATAGCCTGAGCACTACTGATGCAGTCCAGCCATCGCCCTGTCACTACCCATGCACTCCTCCAATCACCCAGCGAGCACCATGTACTTATCCAATCACTCCGCCAAAACACAAGCACTTATAAATTCACCATGCACTCTCCTTGCAGTACTCTAAACATCCAGTCACTACCCATGTACTCATGCAATGACCCAGGCACTGTCGCGATTCTGAGTCGGAGAAGGGAGCCGGGGTTGTCTGCTCGCTCCTCCCCGTGTAGTGCACGCACAGGGAGGCTCAGGGAGAATAGGACACCACAGAACGGAGCGCAGGTGACCAAGAACTACAAGGCCCAGAATGCCAAGGGACAGAGACCCGCGCATCACAGCAGGAGCCGCCTGTTCATTTGCCGGCTATAAAGCCCCACCTATTCCTACAAACGGGGCTTGACAAACTTCCCGATTACCGCCCGTGCATACAGCGCTCAGCGGATGGTGTTCCCCGCCGTATTCGGAGCGCCGAAATTCTACCGAAGCAACCAAGCCGCTTCTTGCTGATTTCCTGACCACTGTGTTACTCGGACAGTGGTGTTTTGTTTTGCTGAGTCTTCAAGGGCGCAGGAGCCCTTTCAGGTATTTAGGTTCTCGTGGGGTTGCGGTTGATATTCCCGCTCCTCCGCATTCTGCGTAATTACTTTTACTCCCCTGTCTCCCGGACTCGGAGGAGATTACCGGCATAAGGATTCCCTGGGGTTCCATTTTTGCAGTGACGTAACTGTGATTTAAGGATACCGGACTATTCATCCTGCTTACCGCCAGTATTCCCGGAACTATTGTCTGAGTCCTGGATTTCCTTTTTGCTTTCTGTATCCACTGTGGTTTGTTATAGTAAGGAGGGGTCTTTTGGGGCAGACAGTTATATGGCTGGTGTTGTTACTGTCCTTCCTCCTCACCTGTATACCTTTGTTGTTTCTTCCCTCTGCAGCTCACTCTTGAAGGGTCTTGAGGGGTCTTAAACTAGTGCTGGACTACTCCACCAGACGATAGAACCAAACCGCAGTATTTGTTGTTTTCTCCACTCCCCTTTTTCCCCGAGGTGCTTCCTTACACAGTGGTATTTTTGTTCCTCTGGGTGGCGTCGTTCCTTAGGGAGGAAGGGGGCTTTCTTCACGTCATCGTCTCTGCTGGTCGACTTCTGAGGTTAGTGGCCTTACAGATCTTATGCCACTGACGGCCTGACAGATTGTCAAGCCCACGTTAGTTACCCAGCCCGGACGATGGACATCAATGTAATGTTGACTTCGCTGCTGGAGAGCGTTGCGGCTCTGCAGCAGGAGGTACATACCTCGCGCTTGGAGAATCAAGAGCTGAAAAAAGAGATGGGTACTTTACGTAGAGAGGTGGCAGGTATTACTAGAAAAGGCACAGGAAAAGGGTCATACATAAGGGAGGGGACACTCCCCCCTCCGGTCTCTACCACTACACCTATCACAGGGGGAGGTACACCAGGTCCCGGGTTCTTTTCAATGCCAGCGGCAACTACCTCTTCTGATGGGTCGACCCCCACAGTCCACGTCATACAGAACCATGGGATACCCCTGGCACCACCCGAACGCTTTTACGGAGATCCCAAGAAATTCGAGACGTTCCTCAACCAATGCAGGCTCCACTTCCTCTGTAAACCTACTGTATTTCAGGACGATGCGGCAAAGACCTCATTCATGATGTCCTACATGGGAGGGAACGCCGCCAGCTGGACCATCCCCTTGATGGAACGAAACGATCCGGTGCTGCACAACTTTCATGACTTTTGTCTAGAGATGAGGAAGCTGTTTGATAGGAAGTCACACATGATGACTTTGGACCGAGAACTCATAACTTTACGACAGGGGTCACAGGACTTGTTGACCTACATCACCACCTTCAACCGCCTCCTGGTGGAAACAGACTGGCCTCAAGAGAAACGGACTACATTGTTCTATCAGGGACTGCGAGGAGAACTAAAAGACGTACTGTCGCAGGTAGTCCAACTACCCCGTACCTGTGAGGAATTAATTGACCTCACTGTCCAGCTAGATCATCGCTTACAGGAAAGGAAGGGAGATCGAATTAAAAGCGACACCCGTTTTCTCCTCCCCCGACTGAAGCCAGCTGTTGAAGAACATCCAAAGCAGTCTGAAGGACCAGAGCCGATGCAAATTGGAGGACTACGGGGCCTGCTCACTGCTGAAGAGAGAGAGAAAAGACGACAGCAAAAGCTGTGCTTATACTGTGGAAGAAGTGGCCACTTCATTAGAGACTGCCGAGCACGAGCTAAACTACCCGAAAAACCGACCACTTTCAGGATGCAAGCTGCTACTTTTTCACAAACGACGGAAAACTAACGAACCCGAGCCAGGAGGGGATCTCTGTCTTGGGTTCAGAATCTAACATGGTCCCTTTAACTCTGGCTAACACCATTCAGCCTTCGGTGGCTCATATGAATGTGTGTGTAACCCTATGGGTGTCCAAAACGTCTTCCATTGACATCTCTGCCCTTTTGGATTCCGGAGCCACTGGAAATTTCATAGATCAACAGTACGCCTGGAGCATCGGGGTACCATACAAAAGCAAGAAAACACCTGAACTAGTGAAGGCAGTAGACGGAAAGGCCTTGACATCCGGACCGGTGAGGTACCACACTTGCCCCCTTACGATGCGGATAGGAGAGAACCACTTTGAAACTATCCAGTTCGACTTAATAGATGCACCACACTTCTGTCTCATTCTGGGCATGCCATGGCTGACTCTTCATGACCCTGTTATCCGGTGGGCGGACCGCACTGTGTCCTTAACCTCTGGATATTGCACGGACCAGTGCAGCAAACGACCAGCTCACCCGGACGTTTTTACTGGTACGCAGGCAAGCTTCCTAACAAGGGGATGCGAAGACCACGGGTATTGCTGTTCTGTCATGCTTCCTGATGTCTACAAGGAATACAAGCTTGTCTTCGACAAGCAGGAGGCGACACGTTTACCACCTCATCGGTCATATGACTGCCGGATCGACCTCGTGCCTGGAGCGGACATCCCTTGTAGCAGGGTGTATGCCCTGACGGAGCCCGAGACCCGCTATCTGAAGAATTACCTGGAAGAGAATCTAGCCTCTGGCTTCATCAGACATTCCTCGTCACCAGCCTCTTCTCTTCTTTATAACTAAGAAAGATTGTGACGAGTTGAGGACATGTATTGACTATAGGGCGATCAACAAGGTAACCATCAAGAACAGATACCCACTGCCCTTAATACCGGTACTGTTGGATCAGATCAAAGGAGCACGAATATTTACGAAACTGGATCTCCGAGGGCGTACCACTTGGTCAGAGTCAAAACCGGTGATGAATGGAAGACCGCCTTTAGGACCAAATTCGGGCTCTATGAGTATCAGGTGATGCCCTTCGGGCTATGCAACGCCCCGGCAGCGTTTCAATTTTTTATGGATGAGGTGCTTCAGGGCTTGTTAGACACCTGTTGCATCGTATACATCGACAATATCCTCATCTATTCGTCAAACCCCGAGAACACATCACTCATGTGAAGGCGGTATTTAACAGACTTCAACAACATTCGCTGTACGCCA
Source organism: Calotriton arnoldi (assembly GCA_963921515.1). Classification (NCBI taxonomy): domain Eukaryota; kingdom Metazoa; phylum Chordata; class Amphibia; order Caudata; family Salamandridae; genus Calotriton; species Calotriton arnoldi. The sequence continues at coordinate 2,114,719 of CAWUFW010000540.1, read as the reverse complement.
AACTTGAAAAATGCCTGTTCCATGTGACAGAGGTCGCTTTTCTGGGGTATGTCATTAGTGCTCAAGGCTTCCAGATGGACATGGGCAAGGTAGAAGCAATCATGCAATGGAAGGCACCTCAGCACGTCAAGGCAGTACAGAGCTTCTTAGGGTTTGCAAACTACTACCGGCGTTTCATTAAAGACTTCTCCAAAATAATACACCCTATATCACGACTGCTTAGAAAGAATACCACATTTTCCTGGGATCAAGAAGCAGATCGTGCCTTTCGAGAGCTGAAGAATCGATTCACCCAAGCTCCTATCTTACGACATCCTAACCCGAGCCTGCCATTCGTAGTGGAAACGGATGCGTCACAATACGCCATAGGAGGTGTACTGTCACAAAGACACCCGGACACAGGACAACTCCATCCGGTGGCGTACTACTCCAAGAAGATCTCCCCTAGCGAGGTCAATTATTCCATCACGGATAAGGAGCTATTGGCGATTAAACGAGCTTGTGAGGAATGGAGGCACTACCTCCTAGGGGCTTTGCACACAATCGAAATCTTCACAGACCACCGGAATCTATCATTCCTGAAATCTGCTAGAGCCCTCACTCCACGCCAGCTACGATGGTCTCTATTTTTCTCCGATTTTGATTTCATCATTAAATACAGACCAGGACCCCAAAACGGTAAGGCAGACGCGCTGTCACGATTGGACGAACCTACGGACATCGAACTAGACGTACACCAAGAACCTCCTTTCATCCTCCCTGAGAATGCTTTCCAGTATGAAACCGTAGCGTTGATCACGTCAAATGATTTCCTGGAAGACCTGAGAACGTCCTTGGACAGCGTGGATGGCCATGCCTGGATACAGGAAGACCCCGAACATAGAACCACAAAAGACAATCTATTATACCACTACCATACCTTGTATGTTCCCCATAAGGCTCAACAACTACAAGTGCTAACTTGGGCTCACGACTCAACATTAGGAGGACATCTAGGGGAACACAAAACCATCGCCAACATTGAGAGATCCTTTTGGTGGTCCTCACTAAGAAACGATACCAAGAATTACATCAGAGACTGCGCTATCTGTGCCCAAGGCAAGGCCAGCCATTCCAAACCCGTGGGGTTGTTACGCCCCATACCCGTGCCTCCTCTCCCGTGGCACACGGTGTCGATGGACTTCATCGTTGAAATGCCTTCCTGCGAAGGTTATACCACTATCTTAGTGGTGGTCGATCACTTGACAAAAATGGGACATTTTATCCCCCTGAAACGACTGCTTACCTCGGCCGAACTAGCTGTTGTCTTCCTCCAGCATGTGGTGAGGGCCCACGGACTACCCAGGGTACTTATCACAGACAGAGGTGCCCAGTTCACTTCCCGATTCTGGAGAGCGTTATGTGAAACCATGAGAGTGGAGGTCCGATTGTCCACCAGCTATCACCCCCAGACAGACGGAAAAACGGAAAGGCTCAACCAAACTCTCGAGCAATACTTGCGGTGCTTCACCCTCCAAAATACCTCAGACTGGTACCCATTGATCTGGATGGCAGAGTTCGTTTATAACAACACAGACCATTCCACATTAGGGTGTTCTCCCTTTTCTGTCTCTATGGGTTTCATCCGAACATGCTCCCTTTCGAATGGCCTGTAGTGTCACGACACCCCACCATACAGGAACATCACGCCCATCTCAGAGCAGTGCTCATTAAAGCAAAGGGTCAGCTAGAAACATCACAAAGGGCCCACAAGCATCAAGCTGATAAAAAGAACCCCTGAGCCTACTTATCAAGTGGGAGATAAGGTATGGTTAGCGACAAAGAATCTGCACCTAAAAGGGGTGGGTAAACTGGCTCCTAGGTATGTAGGGCCCTATGGTATCGAACAAATCATTAATCCTGTTGCTGTAAGGCTGTCTTTACCCCAGTCATGGAAAATTCACCCCGTGTTCCACGTGTCCTTGCTTAGGCCCTGTTCAGTCAGCATGAGGTTACCCGCTACACCATTGCCTATAGAAGTTGAGGGGCAGGAGGAATATGAGGTTCGAGAACTGTTGGATTCTAGACTAGTGAGGGGTCAAGTGCAGTACCTAGTAGACTGGAAGGGTTATGGTGTGGAGGACAGAACCTGGGAACCAGTAACCCACCTGCACTGCCCACGGTTGTTGGAGCGATTCCATACCAAGTACCCAGGTAAACCAGGGCAACCGCCGAGGCGTCGGTCCTCGAGAGGGGGTTCTGTCGCGATTCTGAGTCGGAGAAGGGAGCCGGGGTTGTCTGCTCGCTCCTCCCCGTGTAGTGCACGCACAGGGAGGCTCAGGGAGAATAGGACGCCACAGAACGGAGCGCAGGTGACCAAGAACTACAAGGCCCAGAATGCCAAGGGACAGAGACCCGCGCATCACAGCAGGAGCCGCCTGTTCATTTGCCGGCTATAAAGCCCCACCTATTCCTACAAACGGGGCTTGACAAACTTCCCGATTACCCCCCGTGCATACAGCGCTCAGCGGATGGTGTTCCCCGCCGGATTCGGAGCGCCGAAAATCTACCGAAGCAACCAAGCCGCTTCTTGCTGATTTCCTGACCACTGTGTTACTCGGACAGTGGTGTTTTGTTTTGCTGAGTCTTCAAGGGCGCAGGAGCCCTTTCAGGTATTTAGGTTCTCGTGGGGTTGCGGTTGATATTCCCGCTCCTCCGCATTCTGCGTAATTACTTTCACCCCCCCCGTCTCCCGGACTCGGAGGAGATTACCGGCATAAGGATTCCCTGGGGTTCCATTTTTTGCAGTGACGTAACTGTGATTTAAGGATACCGGACTATTCATCCTGCTTACCGCCAGTATTCCCGGAACTATTGTCTGAGTCCTGGATTTCCTTTTTGCTTTCTGGATCCACTGTGGTTTGTTATAGTAAGGAGGGGTCTTTTGGGGCAGACAGTTATATGGCTGGTGTTGTTACTGTCCTTCCTCCTCACCTGTATACCTTTGTTGTTTCTTCCCTCTGCAGCTCACTCTTGAAGGGTCTTGAGGGGTCTTAAACTAGTGCTGGACTACTCCACCAGACGATAGAACCAAACCGCAGTATTTGTTGTTTTCTCCACTCCCTTTTTCCCCGAGGTGCTTCCTTACACAGTGGTATTTTTGTTCCTCTGGGTGGGGTCGTTCCTTAGGGAGGAAGGGGGCTTTCTTCACGTCATCGTCTCTGCTGGTCGACTTCTGAGGTTAGTGGCCTTACAGATCTTATGCCACTGACGGCCTGACAGGCACTAACACATGCACTGCTACAATACCCTGAGCACTACTGATGCAGCCCAGCCATCTCTTTGTCACTACCCATGCACTCCTCCAATCACCCAGCCAGCACCATGTACTTATCCAATCACTCTGCCAAAACCCAAGCACTTATAGATTCACCATGCACTCTCCTTGCAGTACTCTAATCATCCAGTCAGTACCCATGCACTCATGCAATGACCCGTGCACTAACTCATGCACTGCTACAATACTCTGAGCACTACTGATGCAGTCCAGCCATCGCCCTGTCACTACCCATGCACTCCTCCGATCACCCAGTGAGCACCATGTACTTATCCAATCACTCCGCCAAAACCGAAGCACTTATAAATTCACCGTGCACTCTCCTTGCATTACTCTAATCATCCAGTCAGTACCCATGCACTCATGCAATGACCCATGCACTAACTCATGCACTGCTACAATACCCTGAGCATTACTGATACAGTCCAGCCATCGCCCTGTCACTACCCATGCACTCCTCCAATCACTCAACGAGCACCATGTACTTATCCAATCACTCCGCCAAAACACAAGCACTTATAAATTCACCATGCACTCTCCTTGCAGTACTCTAATCATCCAGTCACTACCCATGTACTCATGCAATGACGCAGGCACTAACACATGCACTGCTACAATCCCCTGAGGACTACTGATGCAGTCCAGCCATCTCCTTGTCACTACCCATGCACTCCTCCAATCACCCAACCAGTTCCATGTCCTTATCCAATCACTCTGCCAAAACACAAGCGTTTATAAATTCACCATCCACTCTCCTTGCAGTACTCCAATCAACCAGTCGGTACCCATGTACTCATCCAATGACCCAGGCACTAACTCATGCACTGCTACAATACTCTGAGCACTACTGATGCAGTCCAGCCATCGCCCTGTCACTACCCATGCACTCCTCCTATCACCCAGCGAGCACCATGTACTTATCCAATCACTCCGCCAAAACCCAAGCACTTATAAATTCACCATGCACTCCCCTTGCATTACTCTAATCATCCAGTCAGTACCCATGCACTCATGCAATGACCCATGCACTAACTCATGCACTGCTACAATTCCCTGAGCACTACTGATGCAGTCCAGCCATCGCCCTGTCACTACCCATGCACTCCTCCAATCACCCAGCGAGCACCATGTACTTATCCAATCACTCCGCCAAAACACAAGCACTTATAAATTCACCATGCACTCTCCTTGCAGTACTCTAATCATCCAGTCACTACCCATGTACTCATGCAATGATGCAGGCACTAACTCATGCACTGCTACAATACCCTGAGCACTACTGATGCAGTCCAGCCATCGCCCTGTCACTACCCATGCTCTCCTCCAATCACCCAGCGAGCACCATGTACTTATCCAATCACTCCGCCAAATCACAAGCGTTTATAAATTCACCATCCACTCTCCTTGCAGTACTCTAATCATCCAGTCAGTACCCATGTACTCATCCAATGACCCAGGCACTAACTCATGGCAAATACAGAGGAGGTCATGCTAATCACAGGGGTACCCGAACGCATAGTGTTCCCTAGTGTATGTAGGTGTTTTCACTGTATTCTAAGTGTCTTTTAGCATAGCACTGGCTCTAGGGCCGGTTAGTCAGATTCAGTTACCACCAGTACCCGTCAGCAAAAAGTTGGGGTCACAGGAGGACTTTCTGCTCCTCTGTTGGTTCTTTCTGCATATCTCTTGCTTCTTCTTGCACTTTTCTTCGTCTTTCTGGACTTCTGTTGCCTCTTTCTGCATTTGTCTTGCTTCTTTGTGCGCTTTTCTTCCTCTTTCTTCACATGTCCTTCCTTTGTAGGCATAGTTAGAAATTAGCATTTAAAAAACCTTTGAAATTCACTGAAAAAACCATAGGTTTCAGGCATGTTATAGTTAGAAATTAGCATTTAAAAACCTTTTTAAATTCACTGAAAAAACCATAGGTTTCAGGCACGTTATAGTTAGAAATTAGCATTTAAAAACCTTAGAAATTCACTGAAAAAACCATAGGTTTCAGAGGCGTTATAGTTAGTTGGACATTTTACTCGTACAAAACCATAGAAATTCCCCCGTTATAGTTAGTTCAGCTAACTATAACTCGCGCCCCCGCAATGCACTGCTGATGACGTCACATATTACATCACTCATGACATGGTCAGTGACATCACTGATGACATCACTGATGACATCACTGATGACATCATCCAGTGACTGTGTGTTTCTGTAAAGTTTAAATATGTTTAATATATATAGGGAAAGGCGTATTGAAGAATGAGTGGGTGTATAAGTGTCTGAATGGATGATTGAGTAGGTGCGTGACTGACTCTACAAGTGAGTGATTAAACGTATCTTACTGAATGCATGGGTTAGTGACTAAACTGTGTGAATGTCTGTATCCGTCTGTCTGTTGGTGTGTAAGCGGCTGCATGGGTTTGTGAATAGCTACATGAGTGTCTATATGGGTTATGTATTGGTTGTCTGAGTATTTGTATGGGTGCCTGAGTGTTTGTGTGGGTGGGGTGTGTGTGACTGTGCATAGATGTGTGAGTGGGTGATTCACTGGGTGCATGGTTTATAGAGTGCATCTGTGATGGTCTGTATGGGTGGGTGAGTGTGTGTATGGGTGTGTTAGTGAGTGAATGTATATCTCAGTGGTACATGTGTGAGCAACTACATATGTGAAAGGCAGTATATGTGTGTGTTGGAGTATATAAATGGCTATAAGTGAGAGTGGCTGTATGGATGAGTGTGTGCTTGTATCAGTGATTGTATAAGAGCGTAAGAATGTGCTAGTATTTGTATGAGTAAGTGAGCTGGTGTGTGTATAACTGTATAGGTGAGTAAATGGCAGTGTGATTAATTATTTGCATGACTGACTAGGTGTGTGCGTACCTCTATGGATGAGTGGCGGTGTGTGAGTGTCTATATGGGTGTATGAGTGCATATGATAGTCCTGTACTGAGTGACCATAAGCATGAGTGACTGTACGGGTGAGTGAGTGGATGTGTGTGTAGACCTAAGAATCAGTGAGTGGGTATGTAGTTATTGGTGTTGGAGTGTCTATGGTTTTGAGAATGGCACTCTGTAATTTAGAGTGGGTGTATCAAAGGTTATATTAGGGTGTGAGAAGATGCAGCAAATTATCACATGGATGATGTCATCAGTGATGTCATTTGAGATGTCATCAGTGATGTCATGAGTGATGTAATATGTGACGTCATCAGCAGTGCATTGCGGGCGCGAGTTATAGTTAGCTGAACTAACTATAACGGGGAATTTCTATGGTTTTGTACGAGTGAAATGCCCAACTAACTATAACGCCCCTGAAACCTATGGTTTTTTCAGTGAATATATATATATATATATATATATATATATATATATATATATATATCCAAAATACGCCAAGGCCACAAATAAGTTCTTCAGTGTGAATTTTAATCCAATATCACATTTTATGTGGTAAGTACGATCCACAAAGTAAAAAAGCGTATCTTAGAACACCTGAGGGCAATTAAAAACTATGACCGACAGTACCCGATCGCGAGACATTTCGCGACCTACCACAACCAGAATAATGCACTATTGTCTTTCTGCGTATTGGACAGTGTTCTGATACGGGAACTCAAGAGTTGAGACGTTTAGAGTCTAAGATAATTATTAAGTACCACACATTGTACCCAGATGGACATAATATTGATGAGGCCCTGGCTGTTCATTTAGGCTAACTTGACCTCATTCCTGATGTTTTGTAGTTAATAGAATTTTAATGCGGTGCTGCTGAATGATTTTAAAAACTGAATGTATTGTTTTTTTTATCAATCGTGTCGTCTGTAAGAATTAACATGTAAGTCAATCCACATTGTGCAAAACATTGTGTATATGTTCTCATTTCTTTTGCTTTTTATGTTTTGCAGATTTGGATAGTTGTACAACGGCAAGTGGAAGGCAAAACGAGTGCTAAATATCTACATACATGAATACGTTAAAATGGGTGTGTTTGTTGGACTAAAACCAATTTTCAATACTACAAAATCTGTTTGATCCTCTTGGTTAGCCCACTTGGGCAGTACGATTGTTTGGCCCACTGTGACAGGGTAAAAGCCCACTGGGGCTGTACTAATGGCGTTTAGTGCTACAGTTATAGTGTATCAATAGCGGTTACGGCGGCAGACCATGGGAAGTATTATTTGTTTTGATACAAATGCCTTAACACATGAACATTGGGAGCCTTTATTCGTTTTTTGAATATAACTTTATTGAAAACGCACATTCATGATTTACCAACAGTGGCATAGTATTATAGTGGATCGTTTCATTTATTCACTTTAATTTATTGACAAACGCACTTGCTCGAATTTATGAGTGGTTATCTCTGTTTAATTTTCATGAAATATATATTGCCACTCTATGTTAAGGCCTGAATGCCTGCAAAAATGTATCTTTTTTCCAATGAAAGTCTGCTTTCTATGTTTATGCACGAAATGGTGTCACATGATCTTTAAATGCACAGATTGTTGTATTCGCTTTTACTCGTGACAAAGGAGCCGAGCGCTCCGAAACGCGTAGAGTGGATGTGATATTGGATTAAAATTCACACTGAAGAACTTATTTGTGGCCTTGGCGTATTTTGGATCTAATTCCGTGGAAATACCTGTTGTTGTATGTGGGTTCGCGACCCGCCTCGGCCCACCGTTGCAAGTGGCTCGGGTCTCTCCGCGGCTTTGCTCGTTGGATACATATATATATATATATACATATATATATATATATATATACCCTCTACATGCATACATAACAGTGGCGCAACAAAGGCCCTCGCATCCCCTTCAATGCCGGGGGGCCCTTGAGCTCCCTGGGGCCCCCTCAGCACAGTTCCCTGACCTGGGAGCTCCCGAGTAACTCCAGAAGGGGGCCCCTCCATGCACTTTGCAGGGGGGCCCCGTGAAGTTTCGTTACGCCACTGGGCCTACACTGTACCTCTCCCAGTTTTCAATGTTGCACATTTGTCTGCTCCCTCCACTGACTAGTATTGCTGCATGCTCACACTGCTTGTAAAGTGCTCTGATGCTTCTGTGGCTCAGTCTGTGCTACAAAAATACACCAAGATATGAAAACAAGCAGCGCCCACCTTAGGCAGCATTGCCCCGTGTTAACTGTCAGCACTGCCCATGTTACTCATCACTACTGGCCCATTTTAATCAGTGATTACTGTCCTCTGTTAGCAGTCAGCACTTACCTGTGTAAACAGCCAGCATTACCTCGTGGTAAATGTCACCTCAGCCGGTGTTTGTAGTCCTGGCTAACATTTGACCACTTATCCCCGCCCCGTGTAACCAGCCCTGTGTAGTCAGTCAACAACGCATGCATGAGCAGTCTGCACTACCCTGTTATAAATATACAACAACATGTGTATCTGTAGTGCACAGGTGCACCCCTTGGGGCATCTTGCTTATTAATAACAGCCGTCTCTTGTTACCCAGCTCAATATTGCTCGTTTATTGACCTCAGAAGAGGTCTTGAATGCTCAACCTAAAAATATATACTTATGCTAGATCTGTTGACGCTCAGAATTAAGAGAAAACCAAGCTGCACGCGTTCAGTAATGTACATCGACTTTTATGTGGCAGTCCTTTCAGGATATAAAAGCATATCTCCAAAACACAATGCCGGATGCACGTTATAAATATACAACCTGCAGACCCCAGGAGCGATGCAAGAATGACATCACCTCGCAAAAACATACCTTTGCTGCAGTTGGACTCCCAATCTATTTCTAAAAAAGTGTTTTTTCTGCCATTTTCCTGCAGTTTGAGAGCACACCCCACTGCTTATGTGCTCCTTCTGGTGGGTGCCCACCCCGCAATTGTGCCCTTATTAAAGAGAGGAAGCCCACCCCGCCTTGACCCGGAGAAGAGGACCCGCTATGAGTGACATTTCAACGACCATGAGTGACACTTTCCTCGCAAGCAAAATCAAGCAATGAATACAAAGGAAACACATAAATATCAGAATTACACCTATTTGAGCAACGAGAAACTCTAATTTAACTGTTGCAAAGGCTAGCATAAAAATTGTTAAACAGCTTTCATTTAGCAGACTCAAGCCAAAATTTCAGAAAATAGATAAAGTGGTGTGGGAGACGATCATAATTTAATTATAATCAGCTGAGTGACTACCAGACTCACTCGACTGCTCCGGTTACATGAGCAGTAAGCATGGCTGCATGGGAAAGCTGCGAGTGGGAGGCACTCGTTTAGGTCACAGCTAGGCAGGCCTATGATTTGAAAAGGTCTGTGCCACCTCGAACTGTGCGGTGATCTTAGACGCTGCTCTAAATGCCAATAGACCAGCCTGAGGCAGGAGACTCCAGCTTTATTTTAGCTATGTCCCGCTTCCCCGCTGCTGGCCCCGGAACAGCCCCACTCCAACACCCAGGCCTGGCCTGACAGCTCGACTGTCCCGCATTCGTATGGTCCTGTTTACGGGGCCAAACTGCGCTCCCGTCTGTCCCATCCCCGCCGGCCTCCGAGAGATCAGGATCAGGACACCAAGGGCTTGCAGCGGAGCAGAGCGGCGCTGGAGTTAATCTGGTCAGCGCGCTGCCTGCCCCAGCCCGCGGTGCACAGCCTCTTTGTCTGTCTCTCGAAGCCATGTGTGTGGGGGGGGGTGCAGCCCCCCAGGGACAGGCCAAGGAACAGTGAGGCAAGGGGGCAAGACAGCTGTGGCTGCTTCCAGTGCAGACCGCAACTCTGCCTCACCAGAGAGCCAGTGACCTGGACGACAATGGGATTAACTTGGTTGGGGAAAAATTGATGCATCACCGGGGGCCCCAGGACCACAGTAGTGACGTCACAGTGCTGGAGGGGGCTCCTAGTAGAGCTTTTGGAGAAAGAAAAGTGCCGGTACCGTAAGGGGGTTGTCGCAGATCGTCGAGATGCCACATTGCCCACTGGGCGTTTCGTAGAGATATTATTCCTACCGTGAAATAAAGCAAAAAATCACCCGCTTTGCTGATGACAGCGCTCGGCGCAGAACGGTGCAAACTGAGAACAGAAGTAGGCCGGGGCGGAGACAGACACTACAGCTGACAACAGCTCAGGTGACACATCCATGCCCCCCTTTAGCGGCCCCTTGACCCAAGGCTGCATGATTGGCAGGTGCAGACTGCAGGAAGCCCCCAGGCACCACTTTCTGCATTGCAATACTAGGATTAGGGGCGGCTGCTCGCCACCGGCTCAACTCTTCAATTAAAAGAACACGGAAAACTTACAGAGCCGAGGATTTGCTGAATGCAGAAAAGCCAGAACACCAGTACGAATCGGCCAGGTCAGGTGCGTTACTGTGGCGACTCTCCTGAAACAGGCGTCCACTCATTTGAAAGTTGAAACAGCACCGGCTCTTGATAGTCCGGCTGCTTAGAAAGTGAAAGCGCGCACGGCGCGCTAAATGTAAGCAAAGCACGGTGTGTCGTATACAGAAATAGTGCTGAATAAAAAACAAACATTGGCAATGCAATAGGACTCGCATTTACGCGAGACCTATTGCATTGAAAACGGAAGTGGCGGCAGGCAAGAAGACACGAACGGGAGTGGGGGGATGAGGGGGGGCGAGAAGTCACAGACTGAGGGAGGGGGAGACAGAGAAGAAAATAGTGTTAGGAGTAAAGGGGCCAATAGCCGTGGAAGGATACAAATGATGAATGAGGAGGGACTAACAAGCCCCAAACCAATCGGAAGGCAGCATTTAAGACAAAAGCCAATGGGCAGAGAGTGGGCGGAGCTTCCACGAAGCTTCCAGCTACAGTATATACTGCATGCCTCGCAAAGCGATGGCAGCGCATTCGCGCTGCAACGCTAGGCGAGACCTAAAAAACATATATGAAAAGGAACATCACTAGGCAACAACAAAAAGCCATACAAGATCTCCAAAAGGATGATTCAATAATTGTCAAACCCGCCGGGAAGGGCGGGGCCCTTGTTATCTGGCCAAAAGAGATGTATCTAGCAGAAGCGAAGAGCCAAATCTTGAATCAAGAATGGTACCGACAACTCAAGGATGATCCTACACGTCAAATTGATGGAGATATTTCCACAAAATTAAAAGCTGGACTTGAGCAAGGAACTTTAGGTCCAAAGGAATTCGATTTCCTCAACAAAACACACTCAAGGATTCCCGTTATCTATTTCCTTCCTAAAATTCATAAGTGTCTCACACAACCACCAGGAAGACCAATCGTCTCCGGTTGTGACTCAGCGCTGGAACCCATTGCAAAGTACGTGGATGTCTTCTTAAAACCATTTATTGATCAAGTACCATCTTATCTAAGAGACACAACGGATTTCATAAACAAAATAGAAGGTCATTCATTTGATCCTGATCTTCAATGGATGGTATCATTAGACGTTGTCTCATTGTATACACAGATCCCTCAAGAAGAAGCTCTACAAACAATGGAATATTATTTGGAAACCAGACAAAGGCCCCACAGAGTACCAACCGACTTCATACTACAACTGGCGGAAATAGCCCTAAAGAAAAATTACTTCAAGTTTGAGGAAACATTCTTTATGCAGACAAAAGGGACCGCGATGGGATGTCCCTTCGCCCCAGAAATGGCTGTGTTGTTTATGGCCCGTTTTGAGGACAAATTCATTATCAACTGTAATCCATTCGGGAAACACAACCAGCAATGGTACCGGTATATAGACGATGTCTGGTGCCTTTGGAATGGCACAGAAGACGAACTCCAACAATTCCATGGATGGTTAAACACAAGACACCAAGACATCAAATTCAGCATTACGAAAAGTTAAACGTGTTTGATTTTTCTCGATGTAGAAGTCATTCCGCATGAACAAAAATTGATGACCACCCTGCACCGTAAACCGACGGACAGGAACACTAGTCTACATTACCAAAGCTCCCACCCAAGGAACCTAAGGGATAACCTCCCATATGGCCAACTGTTACGAATCAGAAGAAACTGTGCAAGGAAAGAAGACTTCATGATTAATGCAGCAGTATTTTGCGACCAACTAAAAGAAAGAGGCTATCCCAGCAAAATGCTTAAACATGCGACTAAAAGGGCATGGTATACGCCGCGGGAAGAATTGCTAATAAAAACACCTAAGAAACCCATTGACAAATTAGTCTGCGTTTCTACATTCGGCCCCCACACCAACAAGTTCCGTCAGATGATTTTGAAAAACTGGCATCTCCTTACACAACTTGAATGTCCACTAGAATGACCTTTGTTCGCAATGAAAAAAGTAAAAGCATAGGACAAAATATTATACGTGCAGATCTGCCATCACAAGTCCAGAGGAAAGACTTACGAGCACAATGGAATATGAGACCCATCGAAGGCCACCATAAATGTGGCAACTGTTCCGCTTGTGAAAACACAGTTGAAGACACCGAATTTACACATGATTCAATAAAATGGACTCACAGTTCTCAGTCACCGAAGACCAACTCCAGGCAACCCTCGCTCTCAGCCCTCCCTCCGACCCATCCAACACCGACGACGCTGCCTGCAACCTCAGACGATGGATGGACGACTGTGCCAACACCCTCGCCCCACTGAAAAAGCTCACCTACAGCGACACCACCAAAAGAGCCAGCTGGTTCACCTCGGAACTCCTAGCTTCCAAGCGCACCTGCCGGAAACTAGAGAAGAAATGGCACAGCGATAAGACACCGGACAGCCACACAGCCCACAAAGACGCCATCCGTAACCACCACCACCTCATCAGGTCCGCCAAGAGAATCTCCTTCAAAGACCGCCTCGACAACAACGCACACAACAGCAAGGAGCTTTTCAACATCGTGAAGGAACTCTCCAACCCCAGCTCCAACACCAACGACATCCCGCCGTCGCAACCCCTGTGCGATTCCCTCGCCACCTTCTTTCACCGCAAGATCGCCGACATCCACGACAGCTTCGACACCCAGACAACCCCAACTAAGATCGACCCGCCACACACCATCGACCACGACCCCCTGCCAGCCTGGGCCAGCGTGAACATCGAGGACACCATCAAGACCATGAGCACAATACACTCCGGCTCCCCGTCAGACCCTTTCCCGCACCACATCTTCAACAAAGCCAGCAGCTCCATCGCACCCCACCTGTGCAACATCATCAACCTCTCCTTCGAGACCGCGACCTTCCCAGAGAGCTGGAAACACGCAGAGATCAACGCCCTACTCAAAAAACCCAAGGCGGACCCGAGAGACCTCAAGAACTTCCGGCCCATCTCTCTGCTTCCGTTCCCAGCCAAGGTCATCGAGAAGATCGTCAACAAACAGCTAACCCGATACCTCGAAGAAAACAGCATCCTGGACCCATCCCAATCAGGGTTCCGCAGCAACCACAGCACTGAGACTGCCCTCATCGCCGCCACCGACGATATCAGGATCCTGCTGGACAATGGTGAGACCGCAGCCCTCATCCTGCTGGACCTCTCCGCCGCCTTCGACACTGTCTGCCATCGCACTCTACGCGCACGCCTCCACGACGCAGGGATCCGAGACAAGGCCCTGGAATGGACCATCTCCTTCCTCGACGGCAGAACCCAGAGAGTCCGCCTCCCACCCTTCCGATCCGAAGCCTCCGAGATCATCTGCGGCGTACCCCAGGGATCGTCCCTCAGCCCAACACTGTTCAACATCTACATGGCCCCGCTCGCACGCATCGCCAGACAACACGACCTCAACATTATCTCCTACGCCGACGACACTCAACTGATCCTCTCCCTCACCAAGGACCCCTCGCCGCCAAAGCCAAACTCCATGAAGGAATGAAGGCCGTCGCCGATTGGATGAAGATCAGCCGACTAAAGCTGAACACGGACAAAACGGAGGTCCTCATCCTCGGCTCCAACACCTCAGCCTGGGACGACTCCTGGTGGCCAACGACGCTGGGAGCAGCCCCGACACCCACCGACCACGCACGCAACCTGGGAGTCATCCTCGACTCAACGCTCTCCATGACCAAGCAAGTCAACGCAGTCTCCTCCTCCTGCTTCAACACCCTCCGCATGCTTCGCAAGATCTACAGGTGGATCCTGACAGACACAAGAAGAACAGTCACCCAGGCCCTCGTCAGTAGCAGACTGGACTATGGGAACGCCCTCTACACGGGAGCCCCGGCCAAGCTCATCAAGCGACTGCAACGCATACAAAACGCCTCTGCACGACTGATCCTCGACGTACCACGCCACAGCCACATCACCCCCACTTGAGGAACCTGCACTGGCTCCCCGTCGACAGGAGGATCACCTTCAAACTCCTCACCCACGCACACAAGGCACTCCACAAAACTGGCCCAGCCTACCTCAACAGACGGCTCTTCTTCTACATCCCCAACCGCCAGCTCCGCTCCGCCGACCTCTCCCTCGCCACCGTCCCCCGCATTCGAAGAACAACCACCGGCGGCAGATCCTTCTCACACCTCGCCGCCAGGACCTGGAACACCCTTCCACTAAGCCTACGAAAGACCCAAGACCTGCTGACCTTCAGGAGGCTACTCAAGACCTGGCTGTTCGACCAGTAGCAGCATCCCCCCCCCTTCCCTCTCCCCAGCGCCTTGAGACCCTCGCGGGTAAGTAGTGCGCTCTACAAATTCTGTGATTGATTGATTGATTGAACTGTTAAACAAAAAATACAGTTTATGCAATCAAATGTCCATGCCCTAAGTTATACATAGGGAAAACGAACTAGCAAGTAAATCAAGGGATTGTACAACACAGCTCCAGGATTAAAAAGCAGGTTTTGACAGCTCCATTGGTGTCCCATTTTTTAGAAAAGAAACATTCTGAAAGAGACTTTGTATGGACAGTGCTAGCAGCACTAAAACAACCGCCCCGGGGTGGAAATGTTGAAACTACATTAGTGAAAAAAGAGGCATATCTTATTTTGAAATTCAACTGTACCCAGAAAGGGTTAAACGAAATGTCGGAATTGTCTAGAGCCAAAAACTGATGTCATGCTTCGAAAGCACAGGAAAAACGAACAATGCGATCAATTGCATAAACTGAAGGATGGGTGAACACCAGATCACTCAGTAACTTCTAAATAAAGAATCTTCTTACACTCAAAAGTGGATGGCATGCATATACTGAAGCAAGGGCAGAACTACAACATCCAGCAATCACCAAGCAAGGAACTTCCTGCCTCGAGGACAGAAATAATAAAAAAACCTGACGTAACCGGAAATGAAGAAACAAAGAAATCAACAGGCAGCGAGCTTGCACTCTAAGAGCTATCCGAGAGGCTTACAGCGTACATTTACAAGTAAGTTTATGGAAACTTTATCGATAAAAGCAACAAAGTATCCATTGACTCGGCAAACAGGATACACAAACAAAATTCCTTTGCCTTCCCTTCACAGATTGAAAATCCTCCAACGAGGCCGAAAGACCACCCGCGTCCTGCATGAAATACGGATACAATGTAATAACTAAAGTAAGCTTCTGAGGCCAGATCCTTTCACATAAGCCCTCACTCGCAACCACAATCATTTGAGAAATGCTGTTTCTTTACACCATTGCAGATTGTTCACAATCAAACCGCAACACGACAAAATCACAAACCGGCAAGAAAATATTTAATTATTGCCAAGAAGAATCACCATATAAGAACTCCGGTATCACAAGCTTTATTAAATAAACAGAGCTTAGTTATACAGAGAAGGGTCACAAAACACTGATTATTTTATCTTATGTCTATTAATTTCAGATTACACCGTGTTATTGCCCTGAAGATAATCCCACGATTAAGACAGGGATTTGAAACGCGTCGGCACTTTTCTTCTTTTTTATTCCATGAGGGAGAGTTATTAAATTGAGCCCAGACCCTGTAGAGGGATATTGAACATTGATTTATCCTCACAGACACTAAGCTTAATCCCCATGGCAAGCAACTCTCGACAAAAGGAAACCAAATCGGGTCAAATGAGAGTGTGTTTTGTATAGATATTTTGACAAATTATAGACTGGTGTAATTTTCAAATGGTCACAGTCATTTTCATTTGTATTGATTTCATGTACAATTGTTTTTTTGACAAATGCACAATTTACGAATGATCTTTTGATTGTTTTGATTTTTTTGAATGTTCGCAATGTGGATCTTATGTTTGAACTAAACAGTGTATTATTCCACTTCAGACTTGTAAAAGTGTATAAATGTCACATAAAAATATTGAAATAGTGGCGAAATAATTAAGCCAGGACCAAGGATTATATATATTGGCCCTCAGTCTGCTTAAATAAAAAGCAGCATGGTAAAAATGGCAGCCAGATTCTCTTCTTTATAAAAACTTAATTTACGCCCCATCTGGCTACCAATATAGGATGTAACCCCTTCATTAGGATTACTAGCTTTCCAAAAGAGGCATTTTTAGAATTGTGACTAAAAATATGACTTTACCATTAATGAGGAAATTTAATTACAATTCTTTAGGCACCAAACTCGACCTATTTACCTGCTCCCAAATGGAAGTTGTAGGAAACTGGGTTTTTGTTGCAGTTGTGCTCCCACTTTATGCCCCATTTTTAGCTACTAGATGGAGATTTTCCACTCTGACAGTGCAATGAGGCCTGCTAACCAGACCTCAGTGCCAGTGCTCTTTCCTTAAAACAAGGGGATGTCCAATTGTATCCCAATTGGCATGGACTTTAGTACCCCAGGTACCTAGGGCATGGATACTAAAGAGGGTACCTAAGGGCTCCAGCATATGTTATGGCTCCCCAAGGGACCCGCACACAAATTCCACACAGATTGCAATTGCAGGCTGTATGACATGGTGCAAACCATGAGTTAAAACATGACATGGCACACTTCTGTGTACCATGCCAAAGTTACTGCATTTAATATAAGTAAGTCACCCCTACAGCAGGCCATTGAGCCCAAAGGCTATACTTTATTATATTTTATGTAAGAACATATCTGCCTGCGTGAGCAGATATGCCCCTGTGATGTCTAGTTCTATTTCTAGATATTGCAAGTGAACATAATGGCTTCACTGAATCATATGCTGTTTGGTATCAAACCCCTCATATTATAAACCCACACTGATTCCAGTGATGAATTTATTAATACCTTCACCCAGAGCGTACCTTAGAGGCACCCCATGAACCCTACTAGTCTTTTAGTGTGCTGGCTGACTGGTCCTGTCTAGTCTGCCATAACAGATGGGTTTCTGACCCCCTAGGAGATGTGAGTCCAGCTCTCAGAGGTCAGAAACAGTGCCTGCTCCGGGAGGGGGTGTTTACACCTCCTCCAGCAGGAAGGTTAGTAAATTGGCACGTCAAGGCAGGGAGCTTCAAAGAGCACACTGCCTTTGATATGTGAGCCTGGCTTCCCCCAGACCTGAAAGATGCTACCCCCTACCCGGAGGTCCATTTGGCACTACGAGAGGTGGGAAGTTAGCTATGCAAGGAGGTGTGTGGCACCTCCAGGCTAGTCACACTCCTAATGTGGGCTACCTGCAGTGAACACGAAAATTAGGATTTCCCCATCTTGGTTGTGCTTAAATTAGTAAATCTGGGACAGGGTGATGCCCACTCCCCACAGGAAGTGGTCATCTAGGGGGTGTTGTGACCCTAGGGGTAAGTAGCTCATTTGCTACTACCCTTTGTTCTCCATAACGCCCCTAAATTGAGTATTTAGGTCACCCCCGACACCAGGAACTCAGATTCGTCTGCCTGAAGAAGAAAGAAGGACAAAGAGTAGCCCACAACGTGGAGCAGCAACTGACCTGGCGCCAACCCTGCCAGCCTGCCTGCTGTCCAGGACAAGTGCATGGACCAGGCTCATCCTGAAAGCAGTGTAGACAAAAGCTGTGAAGGAGTAACCCACGACTTCAACTGGCCAGCAACATCTCCCTTGGGGCAGAGGAACTGCTTCCCTGCACATTTGCAGGCGCCAAAAGGACCGCCACAAGAGCCTCTGCCAGTGCAATCCCGCCAGACAAAGCCTCACTGCACACGAGCCCCCCAGCCCGAGTTGATGTGAACCAACGGTGCCCCTTAGGCACAGAGACCCTTAAGAGTTGAGCCCCCTCTTGGGCACCACCGAACTAGCCCCCCAGTCCCTGCCTGCACCCTCTTTCTGTAGGAAAACAGGAGCCCCAGGAACCTTTGGACTGCCATGACCCGACGCCTGAAGACACCACTTCACTTCAGCCCCACAGCCTGAGGAGAAGTGGACCAATGGTGCCCATGGGATCCTGAGACCCTCCACAGCTGAACCCACCTTTTTGTTTGGCCAGACTGGTCCCCCAGTCCTCGCCTGCAGCCTGTTTTTGCAGGCAAGCTAAAAAACGTGATTGCCTATCGCAGTGCGACCCCCACCGGAGAAAGCACCACTGCACATGAGTCCCACCCCATTACCTTTTTACTGGGGACTTACAAGTATATTTAATATGCCAATTGGGTGTAATCTAATTCTACCATGTTTAAAGGAGAGCACAAGCAATTTAGCACTAGTTACCAGTGATAAAGTGTGCTAACCTAAAAACCAACAAAACCGGTTAAGAAAACAATAGGATGAAGGCAAAACGTTTGGGGATGACCCTGCAGGAAGGGCCAAGTCCAACAAGCTGTCAGACTGAAACATGAAAGAGCAAATCAGATTGCTCTGGTGACCCGTTGTCACTATTTTGCTTAAGAGATGTACTAATGCATATTAAACTTACTTGTATATAAAGTGTGAGTTTTTTTAAACTGAAAAGTTTCCAAAGTACTCCTGACCATAGGACAGGACTATCCCCCCATGAGATCCTCATAAGAAGAACCATGAGACTTCCCACTGTACCTGCAGCTGTACTTGTGAATATTACAGATGATTTGGTTCTCAACTACTGTAAGGGATTGGCTGATGTAGTGTGTTCTGTCCCTCATCAGGTCGAAGCGGTGACTCCCCTTCCGAGCCAAGAACAGTGACATGACCTTAGTCCTGGAGACTGGGTGCTGGTGAAGAAATGTGTCAGGAAGTTGTGTCTGGAGCCGCGTTGGTGTGACCCTTTCTAAGTCATCCTTATGACAAACACCATTGTGAAGTGCAGTGGGCTTCAGAACTGGGCACATGGTTCTCACACCCAAATAGTGAGACAAGTTGGTGAAGAGGTGGTGACCACAATTGATTTGCAGAATCAAGCTCCAGAGCACCCCGAATGACCAGAGGGGGAAGAATAGTGCACCCATGTGTCTCTAAGTCAATCATAGACAAGTGCTGAGCTTGTGATGAATGAGCCAAGAGTATTCACAGGTAACTAAGCTAAAGAGACTGTGAATGACAAGTCAGATCCTGAAGAAGGGCCAAGCAGTGCAACTAGAGGAGGGGGGCATGAAGAGAAAGGTCGCAAGAGAAGGGTGAGAGTCTGAGAGCTGTTGTGTCTGAGTAATGCATCCCAGAGACCGTCCATGAGGAAACAGAGACCAGTGAGCACAGTGACAGCGAGGAAGAACAGCCTGCAGTCAGGAGATCAAATAGAACATGGGTACCTAGTCAAGGGCACTCAGCTCCTTAATGGGCGTACTTTGCTGAAAGTGAACCTGACTCGAGATAGCATTGAAATTGACGACCAATAAAAGTGCTTGAAAAGCCTCTGTGAATAGGGCTACCACAGTGAAGATTTTTTGATTTTTGACTGAATAAATCCTAATGAACTGAACTTTGTTGAAATTTTCTAAACTCCCTAGGGCCCAGGTTTCTGTAGAATAGTAGGATTGTCAATTTAGAAGGAGCTGATGTAGGGTTATGGATAACTTCTAGGACAACAGAATAGATGTATACTCATCTGTGAAAAATTAAAATTTTGCAGATTTGCACAGTAGAAGACAACAATTAGAATTTTTATTTTTTATTTTTGCATTCTTAAAGTCTGACTCAGAAAAACCATGGTGTCTAACTCCCCAAAAAGACATAGGGTCCGATTCACAAAAGTAATCTGAGACAAAATCCTAACTTTACGACTTTCGGTATTCACAAAGCGCATTTAGGAGTAGTAAAGTTAGGATTTTGCCTCAGTTAAACTTAAGTTTTGGTCTTAAGTTTAACTTAAGACCAAAACTTAGGTTTAACTGAGACAACGTTTTGGTCTTAAGTTTAAGTTTTGGTTTTAAGTTTAACTTAAGACCAAAACTTAGGTTTAACTGAGACAAAGTTTTGGTCTTAAGTTTGAGTTTTGGTCTTAAGTTTAAGTTTTGGTCTTAAGTTTAACTTAAGACCAAAATTTAAGTTTAACTGAGACAAAGTTTTGGTCTTAAGTTTAATTTTTGGTTGTAAGTTTAACTTAAGACCAAAACTTAAGTTTAACTGAGACAAAATCCTAACTTTACTACTCCTAAATGCCCTTTGTGAATACCGAAAGTCGTAAAGTTAGGATTTTGTCTCAGATTACTTTTGTGAATCGGGCCCATAGAGTGATGCTAATTGTAGAGACAGATGTCTTAGTCAACCTCATAGTTTGCCTATTAGTGGGCTTAAATTCTCCTTGTGGAAAACTAGCTGCAATGGTTGTTAGCATCAGCTGAAGCCATTTTGTTTTTGGCAGCCATTTTAGTTAGCCATGTGCTCGCCATGTGCTTTCTCCCTCTTCACTGTTGCCTGCTCTTGTATTTCACTTCGAGTCAGGAACTATAATTAACTCCTTCAGTACTGAGCCAGAGCACTGCACATGCTCAGAAAGGTCTAGCTGCTAGAATGCACCTGCTCTTAGAGTAACTGTCAGGCTATTTTAACTAATATCAGCAATATTGTAAGCCCTCCCACTCTATTGACTAAGCAATTCTTATGTATCCTTATATGTAACTAGCTATTCATGTGCACACTTGTACCGTCTCTTTTTGAGTCTTCATGCTAACTCAGCTATAAACTGGGCATAAAAGACCCAGAGTGTTTGTACTCCATAGACTGTCTCCTACAGTGGCCTGCGGGTACTGTATTGGCACAGTCTCCCTTATGTGAGGTTAATAAAGTTGTTATTTTGATATTCCAGCTTCCGTGCCAATCTCTTCTTTGTTGGTTTAAGGACCAGGTGCATCAGTGAACCCCTAGAAAGGTTTTTTCTTCTACAAATTGGCGCCCGAACGTGGACCTCATCGGAGAAGCGCCTATCCAAGGGAGTGGTCTTGACGGAAGACAGGAATCTACTGAGGAGGTACCCTGCATGAGGAGACCCTTTGTCTTTGCAGACCAACGTATTTTCCGGTTTTCCCGATCTGACCCTCCAGGTGTTGGCCGCTCCCGACTGAGATCTTCTTTGGTGTGAGTATTTTAAAACGACCGTTAGGTCACTCAGAACTTGGCAGGTGGAGGTTGGAGACTTTGGTTTGGTAAGGTTGCTGTAGCAACACTTTTGTTTGGATTAGCTTGGCCAAGATTTTGGTTTGTTTATTTGTTTGCTGCAGCAAATGAAGGCAGGTAATGAGGAGATTTTTCTCTAACTTTGAAAACTTGAACGGCACAAATTGTGTTAAGTGTCACTTGGAGTATAATATTATATATGCTATAATATTTTTGGCATGCCTGCTCCTACCACACTTCGTAGAAAGTGTTGCTGTCTTGGAGGTACCAATATGGATTTAGGAAGTACTCAGCTGACTCCCCTAAGAGGGGATACCTAAATGGGTTTAGGTATGTTAAAAATGGTATTTCTTCCATGATGACTAGTACACCATGGAACAAAAATATATATATAAAGAAGGATCCTGATCTGCGCACAACTGGTAATTTGGTGTATTATTGGGAAAGGCCTGAGGCGTGAGCCTGTCTTTTTGAACATGGCAGTCTTTTGGCTGTCTATTTGTCTTGGTGTAATCTCTGTACCTTTTTTTAGAGTCCTTTCGTTTGTAAATATGACTTACCATTGGTATTTACAAATGGTTTGAGTACAGTCTGTGAGCTGTCTCTTGCTTTTGTCCTAAGTGTTAATTTGTGGGTTAATTGTTTTTTTGAGTGTCCATGTGGTTGTGGATTGACACCGGTGGTGATGCTTGAAAGTACTTGTTTCAGTAACTAGTGACTATGTTTTTGTGTGAGAATGGCTTGCCTTAGCAAGCAGTGTTGTGTGCTCTGAGTGTGTGGCCCCCTTCTTGAAAATGTCTTGAATGAGCTCAATTTGGTTTTTTTGTCGTCATTCTGTTATGCAAATGTCATTGAAAGAACTACATTAAAAAAATTCAAGGAATGAATTATGTAACATATGCTAAATAGCTGCACGCTACCATTAGAAGTAAAACAGTAACAGTAACAAAGTATAGATGTGTGAATATTGCCACAAGAGAAATTAGAATTATCACTCAATAGGAAAAAATAGGCCTCATAGAAAGGAAAAAAAAAACTGCTTTCAAACTAGGACTTAATACCAAATGTTACAGCATTATCCTTAAGGTATTAATATTAAAAGGCATTCACATCATCTGAGTAAATTGGTTGCTGCTGAAATAAATGCGCCTTTTTTTCACATTACAAGACAATAGATTTGTGCCGGCTTGGAATGCCTGTGTTTTAAATAGACTGCACCGTGCTCAAATTTCCAGCACCAGAAAAAGAGCTTTTAAAAAACAGCTGTTCAAAGCTGTCTGTACCGAAGGAAGCTGTCTGTCAAAACAGACGGAGATCAAACTTTTTCAGGACATTACAATACAGCAAAGGGTTTTTCTCAAGAAAAAGGCGTGGAAATTGAGGCTTGCTGGTCGTAAAAACACAGCTGAGAAAACAACACATGGCTATGCCGGCCACAAGCCAGTCTAGGGAGGACCTGGCCTGGCAGTTCGGGCTGGACTGTTCCCATTGGGCGCAGGGTCAAGACTGATTTGCATATGGCTGGGTCCAAACTGGAATGGCATGGTGAGCAAAAAAACGATGGATTTAGGCCCAGATCTCTGTACTGGGGTGAATGTATGACATTGTTCTGCATTCTGTCCATCAATTGTTGTTTTTGCATTTGTCACCCCGAGTGGGCGGGTATGCCCAGACGTGGGTCCCGTGCTCTCCATGCCACTGGAGTCAAGCTATCCTGGCTGATGAGGGCTCAAAGCCTGATACCGGTCCTAGGATGCTTGTTTCCAGTCTAGGGAGGACCTGGCCTGGCAGTTCGGGCTGGACTGTTCCCATTGGGCGCAGGGTCAAGACTGATTTGCATATGGCTGGGTCCAAACTGGAATGGCATGGTGAGCAAAAAAATGATGGCTTTAGGCCCAGATCTCTGTACTGGGGTGAATGTATGACATTGTTCTGCATTCTGTCCATCAATTGTTGTTTTTGCATTTGTCACCCCGAGTGGGACGGGTATGCCCAGACGTGGGTCCCGTGCTCTCCATGCCACTGGAGTCAAGCTATCCTGGCTGATGAGGGCTGAAAGCCCGAAACCGGTCCTAGGATGCTTGTTTCCAGTCTAGGGAGGACCTGGCCTGGCAGTTCGGGCTGGACTGTTCCCATTGGGCGCAGGGTCAAGACTGATTTGCATATGGCTGGGTCCAAACTGGAATGGCATGGTGAGCAAAAAACGATGGATTTAGGCCCAGATCTCTGTACTGGGGTGAATGTATGACATTGTTCTGCATTCTGTCCATCAATTGTTGTTTTTGCATTTGTCACCCCGAGTGGGACGGGTATGCCCAGACGTGGGTCCCGTGCTCTCCATGCCACTGGAGTCAAGCTATCCTGGCTGATGAGGGCTGAAAGCCCGAAACCGGTCCTAGGATGCTTGTTTCCAGTCTAGGGAGGACCTGGCCTGGCAGTTCGGGCTGGACTGTTCCCATTGGGCGCAGGGTCAAGACTGATTTGCATATGGCTGGGTCCAAACTGGAATGGCATGGTGAGCAAAAAAACAATGGATTTAAGCCCAGATCTCTGTACTGGGGTGAATGTATGACATTGTTCTGCATTCTGTCCATCAATTGTTGTTTTTGCATATGCCGGCCACAAGCTACAGATCCAACACGTGCGTTAAAGACTACTGATTTTAAAAGTTACAAATACAGCTTCATTATTTTGGATAAAATAGACAGGATTAAAAGCAGGGATTTTCTTTCTTGTTGCTTACCTCAATAAGCATATCTATGGTTCTGATGGTAAATAATTACTGCCCTTTAAAAAGTGCAACAAAGTATTTTATGTTTCAGTACAGCTTCTGTGCTTAGTGTTATAAATACATGCATTAAAGGCAAAAGGAAAGGAATGAGGCTTGCTTTTCATATGTGGAAACATCAAAAGGGTTAGTGATCATTATTTAAAAAAATTGATTATATGAAAAAAAAATTATTAAAAATAATTGCACTAAAATCGTTTTTGCATTTTTCAATGTCTAATAATCCTACTATGACAAATATATAAGCTCCTAGCATCAAAGTTGACTTTGAGCAGCACTTTACCACAGTGTGGGGAGTGAAATGTGAAATTTCACTGTACCCAGGCATATAAAAACTTATTTTATAAGGGTGTACCTTATACATTTCTGTCCCCCACCTCTGGGATATCTAGGGGAGACCCTGGGGGTCCCTAATATGCTAAAACATTGTAGGTTATTCATTTTTAAGTGCCCCTACCACCAAAGTCGAGTTTGGACACAAATTACTTTTTAAAAGCAGTCCTGGCACCCAGGGCTGTTTTCAAACTGATCTCAGATTTCAGCAGTGCACACATGCAATTGCAGAACAAGTAGCTGCCCTCTAAACTGCTAGAAAGCACATCACACACTGCACACGAATAAAAATTAGTATAAAATAAGACAGCAAACAGTGCATCTTACCTTTAAAATTATTAGCTCACAGGCACGGAACAGGACTGCTATTCAGCTGTGCTTCTCCAGAGTTCCTTTGAATTGGAAAGACCACATGGAATAGCCTTACTGACAGGGGACAGCAGGTTTAAGGGTCAAGAGGCCAAGTTCTGTATTTAGAACTGACCAGCCTTACTGCATGTAAAAATTTCCAGGCAGGGAGCCACTGTGACAGTATGTGATTTCTACATTACACTATGAAAGCTTGTAATGTTACAGAGTAGTTTAATAAACTGATATTTTTGTATTAATTAAATATCCTGATTCTAACATTGTAGGGTAAAACACTACAGGTAAATGTAAATTTTGCTCTAATGATGTCTGAGGCTATAATGTGCCTAGGGAATTAGGGTGAAAATGAATTCTCAATTCTTGTTAATAATATTAGGGATATCGCCATTAGTAATTTAACCACATTTAAGAAATAGCAGAATTTACTTAGTTGTTTCACTAAAGTTATGGCCTTGATTAAGCCTTCCTGGAGCTAGGGCCAGATTAAAAGGCTATGAAATTCAGTTTGCATTCATGCGCCCTCATGTTACACTAGTACAATTGCTAAAGGAATTGGTAGTTGGTTATTAATGTTTTCTAGCTAGCTCAAATGTGCTATTTACCTCCTACAAGTTTGTTTGTGCCCAGCTGCCAAAAATAGGGGTAGATAGTGTCGACAGAAGGTCACCTGTTTCAGGTTACCTGCTGTCGAATGAGGGGAAGAGATTAGGGAGATTAGCTCCTAGGCAAATTAAGGGTAACTACAATTAAGTAATACATTGTAATTTTTCTTGATTTATATGCTCTCTCTCTCTCTCTTTTTCTCACTCTCTCTTGAGCCTGTCTAAGTTGTCTAGGAACGGCCATGAGACGTTTAATTGGCTATTCAGTAATACTGTTTTAAAATTGTCGATTCATAAAAAGAATAAAAAAATACGCCATGTTACTGCCCATCCTGTCTGATGAAATTATGAAAGGATGAGTAGTCTAGATTGATGTTCCCTTATTTGACCTTTAAAGGGAACTATATGTGGGTAGTGTTTGTTCTAAAATTCTCAGGTGATAACACCATTATTGTTTGTTATTTTTTTGCTACATACAGTTTTGCAAAGGCATTATTAGTCTCTTATTAGTCTGTGTAATTGAGCTGACAGGATCCCTGTTAAATTAGCAGTTTTAGATTTTCCCGCCGCGCCTATAACATGAGAGCATGGTCCTAAGCATAAAATGTAGGTGTTTTTATGTAAGAAAAATAATTTTAGAAGTGTCTGCAGTCCTGTACAAGTAGTGAAAGGTTATAACTTATGAAACACAAGCTTGTTAAGACAAGAAGCACAAAAGAATGCTTGTTCTAAAAATTCCCTTTCTTGAGGTTCTTCAGATGAATAAAATAGGAATACACAAATGTAAGGATTTAGAGTATGTCCGTATTGTTTTTCTTTTTCCCTCAGAATTTAGTAAATAAACATAGACTTCCTTGGCAGCTTCACATAGTGTAACGTTTTACTCTTGTCACTTCACCAAAAAGTTCCTTTTATACTCGCTAATGGGTCCAGGGTTTTTTTTTACTCTCAGATAGATGAAGTGGTTCTTGGGTGCCTTGCTAATGTATGGGGCGCCCCAAGCTAAAAAAGGAGAAGGTATTTGGAAATGGACTATCCTCTCTGTTGATAGATTATTTGTATGCCTTGTCTAAAGATTTTTTGTTCTATCCATCAATAGATATCTGCTGCCCTACAACCATTGACAGAGGGGCCCGGACATCAAATTCAGCTTGGGGAGTTAGCGCCAGTCCAGCTTGAAGCCAAGGTGAAGGGAACCAGCACAGACATTGTTGGCAACTAGGACCTCAGTGAAGGTAGAAGGCCGGAAGCACTGGGCCCATGAAAGCGACGTGAAGTGTGTACCCCTGCTACTGTCTTGGACGAAAGACGGGGTCACAAATCAGGATGGAGAATTCTTTGCGTGGATCCAGTTTTTGATGCCCAGCTAAGAGAGTCACAGACCGACAAGGACGGCAAGGAGGCTTTTGCTTGAGGTGACTCCCTTTGAAACAAATGTTGCTTCACATATCCCAGCATCAGGCCTTTGAGTCCTGGTCCCCAAGTGAATGCAAGTCTGCACCTCTGTTTGTTGATCAGGAGGTGCCTGGGCATACTGGGTACAATCTTTGGCCCCGTCAAAAGAGCAGTGCGCCGGCGGAGCAACACAGGAGTTAGGGAAGGACTTGAGTTCAGGGTACAGGTGCTGTGCCTTTGGTGCCTGTTAGATTAAAGTGAAGAATACTGGTGCACTGCCTGAGACTCTGAACAGGATCGTTGAGGGCATTTGCCCCGGAGGGTGATTGCCCTATCCTGAAAGAAGAAACCTTTTCCCTTAAAACTGGGCCATGATTGTTTTCTTGAGTTGCAAGTTGTGCAGCTCTACCGTTGGAAAAAAACTTTGATAGGAGCCTGCCTGTGAGGCTCAGACGGACACAGGGAGAAGACTCCCCTCTGGCTGGTTGTACAGCGGCTTCTATTCTTTAAGTACTTTTTAGCAATGTACCCCTTTGGTCGTCCCATTTTTGAGGAGGAGCAGCCCTTTGTGGCTCCTCGTCCTAATTCCCGTGGCCCCGTTTGGTCTTCCTGGTCCCCTGAAGCGAAAATTGTTTTTGTAATGATCCTTTTATTTGCTTTAATATTTGCATTGGGAATGTTTATTCTGCAAGAGAAACGTTTTTTTGAACAGTTGATAAATACTACTCTGCCCTCCTCCTGAGCATATCAATTGATACTCTAGCCCTCATAAAAAGAACACTGGAAAGGTCTATTAAAAAATGTTTTTGATTTAAGATATTATATTAGATATGTGCTGTTGGCTATTCTGAAGCTGAATTAGATGGTCACTGAAATACATAGGAGCCCTGAAACATAGAATTGGACTGGATGGTTTGGGGATTTACTTTTTGCTTAGGGTTGGAAAAATTGATAGTTCTGTTTGTAATAATAGCCATTATTTTCTCCTGCTATCTGTGTGTTCATTATGACCCAATGCTCTGTTCCCCATGTATTTCTACTTGTATCTCACCAGTTAAACAATGTTAAAAATGCAAATGCCCACCTAGCAATGGATAGGATAAATGTGCAGGATAACTTCCATGCTTCTAGATCATAGCGGATGTCTTCAGCTAATGCTAAAACGGCCATCTGTGGAAAACTAGCTGCAATGGTTGTTAGCATCAGCTGAAGCCATTTTGTTGTTGGCAGCCATTTTAGTTAGCCATGTGCTCGCCATGTGCTTTCTCCCTCTTCACTGTTGCCTGCTCTTGTATTTCACTTGAGTCAGGAACTATAATTAACTCCTTCAGTACTGAGCCAGAGCACTGCACATGCTCAGAAAGGTCTAGCTGCTAGAATGCACCTGCTCTTAGAGTAACTGCCAGGCTATTTTAACTAATATCAGCAATATTGTAAGCCCTCCCACTCTGTTGACTAAGCAATTCTTATGTGTCCTTATATGTAACTAGCTATT
Organism: Calotriton arnoldi; assembly: GCA_963921515.1. NCBI lineage: Eukaryota > Metazoa > Chordata > Amphibia > Caudata > Salamandridae > Calotriton > Calotriton arnoldi. The sequence continues at coordinate 2,086,124 of CAWUFW010000540.1, read as the reverse complement.
CATGTGCACACTTGTAACGCCTCTTTTTGAGTCTACATGCTAACTCAGCTATAAACTGGGCATAAAAGACCCAGAGAGTTTGTACTCCATAGACTGTCTCCTACAGTGGCCTGCGGGTACTGTATTGACACAGTCTCCCTTATGTGAGGTTAATAAAGTTGTTATTTTGATATTCCAGCTTCCGTGCCAATCTCTTCTTTGTTGGTGTAAGGACCAGGTGCATCAGTGAACCCCTAGAAAGGTTTTTTCTTCTACATCCTGTTGAGCATGCTTTCACCATATATAAGCTTTGAATATTAGGTCTCAAACTTTGATCTGGTCCTTTTACAGGTGCCTATGTACAAACATTTGAATCCTCATAATGCTAAATACTTGGAAACGTGTGTCTAAAGGTGAGAAAGAGTTTATTGAGGAGTTGGAGGGCAGAAGACAAGGACTTTAGCTTAAAGGTAAGAGAGCACCTCAGGTTGAGTGGGAGAAGGTAGAATAGAAATTAAACTCTCAAAGTTGAGTTTGGATTGGCAAAAGGAAGGAAAACTTTGTTTTGTGTGAAGAAAGGAAAAGATTAAGTCCCAGATTTATCATGATTTTGTGTGAGGGTTGCATCACTTTTGTGACTCAGCCCTGATGCAAAATCCTTTTTGGCATTTACTAAACTATAAGAAAAAAACACTTGGCCTGGCTTAGTAAATATAAAGGCATGCAAGGTAGGGCATAGCTCTGCCTTGTGTTACTTTGCATCAGCTGGGCATTCCATGGGTGGAGCATGGGCATTCCCAAACTCTCAGATTTACATGAGCGATAAAATATTTTGTAAATGTAGTGCTTAGAACTGAGTGCTGCATGTACTGGGATCTGTACTGCAAAGTCAGCAATTTTGTAGAGGAGCTCCCAGGCAACCCCTGCCCTCAAAACCCCGTCACTGTGCACCTGGCCCAACACTCTCTTGGTGCTGCAGGCCTCGCCTTAGCGGTCTCCACGCCCAATGTCGACACTCGCATGCAACCTGCAGATCACAGCTGCAGACAGCGACGTGGCTGACTCAGCCTTTCATCCCTCACAGACTAACCGCGTGGAACGCTGAACTACGAGATAAGCGCACCTTGTTGGAGTCTGTGCATTTCACGGTTGGAATCCTCCTGGTTTCATAAAATGAGTATCCGTGAGTACGCTCGCATCACCATTTGTTATCCAGAATTAGAAAAACGCCAACACTGCGATAACGAGAGCTGTACACAAAAAGGTTTTTGTTATTGCAGTAAAAACAATAATGTGCCTGCCTTTAAAGCGTGTCTGCTCTAAAATTCCAATTGCCAACGTGTCACAAAAATGAAGAAACGTCATGTGAATGTTCACTCTCTAGAAAAGTCTAACTCATTTAAAACGCATTAAAATAAAAAATAAAAGTGAGGTTGTTTTGAAGAGGGGGATGGGCACAATTTATACTGTAATGCGCCTCCCATCACCTCTGTTTCTTCAGATTACCAACTGCAGATTTAATCACATTGCACTAAATCCCAGTATGGTGTCTGTTATTTTGTCTCAACTGCAGACCACACTTCCTGTTTGAGATGCCCCTGCGGTATAGCATCATTGTCTCTACATTGTACTGCATTTCTCCTCAGCACAGTTTCCACGCTAGCTGGATTTTCTAAATTAAATAAATGTGTTTCGATGAGATTATCAGCATGTCGGAAAGCTTCAGCCTTGGACCCAGAAAGAGAGAGTTTTGTTTCTGGTCTTAGGATAAAAGCCTATTTTTCCTCTTGATCACTGCAGGAGATGAGGGGGTTCCAGCCGGATCCCGGACAATTGTAAATGAGCCAGATTAGGGCTGGGCCCAGTGAAATATGCTATGTCCCGGTCAGTGCTTAATTTGAGCTGGTGGTTTCCGTTGCTCTGCACCCGCACTTAATTGTCAGCACCGGGGCCTGTGATGGTCTTCCACAAGGTGGCGCTGTCTGGCTAATTTAGAGATGACCACAACAACAGTTGATTATTAACTCAATATATATTAAAAATGGATATTACCTGTCACCCAAGCTTTTCTTACAGCTTTGGGGGCCTGAAATAGTCAGAATTGTCACATTTGAGGGAGTGTGAATGTTAGTACTTGTGTAAATGGCAGTGGAACTATGTGACACACGGTGCAATGGCTTTCTGACGAGAGCCCTGGCACTTATTTTTTTGCAAATTATGCACTGGTCCTGGTATAATGTGCGACAGTGGACACATTCAGCAGCGCTCCACATTGTCTGCCTTCCTCTGGAGCAGCAACCTGCAGACACAAGCCCCTGCAGCACTGGGCCCCCAGTCTTCTGAGCCGCCCAATTTCTTTAGAGGCCTCCATTCAGCCCAAGGCCAATGAATATCTATGAGACATGGGAGCCTAAGGGGCCCTTCGTCACATTTTGTAGAGGGGCCCAGTGACTTTGCGTTACGCCACTATGCAGGTGGTGAAGGGGCTTTCATATTTTCAATTCTGGCTGGATACAAAACAAAGGCCTGATTTAAAAGGACCATTAACCCTCCTTTTCTTGGAGTTTCATCCTGGCTGGGCGCTATCTGGAGCGTAACACCTAGGTGCGCATGCAGTGGAGGGCAACAAAGGCACAAACTTGTTATCACTTCACAAGTACTTTAAAGAAACTGATTTGGATGAAGGTTTCTGACACTGATCAAGCCCTGTATATAAGAGATATGCAGCACTGTAAGAAAGTCAGATGTAACCATCTATATGAGTAATCACACAAATAACAATTTAAATAGAACTATTTTTATTTTGTTTAATAGCGCCTCTCATCCCAATGCAGAGTGCCAGAGCTTTACATCACACACACAGATTAGACAATAGCTCAAACAAGTGTGTCAATCAATGTACAGGACATTTTACATAAGACAAAGAGGGTTGCAAGTTGTAGGAGTCACGTTTTGTACTTACTGATATGTTTTATATGTTAAGAGTTCATGGTAGGGGGAACAACAAAGGAATTGAAACATAGCAAAGTGGTTGGGGTTGTCATTACTAATAAAACTTCTTACTACCCAAAGGAACCCTTTTTAGCAACCTTAGAATAAAGACAGATTGAGAAAAAACAACAAGGTCCTAAACCAGTTACCTACAGTGTGCATGCAGCTCATTGATTTCGGCTTACTATGATATATAAAAGAATTAACATTTATGAACTGCAAGTAAAAGAATAATCTCTCTGCCAAAAGCAGTAACTCACTTACCTACATATAATACGAATATGTGATCTGCATGTTACACATTGTGCTATTCAGCAGGCACACTAACCCTCAATGCTACTTTATGAGGCAAAACTGTGACTAGATAAAACACAGACCTACTCAGCAAGTGCATCAGCCAGCAGAGTTACCTTATCATTAATATTATTCCCTGATAATTGCTGGGCACACAAATAGCTCTGCAGTTGGCACCTTAGCCCTGTATGATATTTAAAAATACAGTGACTTTTTGACCAATTAAGTAGGCAAGAACAGATTTACTGTAAAGTTTGTCCTTGGTGCCAATTACTTTGCTGCAGAACTTTAAAATAAATAAATGTATAAGCTGATTTTTAGACAACACCCCTTGTGACTCTACCCCTTTCTACTGACACCCCTTCTACCACAATTTATGGATTCTGGGAGTAGATTTTTTGTGGTTCCAACACCAGTCTGGAACCTCCACATTTCTGAACATGGCATCTGGTAGCACGGAGATCTCCACAGGTAGGACTCTAACCTTGCAATAGGTAAATCTTAGCTTCCACACCCGACAATGCCTGGCCATCGCCCCAGTGCTTGCTAATGAAGATCCTACCTCTGTATTAACTTCCTGAAAACAAAAACATTACACTGCATAGAAAATGATTCTCTTGAGCCACGCCCACAGCATATTGACATAAATAAGGTACTTATTTATGCCCTTACATCTTGTTATACTAAAGCAATGAACATTATACAAAACTATGAGCTGTATAAAATGGGAGTGAGGGGGGGATGCAGGACTGTGACAAGGAAGACTACAACTCGGAGTAATTAATATTACCAGTAAGTAACCCAAGCATTATCCCAGTCCAATTATGACTGCCATTAAACTGAAAAATAGTAACTTTGTTCCAACAATTAGAAACAACAGAAGTGTGGCACGATGCACTAGCTAAACCACATGTTAACAATATTAAGTTGCCACATTTCCAAACCTATTCTTAGAAGCATTTTCACAGCAAATATGAGCACTTTGCGGAGTATCTCTAAAATCTGGGCATGTGGTACAAAATGCAAAAATATTTAGGACATAATGAGCATGATGGGCAAATTGTACATGTTTTCAAAAACGTAGGAACTGTCCCTTGAAAATCAGGACAAGAACAGCCATGTCACATACCATGCCTACGTCTATGTGGGAGTCATGTTGGAAAAAAAAACATATTCTCATACTCTATTTACCTCTCTTCAGCGTCCTGCAGTTTACACACAACACTGAACAAGTGTGTTGTCTCTCTCATGTAGTAGCCACTGGGAAGAAGCTTCCAACTCTGCATGGGTGAAATGCAAATCCACAAGCAAGCATTTGCATATATCAGTTTGGCTTATAACTGAAAATGCAAGTCAGACCTATTAGCTTTGGCAATGCTTGCTTTTAATTGGTATAAATCCTTTCTGTAATTTCTGAGGTATCAGTGTTTGAAAAAGTGTGTCTGGTATGCATTAAAGTATTTATTTTTATATATATATAAGATCGCGTTGGAGATCGAAACGCGTCTGTTGTTGCCAAGAATAAACCCGTAACACCTTCACCTTGAAACCGGAGTGGCTTGCTTTTTCCTGCGAGGATTGCAGGGATCTTTGTTTGTATATATATATATATAGGCATATTCACTGAAAAAAACAATGGTTAAAGTGACGTTATAATTAGGCAAAAACTTCAGTGACAACGTAACATTTTAAACTCAAACGACTACTGAAATTCAACAGATATAGTTCTCTAGTAACTATAACTCACGCCATAAGGTAACTATAACTCGTGCCCCAGACATGCACAGTCTTGTCATCAATTATGTCATTTCTAATATTGCAGTGATATTATCAATGATGTTATAGAGCATGTCATGAGTCATGTAATATGTAGGGTATTTAGCTGTGCATAGCAAGAGTGCAACTGATAGTTACCTTAGTTACCTTAGTTACCTTACGACAATCAGCTGCCTCCAAGTCTACAGTAAGCAAATAATGTCTTGTCACCAACAAACATCTTGAGCTGTCTGGAAGGTGAGACCTAACAACTTGGTTATCCAAACTCCTCTCCAGGCTCCTGATGACGGGAGAAGTAGGAGGGAAATGAGGGGGCTGAGGCCCGATCTAGCTACAGTGTTGTTTAAAAAATACAACTTGTAGCTGGATGTTTGGATTGCACATCTCTGAGGGGCATAGTTCAACTATGTTCCCCTCACACAGTCACAATCCATTTTGTTTAGCAGACATACTGTGCATGACTCAGGTGGCACAGTGTATCTGCTCAAATGTGGCTGTGCATACCTGAGGTCAATGACGAGTCGCTAAGTGCAGCAGGGCCAGGATCCCAAGCATTGTCCTAGCTTATGAAACAGCAGTGCTTCCAGTCTTATCACGAATCTGGGAGAGGCCTTGAGGTGGGTCTTTGTCTTAAACCTGGTTGTACTGCTCTGTCTGGCTCCTCGTTGGGAATCATGGCTTGCTGGTTCTAATGCCCAGCACCAGATTCCTGCGAGCCTCCGAGTTGCCATCTAAGGAAACAAGGTAAGTAACAAAGAATGTTCTTTCTCTGTGCATGTGTGTGTATGTTTGAGTGTGTTTGTGAGTGATTAACAGTGACTGAGATTGAGTTAGTGCAGTGATACTCAAAGTACAGAACGGGGGCGCTTGCTGCCCTCCTGGCCTTTACATGCGCCCCAGACAAGAGCAGCACTGGGCTGCTGTTTACTTGACTCAGCACTGACATTGAGAAATATATTAAATAAACGGGCAAGCATTTATTTCCAGGTTACCTGGAGATAAAGGAAGGAAGGAGCAAAGGTGTCCTGCACCACTTAATTATAGGAGCACCTTCATTTTTAAAGACACCCTGCAACAAACGTGTAAAAATATGATGCAGTCTCTTCAAAATTCAAAAAGTTTATTTTGTTAACATCAAGAAGTGTTTCATCTTCATACATCAGATTATATAACTGCATCGAGAAACATTTTTTAGTGTGATAAGCTTCAAACCGAAATTTTGAAACATTCTTAGGGGCATATTATCAAGAACGGCGTTAAAATTATCGCCGGTTTAGCGGCAGAAAACTGCCGCTAAAGCGGCGATAATGGGCTTGATAATATGCCCTGGAGAATTCCAATAAAAGCCCATGTTCACACCAGAACATGGACTTCTATTGGAATTCTCAAGGGCATATTATCAAGCCCATTATCGCCGCTTTAGTGGCAGTTTTCTGCCGCTAAACCGGCGATAATTTTTAACGCCGTTCTTGATAATATGCCCCTTAGTTCCCACTCCGCCAACAACAATGCTAATAGTGAACTAAAATGCAAGTCAGTTGTTGTGTGCACCTTCTGGGTGGCTTGGGTTGCTATTTTAGATGGACAATATTATAGTTTATTAAATCAAACACAAGAGAAGGTTTTGTGCAGGCATATCCTGACATTATGTATTTCAAAGTCCTCTTATATGTGATAATGAAGAAAAAGGAGGCAGAGTGAATAAAACAATTCCCTAGGATCACACAATTTAGCCAAGTGGGGAAGCCGCAATTGGACCCAGGTTTTCTGGTTTCACATTGTGCAATTCAGTCACTAGATGTACATGTTTCGCTTTCCCTATGCCACCCGCAGCCCACTCTCCCCCTCCCACCGCCACCCTGTGACCCTCAATCACACCCCAGACCAAACTTTTTGGCCCCTGGGAAAAAGTTTGTGAGTGCCCATTGAGTTAGAGTGGGTATGCAAGTGTTTGAGAGTGTTGAATGAGAGTGAAAGAGAGTGGGGATCTAAATTTGATGGAGTGTATGAATAAGGTTAAGTTAGTGCAAGGAAGTGGGTGAAGGAGTGTGAGTGTATTATAAGGAACCTTGAGTGTGGAAGAGTGAGTGTGTGTTTGTTACTGAGAGTAAGAACAAGTGAGTATGAGTATGTTTGTGTGGGAGTAACTCTGAGTGGGAGTGAGTATGAGTGAAAGAGTATGACTTACAGTGCGAGAGGGGGAAGAGAGTGATTGCGAGAGGTAGTGAGCATGAGTGAGAAAGAGTGTGTTTGTTTGTGTATTTATGATCGTGAGTCTGCCGCTAGCCATGGCATACTCAATATGATTCTGGGTTTATGGTGGCACCCAAGGTAACATGCTGCTGCTGGCATATTCAAAATCATTCATGCCATAAGAAAGGGCTCCCATGGCAAAATGCAGACCATGACATACTAGAAGTAATTCTTGACTTGGCCCCTGTAATTAAATGCTAGCACTTGCATACTAGGGGAAATTCTTGGCCTGCAGCACCCGTGGCAAAATGCTTTTGCTGGGACTTTGGAGGTAATTCTCGGCATAACGGAGGGCACTCAAGGCAAAATGCAGACCCAGAAATACTGGAAGAACTACTTGACATAAAGGGATACCTATGTCAAAATGCTGTTACTGGCATACTGTAGACAATTATTTGCATTGGCAGCCATGACATATTTGTGACGAGTGGATGAGTTGGGGAAGCAAACCATGATAAAATGCTGCCATCCATGGTATTTGGGCAATACCAGTGGCAAAATTCTGGTACTGGAACATTGTATATAATTCTAGCCATAGGAGAGCACCCATCACAAAATTCTGGCATGGGCACAAAGAAGGTACTTCTTAATATATGGGCAACTCTTAAGGCAAATTTAGAAAAATATGGGGTGAACTCCTAGCAAGTATTACGCTCACCACTTTTAAAGATCACCAGCCGCCACTGACTAACAGGTCACAGAACCCCAAGAAAACGCCTCAGAGTAATTGCCAAAATTACATAGGTAAAAAGGGAGATGTTAGAAACTAGGAAAATTGAAAGATAGGAGAAGTAACACGGCAGAATCACAGAGGAAAGTTCCCCTAACAATTACAAAAAATACAGTTGGAATACACTCAGAGCTTTTAAAAAGTCAAATGGCCTAATTACGATGTCGGTCGGAGTTGCCTCCGACCGACATCGCTGCGGAACCGAGACCGAACGACCTCCGGTCGGCTGTCCCGACTGCATAATTACCATGCGACCGCGCATGGTGCGGTTACACAATTCCATTTCCCTTTGGGAGCTTGTGCTGCCGTCAGAAACTGGCCGCAGCACAAGCTGCCATAGAGAAATGGGAGTTTGTGTAAATCCCTGCACCCTGTGGCAGGCACCTTAGGGTGCCTGCCACAGAGTGCAGGGATTTACAGGGGGCACCATAGGTACCCCCCAGGCCCACAACTGCAGGCCACGGAGGCAAGGGGACCCTGCTAGGGGGCCCCTAATTCACATTCCAACAGCCTTTCCATGTCGGAAAGGCCAGCATGGAAAGGCTGTGTGAAACCAAATTTGTAATCTTGACGGCGGAAACGCCATCCTCAAGGTATTGCGTTGCGGTTCCGACTGGCCTATGGGTTCCTTGAGCCCGTCGGAAGCAAGCCGGAATGACCGGCCAGTTTGACTTCCGACCGCCTGCGTTGTAATTAGGTGGTCAGAAGTCAACCCAGGGATGTCGTTCAGATAGTCTCCTACCTGCGGACGGAGGCTTTCCGACTGACATCATAATAGGGCTCTAAATTGTAAAATTCAATGTCATTACACTGATAATTTGCACTTCAGAAGGTACACTTATTGTAAATTCACATTGGACTGGACAAAACGCTCAGCATCCACATAAGAAGTTTTTGTCTAAATATTTGCGAGCCATAAAAGTAGGGTTTACAACACAAATTAACTGTACCAGTGATCTTTGATAGGACTCCTGGCCCGGGACCAGATTACAATTTTGCACTGCTCTTCGCACCTGCAGATCAAGTAAAAGAAATATTTGCATCAAATGGCCAGTGCAAAGACAATCAACTGTAACCGAAAAAATTTGTTTTTGCTCCAGCTAGCGCAAGTGTGTTTTTCCACAAGTCGACTGGTGTAAATTTTACTGCAAACTTGCACTACATCTTCATCAAATAAGTACAATTTTATGAATCAGCCAATCACTCAATCAGTCAAACAGCATTTGTAAAGTGCAACAATGTCATCCCTAGGGGTATCTGGGTGCTGTGTCTCCGTCAAAGAGCCAGGTCTTGAGTCTCTTTCTGAATTCTGCCAGTGAGGGGGCCATACAGAGCTGGAGGGGGAGGTCGTCCCAGGTCTTGGCAGCGATGTAGGAGAAGGAGCGGCCACCACTGCAGCTGCAACAGTTGCGGAGGGGTGTGTGCGAGGGCGAGTTCAGTAATAATTGGTTTCATAGTAAGCTTTGAGCAAGGATTTCAGCTTTGCTATCAGATTTTATTACCAGCTTTAAGCTCAGTGGAGCTTAAAAGGAGAACTTTTCTGGTCCTCTGTGCTACAGACCTTACCCACAAAAGTTGCACGCATCTCCAAGCAGGTCGATTTCACGTGAAAGCACAGGTCCAGGGGGAGAGGAGGTGGCGGTCTTCACTGACAACCGATCTGGCAGAGGTCTGCTAAACAAGCCATTACATTAGTATCCCAGGAAATCAATTTCATATTAAATGCACTGTTTATGTAAAGCCCCAGGCTCTGCAGGCACTGGATGGAGTAAAGAACTGAGAGCTGCATGGAAGGGCTCAAGGTTAAAAAGGTTTAATTCTCCTAAATGAAGCGAGGGGTGACCTTACCATGCAGTGTGGTAGAAGGTTCGCAAAACAGGCAGAAAAATGCAGAGGAAGTGGTAGGTGGCCCAGCCTCATTATATATAAAGATATTAACAAAGAGGCTGCACTCACATAATCAATAGCGTTAGAAAACAGTTCATTCCAAGGGATTAGGGGGGATTTGAGATTGGAAAGCAGTCTGCGAAGAATTTGAAAGAGCTGTTAACAGAATTTTGCACCAAGAGAAGGAATTCCACAGGGTCGCCTACACAAAGTTATAGAAAAATGACACATGGCTTGGCAAGCAGAAGGAGCTAAACTACCATCATCACAACTACCTCCAGGACTTTCATGACAAAACTGTAAGCAGAGATACATTGTGAGAGACATACACAGAGGGTCCAATTCACTAAAGCATTTATGGTCGTAAACGCATGCTTATAGCTGGAAATGGCTTGATTTACACCTGCCAGGTATCCATAAAAAGGATACCTGGTATGCGTATCGCTGTGGTATTGTACACCACAACTGCGTACAATTACGCAGTAGTTAACCCCAGTGAAAGAATTTAGGGGCATATTATCAAGAACGGCGTTAAAAATTATCGCCGGTTTAGCGGCAGAAAACTGCCGCTAAAGCGGCGATAATGGGCTTGATAATATGCCCTTGAGAATTCCAATAGAAGCCCAGGTTCTGGTATGAAGGACATCAAACCTGGGCTTCTATTGGAATTCTCCAGGGCATATTATCAAGCCCATTATCGCCGCTTTAGCGGCAGTTTTCTGCCGCTAAACCGGCGATAATTTTAACCCCGCCCTTGATAATATGCCCCAGAGAGTGGGTAGGTCAGGGATGAGATTTTGTTAACATCCACAAACGTGTGAGTTTGTTGGCATTCGTAAACCCTTTCAGGAATCTTTCCCACTTAGAAGTGGTCTAAGAATTACTCCAAGGGATGGAGTGCCTCCTGTGCCATTTAGAAAACTGTTTTGCTAGAGGAGAAAAAAATAAGAGGAAATAATGATGCATTTCCATAGTGGGCTGGCTCTCTGCAGTGTAGGTGTGTACACTAGCAGATGGCACGTTTTATTCCTAGTAGTGAGAATGGCACAGCTTTTCAGGTACACTCTTACAAATGTTTATGAATTCTCAAAAGTCATACAGTTACACCCGCACGTAGGAGTACATGTACGGGTAAATGTACTACTTTTTTGTGTGGTTGGTCTCAGAGTGTGGCATGTTCCAGAGACTCCACCTCCTGCCCTCAGCCCAGAGTATGATTACTGACAGCAAGAGACCACAATTAACCTTTAGTTTGAGCCCAAGAGGCACTAGAGAGGTAGTAATGTACAATCTGCCCTTTAAGGCCCAGGTATTTGGACCAACTACTTCACTGTAACCTGGGTGTTATACAACCCTCAGATAAAAAAAAGCACTCACATGATTTTCCCTTTCTTTCTTCACATAGAACAGGACAGGAGAGGGGGTTCTCTCTCTTTCACGAGGTGGTTAAATTGATCTGTGCACTTTGATGAATATATACTGGGAAATATGTGAGTGTACAATGAAGACCAAGGAAACAAGCAGAAACTAGTCTTTGATCTGCTCTCAACAATCCCTGCAGTTATCAAGACATCTTCCTTTGCTCTCTGAGGTTATGGACTTGGCTCCATACTGGGAAACAGATACTACTGCAGGCGTAAACACACTGCAAATATAGCTGTATAAAAAACTGTCCACTCCATAAATCTTGATTTTGGTTTATAACTGAAATAGGTACAATAACTACATTTCTGTACCAAGGCTTTTTTCAGACTAAATAAATAACAGAATAAAGAACAGCACAATCCCAAAAAGAATGTAGTCTCCTAGTTGGCACTCAGATTGTATATATGGTGAGTGAGTAGCATACTCACAGCTTGTATTTTTACAATAAAATGTCAACATCTCGGAGATAGACTGACACTGCAAATGTCTGTGTTCTGAAATGACATTACACTTGTTGTGATGATGTGAACTAGTCTAACGCTGGACTACCTAAAATAATATTCATTCACTTCCAAAGACTCAAAACTACTTCCTTCTGGTAATATAGTATTTTTCTCCAAGAAGTTAAATCCTCTTTTGAGAAAAAAATATCACATTAGTATCAAATGTATTTCTTTTGCCTTGAATAACTGTTCAGTAAGCTTGACGTAAGTTCTGCTTTACCTTTTTCTTTATTATTTGTTACCTTTTTTTTCACTGTACCTAACAGCTCTGGTCAAGTACTTAGAACTTTCTTCTTTGAATGGGACCAGTCTGCTGTGCGGACCACAACATCAAGTCATCGCCCTTTGAATTTGCAAAACATTAACTTTAAACTTTGCTATTCCTAGTCGTAGGATACTAAGGGAATGAGGCTCTCAGAACCCACATACTCCACCATTCCTTCTCTCATTCATAAGGTCATAACTGCTGGCTCTCCAATCAGGGGATGATATTTTCTACAAATGTGACTGAAATGGGATCCTGGTGGTTCACCTGTGATTCTGTAATCACTGGATCCCCCTCTGAACTCACAATATTGTATTGCATTATAGATGCATTTATATGGTGATTCATAATGATTAATGAGGCACCGAAGTGGATTTACAGTAGAATAGCTACCTACTACACTGGAATCCCAAAGATGGAAAATGAAGGGTAGTGCTTCAGTGCCTTGCATGAGGACCAGAGATGTACTCTTATTGTTTTTGGTCACTACGCCTAACCATGAATCTAAAGTGATAAGGAGTGAGGCATAAGGCTCCTAAAACTTGGAGTTGGTATATGGATGTGCAGTGGGTGTGTGACAGAAGTGTGGCTGTGAGAAATTGTATTCTTGGTTGAGGAGGGCCTGAGCCCTTCTTAGCCAACAATCACAATCCCCATCAGGGTAAACCACTAAAGTCTCTAAATTAACCTAAGCTTAGCCCTCTGGTAGCTTGGCACAAAACCAGCCATGCTTAACTTCGAGTCAATATGTAACATATTTATGCAGTACACAAAAAGTAATACAATGAAAACACTACACAAGAAATATACCACACCCATTTAGAAACATAGAGTAAATTTCAATAAATTATTTGACACCGAAACAACAAAAATTCAATTAGTAGAACAGGAGATATGCAATGTTAATTTAGGTAAAATTAGTGCTTAAAAACACAAAGCGCCAATTGTGGTTATCTGGTCGCACTAGACCTGGACAAAGTCACAAGTTCAGGCCTACCACGATGGAGCACGGGACGAATACAAGGACCAAGTTAGACCCGCTGAGTATTGTACCTTATGGCTTTGGTGCGCGGTCTGCGCTGCATTGCGAAGCTTCCTGTCGTCCGGCATTGGTTCTGAGGAGCACCAAGGGCTACGGTGCGAAGTCTTGCGTTGAGTTGCGTCATGCTGTGTTGGTTCTGGGGAGGAGCTGAGAGGGCAGCGATGTGAGGTCCTGTGTTAATTTGCGTCGCACTGAGTTGGTTCCGATGAAGCAGGGTGGCAAGGCTCTGCAGGGCTTTACGTCTCTCAGTGTTGGTTCCTTTGCAAGCTTGCAGCTGTGCAGTGAGGGTTTACGGGGCTTCACGTTACTTTACGCCGGATTCCATGGAGACCACATCTGGGCTGGCAGAGCACCTTCAGACCCACTTTCAAGGGTCCAGGACTGGAGGGGCAACACTTGGGGGTTAGGACTCACAGCAGGCAGAGTCCAGATGCAGGGTGAAAGGTGGTTGGAGCTTTTTCTGTCCCTGAGGCTCTGATCAGGAGGCCAGCCAACTAGCCCTTGGAATCACTCAGGTGGTCCTGGGTTCAAAATGAAGGTCCAGTCCTTCGCACTCAGGCAGCAGGGCAGCAGAGTAGCATGGCAGCAGAGCAGTTCTTCTTCCAGCAGAGCATCACAGCAATCCCTCTTCTGAGTCTTTCACAGGTCCAGAAGTATACTGAAGAGTTGGGTCTGAGGGTCCACTACATATACCTGGTGCCCAGTTTGAAGTGGGAGAGACTTCTAGATTCCTACCCCTAAAGAGGTGTCTGGAATTTCCTGCCTCCCTGCCCTGGCCCCAGCTTGACTGGGGGAACAAACGTCTAGTGTGAAACCCTTTGTGAGTCTTTGTGATGTGCAAGTGTGGTAAGTGACAGTTCTGCCCTCCTTATCAAGTCAGAGATGGCCCATCCTGCCAGAACCTATTCCCCCTTTGTCTCAACGTTTGAAAGTAATACAGAAAGAGCAACTGCCAGTTATACCTAGTCATGTGACCCAGGATAGACGCTGCAGGGACCAAATGGTTGGGGCAAGAAAATGCCAACTTTCTAAAAGTAGCATTTTCAGAATTGTGACTTAAAATTTGACTTTACCATTAAATAGGGTTTCAAATTACAATTCTTTAGACAACAAACTCAACATTCCTACCTGCTCCCAATTGAAAGTTATCTCTTGTTAAATGTAAAAAGGTAACCCAATATCATCCTATCGGAGAGGCAGGCTTTGCAGTAGTGAAAAATAAATTTAAGAGTTTTCGCTACCTGGAAATGTAAACGTAAAAAGTAGACTTTTTCAACAAATGACACAATGCCCTAGCGGCTATCTATTTAAGGCCTACCCTTGTTGCAGGGATTCTGCACAAATACAGAACTATGCACAGGAAATGGGACCTTGGTGTATAGTCTTCCTACCAGCTTAGTACCCACGAACACAGGACCGACTAGCTATAGTGTCTCACTTGCTCTCCTACTCACTCACAGAGATGCAAATGATTAGACACCAAAGACCACAACACTCCCAGATCTCTCAGGAATCTCGGTAACAAGACACACCCTTTCACTCACTCTCTTGTACTTGTCCACAATAAGATCTGACGGAGACACGAAACAGTTTAAAATATTTATTTTAACTAACGTGCCCTAACATGCAGTATACGTGCCACAACAAACAGGAAAATGCATAGTACAAATATTGGCAGCATAGCAGTCAGTCCATAAATCATGAAGGGAGATGTCATCATAGAAAGACAATCGAGAAAGGACTATAGTGCCTAACCTCCCTCCCCTTGCTAAGAAGAAGTATTATTATATAATAGAAGATCTCTGGGCTTTGTCAGCAGACCCCATACCTTAGCCTATAGATGGTAGATCTACATCATTGGTGCTCTTCTCCCTGAAAAGTTCCCTCTCCAAGTGTGTGTCACCTATTCCTGCACCCCACTAAAAACCCAAGTACACTGTCCTGCCAACAGCTGCATCAGTATGTTTTTGTCTAAGGGCTAAGGACTGGCCAGAACAAAATAACAAGGGGCTTTGCTGTTCGACCTTGCACATAATGTTCAGTCAAAATCCCAGGAACATGCTGAGAGTGAACACAGCGATGAGTTCTCATGTGAAATCAGTCTTTGAAATTATTGCAAAAAATAAAGACATGTAGTAACATGTGCAAAGCATCAGGCAAGCTGCAATGTGCTCATGCTAAGTTAGTGAAAAACAACAATGTCCCTATGGGCCACGTGACACCCCACCCCTTGGCCAGGGAGTTAGCCTTATGCAGACAACATAAATATAGGTAAGCAGAGGCAAAGCGTCCCTGTCGAAGGCCAAAGAGTGTAATTTTGAAGCCCAAAAATGTTTTGGGGGGTACTGCCAGGATATAATGTTCCAAACTTTTGCCAATTGGGCGCTCAAAAATTGCTAACCATTCATAGTTAGTCTTCAAAGTCAAAAATGTTGCTGCAAAAGCAGAATGCCATGAACTCCAGAATGTTGTCTGTTTCTTCCATCGTAAAAAGGTATGCCATCCAGTTTAGTAGGTCGAAGAAGCACACATGCTCCTCATATCCAGAAGCCGTTAGGAGCATCTCAGGGCAACCCGCGTTAACCTCGATGAAACTGCGGTCTATGAGGCGCTGCGCAAGAGCACAGGTACTCAAGTCTGCCATTGGTTCGAATAAAGGATCGCACACCAAACGCCTACCCCTGGCACACACCCAGTCATGGGCCTTCAACGGACCCATTAGCAGATCAGAATCCAGGGCAGCGTGTGTGGTATTGGACAGGCAGACATCCATGGCCCATTGAAAAGGGCACCGGAGGCAGTGAAACACAGGTTGCACGCAGGTGAAGTAGGCATAACGGAAGGTCAGCCAGTAGTCAATGGTAAAAGACTCCACTGGTATAGAACCAAAGAGCTGCCACATTCGATCACAGTACAGCTGCAACTGGACCGGGTTTGGCAGTTCTACAGATCGAGCATCCATTGCGAAGCAACAGTAGGAGAACCAGCACGCCGCAAGCCAACAGGAGTACCAGGGGAAACCCTTCGAAGGCGCTGGAAAAAATAGAATGAATAAAGGCTGGAATTAGTCCAAAAACAGTCTGAAAGGAAGAAACATGGCCGGATCCCACAAGTTTAAAAAAGTGAGCAAGGCCCTCCGTATCAGACGCATTAAATATTTGGTGTATTAATTCTCCAAAATGGAGTGGAAGATTGTTGTTTAGCAGCGAGTGTATCTCTCTTGCGGTTCTCGCCACCTGCAATTCGAAGGTCTCTCGAGCCGATGTGAGAGCCACTTCTTGTTGAAAGAATAGCTCTTTGAGTCTGCTTAGTTTATTGAAATCTGTTTTCAAAGTCGGAATGGAAGGCCAATGTGAACTATCTACAATCCCATGTGGGGGTGGAAACAGGACATTGCTGCAACATGTAACTCATTGAGAAACTGTTACTATATACGGGATGCCAGCTCTCAAGCCGTTGGAATCGTGGTTATTCAAAATAAGATAACTACCGTTAGAAAGCAAAGTTAACACAGGAATAAAAGCCGGGACAGGGGTACAATTAAAAAAACAAGTCAGATTAGGGGCTGAAAGGTTACAGACTCCGTGAAGTTTAACTTGTTTACAGACTAGGGAATGTCCTACTGTCGAATCGCAGTCCTCCCCTGTAAGGAAAACTTCAGTTTCTGTGCGTTGGCATCTGTAAGCAAAAGGTAATGACCATAATTTGTGAATAAAATTATTGCCGAGGGGCTCATATCTCCCAACGGAATAATGTTTCATGCATGCTGTGAACTGAAAAAGTGAGATAGGCAGTGAAATAACCCCATGTATTAACCACACAGCTGAATCAGTCTCAGCTACCAAAAACCGTAGCTGTTCTAATTGTTCAATACGTAACAATGTGTATGTGGCATCTTTCATGGACATCACTTTCTGTATATCAGTCAAATTAAACGGTAAAAACAGTGCAGAAGCATTCAAATAATCCCATGGTACTTTTCCATTTTTGAGTGTTTGCAACGTCCAAGCAAACTGCATTACAGAACGTAACTGATTTTGACCATGATACATAACAGACACTTCATGCTGAACAATGTCAATGACAGAAGACACAATATTATCTAAAGTATATATGCGGGAAGACAGTGTATTAATGCTATTATCTACTACTGCAAGGACTTTTTCTAAATTAGCCTGGTCAATTTTGCGGAGACGCACCACAGCTTCCATTTGCGACAGTTTCCAAAATTCATTATATGCAGAATAAATAAAACGTTTTGTTCGAGGGGACTTTGGATCTAAAATAAAATCAGCCAAATCAATGTCACCAGACAAATGAGAGAGGTGTTGTTTCACAGGCGACAGTGTGGAATGTTCCAACCATTGCTGACATATTTTACCCACTGAATATGTGGTAACTGCATGAAAATGTGGGAAACGTGGATCAGGTCTACTTTGTGTAAAACCTTTTGTAGTATTTAGAAAACGTAATTGACATGCATTTGAAGTTGTCGGCCACACTAACCATCCAAAGGGGTCAATATGGGACGAGTTATGTGTGCCATTTTGGAATAAGACAGCTAAGTCTTCAATCGTGTAGTTAGTGTGTGTTTGACACGTACCATATGGAGTTAATATTGGAATGGAGGGAATATTTAGATTCTTTGCCGTGGCTAAACCAAAACAAGTAGTCTGTTGTACTGTGTCATTTAAAAATAAGATCTGAGACGGTATCAGACATGCACGATGCAAAGCTTCCATGCCTTGCCAATCTTAAGAATCCCAAATGGATTTTAAATCAATTGTGTCCTTCCAATGTTCATAACCCATCACGGACAAAACATTCCTGAAGGACATGGAGTAAACTAGTTTAGTTTGTGTTAACATAAATTTTGTTTGGGGCGGCATCTTAAATTTATAGAAATAGGAGTGTGGGTCAGACAGATTGTAACCAGTAAAATATTCAAATTTATTTTGTTGGGTCTTCGAACTTCCCTGTAATGGTGTTGGGCAATGCACCCATTGGGTATAATGAAAAAAGGGTCGCTGTGTTTTTGTCTTGTGTAAGAAATGATGGCCATAATGTTGATAGCAAAATAAATCTGCGTAATTAGCCGAATTTAAATTCAAATCTTCAGTATCAAATGCAGCACAATATTTTAAATCAGAGAACAACGAATGAACGGCACGAACATCCCAGTCATCAGAATGGATGTCGGGCAAAACCACATCTCCCAAGGAAACGCGGAAGACGTATGGAATGTTCAAAATATACGTCGGGCCATGGATATCGTATGCAACTTTATCCCAGACGATACCATCAACAACAGGGAACGCTGATATATTGACAAGGGCATGGTCTCTTTTCATTATATGGTACGACGTGTGAGTGGCCAGAACTCCATCATCAAAGTTCACAGCAGTGCGGTCAGGTAAATAATGGCCATTAATGAGTAGAAAAAACATAGTCACAAATCCAATACACAGGAAGAGGAATATCATCATAAGCACCATCCAGATATATGTCCAGGGCGGGACCAAGTAAGTCTTTTTGAACCAGGAGATGAAAACACTGGTTCGGGTAGGGGTCTCTGGCACAGAAGATGTCAAAGAAGATGTGGTAGAGGAAAAGCTATTACAGTCCATATAGTAACCACTGGACCCCAGCTGAAACAATGGGGGATGTGCTGCATTGGATGATTTAGGTATGGTACTCTCAGGAATGTCAATTATGACTTCAACTGGAGGAGAAGCATACTCAATATCCGCAGATGTGGATGTAGAAGGAAAAACGGGCAACACATCAATTGAAGTTTCCATCTCCCCTTGTGAGTGCTGGGTAGTAGCCGAAGAAACATAAGCCACCAGATTCAGTGAAATATCTCGTCGTGGAATGCTTTAAGGCATAATGTTCAGTATCGGCCATATGGTGTAGCTTGACATGTTCGATTGAAATGTAACGATTCTCCTTATGACCAGGTAAAGGAGGCAGGATCACAGTGCGGGTGCCTTTCAAACCAAGGACTCTGACCGGTGCACGGTAGGATGAACCAAATTCTTTTTTGTTCTCCACCTTTTCCCGGACCAGATCTCCAACTTTAGGAAGCCAGCCAGAAACAGGAATCAGCACCGCTGGAACCGCGGAGGAGGACAACTGGGCTCTTGCTTGGGAATCACAAGCTTTTTGTAGATCCTGTAACATAGCACAATGATTATCTACTTCAAAGGTTGCGGCAGCCGCCACAACATCTAGACCATCAAGGTCTGGCACAAGCATTTTAATGCCAAAGAGCATTTTGTATGGGGTCCGCCCACCAAGAGATCTTTGAGGGAGATTATTTAGTGCACGTTGGACTCTGTACCAATGAGTCAGCCAACCCCTGCCAGTACCTAAGACTCTAGCTGTCAAAAATTGCTTTAAGTGCTCCACAACTGAATTGCCCTCGGGCCGGTATTGAGAGGAATATTACACCTGCACCCCCAGAGACTTCATCGCATCTCGGTAAGCCTTAGAGGCAAACGCAGGACCTTGGTCCTAATAGAAGGTGCCACAAACAAACGTCCCGACAAAGACACACAAATCTTTAATGACAGTTCGAGCATCAGCACTACGTTGAGGCCAAACCCAAAGAAATCTAGTGCACGAATCCACTGCAACCAAGATGTGTTTAAATGCAGTGTCAGAGGTCAAAGGACCGCAGTGATCAAGATATATACAGCCAAATGGCTGATTAGAGATGTAAAGCTGAGTAGGTGTTGGGCGTGCAACAGTAGAAGGCTCAATTTGTTGACAAATGTCACAAGAAAGAACATATTTACGTGCCTGTTGGTATAAATCATGCCACCAAAAACGTTGCTGCAAAAGGTAAACTGTTGCATTTACTCCGGCATGTGCAGAAGCAATGCCTTCATGTGCGGCAATGATCAAAGAAAGTCTGCGGTCCTCATTGGGAATCAGCCGATTTCCAACGGACGGAATTGTAGCAATTGGAATCTGATCAGACGACAAGTGGTATGTATAACATGAAGGGAAACCTTGGGGATACTCTGTTCCCTCCTTTGTAGCAGAAATAGCCGCTAAAATATTATCATCAATTTTAGTCATGGACCTTGTGACTGCTGCTACCGAACAAGTGGCTACTGCAGATTTGGCTGCCTCAACAGCCAGTGAATTACCAACAACATGTGCTCCCACACGTTGATGGCCCAAAGTATGGATAACATGTGTCAGTGGCAAGCGCTCCTTAAGAGCGGCCACCCGGACCCAAAGCATTTTATGCTTAATTGCGCTGCCTTTAGAATCACGGAAATCATTTTGTTTCCAAAAGAATAAGTTGTCATTGAAGGATTGTACACAGTAAAACGAATCGCACACTATAAGCATAGGAACATCTGGATCAGCAAATTCAAGAGCCAAAATCAAAGCACGTAGCTCCGCCAATTGAGCCGTGCAGTCACCTAGAGACTGTGTGTGTACGAAAGAGGATTTAAAATCCCCATCTACAATTTTTACCGCCACAGTCGCGCACGCCGCTGAATAAGTATGTTTAGATCCGACGGCTGGCTGCGCAGATCCATCAGTGTAAACAATGCATTTGTACTGATCAAGAGGAAGCAACGACAGAGGAGGTGGGTGAAAATGTTCATATTGTAAAAACTCCTGTGTCTGCAAAGATGGGTCAAAGATAAAATTGACATCAGCCGACGTCAAAGAACTAGCCCATTGAATCCAATGTAGATGCAAGCCTTTAGAATTCGGGACACTAGCCTTCGCAACTGTTTCTAAAGCAGGTACCAGCGAGACCATGAAGATGCGTGTACCCTGAGCCAGAGAGCGTTCTTTCAGAATCGCCATCAGGACGGCCGTCAAAACTTTTTCTATAGAAGAGAAACGCATCTCAGCCGAAGTGTACAAATGTGATTTATATGCAATGGGGACCGTGTCCCCTTCATTGAACGTCAAGTATGTGAAAGCTAACGTGCCGGATACAATTCTTATGATCAAATTTGTAGAATTGTCACGTGTTAACAAGAAGTTGGTCGCAAACAGTTCAGACTGCAATGACCGAAGAATCGCGGTATGTTCCGTAAGCCAACAGGAAGCAGAGAAAGAAGGTTGTATCAAAGAGTTAAGTGGTTTGATACACTGGGCATAATCAGGAATGCATGTCCTCCCGAAATTAAAAAAACCCAGCATGAATTGTAATTTTTTAAGAGTAGAGGGAGGTTGCAATTGAGCACATTTCTCCAGAAAGTGGGGGGCCAACCCCCTACCTTCATTGATGAGTTCGTAACCCAGAAAAAGAACTGCCAAACAGGCAATATGCGACTTGGCAAAGTTGAATTTGTATCCCAAGTCTGCAAAAGACATTATGATGCAGTCCACACGCACAAGATGCAGTATCAATTCATCATCCGTCAAATAAATGTCATTGACGTAAGAGAAAGCATCAGGGTCAATTTCATATAAAACAGACACTATACATGCCGCAAAAGCGCCGGGACTATTCTTATATCCCATAGGCAAACGTGTATACCTTTTGTGATTGCCTAGGGCGCTGAATGCTGTTAGCTCACGGCTCTCAGGAGCCAAATTGTGACTGTAAAAATCATTGGAGATATCAAGAGTCGTTTTATATTTTTTACGAACAATGGTATCGACTAGCGCAGAGCTGTGGGTATTCTGTACCGCAAATGTATGAACATGACTGTTCAAATGACCGTAATCCAAAACTATATGATATGAACCGTCCGGCTTCAATATCAGAAAAAGAGGATTATTCATTGATGAAACACAGGGTTCAATCACAATTATATTTCACTTACGGATGCCTTCGTGTCTCGTTTGATTGGATATTGTGGTTGGGGTGGTGGCATGGATTGCAAAGGAATTTCATGTGCCGGCGAATCCTTATCCCAAACCACCTGATTACGATTCACAGCCGGGTCCAGCGCCAGCGCCCACTCCGACACGTATGCTTGTTTAGCCTCCTCTAAGACATAATGCGAAAAACTCGGGAGAATAACATCTTTCCCTTTAGAAAAAGCTAGAACAAATGGTGGAGGCCAATCAACCTCCGCCAACAAAATATCATAGGAAGAAGCATGGTTGTCCCAAAAGACCGCCTTGATTGTGCGTATAATATCACTGTAATGAATGTGTCAGTTGCTTTCACCTCCAGACACTGGTGGAATGCCTCCAGCACTATGGTAACTTCCGCCGCACTGTCGAGGAGCGTTACCGCCCATTTATAATCGAGGAGCAGGGTTCTCACTGTCTGAGGCATACTTTGCAGTCAAAGCGACAACTTTTTTCTTCTGAAACGGGGCACGATATTCAGGTGGTCCCTCCTGTTTGGCTTTCACGTCAAACTGGCGCTGCGGGTCACGTCTTGGTTGTGCAGACTCGCCTTCTCTGCGATCCTGAAGTCCTCCCCCGCCGAACTGTTGATCCGACGATTCCTGAAAGGAACAAGGAGAATGAGGATCAGGAACCTGAAACCTCTCAGGTGTTTTAATTTTAGAGCGGTCACGCAAATCATATCTACGGTCAGAAGCGTCCGGTGTCGGTGAACCAGCACGAGAACTAGGCTTCTGCTGTTGCTGCCTCTGATTTTTATTCCATGTCTTTTTAGGAAAGACTGGACGACCCTCCTTGTCCGGAGGGGGCTTATTCTGTACCCGAGTATAAGGTTTTACACTCAAACTATTGCGACCCAATGATGTATATACATCCGCAATAATGATCGGTAACTGCAGCTGCCGATCAACGTCCGCCACCGCAGAAAGACTTTGATGCACTTGCAAGCTAACTGCTTCACCTTTGACATTGGCCAGAATCATATCGGAGACAATAGGGAACATGCCCACTAATCTCATCCCCAACTCCAGGGCTAGACCAGCCCCTTGTTCATCTTGAACCTTCTTTAGAACACTCGGGAGAACGCTCATGGAGGGGGTGCCAAAGCACAGTGTGTACACCGCAGCAAACACCGTCCCCCAGGTGGTGCAATCAGCTAAAGTTGGAACAATACCACTCAGTAAACTCATCGTAAGGATCCTGTGTTTCTCAACAGGAGTAGTATGTGGAAAAACAGCCTCGAGTTGCTCAAACTTTTCTGCCAACCAATATGGTAGATCATCTCTATTCTGAGGACGTCTGCCCATCACCGAATTAATCATAATAGGACTAATGACAAGACCACCACCATGTCCAGGTGGCTGTGGAGCAGCTCCAGCCGGAGCCACTTGAATATTACGTGGCATAAATTGTATGACACTTCTGTGTATATGAATCAAAGACGTATGTAATTGACGTAGCTCTGTGAGTGTAACACCAAGATAATTTGGATGAGGTGTGAAACCAGACAACACGGGCCACGTGGCCCCATCGACTGATAGTGGTCCTAAACGGACCACAGAAACAGGGTGAGGAAGGGTGCCATTAAACCAGATGGTATGTTCCCAGGCTGTCAACGGAACTTCAAGTAACCGGTAAGGGCGATAATTTCGCGGAACCGCAGCTGGTGTATACTCATGAAAGAAATTATCATTTCCATCCACTGCTGGAAAAGTAACCCAAGAGTAGAAAACTTCGAAGGGGTAAGCCGCATCTGCCTCGACAACAAAAATGAAGTCAGCCCCCGCTACAGGGACTCCTCGTTGAGTCACATGAGCAGTAACCGCTGCACGATTATGTGCCGCAATAGCGACCGCTTGTGCCATGTTAGAAATGGAACAAACCAACAGAGAGAACGATAGCGCAAAAGAGGGTATAGAAATACCTTTTAAAATTCAAGCTTGAAAAACCTATAAAACACAAATATAGGAGGCCAATCCCTCACACCACGGACGTCTCCAGAAACCGGTGCGAGGGGACTGTGGACAAGCACAAGCGCTACTCAGGGGTCTTGTGAATTAGTACCAGACCAATCGTTGGTGGCGCCATGTTGCAGGGTTTCTGCACAAATACAGAACTATGCGCAGGAAATGGGACCTTGGTGTATAGGGACTGAGTCTTACTACCACCTTAGTACCCACGAACCCAGGACCGACTATCTATAGTGTCTCACTTGCTCTCCTACTCACTCACAGAGAAGCAAATGATTAGACACCCAAGACCACAACACTCCCAGATCTCTCAGGAATCTCGGTAACAAGACACACCCTTTCACTCACTCTCTTGTACTTGTCCACAATAAGATCTGACGGAGACACGAAACAGTTTAAAATATTTATTTTAACTAACGTGCCCTAACATGCAGTATACGTGCCACAACAAACAGGAAAATGCATAGTACAAATATTGGCAGCATAGCAGTCAGTCCATAAATCATGAAGGGAGATGTCATCATAGAAAGACAATCGAGAAAGGACTATAGTGCCTAACCTCCCTCCCCTTGCTAAGAAGAAGTATTATTATATAATAGAAAATCTTTGGGCTTTGTCAGCAGACCCCATACCTTAGCCTATAGATGGTAGATCTATATCATAGGTGCTCTTCTCCCTGGAAAGGTCCCTCTCCAAGTGTGTGTCACCTATTCGTGCACCCCACTCAAAACCCAAGGACGCTGTCTAAACAACAGCTGCATCGGTATGTTTTGTCTAAGGGCTAAGGACTTGCCAGAACAAAATAACAAGGGGCATTGTTGTTCGACCTTGCACATAATGTTCAGTAAAAATTCCAGGAACATGCAGAGAGTGAACACAGTGCTGAGTTCTCATGTGAAAGCAGTCTTTGAAATTATTGCAAAAAATAAAGACGTGTAGTAACATGTGCAAAGCAGCAGGCAAGCTGCAACGTATTCATGCTAAGTTAGTGAAAAAAGACAACGTCCCTTTAGGTGACGTGACACTCTAGGGGGTCACCTATATATATATTAAAAAGGAAGGTTTAGGCCTGGCAAAAGTTTTATTTTACCAGGTAACTTTGTGACATATCAGCGCCTGGTAGCTGTGGTACCCTCAGGGTCATGCTTCATGATATAGAGGATTTTATGAGTACTGATAGGGTTAACCTCGTTCGACCCATATAAATGAACAGGGCAGGCAAGCAAGTACTAAAAACAAAATGTGTTATATCTGTGCATTGACATAACATCTCACTGAAAAAGGGTGCTTCTACGCACAATAAAATAGGGGTTTCCTTACCTCGCGTACCTTCAGTAGCACTATCCACCCATGTGCAATATATCATAGGGGGCCTCCTGACCCAAGGAGCCTACACAGATATAAATCACACAGGCACTGATAGATCCCTGCCTCCCAGAATCTATGGCAAGTCAAGCAACACCGTGTCCAGGTAGTGTCGACTTCACATGACAATAAGGAACACACGTGCGGAATGGCTATGTGGGGCATTATACGGTGTAGATGCAACCACATGCCTTGTGGTTACACTGATTGACAGCATTGCTTTGGGAGCCAACGAGTATTAACTGTCACTAATAGTCAGAATAATGGACCTTCCATTATGTAAAGTCACTCTGTGAAGATTCTGCGACCAAGAAACCAACAGGCCGTGTAAAGCAGGAAACATTTATTGAAATCGCTGATCCATTTCCAGAGATGTATTTCCTGTGACTCATTTTTTTATAATTTTCCACCAGAGAATATCATAAGAGATGTATCCAGTTCCCTGGTATGGCCATCAACATGTCATTCTGACTTTGACTGCGTAGAGGAGCCCGCTAATGCTAATGCACTTTTGAATATTAGAATGGGAAACCATATCTTTATTCGAATCAGAGCAGGGCAGAGGGAGTAGCTGCCTAGGAATGGGATCGCGTTCCCTACAGCAGGTGTAACTCTAGTTGATAGAGCTTCTGCTGAGATCAGGCAGGCGCACTACTCATGAAAACATATCCTGGTATTGTGTCAAGAATTGGATGCTTTAGTTTCACAAAAAATACAAAGGGGACTAGTGGTGCAATTAAAACAAAGATCAAATGGCTTATTCACATGTGCATTTATTTTGGGAGCAATCATATTGACCGGCAGTATGTGCTAAAAAGCACCATGTTCCTAGCAGACAATGAGACTCTAGATCTACTCTACAATTATTTCAAATATATGACATTCGGAGACTGATGAGAAAGTACATCGACATCTTTAGAAACTGGATTTTGCTAATGTTCTTAAACATAATTACATGCATTGGATATTTAGGTGGCTTACTACAAGATGGGCAGATCTCTATCATTAAGGCCACATCTCAATGTGGACAAGAAAACTCAATCAGAATGCAAGAAAATCCACCTTAATATCTGACTCCAAACCTCCTAGTATCTCCTGGACTCCTTTTATCGATGACAAAAGCATGCCACATCATGTCACCAAGTCTGAGTTAAAGGATTTCTCACCAGTCCACACCTGTAAGACATCTTAAGCAGAACTCACTAGGGATTTACAGTCACATTCCTTGCCCTCTCTTGTATGGACTATGAGAACATGTATGTAAGCCTTCTTAAAGCTCACAGATCAATGAAAACATACTCTTACAGACGTAAACTCTATGCAATGGACATTCTAGTTTTTCCTATGAATATTTATCAATATTCAAGGGTGCATTTACATGCCACTAATCTTAATTGAGATTATGTGCAAATTAATGTATTGTACCAAAACCCTGACTTGGTCCAACCCTAGAAGGCTGTAAAAAATCCATGCTCAGAGATTCACAACACGATGAAGAGAAACATAATGGATACATGATAGAGACACAGTATCATGTGCCCATTTCTACTCTCACTAAGGTTTAACATTTACCTTTTGTTCTGAAATGGAAGCAGGTGTAGGATGTGCTCTGATATTTGATAAACCTCCGTGGGTAACTGATATTGTTCAGCACATCATTGTAGTTGACTATCCTAATATTACTTTTCCGTTGCTGTTATGTTTGTATGAAGGACCACTGTGAGAAAGTGAATTATTAGTTGGGGTGACTGGTAGTCCATCACAAGTAATAATAATTGCATTATTCTTGTTAGGTCCAGTAAAGGTTTCAGCAAATTAAACCTGAGCTCAACCCCTGACAGCTATATCACAGAACATACGGGCTTAACTTAAGAAAATATGTAAAGCAATTTAGAAGGGCCAAAACAGTTAAATAGTTGAAAACACAACAAAATAAAAATCCCACTCCAATTTAACAAAACATAGAGAATAATGTAATGAACAAAATTACACCTGTTGGACTTAATATCCTTGGTGTGGTTTTTCCCTAACTTTTTGTCTTGTAGCCTCCTGTTTTTGCTGACTTTAGGACTCTGCGCACTTTAACTAACTAGTGCTAAAGTGTTTGCGCTCTCTCCTTTAAACATGGTAAAATTGGCTTAGATGCAATTGACATATTTAATTGACTTGTAAGTCCCTAGTAAAGTGGCACTACGTGTACCCAGGGCCTGTAAATGAAATGCTATTAGTGGGCCTGCAGCACTCATTGTACCACCCACTTAAGTAGCCCTTTAAACATGCCTCAGACCTCCATTGCAGCCTTTGTGTGGAGTTTTAAACTGCTATTTCGACCTGGTATAAACCTCCTTTTTTAATACATTTAAGTCACTACTAAGGTACGGCCTAAACAGCCCAGAGGGCAGGCTGCAGTTTATTTAAAAAGCTGGGCATGTACTTTTAGGTTTTACATGTCTTGGTAGTGAAAAACTACTAAATTCGTTTTTCACTACTGTGAGGTCTACCTCTCCCATAAGATAACATTTGGTTTCCTTTTACATTTAATAAGAGGTAAGTTTCAATTGAGAGCAGATAGGACGGTCGAGTTGGTGTGGGGAGAAGTTGACCCCCTGACGGAGAATTGTAATTTAAAACCCTCTTTAATGGTAAAGTCGCATTTTAACAGTAACAAGCGTCTCCCTCGGGGAGGCGTCCCCTTCATGCACAGCGTTTGTATCCAAAGAAATACATTTTCTTTAGACCTGATTTTGTTAATAGTGGAAGAATTAGCCATACTAATTGAAGAACTTAATGGAGAAATTAATCATTTGAAAGACAAACTGTCAACTAAAATGTCCAAGGACCAATGGACAGAAACACTAAAAGATATAAATGAACAATTGGATAAACACACAAGAGAGATTAATGAACGGAAAATCAGAAAGTATAAACGTGACACTATAGATTATAAACTTGGAGAAGTTTATACCTGGGCTGAGGAATATGCTAAATGTAGACAAAACAAATCGGCATATAAAACATTTGAAACAGATACTACCTCATCGGACAGTGACTCTACAACACGAAGAGACAGGATGGGCACCCCGGCTACTACAGCTCAAACTCCGTCAAAATCTGGTACTCAACATGGTCCTTTTTTAGGACAGGGCCCATTACAAAACGACGCACCAGGAGGGGCAAACGTAAGAACTGAACAGAGCGAAATAACCACGACCGAGAAGAGAGTCACCAGGAGTCAGAGATCATGAACATCGATGACATGGTTATTAATATATCTGCATATCCTTTAAGTCATATAGAAAAGCAGGTGTGGAGAATCTCAATACAATTGATCAACATATTCAATTCACGTATGAATACAATAAACACTCTATTAACTATTTAGATGTCAAGGTCACATTACATGAGAAGAAATTCGCACACGGGTTCTACGCACCGTGGTAGAATCAGCATGACTCATTTGACAACACGCATGTGAACGATAAATGTATAGTTATTAATTATGACACCGGATACACACGCTGTCGATCAGTTGGTTCAGCGGTTTGCTTGCTGTCCTTTTACACCTTGACTTGGTATCACATAGCAGTTTACAAATGATTATATTTGAGTTGTTTCAGGGTTGGTTACCCAGCACTGTTTTTCGCACTTTATTTTTAGATTGAATAAGATTCCCCTGGCGAAGGGCTCAGGAAGCCCGAAATGCATTGGGCTGATACATGGATAAGCTCCAATCTGTGTTAAAGAATAGCATTATACATATGAATTGAAGACATTCATATGTATAATGTATAATTTGACTTACGGATGAAAAGAAGATAACGAAATAAAAAGAATTTCTCTATGAGAACAAATTATGGAAAATAAGATTGTTTAATTGCAATACTCCATTTCTTTGGATACAAACGCTGTGCATGAAGGGGACACATCCCCGTGGGAGACGCTTGTTACTGTTTATTCATACGTTCGTGGACCAGAGAACGATACCCAGACTGCACGCACAACTGATTAAATTGGTACATTACATTGAAGAATTCGGAGTGCAAGTACCATTCTATTGTATAAAGTCACATTTTAAGTCACAATTCTGAAAATACCTCTTTCAGAAAGTTGACATGCCCTTTTCCTAACTGTTAGACCTGGCACCATTGGCGTGGGTCTCCCCTGCATTTTTTGCCTTTGCCTCCTGTGTTTTTGATGTATGTTGGACTCCGTTTTGCTGGCCAAGATGCTTTGGGCTCTTTGCCACTGCTGTTCAGTGCCAAAGTGCAAGTGCTCCCTTTGCAAATTACTGTTATGGATTGGTGTTTCCATGATTGGCTATTTGATTTACTAGTCAGTCCCTAGTACTGTGCACCCTCTCCACTGAACTCAACAACTACCGCCCTATATCCAACATCCCCACTCTGGCGAAACTGATGGAAAAATGTGTACAAATTCAATTATGCAACCACATCGAGAACTACAACCTCCGAGACAAACACCAATCCGGCTTCCGTCAAGGTCACAGCACTGAATCAGCACTCACCCACATAATGGATGACGTACTAAAAATGTTAGATCATAACGAATCATGTCTTTTGATACTTCTTGATCTATCCTCCGCTTTCGACACGGTTAAGCATGACAACCTACTGTCCCTACTCGAACGAAGGATGGGCCTAACTGGCCCAGTGTTACAATGGTTCACCTCCTTCCTAAATAACAGAACCCAAAGAATCAAGATGAAGCAATCACTTTCTCAACCCTCCATGGACACCCTAGGGGTTCCTCAGGGCTCAGCACTATCACCCATTCTTTTTAATCTACTCATGGAACCCCTGGCAAAAGCGCTGAACTCTGCGAACATTCTATATCACCTGTATGCGGACGACACACAACTGTATATGAAAATCTCCTCTCCTGATGACTTCATATCCCTCAACGCAACTCTACATAATACTCAAAGATGGCTCACCGGCAACCATCTCATGCTTAACACCAAAAAAATGGAATTCCTTCTCATCTCCCCCCCAATCACACACCCAAGATAGACTTATGGCTGAAGCATCTAACTTCCTTTGACTGCACTCCCCACATCATTGACTCCGGGAAATCCCTGGGAGTCACCCTAGACAAACACTTAAATATGCAGGCGCAAATCAATAATGTCACCAAGGGAGCTAATCATCAGATGAGTATCCTAAGGAAACTTAAACCCTTCCTCTCACAGACCGACTTAAAAATGGCGGTAGAAGCCCTAGTGTTACCAAGATTGGACTATGGAAGCACCACTCTATGCGGTCTACCCAAACACAAGCTGGCCCCGCTGAGGGCCTCGCTTAACGCTACGGCCAGACTGGTCTCGGGAACTAAAAGAAATAACCAAATTTCTCCAACCTTGAAAGCTCTGAACTGGCTACCCTACGAGGCAAGAATACAACTAAAGATCGCCTGCATGACCCATAAAGCCCTGCATAGCAATACCCCCAGTTACTTAGCACAAAAGCTAGAGTGGTCGGGAGGATGCAGACAATCGCGAAGTGCGAGCTCACTACTACTAAAACCACAATCCTTCCACAAAAAGAGAACTGGTTGCAGAGCATTCTCAGGTTTCGCACCGAAGATTTGGAACTCCTTACCTCCAGATGTACGCAGAATCTCTTCCTTTACCTCCTTCAAAAAAGAAGTAAAAATGCTTCTAATGAACAAGCAAGAGCTGGTGGTGGGCACCCAAATTCCACTTCCTTGGACAGATCACTTCTTGATCCCCCTAACTTGGGAAGTCTGCGGACCTACCCCCTCTTCCAACACAGCGCTGGTGTTGGAATGGAATTGGTCTAGGCTCTCGCCTGGCCAATGGACCTCTGTTCTTGAGGCCACTAGACCATCTAGACCAGCCAATGACGCCAACCTGGTTCTGGCTATTGATAACTTTAATCACTGGATCACAAGTTCTCTCGATTCAGTCCTCCCCAAGAGATACACCCACAAGAAATGTAGACCAAAGATGGCACCCTGGTTTTCCTCTAAACTAAGAGGGCTAAAACAATCATGTAGAAGGTTAGAGAGAAGGTGGAGGCAGAATTATTCTGAATCTAGGAAATCAGATTATAGAGAGTCAATTAGAACATATAAATCAGAAATCAAAATTGCCCAAGCCTCCTTTTATGAGGAGAAAATTAACTCAGCTTCAAATTCACCCAAAGAGATCTTCCAAATTGCCAAAACTCTTTCCATCCTGCCCCAGAAACCTTCAACCCCAGAGGGGGCACTAACCCGTTGTAACAACCTAGCGGAATTCTTTCATCAAAAAATCCAAAACATTTATTCATCCTTTCCAGTTTCTCGGAATGATCCCTGTGCTTTTCGGACTGTAGAACTGTTCTCAGAATCTCAGTTCTCGTTAGAGCAATTCCCTCTCTTAGACTCAACTTCACTTGATCTGATTATGTCTAAGGTAACCTCGGGCTCTCCCACTGATCCTGCTCCCCCTCAGCCTCTTACCCTGGTTACCAACACCATCCGCCCCGCAATTCTGGACATTCTAAACCTATCCATCTCCTCCGGTACGGTCCCTCCTGCATGGAAATGTGCCCTGGTTAAGGCTCTCTTAAAGAAATCCAACCTTGATCAGTCCAACCTAGCTAACTACCGTCCCATCTCTCTCCTTCCCTGGGTGAGTAAGCTGCTTGAGAAACATGTGAACACCACGTTGGTAGAGTACTTGGAGTCTAACGACCTCCTCCACCACTCCCAAACAGGCTTTCGTCCTCAGCTAGGGACAGAGACCGCCCTTTTGGCAGTAACTGAGGAGGCGAGGAAGATACTGGACCAAGGAGGTACGGCGGCAATTATTCTTCTCGACCTCAGTGCCGCATTCGACACTGTCAATCATAACATCTTGATTTGTCGACTTAAGAATCTTGGAGTGACCGGCACAGCCTTAACCTGGTTCCAGTCCTTTCTCAGTGATCGTTTTTTTCAGGTGTTTGAAGGAGATGTTGTGTCTAACCGGTTGCCGCTTAGCTGTGGGGTTCCTCAGGGCTCGTCCCTGAGCCCCACGTTATTTAACATCTATATGAGCCCCTTGGCGGAGATTGTCCATCCTTTCGGCATAAAGATCATCACCTATGCAGATGACACTCAGCTCGTGGTGGCATTAAACCAACCCGAGAGGTCATCTAGCTCCCTAGGTCCATGCCTAGAGGCGGTGGCCGAGTGGATGGAACTCTCATGCCTCAAGCTCAATGGGGATAAGACCGAGCTAATGCTCCTCGGCAACTCCCCCTCCTTCAACCCTGCCCTCCTCTGGCCGGACTGTCTTGGGCCTGCCCCAGACCCAAAAGTTCAGATCAAGAGCCTTGGGATGTGGCTTGATAGTTCTCTTAGTTTTAACTTCCAGGCCACCAAGCTCTTAGCTACCTGTTACGGCTTAATGAGGATGCTGCATAAGATCCTCCCCCTTCTTCCCTTTCAGGCGAGAAGGATCATGGTTTAAGCTCTTATTCTCTCTCGCCTGGACTATGGGAATGCCCTTTACCTGGGATCCCCTCATTTCACTATCCATAAGCTCCAGGTGATTCAGAACTGTGCGGCTCGCTTGCTCCTCCAGATCCCTCGTAGGCAATCTGCCAAACCTGCATTGAGGAGCCTTCATTGGCTCTCTATCGTGGCAAGAATACAATTCAAGGCCATGTGTTTGGCTCATAAGGCCTTTTGGAGGAAGGGTCCGGTCATTACCCATTCCTTCCTCACCCCCTACCATCCGCCGAGGAAACTCCGCTCTAGCTCCTCCTTTCTTGCCGTCTCAGCCAAAATACGAAGATCAAGATGGGGCGGACGCTCCTTTTCTTTTAATGCCTCCAATCTTTGGAACACTCTTCTGCTAAGTCTCCGGAAGGAGCCAAACCTGTTATCGTTCCGAAAACTCCTGAAAACCTGCCTCTTCAAGGACTCTCTTTAAACTCTCTGCCCGGTATTCATCTGTGTTAGTCCACAGCGCTGGGAGGCCTCAGGGTAGCCATGCGCTATACAAATACAAATTCATTCAATTCATTCATTCATTCAAATTCACATCCTAAAACTTTAACTCTTTGATGACTACTAGCCACCTTTGATATCCATATACCACTGTCTACCTCTTTTGTATTGAATGTCGAATTTCGAATGTATGTATATTACCCCAATCATCTAATGTTTGATAACAGTGTATTGTAAAGCGCTCTGATACCCTCGTGGGTCATGTTCGCGCTATATAAAACTTTATAAATAAATGTCAGAACTCCCTATGCATGCATGGGAGAGAATTGACATTGTTTTCTTTGGTCCACAATGATGGACATCATCTCATGGTAATTGTGGACGAGTACTCATGTTTTCCATTAATAGAGGATCTCTCATCCACAACTCACGAGCGAGTCATTGAGAGACTAGATGGCATCTTTGTGACATGCGGCGTTCCAGCCATTTTGAAGTCTGATAGTTTAACAGTTGAGAATTTAAGGATTTCCTGGAGCATCTCAACATAAAGCTTTAGAAGAGTACACCTTTTTGGCTGCAGGCCAACGGACATGTTGAGCATTTTATGAGTATGCAAAAGAAAGCAGTACAGGGTGCAATTCTTGAGAGGCTCAGTTTAAAAACTGTACTGAATTCCACCCTACAAGCCTATCGTTCAACACCTCACTCGACCACAGGTTAAAGTCCTGTGACTTTGATGTCCGGGAGAGCAATGACAACCAAGTTACCTCAATGGACCAATAAAAGAAAAGGGAATGAAAATACAACTCATATGAAGGACTTGGTTAACAAGGGAAAAATGAAAGCCTATGCAGATAAGAGGCAACATGCAAAGAACATTGAGTTTAAGACAGAAGTCCTAGTGATTGCCCGACAAATGCGAAGGAGGAAATCTGGTGCACCATATGATGCTGGGCCTTTCCACGTAGTGTCCACCAAGGGACATATTGTGACTGCTCAGCATCCTGGCAAGTCTGTTACCAGAGACTCGTCTCACTTTCGGCATTTGAGTCATCAGTCTTCTGATCGTGATGGTGAAGTAAAGACTGAGCCTGAAAACTCAGTGACTGCTGTTACTTCTTCACCATCTTCGAAAATCTATGATAGTGAAGATGACAGTTCCCAGCTTCCAGCTTCCAGTAACCAGATCGGGTCAACATATGTTGATTTGTAAAAAATTGTAATTTAAATTTAACAGAGGGGGAGATGTTGTGTCTTGCTGTGGACTCCGTAGAGCTGTGACTAGGTGTCAGAGCGCAATGTCATGAAAGCTTGTTTTAGAATGTTCAGTTTGCAGTTACATGCAGCAGAATAAAAATGTGTAATGCTAAGTTCCATGTGTGGCATAGTCATTATCGGGTATCCAAGCGGAGAGAGCGCTACAGCAGGATGTGCAACTTCTAATTTGATGAGGGAAAGGAGCTGTCACCTACTACACTTGCATCACTAAGCCTCTGCCTGAGCACTCTCACAAAGGGTTTATCACTAGTTTTTGTCATCCCAGCCAAGCTGGGACCAGGGCAGGGAGGCAGGAAATTCCAAGCACCTCTTGGGGTGGAAACGTCCGGAACCTTCTCCTTCTTCAAAGTGGGCACCAGGTATATAAAATGGACCCTCAGATCCAACTCTTCATTATGCATCTAGACCTGTGGAAGACTCAGAAGGACTGCTGTGCTTCTCTGCAATAAGGACTGCTACTCTGCTGCCCTGCTGCCTGAGTGAATGACTGGACCTAAATCTTGAACCCAGGACCACTAGAGTGACTTGGAAGGTGTCCTGATCAGAACTTAATTATCAGAAACGGCTCCAACCACCTTGAAGCCAGCACCTGGACTCTGTCTACTGTGAGTCTTACTCCGCAAGTGGTAACACCTCAGTCCTGGACCCTTGGAAGTGGGCCTGAAGGTGTTCTGCCAGTCCAGCTGTGGTCCTGTGAAGCAGGACTGATGCAGCGCGACACCTCTCCTCTCAGCCGGATACTCGATGCAGCCCTTCACAGCCCTTCACATCACTAGTCCTTCATTGATGGCATCCTTGACGACGACACAGGACTCCACAGCGCTGGGATGCCTGGCTTCACCCTGGGGGTGCCCAGGAGTGGACATTTCACAGGGAAAAGCCAGGAAGGGTTCCACAGCGGTATGCGTACAGCGCCAGGACACCCCTTTGGGGGTATAAGTGCGCTTTACAAGTACAAATTTCATTTCACATTGCAAACATGCAGCTCTTCGGAACCACTGGTATGCTATGCATCCTTGGTGTGGGATTTCACCATGCTCGGCAAACCAGAATTTAAGGTACTTTTGTTCAGCAGGCCTTACTTGGTCCCTGTAGCTGGCCCACGCTCCATTGCGGTTGGCCTGAGCTTGTGACTTTGTCTCAGTCCGGCATGGCCAGGTAACCACAGTTGTTGCTTTGTGCTTTAGGAGCTGTTTTTACTTAAAAATGTAACATTGCATATCTCCGGTTCTACTGATTGGATTTTTTCTTTTGAGTCTCAAATAATTTATTACATTTTACTCTACTTTTCTAAATTGGTGTGGGATTTTTCTTGTGTTGTGTTTTTACTTTATTACTGTTTGGAGTGCTGCATAAATACTTTACACAGATCCTGTAAGTTAAGCCTGACTGCTTTTGTGCCAAGCTACCAGAGGGTTAAGCCCAGCTTAATTTGGCACTGCTTGTGCCTCACCCTGACAGACACTGTTGTTGCTGCGTAGGTAGAGTTTCAACCCCCTCAACTAGTAAACCAATTTCCAACAACACCAAAATGACAAAAATGTAATCAGGGAAACTGAAGACATGTATTTTTAAAGTTTTAAATAAAAATTGAGCCAAATATTTATTGTGTGGAAATAGCTGAGTGAGTCCAGGTCATTGCCGACTGCAATGGATCATTGGTTGGATACAAGGACCACGTTGGTCCTAGTGGAAAGTTTACTGTTTGACGTAAAAACTTTTATGGAGAAAAAGTGATCATAGAGTGGGCTGCCAGACAAGCTACAAGCTGGATCCATAGCAGGGCTCAACAATGGCAGGTTGCTGAAAAGCAGGGCTGAGTGCACTCATTGATGAAGGCAGGAAAGTTCTGAGCTGGCAAAGTCCAAAGTCAATGCCCAGGAATGCCTCAATGTCAATCAGATGCTGCTCAGTGTGGGTGCCAGTGGAATTTAGAGCATGGAGTTCGACGCCTGCTTATTTTATGTCGCATGAATCTCCTACCTTTAAACGATTTAACCGCAAATTGGTCTCAGAATCGGAATGACGGTAGAACTTGTAATTTTTGTAATTTGAGTACTCAGACCCTGGACCATGTTTTGTTTGTTTGTCCGGAACTGGTTCTGAGTCGACATCACTGGCTTCGGGCGATGTTTTTACAAAACAGCGTAAAAAATGTGGCATCAGCCCGAGACTATTTATTTTGTCCAAAAAATGAAGCGGTGTGTGTAAAACTTTTTAACTATTTTAAGGAGTTCATGTATATATATTAAATTTTTCATATATCTATTTTGCTGCTACTAACTGCTATTTTTGCACAATAGAGATACGTATTTTGCATATGTATTAGCTGCTATCAACTGCTTTTTTGCACAATTGAGATATGTTGTGCTTATGTTCTAGTTTGACTTTTTTGTTGATTTTTAAAACTAATTGAAGTGGGATTTCACATGTATTTTGCATAGGTTCGGGCCGTTACTGAATGGTTTTTGCACAAGTCTGGCTTTGTTTAGTCATCCCTTTTGATTATGCTGCTATTGTAAAACCTGTATTCTCCTTGAACTGAAACGGAAACTTAGCTACTATTTGGTAAATGAATAGGTTGTTACTTATTCCGTTTTGCACATTTTGCACATTTTAGGAGATGCTCCGCTACTTCCTTTGTTTGGTAACTAATTTTAAACGTTTTTTTTTTTATTTGAAATAGAATTTTAGATTTCATATTACATATGACCAGGCAGCTTCCTAGTGTCCTTGTTCTTTTTTTAAGACTCCGTTACTCATTTCATTCCCTTTGCTGTTAATTTTAAATGCCATTAATTGTTGAAATGTTTATGTGTTGCTATAGTTATTTTTAAGATGGTATGTGGTATGACCCTTGCTATATTTTATTATTGGTGACATTATGTATGTCATTTTATGTGGACCTCCTAGGTGTTCCAAATCTTGAATAAAAATCATTGAATTGAATTATTTATAATAAAAAGTGAAGCCCTATATGTTCAGGACTTTTCTGGCAGACAGATTTTCTTCAGCGAGGTAACTCGGAAAGTTGAGACCGAATGGCTATTTGACGTTGATGGCTTCAGCTTCGATGGTGACACCGATCTCCATCGGTACTTCAGGCAGAAAGTTGACAAAAAGTTTCTAAGTCCCAGCTTTTGCTGCTTGGGCAGGAGGAGTGCACTCTAACACCAGCCAAGGGTCCTGGGACCTCAGGAAGGGCACCTAGGGGTCAGGACTAGGTGTGGGCGATATATTCCACTCTGCCAGCGGAATTGGCCGCATTTTGGCATAACGTGATTTTCGGCCAAATTCCACCAATCGCTGTGTGACAAAGTTGTATTTTTCACACGCAGCTCAAAAACCGTAAGTTGCAAACCGCAAGCGTAATTGGGCAACCCCTAATGTGGTTTTCGGTCACTAGGAATGAACCCAGTGAGATTACTCCAACGCGGGCAATCGCAATCGTTCACGGTCAGAAAACTGCAGCTCAAGTAGAAAATCTACTCGAGAAGCAAAATCACCTCGAGAAGCTGCTCCCTGTGGTGGGGTGCGGTGCTGTTTGCGCTGATTTTTCAGCACAGAACGAGCTCCTGGCACTAACTCACAGCGCAAGCAGCGTGACGTGACTACTTCGGCCCGTTGGTGAAATTCGGTAGAATCTCGCAGAATTTTTTTGTAACTCCCTGGAATTCCTGGAACAAGTCAGCTGGGCTATTTTAGGAAAATGATCTTCCTGCAGCTTTTGTGTCCCTGTAGATTAACAGGAGGTCAGGCAATTGACCCACAAGTCCACTCCATTGTCCTTGGTACAAGTGGGAGTAGGTCCAGCCATTAGGGTTCTCCTCCAAACAGGTGCTGTCCTTCTTCTGTCTTCCGCAGGTCCAGTAGTGTTCTGAAGAGAGTGCACAGGGCTACCACATTTGTGCTTAGTACTAGCCTGTGGATGGGGGTGACTCCGGCCTCTCCCAGACCAATAGGGAAAAAAGTTCTCAGAGGTAATCCTACCCACTTTTGCAGCGGTTTCTATGTGCCTTGCAGCAAACAATCCCACAGTACTCCTCTCTACCTAAAACCTTTATTTCCCTCTGCAGAGCTTCTGTGCCCACTCAAGGGCGTGGCCCTGGAAACTGGCAACCCCCCCTCGTGATCATTCAAAACCGGTTCTGGGGTCAGCTCCTTTCCCACTGGGATTGGTGCCTGGCTGGCTATGAGGGCAATAGAGGGAGCAGCTCCAGGTGTTAGCTGCATCTGCTAGTGATAGAGTTTGAAGATATGCAATGGGCTAGGCATAGCCGCTAGGACATTCTGTCAGGGGAAGGTTAACTTCTAACTTCTCCCCACACCCAAGGCCTTTGTCGCAGCTTCGGGGGCCATTTTACACCTCATCAAAGAGCTATCAGCTCCTGGGTGGGTTGGAATCTCATGCAAATGGGCTTCTACAGGCGTTAGGTAGGTTAAAGTTAACTTTTTTAAAGTACCTTTTGTGAAATATTTGCTACAAATGCAACTTTACCAATGATTGAATTTGTAGTAAATATTTTAAAAAGTCCAAGAACTAACTTTTTATCTATTCCTAGGTGAAGAAAACTTTATTAAATGTATCTCAATGCTTTCCTATGGAACAGCTACCCCTGCTACACTGAAATAGCGTTTAGGATAGCTTTTAGGGCATTATAATTGTTTAACATTAAACTTTTACATGTTCTACATTTTAATATCATGCACCCTGCCTTATGGGCATTTCAGGCCTACTTAAGGGTGACGTATTATTATTTAAAAGGAGGGTTTAGTCCTGTTAGAATGGGTTATTTTGAGAGGTTGAATATACAGTTTACACCTGCACAGCCAAGACACTGGTGGAAGGCTTGCAGTTATGTTTTGCATGGCCACTTTAATGGTGGCACAAGTGCTGCAGTCCACTAGTGACATTTAACTCACAGTCCCTGGGTACACTTTGTAAAATATACATATGGACTTATAGGTAAGTGAAATATGCCAATTAGGTGAGTCCTAACTCGACATGTTGTTGCAGGGATTCTGCTGGGAAGCAGAACTGTGCCTTGGGATAAAAGGATGTCAGAATGTAGGGACTAAGTCTCTCTACCACATTAGTACCTGTAGGCCCAAATCCAATTAGCTCACAGTGCCTTACCTGAACTCCTAACTTTTCCAGAGTTTTGGGAAACCTAGAACATGAACCTCTAGTCTCCAAGGTAACCAGGGAAACAGATCATCACCTTTTGTTTCTCACTCATGCATGTCCATAGTAAACAAGACACAAAGGAAGTTTACAATATGTTTATTGAAACTATCATAGTCTATTTTGAAGCAGATGTGCTGCGATAAGTAAACAAATACAACTGAGCAACATAATCAGCATTACTAGCAGGCTGTATACAATGAACAACCCAACCATGGCAACTAATATATCTGTCTAGGCCTACCCTCACTATGTGAGCACAGGGATATATTAGTGATTTCTGGGATTAGCAACACACCCCATAACTGGTGTGTGTAGTTAGGTGGTCCACATCATAGATATAAACTCGGTTTACCCAAGGCGGCTGCCTCCATTCCAGGACCAGTCTCTCAGCTGGAATTCTCCTCTCTGCCCAGCGAAGGGACAAGACATGGTTTATATGATAAGAACTACTGTATTAGAAAACTGCAGCTGTGCTACCGTGTTATTTCTAAAACCGTTAGGAGATGTTGCTGACCAGGCACAAGAAAACAGTACACCATGTTGTTCAAGCTTGTATAAGATGTTCAGACTGAATCCCAAGAAGAGCAACTGAATAACAAATAATATGTACAGCGTATTTCTAAAAAGCACCATGTCACAAAAACAAATGTATTACGTGTGTCTGTGCAAAGCAGTGGCAGGCTAAAACAGATAATACGTGAAACTAAGGGAGAACCAAAGTAGGCCCAAAAGGGAAATCACAACAATGCCATTAGGAGTCAGAGTACATACACTGGACACTGAACAGCAATGTCTCTGTGTGCAGACGCAAAAAAACAGCAACAAAATCTAGGAAAATATGTAGGAGGGCTCGCAAAAGGGCCATTTTACTATAACGGTGTGTAACTAGGGCTGCTTTTTCGAGTGCAACATATGTAAATAGAACATTGAATTCATTTGAACTACAATCACACACTCTTGTGTGAAGCGTTCCACATTGTTTACATTGATATTGTCCGAAAACACTACGGGAGTGCAAAGCAGTGCAAGAAGGTTAACAAAATTAAAGAATGGGGATGAAAAAAACACACTAAAAATAACTTTTTATGATTAAGCAAAAACTGCAAATCCAGCAACCACTCTATTTAGTGGAAGGATTTTTATTCTAAAAATTGTTAGCTATAGAATCCCAATGCAAAAAAAGGGTTTAGTAAGACATTTTCCCCCACAAAACGTTTGTGAGCAACTTTGGTTTCAAGTACAGTTTTGTAAAGTTCACAGACTTTTGCAATTTCACAAAGTTGTGACGTTGTAATTTACACGCAGCTCTACCTGGATGTTCCTTGCCTATGCCTATTTAAACCTAAAAACCTCAGTTTAGGAGTACTAAATAGTTGTACCCTCAAAGATGACTGTTAAAATTATTGTTATTGACTTTAGGTAGATGTAGGCCAGGAATGATGCTGATGGCTGTCCTACATGATTGGTTTGGGGCTGTCGTGGATGTGCATTAAAAGCACAGCTGCTCACTGTGGTAGATACGTGTTCGAACCGGCTATGGGAGATGTGATTTAGGATCATTATTGCTGACTGTAGTAGATATGTGGTCAAATAAGTGGTTCAGGGTATGGTGGATATGGAATAGGGTATTGTTGCTGACTGTAGTAAATGTGTGTTTGAAGGACTGGGTTGGGGCTGTGGTGACTATGGTTTAGGATCATTGTAATTGACTGGAGTAACTGTGTGTTCGAAAGATTGGTTTGCGGTCGCAAGGATGTAAATTGAATTAGAAGCGTTTGTGCTGACATCAGCACATAAAAATTTGGCATAGACTTGGCTTGGCACGCTGAAGGATGCCAATTACAGATTTTGGTGCTGACTCCAGTAGATGCACAATTTAAGAATTGATTTGAGACAGTGGTGGATGTGGATTATGAACAGTGGTGCTGACTGTAGATGCATGAATTCGTTTTGGGGACGTGGAGCATGTGTTTTAGGAGGGCTGAGGCTTACTGCAGTAGATGTAAGTTCGAAGAATAGGTTTGGGGTGTGCTTGATAGAGATTATTATTAGAAGTCACACTGACTGCAGCAGATGTGTGTATGAAGGATTGGTTTAGGGCTGAGGTCATTTTGAATTAGTAGCATTTGTGCTAACTGTAGCAGATGTGTGCTTGAAGGTTTAGAAAGAGAATGTGTTGGGTATGGTTTAGTTATGTTATGTTATGTTATAAGGGTTTTGTAAATCGCTCGTACACCAATTGGTTTCATGGCGCTGTCTAGGAAGGTGAGTCAAAGGTTCATTCGTAGGCCTGGGTAAACAGCCAAGTTTTAAGTGACTTTCTGAAACTCATTAGGTCTGTGCTAGATCTGATTTCCAAAGGGAGAGAGTTCCACAGTTTTGGTGCTAAAGTGGCAAACCTACAGCCCCCTTGGCGCTTCAGTTTAAACGTTGGGACCTTCAGGAGTAGGAGATGAGCTGAACGTAGGTGGCGGGAGGGGATGTAACGGGAGATAAGATTATCCATGAATTTAGGGCCTTGGCCATGCAAGGATTTAAACAGCAGGCAGCCTGTTTTGAAGGCGCAGCGTTGAGGAATAGGGAGCCAGTGCAGCTTCTTCAGGAGGGGGGAAGCGTGTTGCCACCTGGGTTGCCTATAGGTAAGTCTGGCAGCTTGATTTTGGGCCATCTGGAGCCTTTTAGAGAGGTAGAGTGGTATACCAAGGTAGATAGCGTTAGCGAAATCAAGGCGTGATAATACCAAGGCTATCACCACCTGTGTCAAGGCTGCTTGGGTAAGTAGTCTGCTTATTTTCCTGATCTTGCGCAGCTGAAAGAAGCAGGCGGAAACCACAGAGAGCGGCAAGGATCCATAATTATGAGGCCAGAGATGTCATTATTCAGTATTCTCGCAAGAAAGGCATTTCACAATAGGCTC
Source organism: Calotriton arnoldi (assembly GCA_963921515.1). Taxonomy (NCBI): domain Eukaryota; kingdom Metazoa; phylum Chordata; class Amphibia; order Caudata; family Salamandridae; genus Calotriton; species Calotriton arnoldi. The sequence continues at coordinate 2,043,461 of CAWUFW010000540.1, read as the reverse complement.
AGAAGAGGCCAAGATATTTTGGGATTACAGTCTCACTGTTCAGTACCGCGTTTCACTGAGGTCAAGCCGAAGCTTCAGGAAATGGGTCTGCGCTATGCCTTCCTATTCTGTGCCAAATTGAAGATCATAGCTAACCAACAGACTTTGTTCTTCAACATACCAGAGGAGGCCTTGGACTAGATGGAACAGTTTGAGGCGACAAACCAGACCCAGGGTAATGATAAAACGCAGTGCTCATAGCATCAGGCAGTAGGGGGCCGCGGAGTGGGGCACTGAAGAAGATCTTGCATCTTCCCCTCACCTTCATAAGCCCTTTGCAATCAACACGCAGCCATTGCCACAGCGGCAACCTTTAGACGCACAGATGCTACATATCCCTCTGATAGCTTTACATTAAACCTGCATCGGAAAGAATCCGATATTGATTCCAGCAGTGAAACTTCTACTGTTCTACCCACTGTAACACCACAAACTTCTGATGAATTACTTTGACTCGTTAGAGGACTGCGCTCACAGAGATTTCTTCTCTCCCAATAGGATTGTCACAAATTTATCCCTGGTCTAAACATAGTTTAAAAATGTCAGCCTTGATTTTGGCTGATCTCTATGGTGGCACCCGGGGAGCCTAATCCCATTACTGATGCTGTTCAGCCATAAGGTCGGGCAGGCTGGGATTGCTATAGGTTTTTCTTGTCTCTCCAGAATGGCCATAGCTTCTCCCTCCGTTTCTCGATTTACGGCACAGATTTTGCTTATGAGGCTTAGTTTTTGCAGCATAAGCACTCAATTTTACGCTCTGTTTTTCCCTTATTGGGTGGAAAAAAACTGGGGTCCCAGCCTTAAGGGTGTGGGGGAGATGGCAACGCAGGAATTGGTCCTCCTCATATACATTGTGCTGCTTCAGGAAATCCACCTGATGCTCAGGTAGGGACAAAAGCTTCAAACCAAATGGCGAGGATGGGTGATATCAACCGGATATTCGTCTTATGCTAGGGGTGCTCTTATCTGAATCTACCCTGGGATCCCGTTTGAACTCAATAATCAAATCATAGATAACAATGGAAGCCACATCATTATAGAGGCAGGCTAGATGTTAGAACGCTGCTCCTCTGCAATATCTATGCACCAAATGTGGGACAACCGAATTTCTACTCTTCCCTCTCCCTTCTTATGGTATCATGGCCAGAATGAATCATATAACAAGTGTACATTGTCACTTGGAACCTGGCCGCACAGCTGAGACAACAATATAACAGTTCAGATAAATAATACTCCAATGTGTCACTCTATCGAATAGTGTGAACAACCTTTACACATGTAGTTTCCTTTAATGGGTAATTTCCCACTGTTCCAGAATTCTTTTTCATCAAAACAAAAGAATACATGCAAAATAATTCATAACAATGTACTAATTCCAAAATTCATATTAATAATTTTCTTTTGTATTTAAACAAAGAGAACGTTGCTTCCTTTGGAGAGATGTTGTGCATGCCCAATGCATTTCAGGAAATGATTCCCTTCTTCAGGGGCCACTGTAAAAAATAATCAACAGATGTACTCATTTGAGTGTCCTTCAATATACAAAAGAGGAGTGCTATTGGCAGTGCACTAGTGATGAATATCTGACAAAGTGAAACTCAACTGCTTGCTCACCACATGCTCAAAAACGCGGATTCTCGCTTCCATTGTGCTGTAAAAAATAGTGCTGCCACCTAATACCAAGTGATGTCTGATGGTTCATGCTGACAAAAGTATGTCAAATATAAGTCTTTTCATGCAAAGATTAAACGTGAATCGAATACGCTCGACAATTAGTGAGAGTGTGAATTTTCTTGTGAATCATAAAAGAACTTAGTGGAAAAAAAGAAAAACAAAAAGAATAAAACAAAAAAAAGATATGTTTCAATAAGTAAGGAAATATCCCGATATGCTGAAACCATACTAAGCAAGATATGTGCCCAAGGCGAAAAGAAAGTCCCATGATTCGCCAACTTACAAGGTATCAGAAAGCATAATGCTGATCTCCATAACTAAGAAGTTTAAGAACAGGGCCTGTTAAATAACCAGTATAAAAATGCACCATTAATCAAAAAAGCTCTGCGATGTGACTGCTAATGGAGATGAAAGAATTCGAATGATCAGTTACCTTGCAGAGGATACGCTGGGAAACACGATGGAGTCCTAGCAAGAAAATGCCCGCTGTTATGTGGAAAAATTCCTATGAGAAAAAGGGAGGATAAAAGACAGTGGATCTAAACTGATAACAAATCTAACAAATAATTGATCCAGCAGTATATTCATTATTATACAAGGATCCCACTATGGAAATAATGAAGACACTAACTACGGTCTTGGATAAAGCAGAAGAAATGGACTGGATTTCATCAAACACACGAAGCTTTTTAACAGTTCAACATCCCAGACGTCCCTGATTGTACATTCTTCCTAAAGTCCACAAGAAACTCCATTCAGACCAATAGTGTCAGGGTGTAATTCCCTGTTTGAGCCTCTGGGCAAATATGTGGATCATTAGGTCTCGCGTGGCGTTGCAGGGCAGAGCCCTGCTCCGCCCCCGCGAGGGGTTTTGTAAGAGAGGACTGTCAGAAGAGGGCTTTAAGCCCCGCCCCTCATTCCCATTGGCCGGCGTCACCGTTTATGCTAAACGGTGGCCTGCCATTGGAAATGAGGTGTTTTGGTTGCCTCCCTTTGGCTTACATTTGGACTCAGTGGCCTGCTTCACGGCTGTCGTGAAGCACTTTCTTATCTTTATGGGGCCATGTGTTTAAACACATGGCCCCATAAAGACAAGAGATCCCCATGCTCCGGCGCGATCCTCTTTCGCTTTCGGACCGTGCTTGTTGTTTTAGGCTGTCTGGTAATAGTTTCAGACTTTCCGTAGAATGTATTTAAATGTTCACAGTTGGAGGTGTTTTCTGCTTCTCGACTGATCCCCTAGAGCAGGGGTCTTCAAAGTGTGGGGCGCGACCCCCAGGGGGTCCGTGGAGTGATGGAAAGGGGGTCCCGCATTCCCGGTCACACTTCTGCCCAGGCCCATAGGACTTCAAGGGATTCAGCCCCCCTCCTCCCCCATAGTGTGTCTCAGCTCGAGCTGCTGTGGCCTCCGCTGGGCTGTGTCTGCAGTCTTATCTCCAGCACAGCACGGCACGCCTGAGTTTTTCACAGGTCTTTAAAGACCATTTGCATGTTTACATACCTTTTGTAAACTGGTTACTGAGGCTTAGTTTCTTTTTTCTAGTTCCAGTACCCCCTGGGCCCCCACTCTGCCTATTCCTCACATTTGTATTTTACATTTACTGCAGTAGTGTGAGAATGCATTTCATGAAAAGAAATATAAAGTAGGGTTGCCAAAAGAAAAATACCAGCCATTTGATGTTTAAAGAGCCTGCAAAGACCTCCTCTTGACACTAAATAGGATTGTAAATAAAATCATATGCATTCATTCGTAATGTGACTTTTCTGTCTTTGTTCCCTTTAATTATCAGTCATGGATCATTGAGGCAGCCCTAGAACACAATTAAAAGTGCTTTCTATTTATATTTGCTGTTCCAAGTACGCACAGATGAGTGCTGAAATATACAGCTTTAGGTGACTGCTTATTTTTGTACCGTCTGCGACGTCAAAATAATGAGCAGGCAACCCTAATCATAAGACTGGAAGTGTGTTGCAGGATTAGCATATCATTTATTTCCTCCACCCTCGATCCCTGATTAATGCCATAATAGCAATAGTTTAACTTATATCTTAAACCCTACGCCGCCGTCAATAATATGCTGAGTCACTTCAAGTGTCTGGGAATGCACCCTGCATTCAGACAACTCGCTCCTCATTCTCGCACTTCACTTTTACGCTCATCCTGCACTCACAGCGATCACAATGCACTCACACTGATCACCATGCACTCACATCATTCACCCTCTCACCCTGCACTCACAGTGATCACTCTGCACTCACAATGCACTTGCACTGTTCACCCTGTACCTCACCCTGCAGTCACACTACTCATCTGCACTCATCCTGCACTCATGTGACACCTCATTCACCTGCCCCCTCACTGCTCAATTTGCAACTCACTCAAACAAGCCCATAATTAACCACGCATTCATTCGTCCCACTCTGCACTTACATCCGCACCCAAATTCATATGGTCACCTCACTCACCCTGCAGTCACTCCTCTTTCCCTACTCTCACACTGTTGCATCGCTCACCGTGCACTCACATGGGCACTCTTGTCACCCACACAGTGCAGAGGGTTAATGAGCCTGCTACAAAGAACATGTACTATGCAGATCACACACCTGAGTGTGAGTAAACTATGAGTAGCGCTATAAAAAAAAATGTTTGTCAGAAAGGTGCTACAGAGAGATGAGGTGCATTGTTGGTGAGTGGTAGTGAGGGAATTTATGGAGAAGGAGGAAACTGGGGAGGGGGCACCAAAAAGACTGTTGCACCGTGTGTGCCCAGTGCTAGGGCCAGCCTGCCTGGGAGTGTAGGCCCCGCGAAGTTTGGGTCTAGTGGCTCACCTGCTTCTGCCTATTACTATTATTATTTACATTTGTAGCGCGCTACTGTTACCAAAAGGTGTCCTGGGGCTAATAGCCATCTGCTGCCTGAAGGCAAATGAGAAACACACAGAAGGGGAAGGAGAACCAGCCAAATGGGGTAACCTACAGAGCATAGAGCCAGGTTTTTATATCTTCCTAAAGAATAATAGATTCTTGGTGGAGCGAAGCAAAGAGGGTGCACGTTCCATAACTGTGCGGCCTGCACCAAAACAGCTAGACAGACAATTCGTGCCTTCCTGAATTAGGGAACAATAAGCAGAGTGGCACAGGCCAAGAGGAGCATACGGGTCCAACCTGTGTGCTCGGTGAGGAGAGATGAGAGGATGAGAAAGGACAGCAAGGGAGTGAGAGAATTCGATTGAAGAGGTCAGGGATGAGGAGAAATGTGAAGTGCCGAAGGGAAGTGCAGACACGCAAGAAGTGAGTGTGAGGGAAAGTTGAGGGCACAGAGGAGGGCTACTGTTAAACTGTGAGAGAAGATAGCTGAGAGATGATCTGTGACCTAAAAAGTAATTTGATGCAACATGGGTGAGGGACAGCAGCGATAGGGGAAGAGAGGGAGTACTGGGGTGGGTGCTGAGCAGATTAATTTGTAATAAAACATGTGCCAGGGACCTCACCAGTAGGCCACTGCAACTTTAACCACCCACCCACTGCCTTGCCTGTGCGGCCAATGACAATACCTATGCAACTACCAACCATAACACTTGTACAAGTGTGACTGTTCAGACTATTTCAAGCCCCCAAAGCTATAAGAATGGCATGGATGTCAGGAGTTTATAGTTTTTAATGTATATTGAATTAATAAACAGCTGTTCTGCTCGTCTCTAAATTACACAGACAGAGCCACCATGTGGCAGACGGTCATAGTGCCAGTGTGCACAATTAGGTGCCAGTGCGGAGCACCGGAAACCACCTGCTGAAATTAAGCACTGGTGCTGAGGTAACGGGGTAGAGGGACATTGGTTCAAGAAGGTGTGGAAGAACAAAGGGGAGATGTGAAAGATGAATGGGGAGACTGGAGAGGTGTAAGATACAAATAGACAACAATTTGAATGGAGAGACTTGAGGTGAATGAGAAGTGCAGATGGGTAGGGAGGTGACGGGGCCAGAGAGGCCATGAGATAAATGCGAGCGACTGTTAGAGATGAGGGCAGTGAAAAGACAAAATGGCAAGAGGTGATTAAGGGTGAAGTGAGAAGTTGAATGGGGAGAGTTCAGAAGTTGTAAAAAGGGGTGAAAGAAAATGGCCTGCAAAGTGAGAGAGGGATCCGGGATTGGGAGAGGAGAGGAGAGGAGAGAGGGATGGACGGGAGGGGTGAGAGGAAAGCGGCATGGGTAAATTGCTTAACTTTGCACAAGACCGCCAGGGTTTTAAGGGAGCCCGGCTGCTCCCAGCCAGGGCCAGGTGAGCTTCTAATGTGGCAGCACGTATTCCTGCAGAGTGGAAGGCCCATCACAGAGGTTGACTAGACATCTTTCTGATGTTAATTGCTGTATTTTGGTTATAAACTGGTACTGATGGGGTGAAATCTTTCCTCAGTGTTACTGTGTGCAAAAAATGTCAAAATAATGAAGCAATTCTATCCCAAAATAACGCGGCATCACATAACATTATTTAAATTTTCTTCCCACACAATTTAGTCAAGCCTGTCGTGTAATTTGGTCCTCACCTGCCTCATAATTCCAGTAGCCCTGCCTACAGGTTTAGAAATGTTTGTCAGGAGGGGGTCCTTACGACTGAAAATGTTGACAGGGGGGGTCTCGGCAGCCAAAAGTTTGAAGACCTCTGCCCTAGAGTCACATACTCTTAAACAGATCTCTTAAGTTTTCCCCCTCCTGCAGGGTTTGTGACGAGCTGGGGTGACTCCTCTCTGTGTAACGCGTGCTCTTTGTTGCCAACACTGGTTCCAGTGTTCAGCTCTGGTTAGGGAACCCAAAGGGGTTGTCAGCCACTGAAAGACTTCCATGTAGCGCGTGCACTTCAAATTCCCTCAGCGCTGACACGGGTCACCCGGCTGGAAAACAAGCCTTCAGTCCGTCCAGTAATCGGATTTGGGGGTTTGCGGCTCCGCGCGCCAGCATGTGCTTACACCCCCTAATTTTGCCACCCGTCTCTCACCCCCAGCTCAAGGACAAAAAAGTGGGGTGTATTCCCGCCCTTTGGCCCCATCAGACGATATAAGCTTTTGGACAGTGTAGGTTGAGGGTATCAAGTTGTCGATGCAGTTTTTATATTATGATGTAGTGCTTTGTATTACATTCGTGAGCCTTCGCGGCACTGTGAACTTGTTCCCACAGTGGTATTCTTATCTGCCTCGGAAAAATAACGAGGAGAATTCGCCCACGAGTATTGTGACGTGATCTCCGGGTCCCACTCTGACTCTTGTGACTGGTGCATTAGCCCATTGCGCTGTCTTTGCGCCATCTTTGCTCTCTACGTGACCTGCTAACTCAGACAGTATCTTTGTTTCGCCGCCCAGTTATTGGGATTACAAAATAAACTGTGGTACATACATTCCAGATTAAAAAGAGCTCAGCACAGCTGCCGGCTGCCCTTGGTAAAGATGGGGCCGGGGGCTGAGAGTACAGGAAGCTGCGGCTGAAGGTTGGGGGGGAGGGGGGGGGCGGAATGGGGTTTTATTGGGACGGCTGGACCTGGGGTGGAAGGCCGGGAGAGGAGAGTTAAGACTAGTGGGAGGTTTGGCAGAGAATAAGGCTATTGCTAGTAATTTTCTGAGAAATTTAGAAAGGTGTGTGCTATATTCACAACAGGGCATATCTCCCCACAGGCTGTGCAAGCCTCCCCAACCCCCTTCAGGGTGCGCCTCCTTTAACCCCTGAACTGTGATTCCATTGGTGATTTCTCTGACGCCACACCCCTCTGCTAGCATTCGGTCTTGTGTCCTGCAGTTTACCCGAGATCTCTGCAGCAGGCACTCAACCCTGTGGGTTACCAGCTTTCCATCCTGCAAGCTAATGGTGTTTTAAACATCTGTGCACCGGTGAATATTGTGCCCATTTACACATCCTATGGGTTTTTAGTCCCATTTTATTAATGCACCGTCAGGCTTTCAATGAGCTATAACAGCGGAGGGCGGAGAGCTTCGCAGCGCTATCTGTCAGTGAAGCGCCTGGGCTGATGCTGTACCATACTGGTAGTTATTAAAAGCAGTGTAGATGCAGCGATGTGAATTCATATTTACTACTGTACGCGACGATTTGACAGCAAGTGCTTTAGATTTCGGTTGTCGCACCCTTGTGTCGGTACACAACTTGCAATGTATTTTGGTAAAAATATTTCTGGTCTTAAACACTTTATTTTCATTTAAAAATATTTTTTTTCTTTATTCGCGCAATGGCGACATCTTGGTTTTTATATTGAAAGGAGTAGGAGCATTGTGTGGCGGGCCCAGGGGCTGCAGCCGAGTTTCAGTGTGGGGGCTGCGCCCTTCGAAGCTCCATGGCTTAATTATTATCACAAATGTCGATCTTGATGGTACAGCCTTTGTGTAATTATGTATAATCCGGATCCACATTTGTGATGTTATTAAATAATTGCAATGACGTGAGGGTCAGGCAGTAACCAGGCACTTTAAAGAGACGTGCGCCTGTGTCACCCTTCGTGGAGGCCGAAGGACTTACTTAACACCAGCCCTGGCCTTTCGGGATCAGGGGTCTTCGGGGTCCACCCCATATGACATACAGAAGCCTTGCTTTTTAAGGCAGCCCGAGCTTTTTCATCAACAGCCCAGTAACGCCTCTGGCTGCTAATCACACATTGCTGCCTCACACCCTTTACTAAGTCATCACAGGGTGGGCGGGGGTCTTGAGAGCACACTTCATTGACCTCACTCTGACGAGTTAGTAAAGGGTGGGATTGCATGGAGTGCACAGAGCGAGGCTTCCTATTTAGAAGCGGTGGGCAAGTGATCCGATGGAGGCGAAGCTGAAACAAAAGCCTGTTAGTCTCTAAATAACAAAGCTTCAGCCTTGAAGCTAGGAAATCCCTTCCAAGAGACTCTTAGAAGCAAACAGGCCATCCAGGTCGAACGAGTAAAAGGATGCGGTGTAACGGCCAGAGCTTCAGGTTTTGGGGCAGGGGGATTTAGTTTTGAATCTCGGCGCCGGCTCAACATCCTGTGATTCTGGGCAAATCACTTAATCTCCCTTTGCCTAAATATAAAAAATGTTGATGGTCTTGCTTAATGTATGGTGCTCACGTAAAGCGCTACAACCGTTCGGTCGAGTTAAAACTATGTAAAAGGCTTGCATGACCCATCAAGTCATTGCATGTAGATTCGACAACAAGGCTTACAGCAACATCTTTCAAAATTAATACAAAATGACATGTACTTAATTTCTTGTGTTCACTGCAACGTTAACTAAGACCTCAACATGTGTTTTTCCTTATCTTCATTCCCCTCACGATCACTCAGAGCATAGCAGTATATAGTTAATAACTATCAACTATTAGCATCATTCCTGAGAGAATTTGATCATAATAGATCTACATATGTGGTAATTAACATTGTGTTCTGTCTTCACTGTCTTTTTTCTATTTATTCTATTTTTCTATTTCTAGTTATAGGTACTACTGACCCATAACCAACCAGTGTACCAATAGACGCACTGAGAAGAAGGGTAAGTGCAATGCTTACCTACGCACGTCACGGAACAGTTACGTGCCTCCTTTTGGTCCTGAAGAAAGCCCTCCGACCCAACTCGGCACTGAAGAGGCTGAAACATGTCGACCACTCACGTCTTTTAAGTAGATGCTATAGATCAGTAGCCCTTCTATTCACGCACTACCTTCTTTTTTAGCCTTGCCACATCCCCAACAGAATAAAATCAAGTTTGAGAGATGGAGGTAATTTTAAACTCACTTCACTTTCACCCCCACCATCTCTGATCACTACTGTGAATACCAGTTGGTCTCCCTCCAGGTGGAGGAAAGCATAACTAAGACCCTATGATGATGTTTTTCACGTAACTATCGAAGCGAAAAACCAAGATATACTGCTCTCACAACTTTCACGTGAATGAGGGTTTTTTAGACGGTTAGAACCCAAGACCCTGGTTAAGACCAGGACAAGTGATCCATTCTCTACTGATTACTTGCTTATCGATTGGAAGCCGAATGGATCTCAGCTTCTCTCTCCCCTGATTGATTATAAGAACATTTTGGAAATACTTCAGTTATGTTAACAGCATAGTTATTTCATGTGGAGCAATCAATTTTATCCTCAGCTCAGCGGTACATCTATGGGCTTTGCAGGAGTGCCGCCGTACGCCAACATCTTCATGGCAAAGTTCATCAACGATATTTTCTTAATATGTAACAATACCCAAGAAAAACTGGAGACCAAAATCAAGGAACTTAATCAGAAAAACCCAAGAATCCAATTTACACATAATATCAGTATCAACAGCATACCCTTCTTAGATGTACTCGTTACCAAGACCAACATGAAGCTGGAGACCACAGTACATAAGAAAACAACAGATCGGAACAACTTACTATTATTTAATAGTTTCCACCCGGACAATCTGATTCATAATTTACCGTACTCACAGATGTTAAGGGTGAAAAGGATATCGTCTACACAAGAAGCTTTGGTAACAGACCTAGACGAACAAAAACGCAATCTTACACAAAGGGGATACCCAGCAAACATTTTACAGAAAGCAGAAACAAGAACAGCTTAAATTGAAAGTCATGAACTATTGAAGACTAAAGTGAAAGATCCCCAGGAGAAGATGATTTTTGTATCCAAATTTTCTACTAGATCCAATATAATTAAAAAAATCATCAACCGACGCTGGGAACTTTTACAGCACGAACCTGATTTCAAAAACTTATTATCTGAAAAGCCTTTATTTGCCTACAAAAGAAGCAAGAACATAAAAGAAATATTTACTAATCCTAAACCGCATCATAGTCATCTCGAAACCGGTATGAAGAAATGCTACAATTGCATACATTGCAACAATGTAATCACAGGTAACTCTATTACACATCTAATGACGGGCAAACCGGTGCAACTTCAGCATTCGGCAGATTGTAATTCATCTTTTGTAATCTGTGGCATCAAGTGCCCGTGTGGCCTGATGTATATTGGCAAGACTGAACCAAAAATCAAAATGAGAATAACAGAGCACAAAAGCATGATACGTAATCAAAACACCAACTCCAACCTAGTTATGCACTGGATAGAAACACACACAACATAGCCCAACTCAGGTTTCTTGTTTTAGAAACCATTCAGAATATACCAGATGTAGATAATTCGAAATTACTGTCTCAGAGGGAAATTTGGTGGATCAAAAAATTCAACACAATAACACCTTCTGGCCTCAATGATAAATTGATATTGACTGTTTTTTACAATTCATAGTCATCACAGAATATTCTCTTGTTTGAATCTCAGGATTAATGAACAGTGACACATCATTCTGTTTAGTAAGGTATAATAGAGAAGTTGGTCCACAATTCCAACAATGATGTTATTCATTGCACGCAGGAAGATAACATGTAACTAGACTTATCATGTCAGTTTTTGCTTGATCACACAAATATGCATGTCGTTTTCTAATCTTGTTTACCATGTCTGTTTCACTTCATCACGACTAACTACGATGTGTTTCATAACAATTTGTGTGACCCACACCATGTAAAAAAAAAGTCTCTGCATTTTTTGATAATGACAACTGTATCTCCTTGCCATGTTCAGCAGCAGTAGAGTATCTGAGTCTGACAAGAAACTTTGTTGCTTCATCACCATTGACATTTTTTTGTTTCATTTTTAATTGCAATTTCGTTTCGAGCAGCTTATTGCTCGAATTCCTTAATGTATCCCCTTTACTTTGGAGCACTTAGATCATGTTTACATGTGGCACACAAACCGGTCTTGGGATAAGCGGACATTTTTTCATTTTGTTGAGCTTGAATACACTAATCTTTACTTTATTACCATATTAACAGCATTTGCTAGGCGTCACTGTTTCACGGGTGCATCTCACTTGATTTTACTGTTTTACGGGTACAGCATACTTAGCTAGATATTGTAGATTCTTTTGGTTTTTCCTTGTTTTGGGATTACAGTTCAGTAATCCATTGTTGGTGTAATCTGCACCTCATATCTCGAAGACAGCAACTCTCATATGTCCTAGTTTGAGGGGTCATTTTTCAACAAATCCCCCCTTTCACTGCGAGATTTTTTTTAATAGATTTAGCTAGAAGATTAGGACTTAGCTATTCACGCTCACATCAGTCTTATAAATACTATTTACGCTCATTCCTATGGACTACTTTAAAGATGGCGCTGTTAATCAGAGCAGAATCCCCGACTGTATTTGACCAGTCCTGTTTCCATTTCAGTTTCCCGGGAACGCTATTTTTCCCGCGGATCGAAGCGACCATTGTAATCCGCGTTTCTTTGTACGCAGATTGTTCCAGAATGTTAGCAGAGTCAGCAGTAAGGTCAGAATTTCGGACAGGCTCCTCGATATTTGTTAGATTTGTTATCAGTGTAGATCCACAGTCTTTTATCCTCCCTTTTTCTCATAGGAATTTTTCCACGTAACAGCAGGCATTTTCTTGCTAGGACTCCATCGTGTTTCCCAGCGTATCCTCTGCAAGGTAACTGATCATTCAAATTCTTTCATCCTCCATTAGCAGTCACATCGCAGAGCTTTTTTGATTAATGGTGCATTTTTAAACGGGTTATTCAACAGGCCCTGTTCTTAAACTTCTTTGTTATGGAGATCAGCATTAAGCTTTTCGATACCTCGTAAGTTGGCGAATCATGGTACTTTCTTTTCGCCTCAGGCACATATCTTGCTTAGTATGGTTTCAGCATGTCGGGATATTTCCTTACTTATAGAAAAATTTCTTTTTTTTGTTTTATTCTTGTTCTTTTTTTCCACTAGGTTCTTTTATGATTCACAAGAAAATTCACACTCTCACTAATTGTCGAGCAGATTCAATTCACGTTTAATCTTTGCATGAAAAGACTTATATTTGACATACTTTTGTCAGCATGAACCATCAGACATCAATTGGTATTAGGCGGCAGCACTATTTTTTACAGCACAATGGTGAACGAGAATCCGCGTTTTTGAGCATGTAGTGAGCAAGCAGTTTAGTTTCACTTTGTCAGATATTCTTCACTAGTGCACTGCCAATAGCACTCCTCTTTTGTATATTGAAGGACACTCAAATGAGTACATCCGTTGATTATTTTTTACAGTGGCCCCTGAAGAAGGGAATCATTTCCCGAAATGTATTGGGCATGCCCAACATCTCTCCAAAGGAAGCAACGTTTTCTTCATTTAAACACAAAAGAAAATGTCTTAATGTGAATTTTGGAATAGTTTATTATAGTGTTATGAATTATTTTGCATGTATTCTTTTGTTTTGATGAGAAAGAATTCTGGAACAGTGGGAAATTACCCCATAAAGGAAACTACATGTGTAAAGGTTGTTTACACTATTCGATAGAGTGACACATTGGAGCTATTATTTATCTGAAATGTTATATTGTTCTCGCAGCTGTGTGGCCAGGTTCCAAGTGACAGTGTACACTTGTTATACGACACATTTAGCCTTGAGGGAGGCAGCCTCACTCCTGACCAGCACACCAAAATTTGTATAAAATTGATCAGTTAGGTATAGTGTTAATTTACACAACAAGTGACTCATTACTAGTTTACTACACAAGGTGTGTGCAACACATCACACTTATCATGGCCAGAATGCCAAGCTATTGTTGAAGGGGACTTCAATGGGTTTGTAGACACACCTAGATCACTCTCACCCATCACTCCCAAATACTCCGGCTCATACCACAGTCAAGGCCCTTTGAGACTGGCTACAACACTGGTCCTTCACATTTATTTGGTGTCATAAACACCCACATTCACAAGAGTATTCTTATTACTCAGCAGTCCACGATGTCTATGTTCAACTGGATTGCTTTGTTGCAGACTCTGAACTATTGACAGATGTTCACATGGCAGAATATCTAGGCCAAACCATAAAGGGTCAAAATCCATTGTTGATACATATTACCTGGGGACGAAGCAATACACCCATACCTATGTGGAGAAACCAGCACAACGAACTAGAGGACCTGGTTTTCTGTGCATCGATTAGGGAGTTGTTAGAGCACTATTTTGCTGAAAATGAGGGTTCAACTGGCTCTCACTCCATTTTTTGGGAGGCCTTTAAGCTGACGCTTTGTGGATATTGCATACAGACATCGGTGGGAGCAAGTAAATATATATTGAAAGAAAAGAAGGGGGGGTTTGAGAGGAATTTTACAGTGCAGCATACATCCTCCCGTAATCATATCAAATGGCTTGTGTGTAGTTCCGACACTCATAGGAAGCCTCCGATCCCTGAGGGAACAGCTGGACAAGAAACATGTTGACCGTTATGTGAACCTAAGGTACATTATTTCAAATTTGGTTCCACCACTTTGATTTTAATCTTGACAAGGACATCTAGATAAAATAAATTGAGTTTTGATGTCCCTAGTTAATTTTATATGACTTTCACATTTCTTTCTCCAATCTGCTGTTGCCCACAACGAAACAAATTCCTAGGGCACATGTCTGTTTGTTGAAGCTTTTCACTTCATATCTGGCACGAGAAAAGATCTCTGGCCAAGAGCCCTCTTTGAGGGGCCCGTTGGACATTGCAGCGCCCACCCAATGTGGAGCACAGTCTGATGATGAAGCATGCAACTTCCGTGGGTGAGGGCTTTTGCATCCTACAGAGGATGCTCTGTGAGCAGTGAGAAGCATATTAACTCTCAAGGTGGGTCTAGCTTTCCAAGGAAATATATTGCCCAGCAGCTCGATGCTCTGGAGGGGTGCCTACGAGAGCTTGAGAACAACTCAATTACAGACATTATGTACCCTACTAACTTCTTGAAACTAAAGAGGAGCAAGCTTCTCTGGTTGAACGGCAATGCTGCTTAGACTCCACAGAGTTCCACAACCACAAACATACAGAAGGTTACAAATCGTTAAAACTGCTCACTTGGTTGGCCAACCCAGAAAAGCAGGGATCCAGCCTAACGCAGATTATAAACCTTGAGCTATCTGCAGCAATTACAAGAAACCATTAACAAAGCCTTCCTATGCTACTACAAATGGCTGTATGCTAATAGTGATGCAGGACCAGAGTGTAGCATAAATGCCTACCTTGACGCTATCTCCTTACCTAAACTGGCACATGAGGACAGGGCAGAAGTGGGCACCTAATTTCCTTGCAGGGGGTCAAACATTCTATTTCTCTACAAGCACGGGAAAAAATCCCAGAGGCAGATGGCCTACCACTCAAACTTTATGCTTCCTTACAGATCAGTTGGCTCTTAAGGTTGAGCTACATAACAAAGCATTTGAATGGACGCTCCTTTCCCCTACCACTTAAGAGGCACTCATAACAGGCTTCCTGAAGCCTGGTAAACAACTATCATATTTCCCCCGTCCAGTATTGAATGTGGATTATAGAATATTGTGGAAAATTCTAGCCTACAGACTGCTTCCTTACAAGACACGTTTGGTACACATCAACCAAAACTGGTTTATACCTGGCTGAAACACATCCCATAACATAAGATGATTGTTTTAGATCACGTAGTCCGCCACCTTAGAGTGGCTCAATTCAGCTATACTATCAGTTAGCTGGAGGCTCTTGGCTAGTGTCTTTGACTGCTTTGGGTTGGGTGACAACTTCCACAAGTAGATTAAGGTCCTTTACCACCTGCCGATGGCATGTTATCACCAGCCAGTGATATCAGAGCAATTCCAAGAATATTGAGGTACTAGACAAGGCTGCCCCATCTCCGTTCTCTTTTGGCCTAGCATTAGAGCCCTTTGCAACACATCTGTGAACAGCGGGTAGAGAATGGGGAATTCCAAATGGCATAACTACAACCTATTGCTATATGTGATAGAGGAAGAGACAAGTCGTGTGGAGGTCATTAGGAAGCCGGAGGCCTTTGGCAATGTGTCTCGGATTGAAGTTAATTGAGGCAGCACTAACATATTCCCATTACGACCCAGAGCCCTACGAAAATACGATACTTCCCTAGCAACTCTGCCTAGATGGGAAACCTCCACATTTAAATATTTGGGCATGTAGATTTATCACACCGAAACAGATATTATAGAAGAGAATGTAGGACAGACAATGAGATCCTTGTGCTCCCAAATCACATTTTGGTGTTCTCTTTCTCTCACAACAGCAGACTAGATAGCATTAATAGCAAAATGATAATGCTCCCTTGATTGCTTTACTTTTACACAAATTTACCTTACATACTTTATGGTTTAAATCTCTTTATTGTTTTACAAACAAATGTGCCACCTACATCCAAATGTCAGTGGCTGAGAACTTATGCACACAAATAACGGAAAACAAGACCCCTCCCCCCACAATAAATTAAAGTAGGGTCTCTCACCCCTCCCTTAAACTCCACTCCAATCCCCTGCCACTGAAAATACATATTGAGACCATTCTGTGTCATTCAGGTGCACGCTCCACTTGGGAATGCCCCCATCCCACCACTACCATGCTGGTGTAAAGCTAGTGGGTGTCTACAGTCTTTCAGGACTCCGAGATGCAGGATGTGAGGCGCAATACCCTCAGATACCTGGGGCCTGTAAGTTCCCTGAATTCTTTTGAAAGGAATGAAAGGCATGTGCCCCAGGTCTTCTCAAACTGAATTTCTTTCACCTAAAAGACAGTGGAGATCTTCTCTATTGCCAAGAGTTTCGGTGTAGCCAGTCCCTATACTATGGAACAGTGGCCATTCCCCATTGGACTGTGATGGTCTGTAGAGCTGCACATAAGGCTAAAGCGATTGCTTTCCCCTGGGGGGCATGAAGCAGGTATGTGAGTTCACTGGGTAGACCCAGTAGAGTGTATGACGGAAATGGTGGATATCAATGCAAAACATTGGATTGATGTTGTGGAGGACTTCAGTCCAGTAGCACTGCAGCTTGGGACAGTGCTGCAGAAGGTATGTGAGTGTGCCTGTAAGCCCACGCCTCCTCCAGCATGCTGGAGATTTACTGGGGGACCAGGAGTGTATTCTGGCTGGGTAGTAGTATCAGTAATGTGTGATCTTGACCAATCGCTTCTTTGACTGCTGTACTTGCTGCTGCAGTGCGGGCTCAGCAATATCCCTATGCTCATTCCTCATCAAAAAGCATGTGCTCTAGCTCTCACTCCCATCATTTCTGTGCTGCAGTGTGTGGTATCTTCTAGAGGGTGGAGACTAAGTATGTGTCATCGGAATTGGTGATTAGCCATTTTTTAAAGGATGCGTATCTATAGAAGTCTCTTGGTATGTCGCCCTGCACAGTATCTGCAGACAGTGTAGTGATTTGAGGCTCTGGTATACCATAGCCCTCTCGTAGTTGTTCAAAGAAATCTCCACTACGCTTACCATTTGCTAGTTGTCATGCCTTATAGTCATTGCATGTGTATGCGTAAAGTCAGGGTTGACTATGATAGGGGTCATCAGAGATGGTGTAGGGGTTAGGCCAAGGGGAAGGGCTACACTGTCCGAGGCAGACATAGTTACCTGGATTGCCAGCGAGTTGTACTCCCCCAAGGGCCTGAGTTTCTTGGGCAGACGTATATCCCAGCAATCGACTGGTACGTAAAGCACCAGTATTTCTGAGAGACCTTGTAGTGCCATTCCTCCAGGTACCAGAGTTGGGTTGCTACATAATGGCGTCTGTGCCTCCCTCTGCTGATGGGGCATAGTAATGACACTTGGTGGTCCATGCTTTTTTGCCCTTCCAAGATGAAGTCATAAATAAGTTTCTATATAGTGATAAGTATGCCCTAAGGGGGCTTTAAAGTGTGTGTTTGCATTATCTATAGTAATTTCGGGCGCAGTGTCATTTTGCTGTAAGTACAAGAGGCCTCCCATCTGCCAGCTCTGGAGATCTTTGTGGGAGACATGTAAGACATCTGAGTAGTTATGTACAGCCGTTTGTTCTACAGTGGAATAAAATTTGATACTTAGATAAGTATATACTGTTGCGCCCATGAAAATGAACAGGGGTCTTGATGACATTCCGTCACTCTTTATTGACATTGATCCCCAGTATCTGGGACTTTTGTGAATTGACTTTAAGTCCCAACACTTTTCCAAAAGTTTCCAGTTCATGCAGTAGAGTTGGAAATGTGGTTAGAGGGTTAGTTATCATCAGGAGGACATCATTTGCCTAGAGGGCTATTTTGTGTTCCGTGTTGCCCAAGGTGACTCCTGTAATCTGGGTGTTCCGTCATATGACTTCAGGTAGTGGCTCCATGTACAGGGCAAAGATGAGCAGTGATGGGGCAGCACTATTGTGTCCCCGTCGTATTTAGCAGGGGTCTAATGTTATGCCATTTACCCTCACACTGAACTCTGGCTGCAAGTAGCCACTCATTACCCACCCTTGGAAATTAGGGCCCATGCCTGATCTAGCAATGATCTCCCGGAAGAAGTGCCAGTTGACTCTGTTGAATGCCTTTTCGGCATCTAAGCACAGCAAGAAGGTTGGAGCTTTGTCTATGATATGTAGTATGCATTTTATGTTATCTGAGCATCCCCTTTCAGAGATGAAACCTGTTTGGTCGGGCCCCATCAGGTCTTTCATGTAAGGAGCCAGCAGATAACCGTACTGATGGCTGACTGCATTGTGGGTGTGAGGGATCCAGTTTCAGTAAATGAGTTATGTAATTTAGCCAGTAGTGGAGCCAATTGGGGGCAAAGAGTTTATAAAAGGATGCAGTGTTTCCGTCCAGTCCCGGGGCTTTGACAATACGGAGATTAGCTGTACAGGATATCAGTTATTCCACTGTACCAGGGCTATTCAATGTGTCTGACTGTTGTGTTGTGAGTGTCAGTAGTGCGACCAAGTCTAGATAGGTCTTAATCGCTGTTGTGGAAAGAGGGTCAGGGTGTGTGGGGAAATGGTGTGTATTATACGGTGTGGTCTGTAAAAGTTGCACATTGTTAATTGTTACATTAATTTCGACTAGAGACTCAAGTCAGGCTCAAGTCAGGCTTAATGTAATGAGTTGTTTGATACCTTGGAGTACCAACTTTGGACGGACCGTTCAAGAGTTAGCACAGCTGAGGGAGGGGTCAGTGTGTAACCCGGTACCCACCGAAGGGGGGGCCAAGTCTTTCCACAGTAAAAACGACAGTTTGCGTTTTGACTACCAGAGTACATAAAATACATATTCTGCCCAAGAAACATGCTGCACCCTGCCTTAGGGCTCTGTAGGCATACCATAGGGGTGACTTACACATGTTTCAGAGGGACATCTGACTTTGCCATGGCTTTAAATGGCAAGGTTGGGCTAGCAGTTTGAAACTGCTTTTACAGTCTGCAATGACACTTTGGGAGACTTGTACTTTCGTCATACCTAGGGTGGCACAACCAGTGCTGCAGTCCCTGGGGTGACTCTGTAACTTACAGGCCCTGGGTGCCCTGGGTACCTTACACTAGGGACTGACAGGTAAGTTAGCCTATGCCAATTAAGTATAGCCAATGTAACGTACATGTTTTGGGGTCAGGGCACTGGCACTGAGGTCAAGTTAGCAGGCCTCAGTGCACTCTCAGAGTCGAAAAATCAGCAGCATCAGTCAAGAAACTTGGGGGTCACCATACAAAAGGAAGCATTTCCTTACTGGGTATATAAGAGTGATTCGAAGTAATGGAATGCCTCCACTATTTTGTTTCTGCCTTGTATACAGTGTTTCCCTGGGTGGTGTCTACATGTGAAACACATTCCCGTTGTTGCTTCAGTTAGAGCTTGCAGGCAAGGAATTTGCCCGCTTTGTCTCCTCCAGCGTAATATCATCACTGAAGGCGCAATAATGCATACTCAGCGCTGTCCTAGTCCAGCGCTTTGAGTTGCTGGCACGCTACTGTAAGTTGGCACCAGATTCTCCGCGACCTTGAAGTCTTCTGGTGCTTTTCTTGCTCCGTTACCCTACCCTCCAGTTCCCGCTTCTTAGCCCTCGTATTCACGTTGTCATTAGAAGCGATGGAAATAAATTCCCCCCGAGGTCGGACTTAAGGAGATCCCACAATGTAGCCAGATGGGCCACCGTCCTCTTATTTTGGTTATAAAAATAGTGATCCGACACCGGATATAGTCAACTACAGCAGTATGCTTCAAAAGGCTGTCGTTCAAGTGCCAGTACCTCTGTCGGGGTGTGGGTGGATCATAGAGTGTAAGTACCACCAGGAAAATGATCCGAGAGAGCACATGTCCCTATTTCTTCTTGAAGGGTGCTCACTAAGAGTTGCAGGGTACACAAAAAGTAGCCCAACCTGGCATATGTCGGGTGTGAGGCTGAGTAAAAAGTGTAGTCCTTGCTGGTGTGGTGATGTGTGCACCAAATTTCTGAGAGCGTAGGTGTTGCAGCTGTGTGTGCCCCACTTTAGACAAGGCACCTGTTTTCCCCCACATGTTCCACCGATCAGTCATGGTCAGGATCCACCACCATGTTAAAGCCCCCACCGCCCCCCCACAAGGATGTCCACAACATCATGAACGAAAGCACATCTGGCAGGAGCCTCTCCTGTTTGACATTCGGAGTATGGACATTACTGAGAGTGAAGGTATATGCCTGTAGTTCAATTTGCACTGACAACATTCTGCCCGGTATTTCAGCAATGGTGGACAGGATCTTACCCTAGAACTTTTGGCCAACAGTATGGCCACCCCACCTTTTTGTCGGGACCAGATGATGGTAATTGTCAAGTTAACCAACATGAGCATAGGCGACCCCAGTCCTACTTCATAAGGTGGGTTTCTTGCAACAGGCAGATGTTGCATTCTGGGTCTTTGAGCATCTTGAGGACTATGATGCACTTAGCTGGGCCATTAAGGCTTCCTACATATATGCTAAGAACCCTCACTGACAAAGCGGTCTAATTGTGCTATGGATCCATATGATATGAGCACCGCTATGGTCAGTGAACCTGTGTCCCATTGTGTATGAGTGGTAATGCATGGGTGTCAGAAACATTAACATTAGAAGTCCACCCCCTTGTCCCACCCCTTTAAGTGAACAACTGTACTCAGGGGTTTAGTTTGGTCATTATGATTGGGGGGGGTTGTGAACTTCAGACTTCCCAACAATCACGATGGGACATCTTGTTAAAACACATTATATGAGAAGCCGGACATGAGTGTGGCTTAAGGGCAGTTGAAAGAGAGAGGAGTGCGGATTCTTAGGGGTATTTAAATCACAATATTTTTCAAACTAATCAACATTTTTGTAAGGTCTTCAATAAATAGATGAGATAGAGTTTCTGTGTTTTGTAAGTGTGAACATGTAAAAATCTCAGGTGAAATCTGACTGACACTTCACATTATCCGACTGAAAGCACTTGTACCCAACTATTTACTAGAGAATACATTTTGTAGGGGTTGTAACACCTCATACACACCCCATGGAGCTACGCCCCTGACTGTGCTTAAAACTACTCCTCCCCAACAACAATGTCCAGAGAACAATAGGGCCAAACCTTGGCCCATCATCTACGTGAACAATCTTACCAATTCAATGGTAGTCATATGCCTTCGCTCCATCTTGGCCTCTCCGCCGTCAGCGATGCCCTAAGTCACCTGCCCTACCTTGCAGACCCCTGTATTGCAGTGTGAAACTTGCTGTGAACTCAGGTGCCAGTTTCGAGGTCTTCTGTTTGAAATTTAGCAAGAACCACCCTCCTCTCACATTGTATTTCTTCTTTTGAGGGTTTCGACTTTGTGGGGGGCACAGTAGTCCATCTCCCGGTTTGCCTTGGGGAATGGTCTCCCACAAAGCACCTCGCTGTCCACCTCCAGGAGGTCCAGGATTGATGCTGCTTCTGTTGGAGTGCAGACCGCTTAAGCTTCACCTTCCCAGGTGAAGAGAAAGCAGAAGTGATGTGCCCAGCAGTATTTCATATATTTGCTCTGTAGAAAGGCGGTGACCACTCTGTAGTGTCATTGCAGCTGAAGTATGACTGAGGATAAGTCTTGATAGAGGCGAATTGTGGCTCCATTGAACTGGCTGGAGTCCACCCGGTGGGCCTCCTCTATTATCGCTTCCTTTTGGCTGAAATTGTGGATGCAAGTCAGCATATCCAGTAGGACTGTCTTGTTGCCCACTGTGGGATTGACTGTATGGGTCCTGTCCAATTGTATGTCCGCTATGGCCAGAACTGGGTACATGTGGTGTAGGAGGAGTTTTTCATAGTTCTCAATGTCACCCTTTTCCACCCCAGAGGCACCCCTCGGATATGGATATTAGATCTTTATTAGATCTGTTCTCCAGCTCCTCAGAGTGGCTCTGAAGTGTGAGCTTTTAATTTTGGAGGCGCGTCACCTCCAGCCTGGGGTCTTCCAAGGAGGACACACGTTGCCCCAACTTCCCCAAGTCCTGATGCATATCCTTCAAGTCTTTAGAGATGTCCTCCCTTAGAGTTGATAATTTGTCCAAAAAGTCCTCAATTAACGCTCCAATCAGGGGGCTTTGGCTTGCTGGGTCGACGATTTCTGTGGAGAGGCTTCCTACTCTCCCTGCCTTCCGAGTTCCACTCTCTGTGCAATTCCGGTCTTTTTCTTGACGTTTTAGTGAGCATGTCCATCAGGTTAGCATCTTATTGGGATTTGTGCAGCACCATGGCTAGCGTGGGACAGGCCTTCGGAGTCACTACCTATATGAAGGCCCAGCGAGATCCCCAGACTTCCCCGGGTTCAACCTCTCGTTATGGTCCTCAAATGCAAACCTTCCAGCAAGGGTGCCAGAGTGCATCAGGTCACTCCCGGTGGAGGGACACTGGATTGATGTTAGGTCAAGACAGGCCACTCGCCATGTAGGGGAAGAACCTAGGCTGTTCTCTCAATGCTGGTGATTCAGAAGGCGCAGTCTATCACTTTCGCTCATCCGGGGAACAGGGCCATCCAGGTCCCAGATGCCCCCAACCGGTCTCCCAGAGTGTGGAGCCAGAGTCAGGTCTCCCCTCCGGCCCCATCAGCTGCAGTTGGGGGGGCTCACAACTAGCCATAGATGGGGGCTGTGGCTTTGGCGGCTGGGAGACGCAAGTTGTCCTATGACTGGGCGTCTTCCCACTTTGGTGCTGCTGCAGCCTGAACGGAGAATGTCTGTGTGGTTTTGCCCCCGCTCTCAGTGCGGGAGCACAGTGTCGCTCAAAAATGGACTGGCCCCAATTGATGCAATGTGCGCCCACAGTGCCGGCTCCTCTCCCGCCACATAGGTGGCTAGGTGCTCCCTCCTCTGCCGCGACTAAGGTGGCCAGAGCAGCACAGCCTACAGTGCCTCCCAACAGCAGCTGTGGTAGAGAAGGGCATCTCCAGCAGTTGGACCGGCCCTTTATCCGTGCAGCAAGTGTCCAGAGGCTCGTTGCTGCTGTGGCCGGAGGAGTCGCTAGATGCAGGTGTGTCCGGTGTCTCCCAACACTCCAGACTGCCCTAGCCCTGATGTTGTGGTCTGCTAGGCCTCAAATTTGTGCCTGGCACAAAAAGTGACATCTTCGAAAGCTACCCGGGCCACTAGGCAGTGTGACAGGTGGCGGCAGCTCAGTCTCAAACGGTGACTTCAGAGTTTGAAATGAGGCAGGCGAAAGCTACATGGGGAGGCCGAGTGTGGAACCGAGGAGAGAGGCACCTACTCAACCGCCATCTTGGCAATGCCCACTTATCGACTTTAAAGTGACAGATGAAATGGGGCGAGAGTTCCAGATTTCAAATTATATTGCCTGGTATGGCAAACCCAGTGACTCTTGAGATGGTTGGCCTATTTCAATTTGAGTTAACATGGCAATGCCGCAAAGTCCATTAAATTAGACCAACTGGCTCAATGGGTCCTACAGCCCTCTAAATCGAGTAAAACCCTGCCCAGGCTGCTGACAGTAGCACAACATTGTTACTGGAGGATCCTTCACTGCAAGCCTGCCACTAGCCCTTATACTCCCAATGTACCACTCTCCTTAGTCTTTCCACAACCACCAATGGGGAGAACTAAGGCGACACAATAGGAGTAGGTTGACCTACCAGTATTTGGTGACCTCTTTGAAAATGGAGTGTTAGCCCCCTTTGAAAATGGCCAAGATACGCGCTGTCTGGCAGACCACAAACAAGGAACCACAACCATACAACTGGTTGTAAGCTTAGTACATGGTTATATAGAGAATTACTGACACTATTTCCCCCTCCCCTAACTAAACTTAAGGTCTGCTGGGAGATGGCTTTAGACCACTCTACTAGTGTCAAAGACTGGGTTATATTTGTTGTGTTCCTGAAAAAAGTCTCTTGAAATGCTAGTCTTCAGCAAATGCAATATTATAAATTACACAGAGCATACATGCCCCCCCCCCACCAAGTTACACCAGGATGCAACAGAATGCTGCCCCCGGTGCCAAAAAGTTGAAGTTGACTTTTAGCATATGATGTGTGGTTATCCAGGATCACTGAGTGCAGGCACACGATCCAAGATGTCATAAAGCCAGTTACTACAAAAAGAACAGATGATGGACGGAATGCTGAACAATGCACACATTCACCTCCAGTCACAGATCTGGGTTAAATCCATAGTTTTTTCGCTGACCACGCCACCCCAGTTTGGACAAAGCCATATGCAAATCAGTTATGACCATGCGCCTCATGGGAACAGTCCAGCCCGAACTGCCAGGCCAGGTCCTCCCTGGACCAGAAACAAGCATCTTGGGACCGGTTTCGGGGTATGACCCCTCATTAGCCAGGCTAGCCTGAATCCAGTGGCTCAGTGAGCACGGGATCCATGTTTGGGCATTCCCTTCCCACTTAGGGCAACAAAAGTAAAAAGAACAGATAATGGACAGAATGCTAAACAATGCAAACATTCACCCCCAGTCACAGATCTGGCAGTTTGGGCTGGACTAGGTGAGAAGCATCCCTAATGATGAAGCATGTCTCCATGGTGGGTGAGGGTCTCAAGTCCTGATAGTATAATATTATACAGTTGTGTCTTTCAAACTGTTTAAAATTTCTTGCACTCTCCTTGCTCATTGGACTCACTATATCATAGTTGTTGTCCTCCTAGGGATGATGTATATTGGGCTTTTAACAATTTGCCCTAGCTCCTCTCTTTAGTAGTGATAATAATGGGTATTACCTGGTGTCCCCATGCTTTTCAACTCACTACCATCCCTTTGGTTAAGTGGCCCTTCTAATGTGTGGGTTATCCTATAGCTGCCTGACTTCCGAGGCATAATGAAACATGAGGGAACCTCCCTGTGAAGTATGAAAAGAGGCATCTCACAGACCCAAACAGACTTTCAGGGCAAAAATGATAAGTTGACAAGGGCTCCCAAGACCAGGTGCCTGGGGCTCCGCTGCACCATGGAGGGTGGTTGGCCCTGTGTTATGCCCCTGCCTCACTTCTGTTCTACAGCTCTAGCTGGAGAGATGCCCCTGCCTAATTCCAGTCTGACTTCCATGATCTTATCTATACGCTTTAGTATATGGTACTGAGTAACTTAGGACAACCAATAGAAGGGAATTTCAATTAGTGTATTAGCTTTGTCTGCATAACTTTTCCTGTGAAGGAGTTAAGTCCACCTGAGAACACATAAGGCATGTTTGACTCAACAGCATAGCCCAGTGTGAATCTTTAAACCTAAAGGAGAGAGAAAAGAGACTCGAATATAGAACAATACCACACTGGCTATTTCTTGGTAGCAGGTGCTTCTCACAGAAATGCCCAACCACCTCTAACCGGAAACACACATGAAATGCTGTAGGGAAAGTAACACAAGAGAAGGAGGCAGACATTATTTTTTTTTTAAATGTTCATAGGAGGCAGCCAGGTGCCTATTTCAAGGGACAGGCCTCCTTTGTGAAGAATAGACTGGTACGAGGAAGAGGGATAAAGTAGTAATGAGATAGTTGTATCTGTGAGATGTGTGACCTCAATCCAGAGCCAGACTATGACACATGGAAAGTAGGAGATGTAGGCTACTACAAATTAGTTCTGTTTTGCTGCTGCAGATGAGTGCTCTGAGGACTGCGACTGACGCTATATTAAAATTGGAGCACTTGATCCTATTTTAACAAATTTGTTTCTTTTGGTAATGCCACTACCCAACTCCCTGGTTACCCTTGCAGAGATCGTAGTCACTGCCTAAGATTGGATGGTGCAATACGAGCCTAGAATTAAAATCTTTTGCATGGCTGGTTTGAGTTTCAAATCCGACCCTATAGATCTATAGACTCTGGATTTGTTATCCTGAGCTATTCTTGTCGGTAGATCTATAGAGCCCGAGGGTGTTATCCTAAGCTTGTCAAGTAGACATATTTATAGAGCCTGAATTTGTTATCCTGAGCTTGTCTTGTTTGTAGTTCTATAGACTTTGGATTTGCTATCCTGTGCTTCTCTTGAGGGTAGATCTAAAGTCTGGATTTTTTATCCTGAGCTTGTCTTGAGGGTAGATCTAGTGCCTGGATTAGTTATCCCGAGCTTGTCTTGTGGGTAGACCTATGAAGCCTGTATGTGTTATCCAGAGCTTTTTTGAGGGTACATCTAGTGCCTGGATTAGTTATCCCGAGCTTGTCTTGTGGGTAGACCTATGAAGCCTGTATGTGTTATCCAGAGCTTTTCTTGAGGGTAAATCTATAGTGCCTAGATTTCTTATCTTGAGCTTGTCTTGTGGGTCGATCTATGGAGCCTGTATTTGCCTAA
Organism: Calotriton arnoldi; assembly: GCA_963921515.1. Classification (NCBI taxonomy): domain Eukaryota; kingdom Metazoa; phylum Chordata; class Amphibia; order Caudata; family Salamandridae; genus Calotriton; species Calotriton arnoldi. Next base: position 2,017,119 of record CAWUFW010000540.1, on the reverse strand, counting down.
GCTTGTCTTGAGAGTTGATGTATCAAGCCTAGATTTGTTGTCCTGAGATTGTCTTCCTGTGCCTGCTTTGTTTGGTTTGTGGCAGCTGTCTGCTTGTTAGTATTGTGTTCCCACTGATCTGTATAATTTGAAGGTAATTTTTCTGTCCTTTTTTTACTCCAACTGTTGTTGTATTTTCTCTACAGCACTCCAAGAAACTCCTTCAAATCTAGCGATTAGTCCACGATTATTATTCTCTGTACTTGGGCGCCAATTTACCTCAATGTCAGCAGTGGAATTATGTTTTTTTAACTCTCCATGACATTACAGGGTTGTCCCCTTTGCCTTTCCCTCATTCCTTGTTTACAGAGTCTAGGAAAGCAAGGAGTTGAAACTACAGATAGCACACAGGGCTCTGCGAGTGTCTTCATGTCCGCTGAGACCAGCTGTAGAAGGGCCACTGCCAAGGGAACCAAACGAAAAGACAGCGGAAGCAGATGCAGCACGCGACTGCCCTAGCCGACATGTATGTCTCAGATCCTTCAGGAAGTTACTACATCCTAGTCACAGTGTCTGTTTCTCATTGGCTTGTTTAATTTGCCATTGTTATCTTTGAGGCACATTGTACTCACACCATTTGTACTACTTCTGTGGTTGTTAAAGGGGCCTAGCAATGAAAATAAAAAATAACAGTTCTACTTAGCCGCTATTGCAGCACCAATAGTTACTAACAATATGAATTCTAGAATGTGATTTTGTTTGATGACTAATTGGGTTCAGAAGCATATTATGACATCATTTATTAGATGGCCCCTTTAAAGCCTACCTCAATTTTGGCAATATTGTTTACACCATGTCTCATTCCCTTAGTAATTTTCCATGTATTAAAAATTGTGTTAGGTTTGAGCCACGTGGTAGCTCATTTGTTGTGTTATATTATGCTACTGTGGTGTTGTGGGCCCTGGGCCCATATGGTAATTGAATAACGACACAGATGCCATATGTATAGGTGGTTAACTGGCCCAGGGCACATGCGCCCGGCCCCTTTTATTAGCAGAGTCACCTGACCGGTGACGCCTTTGATGGGTGGGTGTACAGTGTGGGTGCAACACAAGGCGGAACACTAGAACATTTCTAGCAGGACACTACATCCCTCCCAAACTTTAATGGAAAAGAAACAAACAAAAGTCCAACCTATGAAAAAGGCAAACAACAATACACAGCACCAATGAGTCTCTTCAGGCCTTCTGCCAGGCGTTGCTGGAGCTCTGAACCGCATGGTCAGGAGGCTTTAGTCCACTTTGAGATGTAGTTCAGACCGGCCTGGTCTTGCGGTGTTGGAGTCTATTTACGCAGTTCAAATAGCGGTGCATCTGGAGCGGTGGTGGAGTCCACTTTGGAGATCTTTTTGCAGGCGCTCAGGTTCCGGTGGACGGCAAACCCACAAATACTGAGGATGAACTTGGTGGATGAGGGCCTTCCTTGGAGGCGATGATGCTTCCCAGTTCCCGTGAGCAGAGCAACTTCAGACTTGCATATACTACCAAAGAAAGGGAGGCCAGAGCTTTAAAGGTCCAGCACCAAACGTCACTACCTGTCAGGCCTCTTAGATCAGCACTATATCTCGGTGCAATGGGTCTGGGATGTGACCCACATACATCCCAAATAGGTGGTTATGAACCACCACTATCAACAGCTAAAGATTGACCCTGCACCCGAGAAGGATGAGTATTCTTTTATAAAAGTGTCCTAGTACATCACGCTTAAACAATGGAAAAATATATTGAAAATAATTTAGCTTCCCAGAAAAAAGTAAAAACTCATGTATCTTGATTGCAGTCAGAATGAATCTTTTATTGAAAATCACTCGTTCTTTTAAAAGCACCACACAATTGCTTGCCAACGCGTTTCATCCCTCTTAGGACTTCTTCGGGCTTAATCAAAGTCTGTGTCTGCTGTTGATGTTGAAAGTAACTTTAAGCCAACCTTAACAGCTGCGTCGGTGAAACTGTATATTGATCTTAAAGTTTGCGTTGTCGGTATTATACCAGTATATACCGCTAGGCATCAAAAGATAATTCATATATTACGATGATTTGGAGGTAGCCGATGTTTCAAAGTGAAAGCTTACTTATAATTTCGATTCCATAGTTGGAAGTGAGAGTCCAGATCTTTTTCGTATGTCCCCTATTATAGGAGTGGTAGAAATTCTGCGTTATCAATACTGAATCTGTGTGCCCCGAACCTTTGACAAGTAGCGATGTCATACGGTGACTCGGTATGTTCTATTATTTCCAACGAATTAATGAATAAAGTGTCGAGCCTTCTGTGTAGACGCGGACATCTGGTTCCTCCAAAATGTAGGGGGAACATACCGAGTCACCGTATGACATCGCTACTTGTCAAAGGTCACGGGGCACACAGATTCAGTATTGATAACGCGGAATTTCTACCACTCCTATAATAGGGGACATACGAAAAAGATCTCAACTTCAGACTTGCCTCTGCTGCCTGGACTCCCCTCTCACAGGAGTCTCCTGGAGGGCCTTCCTGCCGGGCTGCCATGGGACCGTGTGGACCTCTCATAGGTCGCGCAAAGGCGTAGCTGAGGAAATGCCAACAGGACCACAGCCAAATCGCTCATGCAGCCGCAAAGGGTGGTGTCTTAGAGTCTGTGTGCTCTCGCCGTCAGGACTCAGGTTCACATGCCTCTATCAGATGGTCTTTAGGAGACCAGTCTCTGTCTGCGACCTCCATGCTTCCTGGTGCCTGTCGTGGAGCTGCTGCTACGCATTTCTCCGGTTGGGATTCCCCTCTCACAGGAACTCTATTAAGGCCCTTGCCCCTGGATTGCCACGTGACTGAGTGGGCTGTGCCGGCCTCTTGTAGGCTGTGCTGAGGGGTTGCAGCAGAACTCCCAACAGGGCCATGGCCAAGCCTTGTGTAACCCCACGGGTGGATAGTCGAATGTTCGGGTATGCTCTTCTTCAGCAGGTCTCAGGTTTACGGGGGCACACAGAATGTTCCTGGGTGGCTTGCCTCCCACCGTACCAGAAGTGTCTCGTTGAACTCCAGATGTCTTGAGCATTTGGATCCACTCTGGTGGTTCGATGCTCCTTAGATGTTCTTGGTAGTGATGCACCTGGATAATGAATACGATAATTTTCTTACACTTGGGCAACAGGCGGCGATCTCTTGCTTTAGGTGACACTGTGGAGTGAGGAGGACTAGAGGGACTTCGTGGCCACTTACAGTTATCTTCTGGCAGATGCACTTGCTAGACGTGATGCCATTGATGGCAAGCAGCCAGTGACAGGTGAGTGGACGGTCGCACTGTGAAGCGTGGGGCCTGGATGCAGATCGTGATTGCTAGCGGCTTACCGTTGGTCCTCCCACGGAGCTGTCTCCAGTGACGTCTCTGCACCCCGGTGGCTGGCTTGTGTTGATGAACACCTTCTCTAGTGCTGGCACGAATCCTCTGTCTTATCGCTCGTCTCCCTTTTCCCTTGCGTGCCTGTGGTGGTTGTTCGCCTTGTGGCATTGTGCCACTCTCCCTCTTTGCAGTGTGGCGTCCTGCCACGCTCTTCTCCTCCTTCCGACCAGGTTCCTCACTCTGATGTGGCGTCCTGCAACCTGTCTCATGTTTGCGCCACATGGACATCTCGCTGGTCGTGTCCAGTTCTTAGGACTGTGTCTTTCTTTGCTGCTGACCTATCGCAGATCTGTTCTGTCAGTAGGACTTGCTTCTGCTCCTTTTGGACCTTCTGCAGGCCCCATCCCCTTCTCAGGGATTTTCACGGTGCTCCTCTACCAGGATGGCAGGTCACCTTCTTCGCTTGAGGGCGTCATGCTTGTGCCTCAAGCCTGCGCTGTCATGGAGCAAGACCACTGACTCATTGTCAGTGAAATTGCTCTCCCACCCTCGCAGCTCCACCATTAAGTGAGGCCTGCCCCTGCACTCTCGAGTGTTGGTGATCGAGGCCCTCCTCCACCCGCAGGTTTCCTGCGCCTCATCCCTGGTGGTCCAGTGGACCTCTGTCTCCTTCCTCTAACTCTGCTCTTTCACTCGTTTTTCTACCCTTTTTTATCTTTCACCTTTCTGCACTTTTCTGCATCTCTGCTCTTTTGTGCCTTATTTCTGCTCATTTTCCCTTCCTCTCGCTCTGCCCTTTCACTTGTTTTCACTCGTTTTTCTACCCTCTTGTATCTTTCACCTTTCTGCACTTTTCTGCATCTCTGCTCTTTTGTGCCTTATTTCTGCTCATTTTCCCTTCCTCTCGCTCTGCCCTTTCACTAGTTTTCACTCGTTTTTCTACCCTCTTTTATCTTTCACCTTTCTGCATCTCTGCTCTTTTGTGCCTTATTTCTGCCTATTTTCCCTTTTTTCTTTATCCCTTTACCTTTCCCCGCCGCTGCTGCCCCCGCGGCCCCTCCCCCAGCGCGACCGGCCCAATCCAGCTCCCCTCCCCGCTCCCGCCTCCCAGCTGTCCAGACCTCCTCGACCCCTACTTAATGGCGGCCACTGCGGGGACAGGCGAGCAAGACCACTGACTCATTGTCAGTGAAATTGCTCTCCCACCCTCGCAGCTCCACCATTAAGTGAGGCCTGCCCCTGCCCTCTCGAGTGTTGGTGATCGAGGCCCTCCTCCACCCGCAGGTTTCCCTGCGCCTCATCCCTGGTGGTCCAGTGGACCTCTGTCTCCTTCCTCTAACTCTGCTCTTTCACTCATTTTTCTACCCTTTTTTATCTTTCACCTTTCTGCACTTTTCTGCATCTCTGCTCTTTTGTGCCTTATTTCTGCTCATTTTCCCTTCCTCTCGCTCTGCCCTTTCACTTGTTTTCACTCGTTTTTCTACCCTCTTTTATCTTTCACCTTTCTGCACTTTTCTGCATCTCTGCTCTTTTGTGCCTTATTTCTGCTCATTTTCCCTTCCTCTTGCTCTGCCCTTTCACTAGTTTTTCTACCCTCTTTTATCTTTCACCTTTCTGCATCTCTGCTCTTTTATGCCTTATTTCTGCCTATTTTCCCTTTTTTCTTTATCCCTTTACCTTTCCCCGCCGCTGCTGCCCCCGCGGCCCCTCCCCCCCCAGCGCGACCGGCCCAATCCAGCTCCCCTCCCCGCTCCCGCCTCCCAGCTGTCCAGCCCTCCCCGACCCCTACTTAATGGCGGCCACTGAGCGGCCGCAGAGCGGCCGCGGGCGCGCCACTGGCGCGCCGAAGGCGTGTCAAAGGCAAGCCCGTCTGCGCCCGTCCGCGACCAGCGCCAGGAACCCTGGACCTCCGCCTTGCCAACGCTACGACCCAGCAGCACTCCACGCACTCAACCCAGGCCGCAACAACAACTGCAAGCTAGCATCACCAGCCGACTCCCACGGACCCTTCAGCTGTCACCGCTGCCGGCACACCTGCAGCACCGCCAAGAACACGGATCCAGCACAACCCGCCCACAAGAACACAACCGAACCGAAGACCCTGCAATGCATCCTCCTCAACGTCCGATCCCTCCACAAACACGCCACAGAAATCTGGGACCTCCTCGACAGCACCACCCCAGACGTAGCGTTCTTCACCGAACCTGGACCAACACCACCTCGGGACCGGACATCGCCATCACCATTACCCAAGGATACAAGATCTCCAGGAAGGACCGCCCCACCCGCCCAGGAGGAGGAATCGCCATTGTCCACAAATCCAGCCTCCGCCTGAGCACACTCCCTGACGAGCCCACAGAACTGATGGAACACCTTCACTTCAAGATACTGGCCAGCCCCACCGCCACCCTCCGAGGAACCCTCATCTACCGACCCCCTGGACCCCGCGGACCCTTTGCCAACTCCATCACGGACATTATCTCCCCGCAGGCCATCGCATCCACCAACTACACCCTGCTGGGAGACCTCAACTTCCACCTCGACAACCAACTGGACCCCAACACCACATCCCTCCTGGACAACCTCCACAACATTGGACTGCGCCAGATCGTGACCGAGCCCACGCACTCAGCAGGACACACCCTCGACCCCCTCTTCACTAAAGGAAACTCCATCACCTTCAGCCACACCACCGAACTCCCATGGACCGACCATCGTTGCGTCCACTTCACCTTCAGAACACCCACCATCCACAGACACCAGCACCTGCTTCCACGAAGAAACTGGACCAAAATCACCGATGACCAGCTTACCTCCTCACTCAACAACTCCACCCCAACCATCGCGGAAAACGACGACCCCAACACCGCAGCCCGAACCCTGCATAGATGGATCTCGGACAGCACCAACACCATAGCCCCCTCAAGAAAAACAACAATACCCGCGCCAAGAAAGCCAGATGGTTTACCACCGAACTTCGAGAGTCCAGAAGCACATGCCGCCGCCTCGAAAAGGCCTGGAGGAACACCAAATCCACAGAAGCCCACGACAACTTCAGAGCCGCCACCAACGCCCACCATCAACTCATCAGAGAAACGAGGAAAAAGCGATTGAAGACAGAATCTCCACCCACGCGCACAACAGCAAGGAACTCTTCAGCATCATCAAGGAGTTCGCCCGACCCACTAGCGAGTCTACCGACATCCCTCCCTCACAAGACCTCTGCGACAAACTCAGCACCTTTTTCCACCACAAAATCAAGAGCATCTACGACAACTTCGACGAAGACAACCAACACACTGAACCCTCACCAACCACCCCCGACACCCGGAAACCAGCGATTGACGACTGGACAGCCCTCACCACCGAAGACACACTGAAGACAATGAAGTCAATCCACTCAGGAGCCCCCACGGACCCCTGCCCCCACCGCATCTTCAACAGAGCCGCCGACACCATCGCACCCATGCTCCGCCACACCATCAACCGCTCCCTGGCGACCGCCTCGTTCCCTGACGACTGGAAACACGCCGAGGTCAACCCCCTCCTAAAGAAACCCTCAGCGGACCCCACCGGCCTCAAAAACTACAGACCCATCTCCCTGCTTCCGTTCCCAGCGAAAGTCATCGAGAAAGCCATCAACAGCCAACTCGCCACATTCATTGAAGAACACAACATCCTCGACTCCTCCCAATCCGGCTTCAGAAAAAACCACAGTACGGAAACCGCCCTCCTCGCCGCAACAGACGACATCCGCACCCTACAGGACAAAGGAGAAACAGTAGCCCTCATCCTCCTCGACCTATCAGGCGTTCGACACAGTCTCCCACCGCATCCTAATACGCAGACTCTACGACGCAGGAATCCAGGACAAGGCCCTCGACTGGATCTGTTCCTTCCTCTCCGGCAGGACGCAGCGGGTCAGACTCCCCCCTTTCCTCTTGAACCCCACACCTACCACCTGCGGAGTCCCCCAGGGCTCCTCCCTCAGCCCGACGCTCTTTAACGTCTACATGGCTCCACTCGCCCCCATCGTCAGAACCTACGGACTCAACATCGTGTCATACGCAGACGACACCCAGCTCATCCTCTCCCTATCCAACGAGCCCAACACCGCCAGACGCAACTTTCGAGAAGGCATGGAAGCCGTCGCCAAATGGATGAAAAACAGCTGCCTACAACTAAACACCAACAAAACAGAAGTACTCATCATGGGCCCAAACCCCGATGCCTGGAGCGACACCTGGTGGCCCCCTGCCCTCGGAAACCCGCCAACCCCCACGGACCACGCACGCAACCTGGGAATCATCCTGGACTCCGAGCTCAAAATGGACCGCCAGATCAACTCTGTCTCGTCTTCCTGCTTCCACACCCTCCGCCTCCTTCGTAAGACCTTCAAATGGATCCCCCTCGAACACCGAAAGACCGTCCACTCACGCCCTGGTCACCAGCAGACTCGACTACGGCAACGCACTCTACGCCGGAATAAACAAAAACTTCACCTGCAAACTACAGAACATCCAGAACGCCGCCGCAAGACTGGTCCTCAACCTGCCAAAACACTGCCACATCTCCCAGCACCTGTGCACACTCCACTGGCTCCCTGTTGAGGCGAGAATCACCTTCAAGATGCTCACCCACACACACAAGGCCCTCCACGGCACCGGACCAGCATACCTGAACAGCCGACTCAAATTCCACGCACCCCAAAGGACCCTACGATCAGCCCAGCTCTCCTACGCCGTGGTCCCCCGCACCAGAAAGACCAGATCGGGAGGCCGCTCCTTCTCCTTCCTCGCGGCCAAAGCATGGAACGCCCTTCCGCTCCACCTCAGACAGACAACATCGCTCCCCATCTTCGCAAGAAACCTCAAAACCTGGCTCTTCAACAGACCCCCTCCTTGATGGATGGAACCTGCACCCCCCCACCCCTAGCGCCTTGAGACCCTTACGGGTGAGTAGTCGCGCTTTAACAAACCCTGATTGATGGTGCTTGCTCCTGTCTTCGTTCAGGCATGCTTGGCATGGTTGGTCACTTCGCGTGACATGCTCCTTCTTACTTGCAGTGCGATGTGCCATCCGGCCACGTGTCGCATGTCTTCAGGGCACATGCGGTGGTGGCTGCTTGCCACTTAAAGTGTGTGACTTTCCTCTTGCCTGTCTTGGGCCACTGGTGACTCTGTCTTGAGGCAGTGTGAGGGATGACACTGTGCTGTCTTTGGCCCACTGCAGGGCTTCACTCGTGCAGTGGAGATGTGGAGGCTCTCCTCGCTGCCTTCAGCATTGCTTCTTCTCTTTGGAGAAGTCTCACTCTCCTGGGCGCCTGCCCATTCTGTCAAGTTCACTGGTACAGCCTGCAGAGCACCTCTGTCCTCGTGCGCACAGTCCTCTTCGTGGGCGCCCTCTTCTGGCACTTGGTGTGCCCGTTTTGTAGTTTGCAGTGGTGTCCGTTCACCATGGGGGACATGCGGTGTACTCTTCTCACTTGCAGTGGCATCAGACAGACACTGGGGGGGCATGCACAGTGCACGTTCTTCTTGCACTTCTTATGGGGCACGCTTGGCTGTCTTTGGTGACCTTACTTCCGCTGGACCCTGTTTGGCCACTTGACATTTCTCTTGGCTGAGGTATCTTTGTACTTCTTGGGACTCTTTGCAGGGGTTATCGGTCTCTTTCTCTCTTGCAGCAAGCGATGGGCAGTCAACCTAGGGCCTGTGGTGCTCACTTGGTTGGTCAATGGAGCTCAAGGCGGCTGGGCAGTGACTCTCACCTCTGCTGGATTCTTAGAAGGGCTTTTGGGTAGATAGGACAGTCTCCTCTGCCTAGGGAGACTAACACTGTCTGTTTCTCATTGTAGTGGCAGCAGGCGGCCACCAAGGAAGTCACGTGTGGTGCTCACGGCTTCCTCTCAGTCTTTTTCTCTCTGATTCTGCCACTCAGACACATGGCATCATCTGTTATGCTTCATCAGGGGTTTGCCTCGCCCTGACAGCATGTAGCAGCAACAGGCTGCTCCAGTCGTCCAGGGGTCCCATTTAATGTTCCGCGGCCCCACTGTAATCTTCAAGGCCTGGGCACGGTGCGGTGGGCGACCTCTAGGTGGCAGTGCAATGATTTTCTTGGTGCCACCGCAGTTTCACTGTCTCTGCGGGAAATGTCACCCATGCAGGCACTGCCATTGCCAGTACGTGGCGGGTGATTGCAGCTCTGGGTGCAGAGCTGCATGCGGCCGCTAAGTGGTGCTGTGGGCACTTCTCCCCAGCAGGTTTTCTTATGCTGCGGGCTGGCAGCACTGCAGCAGCGTGTGTACACTGGGGCTGCCACCCAGTCACGGTGCGCTGGACAATCAGTATGTGGCACTGTGGCCACGTGCATGGGAGCCACGGCAGCTCACTCCGTGTCCAGCCAGCGGGGCAGGCCGGCACCCTTCTTCCCTGTAGCCTCCAGGGCTGCAGCACGGTGGGCCCATTCTTCACAACCCCGTGGGTGCTGCAGGAGACAGACGCAGCCTTGCGGGGAGCAGGGTCACACAGCGGGACTTGTCTCCTTTCTGCTTCGGGCAGGGCGATGTGTTTCACTGCTGGCAGCCGACTCGCCACACTGCTCTTGATTCAATGAGGCATAGGGGGCCGCTTTGGTGGGTAAGTGTAGTTATGTCACTCACGCTAGCGCGCTACAGGTACTGCAGGGGTAAGGTTCCAATTTCTGTGCAGCAGGGTTTATGCTTTACTGCCACACTAGCCTCATGCAGGGCACTTACTTGTCGGTTTGCTGGGTGCTTCAGCCACCATTCCACTCAGGCCGCAGCAGCTTTCCTGAGGCTGCGGGCCCTTTTAGCTCATGCGGCCGCTGTGGGCACTTTGCCTGTTCAGCTTGACATTCAGGCAGATATCGGCTCAGTCTTACAGTGAGCAGAGTGCTGACTTGTGTCGGGTGAGGTACCACATACATTCATAGCAGCCGTCGGTGTGATTGGCTGTACTGTATGTGCCCTTACGTGCTCATTTCTGCGGTTGACTGCAACAGGCCGCTTTATTTCCAGTCACTTGCAGTGGCGCAGCGTGGTGCAGTAGATGGCCGCCCTGTGGCGCTACGAGTGCTTCTCTTGGCGGTCTCTGCAGTACTGCAGGCCATGCCTTATCATGCGGGCACTGTCCTTGTCGCTGTATGGGAAGTGACACTCACACGGGACACGGCCACGGGCCGATCCACACTTCCCTCACCTGCGGGGAACCAATGGGCAGAGATCCCCACTCCTCACACCTGTGGGCACTTGGGCTGCCAGAGGGCAGACGCAGACTTCTCGCCCTTCGCAGGCGTTGCAGGTGCAGGAGGGAAGATCCGCTTCGTGCAATCTGGGTCATCAGCGTTAAAGCACCTCGAGCACAGCGCCTACTGCGACACTTTACCTCCTTGTCACTGATCTAAGGCTGCAGAAGTATCGGCATGCAGGCAGCTGCAGAATTTTTACCGGTGGGCACCGGTGCACTCATTGGGCACTTGTCTTCTCGCCCAGTCTTGCCTCAGTAGTCTTCGCGCCGGCAGCAGGTGAAGGGGGGTGCCCTAGACATGGGCTACTCCTCCCCCCACGAGAAACAGCTAGCCCGCTGCCATTATACACGCAGGGTCAGACCCGCTTGTCGCCAGTGTGGTGCTACTCGAATAACGACACAGACGCCATATGTATAGGTGGTTAACTGGCCCAGGGCACGTGCGCCCAGTCTCTTTTATTAGCAGGGTCACCTGACCGGTGACGACTGTGATGGGTGGGTTTACAGTGTGGGTGCAACACAAGGCGGAACACTAGAACGTATCCAGCAGGACACTACAACTACAAGAATTTACACAGCGCATTTCTATGGTCAAGAAGTGCCTTTGGAATATGGATGCTCTTGATAAAGGGTTGTGGGCTTTCTCGTTAAACTGTCATGGTGGTTCTGTGCGGACAAGAGGGGCGGTTTCTAGTGGAAATCTGGCCTTTCACGATACTTAGTTTGTGTTTCGCCATTTACTAGGAAAAGCTAATCAAGTACAAAATGCTTTTGAGTAACCAGCACAAGCGGTTTTCTAAAACACTCTTTAGGGAACGCAAAGCAATGATGCACTTGCGATGAAAGTCACCTGCAACCTACCAACACGCGTGACAGAAACTATGTGAGTGCTTACAAAAGCAGGAATCTTGGCGAGCTACTATAGGCCAATAAACAGGACCTACGCAAGACGTAATGTAAACTCCACGGGCTACGATAGGCCAACAATTGGGAACTACACAAAGCGTAATATAAATTTCGCCAGCTACGATTGGCTAAGCAATAATAATCGGGAACCACACAAAACGTAATATAAGCTTTCCATAGCTCTAGTGTCGTATCTTGTCAGTGAAGGAAGGATAGGGCTGTTCTGTGTAGTAGTTGGTGATGGTTTGTTTGAGCAGTGTTTTTACTCTCCAAATCTGAAGGTAGACCATTCTACATTGAGTCCCATGTCTGTTTCATGTACTAACTTTAAACTGTACCGGGGAACCGTAAAAACTCGATTTCTTTACCGAGTTCAGCTGGAAAGTATTAATATCTCACCGACTTTACGTCTGCAGGGATTTTGTTGTTCTTTTGCACATTTTCTGATATGACACATACATTCTGATAATGAGAGCAAACTGTTTTAGTTAAATATGCTTAGCACAAGAACACATATATAAACGGCAAGAGCGCCAAAGATGTTACAGCTGTGTCACCGATAAAATACATCTCATTGGTTGTGTGAACAACATAACACCTAAGCAAGTAAAACATTCTGCATGAAAGCAGCCTTCCAAACACCTCAAGCACTTATAGTGGAACCATAAATCTCTTGTGGAAGTTTCTCTCGATCAATTAAAAGTTTGTTATGCACGACCCAACGGACAATATAGCTTCTTGGGGAAAAAATAACGGAAGAAATTCTACATGGTTAAATCAAAACACTAAGAAAAGACAAGATACACCAAAACCCATTTCAAAGATGCAACTAGAATCAACAGCATCTTTGCCTATAGCAAGTTAGTTGAGAGCTATAAAGCAAAGACCAGCAGCTGGATAAAGAATGAATCATTTGATATTAGACACCGAGGGGCAGATTTACAAGAAAGTGACGCATCTGTAGAGATGTGTCACTTTCCCTGCGCCACTCTGAGAAACCCTTGCGCCACCATGGATGCGCCGAGGCACCATGGCGCAAGGATTGACAGATGCGGCAGAAATTCTGACGCATCTGTTGGGGCAAAAGTCACGCATTGCTGAAGTCGTGTCACAAGCACGGCACAACTCCAGCAATGCGTGTTGAGGCCTATTCCCACTACACTGCGTCACTACTTACGCCTGCTTCAAACAGGCGTAAGGTTTTGACGCAGTGGCGTCCTAAAAGTGGCGCAGTGAAATCATGTAGATTTCACTGCATCACTTTTACGAGGCCTTCCTGCGTGGGAACTCCCACCTTGCATACATTATACCTGACGCAGGTATAATGTGACGCAGGGCTTTACAACGTGAAGCATCTCCCTAGATGCATCACTTTGTAAATAGGCCGCATTTTTTGCGCTGCTGTTGCGTCAAACAATGTGACGCAATGGCGGCGCAAGGGGCTTGCAAATCTGCCCCCTAGAATTTTCACTACAAATTTAGTCTGTCTTGGTCATAGGACTTTTTCAGCTTCCCCCGTCTAGGCAGGTAATGTCCTAAGTGCGTCGATGAGTGTAAAGTTGAGATACAGGAGCACAGAAAGGTTTGTGAACAGGTTTTATTCTCCATACAATGCCAGAACAGCACATGACACCCAGTGGCATGAATACCTCTGCAACCGACTCCCCTCGAATCCTGCCCCGTGTCACCACCCATGAAACACATCTATCATCCCCCGTTCTACATACCATCATAACACACCTTCCCCCTTTACCCACAAACAAAAAAGCAAAATATCTAAATATATAAAATAGCAATGAACAGATAAGGAGAATGATTAACAAACAACAATAATTAGCTTGAAACGATAAATCAACGCATGCACTTATACATAGGCACAGTGAATTTAAGACAAAATATAATCCTTCAAATGTTTTGGAACAGAAATACACTTTTGACAATGATGAGTTTACAGAACTTTCAACATTTGACGCTTTGGACAAATCCCTATCACCAACTGACTTGATCAGCTGTACTAGTTATAAACTCACCGCCATCAAGCCACCACAGACACACCCCAGAATCACCACTTTTGTCTCCACCGTCATCCTTAGCCCTGGCCACACATTTCTTATTCCACCACTTCCTGTTTTCCACCATGACAGCATGCTTCAAAACTTTAACTACACGTGTGCTAGGGTAAAAGTTTGAATTCCTCCTTTTTGAACCTAGAGGCTTCTTGATCTTCACAAGTTCTCCCACACAAAACTCAACTTCCATTACTCTTTTCAAGTTTTGACTTACTCTGGGATTCCGTCACCCTCTGATACACCGCTTCCAAATTAATCTCCTTGTCTCCCGATCTCGATTTCTCCAACACCCACTCAGGGGACAATTCATAGGGGGACTGCCTCCCTTTTAGCAAAATAAATGGGGCTACCTCAGTCGTAAATGTGGAGTATTATGATATCTCCACAACCTCTCAGAGACCACTTCACCAACTTTATGACCTGAACTCACTGCCAACTGAATGGTATCTTTCAACATCCTGTTGACCCTTTTCACCATTCCGTTACCTTGGGGACTGTATAGGGCAGCAGTCAAATGCACATCTGAAACAACTATTGGTTGCTTGGGTAGGTGTTTTAACTACGAATTTAAATGCAGTCATGTTGCCAGATTTCATTGCTATAGCATTAACATTTTGTAGCTCTGATGTTTTGCAAATCTGCCTAGTTCCTTTGATGCCATAACCGATCTGTAAATCCCTTTGGTAATCTCCAATGTTTCTTGTAGTGTGGGATTCCTACAGCAAAGCAGTTTTTCTTGTGTTCTCCTATCAAAGCAATTAACAATTTGATCTCTCAAGTTATTATCCAGATTTCCATTGAACTCGCACATGGCTGCCAAGATTCTGTGTTCAGGTAGAAATCTATCAATAGATTCATGTTATTGTTGTTGCTGTGTGAAAAATCTGTGTCTTTCTCCTATTATGCTGGGGTCTTCCTTACAGTGATTTTGTAATCTATGAACCGCTTCTTCATACACATCCTCACTCATCTGAACTTGGAGGCACCACCATGGGCAAATCGTCAAATATTCTCTGCTCCTCTAAGCCTAGCAGAGGGGACTTTTGAACTTTGAAAGTGATGGGGTGTAAATAAGTAAGAGAATGAATTTGCTCAATACTTTGTAAAGTGTTTGCATACCCTTTTGCAACATCCTCCCAGGGAACATAGTGGAAAACCTTTCCATGTACTATTATTCTGTTTTTGATATTGCAATGTTCGAAATTCCACCTTTTTTGCATGATGCTTTCTTCAGAAAGGATGAGGTTAAAAAGTTTTCCTTCTATTTTTTTTATACCATCCTTCTTTCTGTAGTTGGTCTCTCTCAATTCTTCTGCCACCATCCTACTGCGGTTTTTCTCCATCCCTCCTCTACTATAATCCCTCTCTATAGCCTGTGTCATCTATGCTCCTTCTCAGTAGTTTGTATCTCCTCCACTTCTCTCCTATACTTCATCTCTTTTGTCTGATTTGTGGACTTAACTTTACTATTCTTTTTTGTAGAACCATTATCTCTGTCTCTCTGTCTCTTGTCTTTCCTCTGCTCTGCCTCCCCCTCTCTGCTGTGGGTTTCACTCTCTCTTATTATTTCATTCTTCTCTGCTGTTTGTCTCTATTGTGCTATTCTGCCTCTATACAGTCTCTCAATATTGGTCTGCTCTCCACACTATGTCTCATTTTCTTAACTTCATCTCTACTATCTTCCCTATCCTTTCTGTCTGCAGTTTGCCCACGGCAATCCTTTCTCAGGGCAGTCTATCTCTCTGTGCTGCTCAGCTATCCTGTCTCTCAGGAGTCTCTCTCTTCCTAACTCTTTGTAATCTGTCTCTCAGTATCACCTCTGTTTCCGTTCCTCTCTGCTGTTGCTCTTCTCCTATCCACCTTGTATGTTCTGTGTCTCTTACTGTCACTTGTCCCTCTAAAGTTTGACATTTACTTCTCCTCTCCTGGTAGTATACTATGCTGCCGTCTGCGGTTCTCTCACAAGCCGTTCTTCAGCTATACAATCTCCCTTCCTGCTGCTCTTCTTCTTTATGTTCAGTGTCCTCTCACCCTTTCTCTCAATGGCCTGTCACTGTGGCACTGTACCTAAGTTCCGTTAATGCTCTCACATGCACTAGCCCATCCATGTTAATTTTATTTCATTTCAAGACTGAAGGCTCAGATTATTGCTTTTCTTTCTTTTACTCCAAAAAAACACAGTAGCCAATGAAAATTGTTTCAACATTATAAAAACTACATTTACCATGATACAACCACCAATCATGGTCCAGCAGTCCATATAAGAGTCACCATCGTCATCTTAAGAGCCTCTTTTCTTTGCTGCTCTCAGCTGAGATAAGTGGCACTTCTTTTCTGTTATTGGTTAATGTATAAATGGTATATTGTAAGTTGTATATCGTTCTTGGCTAGCACCTTCCCCGCATGCTCGCGCCTCGGGTGAACGATCTGCCTATTTCTTTACCCCGACTTCGGGAGGCTCTTTGTGTTTGCAGCTACGAGCGGTGAGCACTTCTCTCTGCGGTCTCTGCCGCACTGGTGTCTACCGTCCTCCCGCCTTTGGGAGCAGTTCTTGAGTTGCCTTTGTTTTTTTGTTTTTTTCCCTTGCTCTTCAGAGCGTTTGTTATTGCGGTCTCCCACGTGACAGTGATCAGTGCCTTCCCTAATATCGGGCCCAATAGTTACATTGAGCCTGGGTGGACGGACGTGCATAGCCCAATTGGGCTGGTTTTGGGCGTTTTTGTGCTACGCACAGTCCTATTAGCATTCCCTCCTCGCTGTAGCGTTTATTCAACGCTCGGCTTCCCACTGCCTAGTTGACTGCAGGGTGATCCTGATGCTAGCTTGGCTGCAATAATAAAGGCTGCCCTGTAGAGCGAGTGCATGCTCAATTAAATCCTTTGTCTCGTGAAATCCTGGACTTCTGGGTCTGCAATAATTTGTGAATACAGCTGATACTGAGGAGCTAAGTGCTAGAATAAATGTTTGATCTGTGTGCACGTGGGGTGGCTCCCCCCGACTGATCCTTGGTTGGATAGACTTGGCATTTTACTCTTCATATAATAATGAATATCATTGACAATGGAAGATTGGGTTCCCTTTGAGGAGGAGGAGTACAAGTCCTAGTATGAGGAACAACAGGGGCCCCTTTTGAAAGATAACTTAGTTGACACTCTGGATGCTTCTGTCCAGCAGTCAGTCAACAGGGCTATTGAGACTGCTGTTCCCATTACAGTGAATCAGGATCTGGCTGCTGCACTAAACCTATCACTGGGCAATTAGAGAGTTTTGCGAAACGACATGGCTATCAAAATCCACCACCACCGAATCCCCACGCAGGATCTTCGAAGGCACTCAGTAAAGCTAAAGCCAAGTCTTCAGATTGGCCTCACGCAAGAGTTTTGGCTAATCTTCCTCAGGGTCATTTGGGTGACCATGGTTATTCAGTCCTCTCGTCTTCCACAAGTGCACCGCCCAAGCGCAAAAATGGGAATCATACTGATACGAACACTACTGATACGGACTCTACCCAGTCAGATCATGGTGAGTCGCCTAAGAAGAAAAAGGTGAAGAAATCTGCCTCAGCTAAGCCACGTGTCCCTGTCCTGAGTCCCTCCAATCCCTTTACATTCAACCCTCAGGATATTGTCCATCCATATTCATCTGATTGGGCCCCTGTTCCCGAAGTGTCAGAGTACCTTCATGAGAATCTGAGGCGGGGTTTTGATAAGAAGGTGTGCAACCGCCTTTGGGTGGAATGCCCCAGCCCGGACATTCATGATAAGGTCACAGAAACCCCAGCAATAGACCCAAGCATGCCAACCTTCTTGAAGAAATTTGCGAAGGATCTGAAAAAGGGTATTGACCATGCCTGGCGCGGCTGTCAGGATAAGTTACTGGCCTTGCCTGGGCCTTTGGCAAAGATTTTGGAAATGACCTTCGTGGCCAAGGAGACGGCTACTCCTGTGGATCCCAATATATTGGCTAGCTGAACCCAATGGGCTATATATTTATTGGGGAACGCGAATTGCGCTGTGTCAACTGAAAAGCGTAAATTGCTCCTTATGCGCATGGACTCTAATCTTACCGAACTCGCTTCAGCCGAAGCGGGTCCCTTGGCTGAGGGCAATCTCTTTGGCAATAAATTTATCAGAGATGTGTCTAAATATGTGGGTACCTTTACATCACAAGATAAAGCCCAATCCAAATGGGTCTTCCAGGTTGGCCTTTTTAACCATGCTGTGCGAGGCACGGGCCGCTCGCCAGGCTGTTACTAGTATCAAGAGCCCCCCAGAGGTGGATATGGTCGAGGCAGAGGTGATTGGGCTTCCACCAGGGGTGGCACCTTCTACTCCACCCACAAAGATTCTCCAGGCGCCGTTTCAACCGAGGCGGACATATTGCAGGATTTCATCCCAGAATTCAGATATGCCTTTGGGTGGTCGTGTTAAGTTTTTCCTTCACAATTGGAGGACTCTACCTCAGGATGCATGGGTTTTGCAGACGGTTCAGGGGTTTCATCTGGAGTTTTATCAGACTCCTCAACCAGTGTCCCCCCCTCGGCAGTTACTTTTTTCCCAACAAGTGTGCTCTTTTATAGATGCAGAAATTGAGGATCTTCTGTAGAAACATTCGGTGGTGGATTGGGACGACAGTGCCCACTGTTTCTGCAGCAACATCTTCTTGCTTCAGAAATGGGGCGGTGGTCACAGATTGCTTCTGAATTTGAGGGATTTCAATCACTTCATAGTGTACAAACATTTCAAGATGGAGGGCATCCATCTGTTAACAGACCTATTACAGAAAGGGGATTGGATGGTCAGGCTGGACCTCAAGGATGCGTATCTAACCATTCCCATCTTACCTCCTTACCGGCGATTTCTTAAATTCCGGTGGAGGAACAGATGGTTGGAATATTTGTTCCTCCCTTTCGGGCTTGTTTTGGTGCCAGAGTGTTTCACCAAGGTGATGAAGCATGTGATAGCCCATCTCAGGGAGCAGGGAGTACGCATGATAGTATACTCGGACGATATTCATATCTTGGCCCAATCCCAATCCTTGGCCAATCTTCATTTACAGATGATAATATCTCTCTTGCAAGATTTGGGTTTTGTTATCAATGGAACCAAGTTGATTCTTTGTCCGTCCCAGACGATAGACTTCCTAGGGTTTGTTATCGACTCCCAGTCGGCACAGCTGAAACTTCCCAAAGCGAAATTGCACGGTCTGAAGAAGGAACGGAATTCGGTTCTCTCTTGACAGGTGGCTTCTTTAGGGGTGATTGCCCCTTTGGTGGGCCTGTTGGCATCCTCAGTCCAAGCCATTTTCCCGAGTCCACTTCATTACCGAGCTCTCCAGCGGTTGGAAATTCAGCATCTTCAGAAGGGTCTGTCTTATACAAATCAGATTCTTTGACAGTGGAAGTACGGAAAGAACTTTGCTGGTGGTTGGGACACAAGGATGCGTGGAACAGCAGAGCCATCTTCAGGTCCCCACCAGTAGTGATAATAGAGTTAGATGCCAGCCGGTGAGGCTGGAGAGTGCATTGTGGAGATAGCTCCACTGGCGGACGTGGTCTCTCCAAGAACTGTCACTTCACATCAACTGTCTGGAGTTGTTGGCAGGGTCCTTTGCAATACGGGCTCTCTCTCCCTAAGCAGATTTCTTGTTGCATTCTTCTTAGGATGGACAATCTATCTGCCGTGAGATACATCAAGTTGGGGGGTACAAGGTCGTCCCTGTTGGTGGAGCTAGCCAAAGACTTTTAGCACTATTGCCTGAGTCATCATATCAGTGATAGCGGAGTGCATTCCAGGTCAGTCCAATGCTGTGGTAGATGAATTGCAGGTACCTGACGGACTACAGCAACTGGCAGCTCCATCCACATCTGTTCCAATGGACACAAGCTATTTGGGGGCCTTGCACGATAGATCTTTTCGCCTCCAGGGTGGAATCGTCAATTAGAGGCGTTCTTCAGTTGGAGGCTGGATCCGCTAGCGAAAGTGACAGATGCTTTTTCACAGGACTGGTCAGCGAATCTGAACCAATCATTTGCCCCGTTCATTCCCATTCCCAGGGTGGCGACCCAGATCAATCGTCAATCGGCGGAGGTAGTGTTGGTAACTCCTCTTTGGAAATTCCAGCCTTGGTTCCCAATTCTATTGGAAATGGCATGCGATTATCCCGGCTCCTTTCTTGGTCTCAGACGATGCTCTGGGCCCTCACGGAGAACTGCATCCAATGATAATGTCAAAGCAGTTGTCCCTGCTGGTCTGAAGGCTTTCAGGCAACAGTGGGAAATGCCAGGCATTTTGAACACATCTTCAAATTTCATACAGTAGGCCTGGGCCCCTTCCACCAGGAAAATATATTAATCAGCATGGCACTGCTGGGTGCGTTGGTGCTTGGAACGGCACATGTATCCCGTGGAGGCAGAATGATCCCACATTGTGAATTTTATGTCTGACAAAGTTTCGGCTGGTTTGTCTTCCATTTCTGCGGGCCATATCCAGGTGGATGGTAAGCCTGTAGGTATTCACCCAGAGGTTTGTAAACTTCTTAAGGGTATCCGGGTGGCTAATCCTCCCAAGGCTAAGTATTCATTTTTGTGGGATGTATCATTGGTCCTGGCTCTTTTGAAAGCTGGCCAGACAATTCTCATTTGTCTATAAAAGAGTTGGCAGCTACACTGGCTATGCTCTTATGTTTATCCGCCTGTAGACGTACTTCGGATGTGGGAATTCTGGACTTAACAGGTAGAGTATTTACTCTGGAAGGAGTGTCCTTTACCATCGATGGCAGAATGAAAACTTTTTCTTGTTGTATAGAATATAATGCATTTCCTGCTAATGTTAAATTGTGTGTTGTTCATTGTTTAAAAGCTTACGAGGACTGTACTCGTACTTTGAAACCTGAAGATTCTACTCAATTGTTGATTGCTTTGCAAAAGCCATTCAAACCTGTTTCCTCTGCCACAATTGCTAGGTGGTTAAAATCAATCATGGCGTTAGCTGGTATTGATACGTAGGTTTTTGGTTCCCATTCTGTTCGGGGGCGATGGCCTTTAAGTCATTTATGTCGGGTTCCACTATCCATGATGTTATGAAATCAGCTGATTGGTCATCTGAATATACATTTAAACAGCTTTATTCTAAACCCGTGGGCGATATTACTACTGTGGTATTTGATAAGTGTTAAACTAGCAATAATCTGAGCCTCCGGTCCTGAAGTAGAATAAAAAATTTGCTAGCATTCGCACCAAGAATTTTCAATTCTATTAAGGACATGGAGGCGATGATTATCCCAACAACTCATTATATGATTCTTATGATTTGGCCCACCTGTACATTTAGTCTGTGTTATGTGGATTTTACGGGTCTTCTTTTTCTTCCAGATTTGGATCAGAAAACAGAATGATCCTGTCCAGTATTTATGTCATGTGTGACATATCGTATTCCGGTTCCGGGGTGAGCTGTTACTCTCCTGTTGGATGACCATTGGAGTTGGCCCTATGAATGCTGTTCGCTGTTAATACACTGTTCGAAGACTGTTCGGAGCAAAAAAAGAGGCTCTAAAGATGGCGATGGTTACTTTTATATGGACTGCTGGACCATGATTGGTGGTTGTATGCAAAGTATCCTGAGAAATGTAGTTTGTATAATGGTAAAATGTTTTTCATTGGCTGCTGTGATTTTTGCAGTAAAAGAAAGAGAAGCAATAATCCTTGCCTCCGTGTCCTAAATAGAATTGAAATTTCTTGGCGCGCATGCTAGCAAATGTTTTATTTGCTTGCACAGTACAGTATGAATTAAAGATTATGTTTAAATGAAAAGATATTTAAAAATCATATCCTGTGGAAGGTGCAGGGCATTTTAATTCTACTGCATACAGTGCCCGGATATTTCACAATTCTGGCTTAAGAATTTTTTTTAACAGACATTGCTTTGGGTTTTACATGAAAACAGTAGCAGAATATTTCAGAAAAAAGCTTTTATTTCTCAAGAAAAAATAAATATATTACCTCAACATTTTCCTGAAGGGCATTAGGAGAATACCTTGGAGAGACGGTTTTCTGCTAGTGAACCTGCCAGACGTGCTAGGAATAAATCATCAAGAACTTGTGCCAGGCTGCAGCTTTTGAAGTGTTTTTTTCTCGAGACTAACATGAAAACAAATCAGAGGCCTGTATCCATTAGTGCGCAGGTGTGCTCTGCAAAGATCCCTCCAATGGTGATTAGTGAACTTAACTGCTGAGTGGGATTCTGCACAGCACCTCTGAAGTACGTGAGTATTACTTGACGCACCAAAAGCCTGCCATTGCTGTACTAGTTAACCTATTAGAAGGCAGGCTAGAGCTGAGGGTTTACCTTTCTTCACCCCTGCTCTACGTTGTCTTCTGACAGGCCTTGGGGCAAAGTCGCAGTACCTCCCGAGCAGGCTCTCATCCATGACATGCTGCTTTGCACAGGGCATGCGCAGCATGTCTGTGTTATTGTGAATGTGTGAAAGGGCTTACAAGGAAAGATGCTCCTCACACATGCACAATCTACTGAGCCCTGCTGACATGCACACTTTGTAGTGTCCCCAGCACAGGTCAAAGAAACGAAAACAAACAAACTGACAATTATGCCAGTTTGTCTGTTTACATTTCCCGATCTTAAAAACCAAACAGCAGCCTCTTAATTTTTCTCTGCAGTGTGCTGGTGATAGAGGAGCGGCACTCTGGTGCCCCCTATGCACCAACCGCCCCATCCTAGAGACTAGAGAATTGTATAATAAAGCTTGTTTCCTTATAGGATCAAATGTAGTGCCATCAATAGCTATTAAATAGCTATCAAATGCTTCACCCCAAACAAAGACAAAAAGACAACCATTTCATGAGGTTTAAACTGCACCCCAATATTGGTCACCAGATACTTGGGTACCCCTTCCCTCCAAAACACAGACCTTAAAAATTCCATCACTACACTTGTTTTAGGTTCTTTAAAAAATGTACACTCTACCTACTTGGAGTGATAATCTACAAATACCAGTGCGTACCTGCAACCTTCACGCAAATCATGCAGTGGGCCAATAAAGTCCATGCTCAACTTTTCCTTAAGGTAACCTAGGAAACTCTACTGGCGTCAATGGGACATTAGACATGCAAAAAGACTTATCAGCCTGGGCACACGTTGCACAGCACCCAACAAACACATCTACTTCTGTGTCCATCCCGGGCCACCAATAGTACACTTGCAGTGTTTTCTTCATTCCAGTTCGACCAAATGGTGAGCACATGCAATCAAGAGAGATCTTAGTGGCACTGGCGGTATCAAAAGACCTCTCCTCAAAACCAACCCATCCTCAATGGATAGTTCATCCTTCACCTTAGAGAATGACATCATCTCCTTATCCAGGCTGTTCTCCCTTGGACACCCATCGATGATATACTGTCTTCACTTGGACTGGCAAACATCATTGGTACTACATTCCTTCCATTCTTGCAACATAATCACGTCCTTCAAAACTATAAAGCCGTCAGCTAACCCAATCACGCACTCCACATCATCTTTAACCTTGTCACCATTAGATGAAGCCAATGGACACCTTGACAAAAATCTTTCCCCCCAGGATATGTCTCACACTGAAGTTGAAATTGTACATTTTCAACAATAACCTCACTAATCTATTTGTATGGGTACCTCAGTGTGTGTGTGGGTGCGTGGGAGGTGTGTGACTCTGTGCATACATGTTTGAGTGGTTGATTCACTGGGTGTATGGGTTCAAGAGTGCATGTGGAAACAGCTGTATGCGTGGGTGAGTGTGTGTATGGGTGTGTTAGTGAGTGAATGGATGTCTCAGTGGTACATGTACAACTAACTACATATGTAAAAGGTGTATGTGAGAGTTGGAGTATATAAATGACTATACGTGAGAGTTAGTGATTGTGAGAGTGGCTGTATGGATGAGTGTGTACTTGTATAAGTGATTGTATAAGAGACTAATTATGCGTTTCTTTCTGTTTGAATAAGTGATGTGTTGTGTGTATAACTGTATAGGTCAGTAAATGGAAGTGTGATTGATTATTTGCATGACTGACTAGGTGTGTGAGTAACTCTGGATGAGTGCTGCTGTGTGAGTGTCTGTGTAGGTGTATGAGTGCATATGATAGTGTTGTATTGATGAGTGACTGCATGTATGAGTGATTGTATGGGTGAATGAGTGGATGAGTGTGTAGACCTAAGAACCAGTGATTAGATATGTAGTAAGTAGTATTGGTGTGTCTATGGTATCAAAAATGGTATTCTGTTTTTTGGAGTGGGTGTATCAAAGGTTATATTGTTGTATTCCGCTTTAGGGGTCCGTATATAGGTTTTCCTGAATCATGTCCTTATATAGGCATAGAATCCCAGTCCTTATTTAGGCATTAACCGTGCACTCCACATACAGGCATGGTCACCGACATCCGTCCACCCTAACGTCACAACGAGTTCTTAGAAACCAGACCCTTAAGCTTCAGGAGTTCCCCTAGCACAGGACTATTGATTTCTCCAAGAACTCATCTATTATGTGTGAACCGTTATACCTTAAGGGTTCATTCCTGACGTCTTCCTCTGTCCGACTTCACGTCAATGCTAACATTCCAAGACACCTACCAGGTATAAATATACCTTATCTTGCCAAAGCAAGTTAGAGGAGACCTCGACTTCAGAGGAGCCCGTATCCCGGCCTGACGCACTGAGAAGACGCTGTCATTCCTGCACGCAGACGAATCCAGCTTCCAGTGTTCTGACTCCCTTCGCGGGGTGTTAGAGTTTCAGATCCGGCAGGAGATTCCCACCTCTCTCATTCTCAAGGTATGGAGCTGACTAGATCCTAGAGGGACTCTTGGCATACTAGACTTAACACACTCTTAGTCTACCATACTAGAGAATACTCCACCTACTTCTATCTTTCCCTACACCTAGACTAGGTTAGGCACATTGGGGTAGAACTAGCTTAGAGACGCATCGAATGAGTACCCGCATTCTTAGCTCATGTTATTTATGTATGTGAATATATGCTAAGAGATAATGCTAGCGCAGTATTATTTATTTCTACTGCTTACGCTGTACATTATTTATCTTGCATACTGTCTTGTGATCATAACAGCACATATCTCTTACACGAGAAACAAGACTGTTCAATAAAACCCTTTTTATTGAAACGCCCGTCTTTCCTTTCTGTGTAACTCTGTAGAAACTAAGCATGCACGATTGAATGAGTGAAACTGTTATCTATTGTTTCCACGATTCTGAGACATGTTCCGCTTCTAAAGGGAAACAAAGTTGTCATGTTTTTCGGTTGCCAGAAACTACTCCCTTCTTGTTCTCAAGGAGTTTCCAGTGGCCTCTGAGCTAGCTGGCACAGGTAATTAAGTTTAATATAATCGATAGGGACATACCGACCTTAGTCCTATGTCAAACCTATAGGTTATATTATTCCAATGCGCACAGCCTATTAGGGAAATAGGAACTACACTACATGGCGCCCAACGGTTTGGTAAGGCAGTAATTTAACGCTAGATACTGAGTAACTCATTCGTGCTTTTCTCAGAGACCCCTACTCACATACTCCATAAGACGTCCGGAGTGGGTAGGGTTAAATATCCACCATAACTAAAATAGGGAAGCACCCTATAAATTAGTTGTTTGGTTTGTTCAACGTTGAAGGATACAGTGTTCCAAAATATTGTGCACCTTATCTTTTTGTTTCCTTGAAACTTGTTCTACATTTTTCTAAAAACAAAATGCCTGACTCCGACAATGGTGACGTTTGGGGGTCACCCAGCTTTAACAGCTTATAACATCACAGGTTTTATTGAAACCGAGGAGGGTGTCATAGACATCAATCCAAACTTAAGAAGAGCCATCACTGTAAAACTTATAAAACACGGCCTACCACCAAGAGGAGGTAGAGCAGTTTTCGTGATAGAGGCACACGAATCTTTTCAGACAGAGGTATTCTATTCATGGGTCATATTTCCTGAATCAGATTCAGTACAAGACTGTTTCACTTCTGCAAAGAAGATGATCCACCAGAGGAATATATTCCTTTCGAGGATATTGAAATTCCACTAACATACCAGGAGCATCAGCTCTGGTTTAAAGGCGCCCTAAAACATCACAGAAACATTACCAGGCTCGGTCCACTAGGTAGACCAGGAGCAACATGGCCGATTCTAGCCAGCTACACTCCTCATCCTGAACTGGATATAATGTCAGACGAGGAACTACTTAATCAACTTACAGAGTTAATAAAAATTTACAGACAACTAGTCCAATATGTCATGTGGACTTTCACAGTCCAACCACCATTGACACTTCCAAATCAAACTCCTCAACAGGGGAATACACTAAAAATTACACCACAGACTCTATAGGCAGTCATGGGAAAAATGCCCACAAAACGTGAGCAAATTCCGTTTTGGATAGCTCAAAAAATTACTCAAATCGAAGCAGTATTTCCAAATACTAGCCCGTATGAGAAACACAGAATCCTAACAATCTGTTTACCAATGGGGATCACACCACAACTGGAAGACTGCACCACTTGGGGCTCAGTCTTTGCTGCCATCTATACTAAAACACATGGTATTCCATCAATTGCTGTAATACCAGATGTCCTGCAACAAATTCAAAACGAATACGGGGCAGAGCGTGCTCTAAATTTAGGTATGAAATTACTGAAAAATTTTGACCAGGTCCTCAACAATAATATTATCTAATATTAAAGGGGAGGCAGCAGCAGTGGCGATCCGCCAACGATTAAGGGAATTCGATGTTACAGAACATCAGACTGAGCTACCCAGAATAATAGAACAATCATAGGCAGAATTAGGCAGAGATAGTTTAGGTGGAAGACCATGAAGCCAAAACTATCTGATGGTCCTGAAAAGGACTCTATTAAACAAACTCCTACATCTTCTAAAAAGAAGTGGGAAACTAATAAAAATAATTCAGAGAAACGTTCTCAATCCCGAGGTAGGTCTCCTCAAAAGGAGCCCTCTGAAAGGAGGTATAACCTCAGGAATAGGGATAATTTGAAAAAGCCTGACAGGTATCAAGATACTGATACACGTTCCTCTCGTACCTTTCAGATCTCGTCACAGACATCGGAAAGAAGAGGACGGTCAGAACATAGAGAAGAACGCGTGAAATCGAAAGACGACAAACACGTTCCTAAAAACAAATCAAAACCTCAATTCTCAAAGAAAAAGGTAGAAGGTCTGAAGGTCAGACATGCCGAGGATACTGAGAACACAACTCAAGAATGGAGAATGGGCTCAGACAATGCTGGACAGTGCAGCAGAAGTCACAATAGCTCGCCAGAACCTGAAGGAACTTCTGGAGATAGTGGACTTGAATGAGTACATTACAGTTGAGACTGTAGACACCAGGGTTAGTACTCCACAAAAGTTATATGAAATAACACTCCGGATGGAGGGAGACATACCCAGACAGGTGAAAGCACTCTTTTGGGAAAAACTTTCTAGGGGCTATGACATACTTCTAGCAGAAAAAGACTGGCCACCACAATTTGTCAGGGAGTGCCCACATGGCGAAGAAATTATTATAACCAAAGAAGACGGCCAAGGTAATGACTGTCTGACATTAAGATGTCTGGCACCTCAAAGGTTTGTTATGAAAACCCTCACACACCAACCTGGTTGGTGTCATGCTTCATCATCGGGTCCCAGCTGGGTAGCATTCGGCTACCCAGCTGGGACCCGATGATGAAGCATGACACCAACCAGGTTGGTGTGTGAGGGTTTTCATAACAAACCTTTGAGGTGCCAGACATCTTAATGTCAGACAGTCATTACCTTGGCCGTCTTCTTTGGTTATAACATAAATCGCAGGGACAAGGACGGCCGTCCTAGAGTCCCAGCTCTTTATTTTGGTTTTGAAGACATTATTATGCCTGCCTTCTCCAACCACATTCCAATTCACCTAAAATATACTTATGCCAGGAAATGGGCAGTTGCCCAGGCCCCAGCATTATATAAAAATCATGTAGGATGGGATGAGGATTCACCTCACCATAAAATACATCTGAAAAATGAACCTACTGCACAAAGGCAGTACCCAATAAAGCAAGAAGCTAAAAAACAGGTCAGGGAGATCTTAGATCAACTTGAATACCAAGGGGTGATTGAAACATGCACCTCTTCAATGAACAATCCTTTGTTTCCTGTCTCCAAACCAGAAAATACCTATCATCTAGTTTTGGATTACAGACACTTAAACACTTGTTCAAAAACATTTGCAGTGCAAAATGCACATAGTACAGCATTAATGAATAACATTGTGCGTAAAAAATACAAAACCACATTGGATATCTCAAATGGTTTCTTTTGTCAAAATATATCACCTGAAATCAGGTACTTAACAGCTTTCTCAATAATGGGGACCCAGCGTCAATTTTGTCGACTCCCACAAAGGTTCAAGAACAGCCCAGGGTTATTCTCAGCGAGAGTAACGGAGTTACTACAAATTTATGATAATGAGGCATTGTCATATGTCGATGACATCTATCAAACAGACGATGACCTGGATAAACACTTGAACAGGGTGAGTACCATTATACTGGGCTTCGCGTCTGAGGGCTATAAGTTCAAATTTAAAAAATCCAGAATTGCCCATCTCAATGTCCTGTTTCTAGGATATGAGCTTTCAAGTGAAGGCAAGAGCTTGGCAGCCAACTTTTTAGAAAGGTGTGCGCTGCTCCAACCTCCAAAAACGCTGAAAAATTTACAATCCATCCTGGGTTTCCTAAATTTTGGAAGAACATACATTCTGAATTACGCAGAAAGGGTTAAACCTCTCTACGCATTAATCAAACCTGATTTTTCAATCAAAAATTGGACACAGGAACACACAGAAATCTTGCGTTCACTCCAAGCTAACATGTTAGCAACAAATCACTTACAAACACGCGTAAGTCAACGCAATTTAGTGATCCGAATAATTTCGGGTCAATGCGGATTCACCTACTTAACATTTAATGAGGGTGAGAAAGTACCAATTGCATACAAATCATACTTGAATACACAAGCAGAAATGCGCTTCACTTCAACAGAAAAAATTCTGACAGCAGTTCAAACCGCTGTAGCAAAAGAAAGAGCTCTAGCCCAAGGGATACGCATTATTGTCGTAACCCCTGTTCCGGCCTTAGAGGCGGTAACAAAAGCAAGCATTCCAAATGCTAAAGCATTACATCCTAGATGGATACAATGGGTTAATTCTCTTGCTGCAACAGATGTTGAATATGTTTTTGATCCTGACTTAAAAACAAAAGCGTTCCTGCAATTTGAACATGAATGTCCTCTGCCCACTGAGATTCTGCCTCTCGATCAGTATGAATTCATAATTTACACTGACGGATCCGCACAACCCGCAACAGGGAGTAAGCAAGCTTACAGTGCAGCGTGCGCAATCGTTAAAGGTCGCATGTGCGATGGCAAATTCAGACCTATGGTCACAAAAACCCAATCTCTAGGAGATTGCACAGCTCAGCGAGCTGAACTACAAGCATTCAAACTGGCACTTGAAAGTACAGATCGAGAATTCCCCACATTAATAGTGTGCGATTCTTTCTACTGTGTGCAGTCGTATAATGAATATATACAAACTTGGCTTGAAAATGGGTTCAAAGATGCAAAAGGTGGCACAATAAAGCATAAAACGCTTTGGGAACAAGTAGTTCAGTTAAAAAGCGAACTACCAAAGGCTCACGTGATCCATACACTGAGTCATCAACGTGATGGCGTTCACGTTGCAGGGAATTAATTGGCTGACGAAGCCGCAAAGGGGGCTGTTCAGACGGCTTCCGTAGCTGCGATCACTCGTTCAAAAACGAAAATAGACAGTGAGATAATGTTGGCTGTCAATGCTACGAGCAAAGGCAGTGGTGCAGCGTTACCAAAAAAGTTTCCACTCAAGTACTCATATGTAATTGATGCGAATAACGTTCCTTTTGCTCGAATCCCTGGAGTGGGGGATAGAGTAATTCCAAACAAGGAACGCAGATTAGGACTAATCCTAGCAGCACACGAAGGGATAGCTTCTGCCCATGCAGGCATTTCTGCAACGGTATCTTTATTAACACAAAGATATTGGTGGCCTGGCATTAGGAAGCAGACCAAGAACTATGTTCTGGAATGTGAAATTTGCCAACAGATGAAAGTCTCCACAGTGAAACATCCTGCGCAGAACCCCTGTTAATTTCAGACAAACCATTAGCTTGTGTTTACCTGGACCACTGCGGTCCCTTGCAAAGAGATGGTAACTATAAATATATCATGGTCGCAGTGGATTCTTGCTCTAGGTTCCTATGGATATGGCCTCAGCGCTCGGCTGACGCTCAAACTGTTATAAAAGATTTGCGAGTCTTTATCGGCACATACGCAATAGGCACGCTACATTCTGACCAGGGCCCTGCGTTTAGCTCTCGGGCTTACAAAGACGCTATGGCCAGTCTGGGCATTGCATTGCGGTACTCCTCTCTGTTTCATCCTGAGGGAAATTCTGTTGTGGAAAGGAAAAACCGGGACATAAAGCAGTCTATAGCAGCTAGGGTATTAGGTTCGGGTGATGGGTGGGTCAAACATCTTTATGGGGTCCAAAGCTCATTAAACAACTTGCCAAGAAGTTCTCTAGGGGGGTCACATCATATGAGGTCCTATTTGGGACAAGAATGTGGGTGCCCGATCTGGAATGTAGAGGCACAGTGGTGGAAAATAAACCTTTTGATATCAAAGATCGTTTGGCTGTTTTACAGGAACTAAATGAACTAAGATCGAAACAAAGCAACGTATTCCTGCAGCCAACCACCACTGGGGAAAAACCGGCAGTCCCAGCAAGGCCTGTCTGGATTTCAAAAGTTGGGGATCTAGTCAGAGAGAAAATTGCAGACAAGAAGGAATTTGGACCTTCTTACAGACAACCAGTACCTGTCCTAGCCATACACGGAACAAGAACAGTACTTCTGCCGCCTCTTGCTGGAAAAAAGGAAAAAAGATTTGTGTCCATCGACCTCATCAAACCACAGTATGTGGCCAATACTAAATAGTAGGCCTTGTGGACTCCGACCTAGTAGCAGACACACTCCTCTCGCTACTATCCAAGAGGTACAGACTGAAAGACTGATAACCATCGAGAATTCAGCAGTAACAGATGAAGGACTGTGCAACAATGCTATGGAACTCATCCCTCTTGAAACACAAGTAACAGTTCGTCCAAATGCACCTGTCTACACCAATGTAACAAGTGATCAACTGGTACCAGCGATTTCTACGAATCCTGATGCAATTCAAACAATTAACAGAACTGCTTCTGGCTATTTCATTAACTTTGATACGTTTTCCGAGGATCCGAGTGAGCCCGAGACGTCCCCAGCATCGAAAACTTTTAACAAAAAAGTACAAGACTTTTTACATTTTTTGAAAAAGACTTATCTAGTTTCACCATGGATTGAACTTTGGGTTATTTCAGGAATATTTTTCTTCCTGCTTTGGCTAGCTTTGGTTATGACTATGAGCGTGCTTATTAATGGGAGATACATCCATTTGGACTTTGAAAGAAAAGAAGTGAACTTACTTTTGAAACCTCACAAATCATCCCATCGTGAAACAAGAGACTTGTCTGCAGTGAACATCACAGCCGTTCCTATACAGGATGGTATAGTGTGGGACAAAACAGATTTCGATATCTTCGGCCCGACGGAACATTTGAACATTCCACATTTATTTAAGATCTCACTGAGTTATTTCGTTTCATCCAGTACCTTTTCTGATGATTGGGACTTTGAAACTGTAAATGATATGATGTTTGACCTAGAAAAATCTGCTGCATTTTCTAATAATGAATATTTAGAGGGTTCATCAGACTATGAGCAGCTGTATTGCTATAACCATTATGGTCATCATTTTTTACATAAATCTGCAACACCTAGAAATGTGTTCATGTTTAACCAATGGGAGCATTGTCCTACACCACCAAAAGGTAGTTAAAAAAGTTTCCATATTTTTCAGGATACAATATATCTGATCCAGGAACATTTTACTATAGAAATGTAAACAAAACAGGACTGAAAATGATGTTAACAAATACAAAACAGATTTACTCTGCAGCATTTATTACCCAACTGTCTAGACAGGGTTTCGACTTATGGAAAGAGACAATAGACACAAAATCTGTCTGGGGTACTAAAGATTGGCAAGTGCAGGGGATAGAAGCTTTATTTAGAGCCTGTATCGTCCCTCAGCAAATAATGTTTTTGAATGACACGGTCCAACAAACGTCTTGCCTTGGGTTAGCCAAGATTAAAGACATGAAAGCACCTTCTGTACCAACACCTGCAAGTGATAACAATACACAGGCAGCGGTTACAGTTGACACTGATTGGAGAAAATGGTTGATCTGGCCCACAGACACAACCAACTGTCAAGGGAGATTCCTGAATAAAACACAGGGGTTTACTATTCATAGGCCAGACCCACGATACGTCCAAAGACAGCATCCGGGGGTAGTAACAACATACAGTGTAGGAAAATTATGCATCGATTGGCTGCAAAAATCTACACTTAAGGATGTGAAACAACACTTATCTTTACTTAAAGAAGACGCAGACCTTAGGGAATTCTTGCTTGGACCAAGAAAACCGCGTCAAAAACGTTTCATATATGCCGGCATTTATGCTGCTTATAATGAAGCATGGAAGGTGTCACAGATGGAGGCCGCAGAACGAATACGTGAACTTGATCGTATTAACTTAGAGAAAACTCTCTCTGTGGTCGACAATGGGTTAACAACTTTGTCCTCCAGAATTTATTCATTGGACAGTATTGTATCCTCTGCTATCGACATACTGGAACAAGATTTAGCCATGTTACAACAAGCCATGTTACAACAAGGCCAAACACAGTTACGTTCTATTATGTTATTAAGCTGGACGCTGCAATCTTTGCATGCGGGCTACGTGCTTTGGCGTTTTATCAACACGACGGCTCTGTTTGCAGAATACAATCTAACTGATAAACAGATCAAACTGGCACAAAGGGGAGCAAAATATACAATACTGAGCATTGAAAAACTTGAAAAATTACCATTTACAGTGGCAGAAAAACCAGCTACAGAATGACTTATTCATGGCAAAATTAGTCTACCTGTGACTACTTTCCAGTTTCAGTATTGCCTTAAACAGATGCAAGCAGGCAAATATGAAAGGTTGGGTAAAGAATACATTAAGACATCCTGGAATTTACCTTACACCTATAGATGTTGGAGTGGGGATTGTGAAGTGTTTCTAAGCGGTACACACTGTGAAAGTGCACTGAGCGGTTCACTGATTTGTCAGGACATTTCTTTACACAGGGCTTGTAATGGTTCTGTGGCAAACTTGTCCTGCCACCAGCAGGGTACACCAGCTGCTGTGATTAATCCAACGTTTGGACAACTTTCTAATGGGAGTTACCTCATGTTGAATGATCAGAGTTGCTGTGGCATGTTGCCAGGCATCCCATATCTAGTAACGGTCAACTCCAGGGTCACTTGCTGTATGCAAGTATTGTTTGCCCCAATAGACACAGTCAGGGAGTCGCCTCTATGGCCTTCGTTGAATGTCTCTTTTATTCGATTTGATACTTTAAGCAGAATGAAAGCCATGCTTATACAACAATCAGTGCCTTTGACCTCGGCCAAAGAAACCTATGATCTACAAGTTGCAAGGACTTCAGCTGAGATACAAGCTTTAATTCGTACAAACTGCCCTATACATTTCGTAGAAATGATAGGACGTATCTTCAACATGTCAGATACAAGCGGAATTGTACATGTATTTAAGACCATCTGTTCCGGACTATTAGCACCTTTCCAGGCTGTCCTCGGAATCATCCCAAACTTCGCGCATTCGGTGTTTGGTGGTGTACCGTTAATTCTAGCACTTGTTGCAGGAATTCTGTTTCTATTCCTACTACGCTATGGCAAGCCTCTTCGCCAACATCACTCCGAGCGATGTGGAGAGAGCCCTCCTTGAACGGAAATGCCGTGAGCGAATAGTACAGCTTTTGGGCATGCCTCGTCTACGGGAACTTAATACAACGTGGTTCCTGTCCTTCAGACCAATCTGGCAAGATTGCATCTTACCTGTTCTACGCTGCCTGTTTTGCGGTGAAGAATGCGTGCTAGACACCTGTCTAACACTCCCATCAGTCATAATAATAATAATAATACTGGAGCTTATAAAGCGCGACAGCTACCCCAAACAGGGGTGTCCCGGCGCTGAAGCAGCAGGTAATAGCGACAAGAGCAAGCACCGGGGTCCATCGAAACCCTATTGATCTGCCTTAAAGAGCCACGTTTTCAGGGCCTTTCTGAAACAGGATTCTGACTTGACCTGTCGCAGGGACCCCGGTAGAGCATTCCACAGTGAGGCCGTTCTGACTGTGAAAGCTCTGCCGCCCAAGCGTGATTTCGGAAAGCGTGGAGTGCGCAGCAAATTATAAAAATTGGATCGCAACGTACGATTTTGCATATAGAGGCACAGTCTTTCCTTCAGATAACCAGGGCATTTTCCGTTGAGGGCCCGATAGGCCAATGTCATGGCCTTAAATTTAATTATTTTCTCCACTGGAAGCCAGTGAAGCTTCTGTAGATGCGGAGAGACATGGTGTCGAAAAGGTATGTGACGAACCAGCCTCGCAGCCGCATTCTGTATCATCTGAAGGCGACAAATGGCGTAATTGGGAAGGCCAAGATATAGGCTATTTGCGTAGTCCAGCCTAGATGTAACTGTGGCATGGACTTCCGATTTGCGGCAATTTTTGCGGTAGGAAGTGTAGGAGTTTCCGGAGATTTTTTAATATACTGAAACAGGTTACAGAAACCTGTTGTATTTGGGCTGAAAAAGAGAAGTCCGCCTCCCATCTCACCCCTAAATTTCGGATACGTGTGGCAGGGGATGGTGGTGGACCCATTTCTGACGGCCACCATAGATCAGAGTCTGGCACTGGGTCTATCCCGAAGAACAGAACCTCTGTCTTCCCAGCGTTGAGCTTTAATTTATTCGAGTTCATCCATAGAGCT
This sequence comes from Calotriton arnoldi, assembly GCA_963921515.1. Lineage (NCBI taxonomy): Eukaryota > Metazoa > Chordata > Amphibia > Caudata > Salamandridae > Calotriton > Calotriton arnoldi. The sequence continues at coordinate 1,982,435 of CAWUFW010000540.1, read as the reverse complement.
ATATCGCGCAGACAGCCCTTGAAGTTCTTGAAGGCATCTGTCGTCCGCTCTTTAAATGGAAAAACCAACTGGGTGTCGTCAGCGCAGGAAATCGCCTTCACTCCCCAGTTGGCAATCAGGGAGAACAGTGGAGCTAGATATAGGTTAAAAAGCAAAGGGCTCAAAGCTGAGCCCTGGGGGACACCACACCAGAGCTGTTTTGGTTTAGATTCACACGGTTAAAGGGCAACTCTCTGAGTATGCCCGCTCAGATAGGATGTTAGCCAGGTCAGCGCTTTCCCACCAAAGCCCACACCTTGTAGTCTCTGGATCAATATGGTGTGGTCGACAGTGTCGAACGCGGCGGACAGATCCAGGAGCACCAGCAATGCTGATGCTCCTGAATCCAACGACCATCTTACCGACTCTGCCACCTCAAGGAGAGCGGTCTCCATACTGAAACCCATGCCATGCCAACGGATATCGATACTCTGCTGGACCCGATAACGGCCCATGCTGTGTGTTGTCCCCAGAGGCTACCAATCCTGATGACGGCATTCATTGAGATCTCACAGACGCTTCCGGCTGCTGCTGAGGTACGAGATGGATCAACGGGCACACAGGTAACAACGGACACGAACATTGCATCTTCTGCTGAAGGCGATGTTTCTCATCTCTGTGCAATTAACCTTCTGAATGAGGTGTTCCCAATGTCGCCAACTTTGGTGGACGATATTTTGGCTACGGACATAGATGATCTAATGTTTACGCCAGACCCATACACTGACTTTGATTCGGCTCACAGTGTACCAGGGCAACAATGAAATTTGGCCTTCATATTTTCAAACTTGAAACCTTTCCCAGAATTGAACTTTTTTCTTTTTAAAATTTTTGAAATGACATGGCAATCGAACAATCTGCTTACAGTAGAACTAGTCTTATAAAACGGACTTCTTTGAATACTTCCAGGGACACATTGTCACCTTACTTGTCTAACAATTCATTTACTTCCATGATATGCAATGGCTTTGATTGTATGAACTTATCGACCATTTCATCATATGTATATATTACTGTTTTATACACGTTGCATTCCACTTCCGTTATATGCTTAGAATGAAAGCTATGCTTTAAATGTACAGTACCTATTGCATTTCAACAGTTTTGAGCTTCTTTTAAAATGCTTTTAGAAATGTTTTTAGCAAACATGTGGTACTCAATTTTATGTTTAGCATTTAACATGTTTAGCATTTAGTATTATCGTTCAATCGAAGATGGAGTGGGTGTTGTATTCCGCTTTAGGGGTCCGTATATAGGTTTTCCTGAATCATGTCCTTATATAGGCATAGAATCCCAGTCCTTATTTAGGCATTAACCGTGCACTCCAAATACAGGCATGGTCACCGACATCCGTCCACCCTAACGTCACAACGAGTTCTTAGAAACCAGACCCTTAAGCTTCGGGAGTTCCCTAGCACAGGACTATTGATTTCTCCAAGAACTCATCTATTATGTATGAACCGTTATACCTTAAGGGTTCATTCCTGACGTCTTCCTCTGTCCGACTTCACATCAATGCTAACATTCCAAGACACCTACCAGGTATAAATATACCTTCTCTTGCCAAAGCAAGTTAGAGGAGACCTCGACTTCAGAGGAGCCCGTATCCCGGCCTGACGCACTGAGAAGACGCTGTCATTCCTGCACGCAGACGAATCCAGCTTCCAGTGTTCTGACTCCCTTCGCGGGGTGTTAGAGTTTCAGATCCGGCAGGAGATTCCCACCTCTCTCATTCTCAAGGTATGGAGCTGACTAGATCCTAGAGGGACTCTTGGCATACTAGACTTAACACACTCTTAGTCTACCATACTAGAGAATACTCCACCTACTTCTATCTTTCCCTACACCTAGACTAGGTTAGGCACATTGGGGTAGAACTAGCTTAGAGACTCATCGAATGAGTACCCGCATTCTTAGCTCATGTTATTTATGTACGTGAATATATGCTAAGAGATAATGCTAGCGCAGTATTATTTATTCCTACTGCTTACGCTGTACATTATTTATCTTGCATACTGTCTTGTGATCATAACAGCACATATCTCTTACACGAGAAACAAGACTGTTCAATAAAACCCTTTTTATTGAAACGCCCGTCTTTCCTTTCTGTGTAACTCTGTAGAAACTAAGCATGCACGATTGAATGAGTGAAACTGTTATCTATTGTTTCCACGATTCTGAGACATGTTCCGCTTCTAAAGGGAAACAAAGTTGTCATGTTTTTCGGTTGCCAGAAACTACTCCCTTCTTGTTCTCAAGGAGTTTCTAGTGGCCTCTGAGCTAGCTGGCACAGGTAATTAAGTTTAATATAATCGATAAGGACATACCGACCGTAGTCCTATGTCAAACCTATAGGTTATATTATTCCAATGCGCAGAGCCTATTAGGGAAATAGGAACTACACTACAATATTAGGGTGTGAGAAGGTGCATCAGATTGTCACATGGATGATGTCATCAGTGATGTCATCAGTGATGTCATTTGAGATGTGATCAGTGATGTCATCAGTGATGTCACTGACCATGTCATGAATGATGTAATATGTGATGTGATCAGCAGTGCATTGCGGGCGCGAGTTATAGTTAGCTGAACTAACTATAACAGTGGAATTTCTATGGTTTTGTATGAGTGAAATGTCCAGCTAACTATAACGTCCCTGAAACCTATGGCTTTTTCAGTGAATTTCAAAGGCTTTTTAAATGATAATTTCTAACTATAACGTCCCTGAAACCTATGGTTTTTTCAGTGAATTTCTAAGGTTTTTTAAATGCTAATTTCTAACTATAACGTGCCTGAAACCTATGGTTTTTTCAGTGAATTTCAAACGTTTTTTAAATGATAATTTCTAATTATAATGTTCATTAAACCTATGGTATTTTCAGTGATTTTAAATTATCATTCCATTCTCAACCTAGTGAAAACAGCCAATATCGCCAGTTTTCCAACAATAGCTTCCGCAAATGTTTTTGCCACAAATGAGAGCGACAACTAACGCTAATAATATGCAGAGTAGGCGTTCCCGTGAAAAAATAACACGAAAACACCACTTCCTGATATTTTGAACGAGCAGCCAAATCTGGGGTGCGATCCAAAAACAGGCGATAAGCTGCGTTAGCAGTAGGAATTTAACATCTGCCTTTTACTGGTGTAAAGCAGGACGACTACCTACAGTGTGAAAGGGAGCCCAGCCCAGAACCACATCTGAAGACCAACACATGTCATAGAGCTACTGACCATGCAGCTCCGACACCCAAGAAGGCCACAACACCCACTGCCATCACCCTCAGGACCTCCCCCTGGACCACCCCCTCCCTACTACCACTGAGGCAGCGCAGAACAGGACAGCGGACCTTCCAAAAACGGCATGGTCCCCCAGCCACACAATAGCTGAATCTTGGGAGATGTGGCAACCAAGTATGTGTGAAGGACGCAAGTCACCCATCAATAAAAATGCACACACTACCAAGTGTAGCGGTAATGTGGTGGACAGACCTCACTATGCAGAGCACAAACCTCTCCATGTGGACATATACTGCTGGTGTCTGTAGTTTTGTGGACAATAGATGCAACCATGTTACCTCAGGCAGTGGGGAAGATCTCGGTCATGTAGCTGGAGTCCCCCCCTGGAAGCGGAAGCGGAGTGTGCTGGTCCAACGTACGCCACTCTAGCGTAGAAGTATGAATAAATAGGCTGGGGCTGTGGGCGTGGTTCACTTGTGGGAAGGCCAAAGCGTCTGCCAGGGAGGCAGCCCTCACCCTGCCATGAGGCCTCCGCTGTGACCGCCGGCCTCCTCGACACAGGCCCGCTGCGAACCCAGCAGCAGAGCACCACAGACTTATGTCTGTACAGACTACTGCCTTCGATCTACACTGCGGACAGCAGGGCTCACAATTCAGATCGAGTCGCAATTGCAGCTGACGCACTCCAGTAGGGAAGAGACATTGATCCCAGTGCGGCCCGCCCGGACCACGCATCATCGCAGACTGCGCACACACTGAGTGCTTCAGGTGCCACTAACTCAGTGCACCACAAGTCAACGCCACGTGGACTTATTAATACAGAATTCATTAGGCAAAAGACATTGCTACCAGTGCGGCCCGCCCGGACCACGCATCATTGCAGGCTCCACACACGCTGGTTGCTTCAGATGACACTAACTGTACAGCTCAACTCAATGCCACGTGGCTGTGGGCCCTTGCTGACCACTGCCTCCGGCCTACACTGCGTTCATCAGGCCTCACATTTAAAATTGACTTTTTGATGGATGGGATGCAGCAGTCTGGGAGCGCAGGAACGGGCAGTCACCTCCGGGCAGTGGGACTGGATGGGGTGCACCAGCCTGGGTGCACAGCAGCGGGCAGACACCTCTGGGCAGTGGGAGTGGATGGGGTACACCAGCCTGGGTGCGCAGAGGCGAGCAGACACCTCTGGGCGGCGGGAGTCGATGGGGTGCAGCAGCCTGCGTGGGCAGGGGCAAAACAGAGAATTAGGCATGTGCAGTTTTATGTACTCTGCCATTACTGATTCTATACTATGTTTCAGATGACTAAACTTGAACACTGCACTATGTCCCGGCACGTGGTTGGAGACACACCGGTGGAAGAAAGGTGAGTTGTGAGGATTTTCTCCACAGTGTCAACACTCACTCTCCCTCTCCATCTCTTCCTTTCTGTCACTCACACTCTTTCTCTCTCTCTCACTCTCTATCTCTTCCTTTCTCTCTCACAATCTCTCTCTTTCTATGTCTTTTCCTCTCTCTCTCATTCTTTCTTTCTCTCTCTTCCTCTCTGTCTCTCTCTTTCTCTCTCTCTCTACCTCTCACACTGTTTCTCTCTTTCTCTCTCTCTTCCTTGTATCTCACTCTTTCTCTCTTTCTCTCTCTCTTCCTCTCTCTCTTTCTCTGTCTTCCTCTCTCTCACTCACTCTTTCTTTCTCTGTCTCTTCCTCTCTCTCAGTCTTTCTCTCTTTCTCTCTCTCTCCTTTCATGGATGCATGACGCACAATCTTATCTTTCTTTTTGTCTTGCAGGCTGTGATTCACAAATTGTCGAGGGATGACACGCCATACCTGTACCTACTTTTATTTTGTTGTTTTGTTTAAATAATATGTTTTATATGTAAATCCATAGATGACTGAGATTCTTATTTGTCCAACCTCACATGCATCTTCTTTACTATAATTGTGCGACATCAGCCAATTTGTTACGTTCCAGATTTCCTAAGGTTGCTGTCACATTTGTTTGTGTGGGGGGAGTTGAGGGGGATGGCGGACAAGGGGCTGGTGGCGGAGCAGTGTTGGGTGTCCGAGCTGCATGATCGTTGGCTCCATTGCATCTGTTGTCATTCACTTTGAAAGTTAAAAATATCGTCTCAAATACTTAACCACTACTACAAAACACATAACACACCTTCTTAATTTCTAATTTACCTTCGTAGTTGGTATGCAGATTTCAAATGTCACAAACGCATGCAATTCTTTTCTTGTCACACAGTACATCTAATGCACCGCTTTCATCAAGAATGGAACCAGTAATGGCAGAATTTCCCTGTTGCTCCACACATAAATACATATAAAGAACAAATCAAAATAGTTCCTTATTTTTTTAGATTGCAAAACCTCTCTTTATTGGTTATTTTTGAACTTTCCATATAAACAGTTTTTTTAAGGACACATACAGGTGAAAAGTTCAAGGTATTGTATCACCCCTTTCTAGAACATTCTACGACACGTGCAGGTTAAAAGTTCATCATTTTTTTAAACCTACCGATATTTCTTTTTGCAACATTTTTTCAACATTTAACGGCACGTGGAGGTCAAAAGTTCACCATTCTTTCAAGTTTGAACTGCACCTTCCAAATACAATTAGCAGGTGTGGTTGAACTGAGCAAATTTCATCCTATAATATGTACTCCACGTATAAACTGCTTTTTTATTAACCAATCACAAAGATGCTTTTCATCAAAACTAATATACACCCTACTTTTTAGGACACAATACATTTCATCTCCCAATCGGTTAACGTTTTGTATGTAAAAAAAAGTAGTTCCCCATGTTTAAACATATCTCTTATTCTAGGAACAGACTGCATGAGCTACAGACATTTATCCATATCTTGTAGCCATACCTTCAAAATGCTAGTGTGGATTGTAGGACATAGCTATGTTTTCTGGTGCAAGAGGTATGCAGAACAGAGACGTATTGACTTAGACCTAGGTTTACAAAATGTGCACATTAAATGGTTTGCACAGAGAGGATTGAAGTGGCACCAATTGCTCCCTTTGGTTAAAACCTGTTTGCATCTCCAACACCCTGATCTCATGATTGTGCACTGTGGTGGTAACGACCTAGGCACATTGACTGGGGTAGGTTTGGAAATGCTTATGAAAGACACCTTTGGACAATTGATGTTACTTTTGCCTCAAACTGTCTTTGTATATTCCAATATATGCCAAAGACAAGTGGAAATGGTCAATCCAATTTTGTCATAAGATTGAAAAATCTAGGAAGAATGTCAACAAAGCTGTGTCTGCATACCTCAGAGACCATAGAATGGGGTCAATTTACAACAACAACATACGTTTTGATATGGCTGATATCTACAGAAGTGATGGAGTACACTTCACAGATAAGGGAAACCGAGTTTTCCTCATTAACCTGAAGCTGTGCATTCGCACTTACATGTAGCTCCAACTAATAAACACAAGGGCTCTTTTTAGAGCCGCCTTATATTCCCAATTTCGGCTCACAGAGTGTCACCTGCGGGCCGTCGGGCAGGCTCGCAGAGGAAGAGCTGCGGCCCGTGGGCTCAGCTCGCAGAGGGAGACCTACGAGCCGTTGGCTCGCAAAAGCACAGTACCGTACTGGCTTGCAGAGGAGAGCTATGGCCGGACTCGCAGAGGGAGACCAACGGGCCAACAGGCCTGCTAGCAGACACACAGCTATCAGTTAACAGGCTGGCTCGCAGAGATACAGCTGCAAGCCCTTTGAGCTGCAACCCGACAGGCTAACTCGCAGAGGGAGAATAACGGGCCGATGGGCCCCCTAGCACAGACGAGCTAACGAGGTGGCTCACAGAGGTAGAGCTGCGGGCCCGACGGACTGCCTTCTAAAGGCATAGCCGCGAGCTGATGATGTGGGGAGAGGGAGCGTAAAAGGAGTATCTCGCACAGACAGACCTGCGGGATATTTTCAGTATTGCCTCGCAGAGGTAGAATTACGGATGCGATGCCTTTTAGAGGGAGAGATGCGAGCTGATGGACTGAGTCACAAAATGGCTCAGAGCTCGCAGTCGCAGAGCTGCGAGCCGACGGACTGGCTTCTAAAGGCATAGCCGCGAGCTGGTGATGTGGGGAGAGGGACCGTGAAAGGGGTATCTCGCACAGAGCTGTTGTATATTTTTAGTGTTGCCTCGCAGAGGTAGAACTACGGACCTGATGCCTTGCAGAGGGAGAGTTGTGAGCTGACGGACTGAATCACAAAATGGCTGCCAACACTTCCTAGTTTCAACAGTTCGCAGCCAATGAGCCACAAGCTCGTGCTCATAACACTTCAGCCAATCAGATGTCAGAATTCTTAAATATCGATATCTGGAAAATTTGATATTTCTCTAAAACTACTGAACGGGTTTACCCGATTTAAACAAAAGCGTGCTTTCTGGACCAAGACCTTTCTCTGTGCCAAATTTGGCATAATTCCGTTCAGCAGTTTGACCTGTAGCCTTGTCAAAAGTTTCCTATGGAAATTGCATGAAGAAAACACGTTTTGGGACCCCCTTTTTCTTAGCTCCCCTTGACGAATCCCCCAAACTTTTAGGATAGGAGCTGACCTGAAAAGAGGAACTTTTGGAAAATTTCGTAAAGATTCGTCAAATGACGCCAAAGTTAAAAGCACATCAAAAAATGCTTTTCCTATGGAAACGTGGTCCTAACTATAACTACCTACTGGCGACCGCCAGTAGGTAATAGGTAATTAATATATATATATATATATATATATTATATTAATATATATATATATATATATATATATATATATCAGCAAACACGGTCCTTAAAGAAATATATCTGTACCAAGGAGAGTGCCGTGTTAAGCTGTTGTTGAAAAATATATATATATATATAACATTGGTTCTACTCATGTATGCATTTCTTACATTGTTTACGCTGTGTAACATACTGTAATATGGCCGACACAGTATCAGTATGATGGTTCTTTGTTTATGTTTAATACTCAGTCTTTATAATGCACTGGATTGATGTAAACTTCGCATGTGATCAAGGCTGCTGTATCACACTTCCAAAAGCGCTTCTTCCGGAATCGTAGACCCTTGGGAAGTGGTGTTGCATAGTTCCTATAAACCTATATAGGATCTGCGCGTTTAGACAACATAGACTGTGGGATTGGGGTCCAGACTGATTCCAGACACCCTCACCGGGTATGTTCGCCTGCATACCAGCTAGCTCACAGTGCCACTAGAAACCCCTCTTACCAAGGAGAGAATAGTTCTTGGCAACTATCGAACACGACAACCCTGTCCCATCAGGGATCGTGGAAACAGTGCAATACTTTTCGCTCAGTCACCCGTGCTCACTTTGTCTCAGAGATATACACAGAATAAACGGTGGGGACGTTTTCAATAAGCATTTATTGAACCAGCGTCATTCTAGTGTAAAATAGGTGTGCTGAAACAACCATTAGACAGAAACAGATATAAATGATTATAAGCACCAACAGAGTAAAAGGATGGTAGATTTCTACCATAGTGCTAAAACGATGAATACAGGCAGGTATAAAAATACATGACAATAAAATGCGTACTCCTATGATGCGACCCTAACTAGATGTACCTAGCATGTATGTAGGTATAAAGCCAAGAATCCCTCTAGGATAAAGTCAACCCCATTACCTGAAGTGAGAGACTGTGGGACCCCGTCTTGGTCTCGTGATGGACACCCCTGGAAGGATGTCAGACCACTGCGAGCTGGAGTGTCTGCGTGCCGGAACCTCAGCGTCTTGCGTCAGTGTGTCAGCATGGAAGTCCTTTTTCTCCTCTCTCTGCCTCAGGAAAGATATGGTGTTTATATACCCAAAGTGGTGCCCTCAGGGGATCTACCTTGTTGTGTCATGTCGGACTTAGGATGACGGAAGGAATGACCCTTATAGATACTTATTATGCAGGAGATGGTAGTCCTGCTGAGTTTCCAAGTATCATCATGCATAATGGATGAGGCTAGTTTTCAGGGAAAACCCCACGTCCTGTTAGCAGTACCTTAACTAGGTAAAAGGTCAGTCCCAAGAACCGTTATGTAGTGAAATGGCAGGGGAAATATAGGTGAGAGGTTAGGTTGCTACCTAAGCCTATTTTGAGGTACCTATATGAAACATAATACCCACTCCTCATCCGACTGGACAACATACTACATTTTTGATGTACTTCTAGGTATTGTATGCAAACTACTAATTAGTCCATAAAATAGTGCGTACATTTTTTTTTTTACAATTTAAAAAATGCTAAAATTGTATTTTAAGCGGTAGAAGTCTTACTAAAATATGTTCGTATATATAGTTCAACAACTATGAGTGTCTGAAAGCCATGCTGTTCAGTAAAAAGAATAGGGTTAGTTGTTTAAAAATTCCAAATTTGGTTGTTATGAAGAAGGCCAAATTTTTCCCAGCACATGGTGAGCCAAATGTTTATGTGTCCTGGCTGGGAGACGCAACATCACTGTTGCTTGCCATTGCAGACGACGGTCCCTACAACACCTAACAGATCAGGTCAATCGAGCACAGATGATCTTCTATATTACCCACAGCCAATGCTGGGGAAGCCTGTGTGACATCCAAGGACTGAGTATTTGTAGAGGAGCCGGTATACGTTCCAACAGGAGCTGAAGCAGCTTGTGGTGGCTCTAAGAATGCAGACATCAACATGGGAATACGCTGAGTACACAGTAATACATGGGCCATTATCGGGTCCAGTAAAGCATCCACGTCCGGTGGCGCAACCGATGGAAGTGTTAGACAGAGATCCAACATGCATTCTTGACTGCAGAACAGGCATCGGAGGACAGGCAGAACACAGTGGATCCAGACTGGCCTAAATGACAGAAACCAAGACTCGCTCAGTTCGCGAAGGCGAGGTGTGCCCAGATGGAGTACCATGTGATCACGATATATGCGCTCCAGGAGTGTTTTTTCTATCTCCTTGGTGACTGAGACGTCCATTGCCTAGCAGAAAAATTACAATCAGGATTCCTGCTGTTAGGAACAGGATCAGCGGAAGTCCTCCAAAAATGCTTCCGAATACGGAGTGTATGACGTTTGGAATCACTCCGAAGACGGTCTGAAAGGTGCTTTAAAGTCCAAAACCTATGGTCTTAAATAGGTGTACTATACCCGTCGTATCAGACATGTTAAAGATACGTTGTACCATTTCTGTGAAATGGAAAGGGCAGTTTGTTCGTACTAGTGCCTGTATCTCAGCTGAGGACCTTACGACCTGAAGATCAAAAGTCTCTCGGGCGGAGGTTAAGGGCACGGTTTTCTCTAAAAGCATGGCTTTCATTCGGCTCAGAGTATCAAACCATATAAAGGAAACATTCAACGAAGGCCATAACGGCACCTCCCGGACTGTGTGGGTCAGTGGAAACAATACTTGCCTACAACAAGTAACCCTGGAGTCTACAGTGACAGGATATGCGATGCCCGGTAGCATCCCACAACAACCTTGATCATTCAGCATCAAGTAACTCCCATTTGAGAGCAACTTGAACATTGGATTAATCACAGCAGCCGGGACCCTTTCAAATGACAGGATAAGTTTGCAACTGAACCGTTACAGGCCCCGTGAAGCATAATATCCTGGCATATGAGAGATCCACTTAAAGAGTTCTCGCAGTTTGTACCGCTTAGGCCTGGGCGGTGAACTCCGCTCCGTTCGCGGAATTTGCGGAGTTTTCTGCACTCGGCACTCCGCGGAGCTCACGGAGTGCAGAAAACTCAGCTTCGCGTAGTGCAGCAGAGTTTTTTCCCCACTCGCGATCGCGAACGGTAAGTTCACGAACGCGAGCTGCTTTTCTACCCAAGCGTCAGGAATACCAGCGCAAACTGCAATTCGCACTGCACTCCGCCACTTGCAGAACTCCGCAGAGTTTTTTTGTAACTTCGCGGAGTTCTGCGTAGCAAAACTCTGCGAACTACGCCCAGGCCTAGTACCGCTTAGAAACACTTCCATGTCCCCGCTCCTGCATCGAAATCTGTATGGCAATTCCCAAGATTCCTTGATGAATTCCCTACCCATCGCTTCATATCTGCCTGCCTGTTGTTGTTGTAGGCAATACTGAAACTGGAATGTTGTGACCGGTAATGTTAAATGGCCATGGATTAACCATTCTGTGAATGGTGACTCTGCCACACTAAAAGGTAATTGTAGTATAACTATAGCAGAAGATACAATGTTGCCCAGTGAATAAATCCTGGATGTTAATGTTGTCATACCATTATCGACTACAGCTAACGCTTTTTCTAGTTTAATTCTATCAATTTCACGGAGTCTCTCCGCAGCTTCCTGTTGAGTTATTTTCCTGATTTCATTATAAACAGCGTATAATAAACGTTTCTGACGTGGCTTTCGGGGGCCTAATAAAAAGTCCCATAGATCCATGTCTTCTGATAGTAAGGATAAGTGTTGTTTCACCTGGGACAGGGTCAAGGTTTTTAGCCAATCGAGGCATAACTTCCCAACACTGTAAGATGTCACTACCCCCGGATGTTCTCTTTGTACAAAGCGTTGCTCTGGCCTATGGATACTAAACTCTTCGGTGGTACCCCTGGATCTTGTTTGACACCTATTTGTGTCTGTGGGCCAAACTAACCATCCCTTCCAATTGGGATCTGATGAATTATAATGTATGATGTCATCTATTTTATCCCCTCCACATGATGCAAAGTTTTGCCACCCCTCAAAGTGTGATGGTGAGGGAATCCGAGGTGTGTTCAAATCTTTGTTCTTGGCTAATCCAAAACAGGAAGTCTGTTGCACAGTGTCGTTCAGAAATATGATCTGCTGTGGAATGAGGCACGCTCGAAATAGTGCTTCTGTTCCCTGAACCTGCCATTCCTTCAAACCCCAGACTGATTTTATGTCTATAGTGTCCTTCCACTGTTCAGACAGTTGGGAAATAAATGATGCAGAGTAAATCTGTTTGGTGTTAGTTAGCATATTTTTCTGTGCAGTTGTAGATGCAACCTTATAATAATATGAGGTCTGGTCAGAAGTGTTAAACCCTGAAAAATAGGAAAATTTCTGTGCAAACGTTCTCGAACTACTTTTCGGTGGTGTTGGGCAATGTTCCCATTGGTGGTATGTAAAGACATTACGTGGGATACTGGATTTATGTAAAAAGTGATGACCATAATGTTGGTAACAGTACATTGTGTCATAATCAGATGTGTCCTCTAGCATTTCAATGCTTGAAAATGCAGGGGATTGTTCTAAATCAGACTACATATTATTTACAGTTTCAAAGTCCCAATCGTCAGAAAATGTACTGGAGGTAATGATATCATTTAGAGAAATTTTAAATACATGAGGTATTTTTAAAAGTTCAGCGGGACCAAATACATCATATGAAACTCTGTCCCAAACTATACCATCAGGAATTGGAACAGCTGTAATGTTCACGAAGGACAGGTTTCTTTGTTCACGATGAGATGACGTATGAGGTTTCAGGACCAAGTTCACATTTGATACTGCAGAGCGTTCTGGGAGATAGTTTCCATTCATGAGTAAGCAAAATAGGCCACTAGGCCAATCCAGAATAGAAAGAACAATATTCCAGTTATTATCCAGAGCTGTAGCAATGGTGAAACTAGGTAAGTCTTTTTCAGAAAAATGTAGAAGTCATGAAGTTGTTGTTTACGGGAAACTTGAGCTTGCGTTGTTTCATGTTCACTGGGATCCAGAGAGAAGGTATCAAAATCGATGAAGTAGCCAGATGCAGTTCAATCTATTTTTGGTAGCTCAGCAGGTTTTGTTGAACTGGCAGACGTCTCTTGTAGAGGCATATTTATGTAGATGTTGGTGGTAGGCTGAATTGATATTTGTCTTTAATTTGTGTTTTGATGTTCTGTTTCAACAGGAACGAGTTCCATTTCATTGTTGGAAAGTCCATAACTTGGTATTGGTGACTCTTCTAATGTTATGAGTCTTTCTGTCTGAACTTCCTGTATGGTAGCGAGAGGAGGGCGTCGGCTACCCAGGAGCCCACGAGGCCTACTATTCAGTATCAGCCACATAGTGTGGTTTGATCAGATCGATGGAGACAAATCTCTTCTGTTTTTCTGTATGATGGTCCAAATTCTTTCTTGTCCACAATCTTTTCTCTGACCAGATCCCCGACTTTAGGGATCCAGGCAGGTCTTGTTCCACCTTTTGAGTCTTTAAACCACTGGTCACTGAGTCACTGGTCATGAGTGATATAATATGTGACGTCATCAGCAGTGCATTGCGGGGCCATGAGTTATAGTTAGCTCAGCTAACTATAACGGCTGAATTTCTCTGGTTTTGTATGAGTGAAATGTCAGCCTCACTATAACGTCTCTGTAACATTTGTTTTTTCCGTGAATTTCTAAGATTTTTTAAATGCTAATTCCCAACTATAACGTCCCTGTAACCTTTGTTTTTTTCTTTGAATTTCTAAGGTTTTTTAAATTCCATTTCGCACTATAACGTTCCTGTAACCTTTGTTTTTTTTTGTGAATTTCTAAGGATTTTTAAATTCTATTTGCTAAATATAACGTCCCTGTAACCTTTTTTTTTCAGTGAATTTCTAAGGTTTTTTTTAACTAGCAGTCACGTATCTAGAGTGGTGGAGAAAGGGGGCTGGGCCTCCAACTAGCTCTCAGGAATTCATCTGCGTAGGACTTACTGGAGGTACCGGGAGGGCTTCTTGGCCCCCAAGGTCCCTCTGGAGCCAAGGGGACTTTATCCCAAAACTAGTAGTGCACCGGGAGGCACATTTGCAGAGTGGTGGAGAAAGGGGCTGTGGCCTCGACAACTTCTCAGCAATCCTGCTGTGTGGGACCTACTGGAGGTAACAAGAGGGGTAGTTGGCTCCCAAGGACGTACTTGGAGGCCAACTAGCCCTCCTATTACCTTCAGTAAGTCCCACACTGCAGGATTGTGGAGTTCTGATAGCAGGCCATGCTCCCTTTCTCCACCACTCTGCAAACGCGCCTCCTGGTGCCCTCTTGTTTGAGGGATGAAGTCCCCTTCGCTGCTGAGGGCCCTTAGGGGCCAACTAGCCCACCTGTTACCTCCAGTAAGCCCCACACAGTGGGATTGCTAAGAGGTGGTCTCAGGCCATGCCCCTTTCTACACCACTCTACAAACACGACTCTTGGCGCACCAGTATTTGCGGGATGAAGTCCCCTTGCCTCCTGAGGGTCCATGGGGCCAACTAGCCCTCCTCCTACCTCCAGTAAGACCCACACAGCTGGATTGCTGAGAGTGGTCAGAGGCCACGCCCCCTTTCTCCACCACTCTGCAAACGCACCTCCTGGTGCACTGCTGCTTGCGGGATGAAGTTCACTTTACTCCTGAGGCCCTCAGGGGGCAAGGGATCCTCAGCAACGAGGGAGACTTCATCCCGCATACCAAGAGAGTGCCAGGAGGCATGTTTGCAGAGTAGTAGAGAAAGGAGGCGGGGCCTCGGCGAGTAGCCAACTTCTGTTTTTTAATTTTATTTTAGGAAGGGGGACTGTGTGGTCCCCTTCCCTTTACCCTTTTGGGCCCCAGGGACCCCATCCCCCAAAGCCTGGCCCATTTTTTAGTTTTTTATTGTAATAAAATGGGAGGGGGCCCCCGCGGCCCCCCTCCCGAGGCTAATGTTTGCCCCAGGGACCCAATGCCCCAGGGCTGGGCCTTTGTTTATTTATTTATTTTGAAAGGGGAGAGGGGCCATGCTGCTCCCTCCCCAGGCCGATTCCGGCCCCAGGGACCCTATCCCTGGGACCTGGCCATTTTATTTGTTTATGTCTTTCTTTATAAGAGAGGGGGCCCCGTGGCCCCCTTCCCTGGGCCAGTTTTGGCCCCAGGGACCCCATCCCCCAGGGTCTGCCCTGTATTTTATATTTTTTTAATTTTGGAGGGGACCACGTGGCCCCCCTCCTGAGGACAATTTTGGCACACGCCATGAACAAAGTCCTTTTCTGGTTAACCTGCCAGACGCATTTCGGGCCAATGCCCTCTTCAGTGGCAGACCATGTGACGTGCCGGCATGCGGCAACCACCAGTAAATCCCCAAATAATAACGCTCACGTCACATGGTCTGCCACTGAAGAGGGCATTGGCCCGAAACGCGTCTGGCAGGTTAACCAGAAAAGGACTTTGTTCATGGCGTGTGCCCTTGCTTTGGCATAATTTCCACCTGGGAGTGCATCCCACCTAGAGGCAACTCTTTTTTTGTATTTTGTACAGCGGCCTGCCTGGTCGCGGGATTGCACCACCGCGAAACACTTGCGGGTCCGCAGCTGCTTTATTGGGGCAGCTAACTGTGGAACAGGAGGTGCCTGTTATATGCATGGGTGCCGGCGTGAACATCGGCAATCCTTTTTAAGACATTTTTGAATGTGAGTGCCGGCGGGGACCCACTTGGGTTTTACTGAACCACCAGTCCCAGGAAGCATTGCTTCAGGTGGTTCACCTGAGCGTTATTATTTGGGGATTTACTGGTGGTTGCCGCATGCCGGCACGTCACATGTTCTGCCACTGAAGAGGGCATTGGCCCGAAACGCGTCTGGCAGGTTAACCAGAAAAGGACTTTGTTCATGGCGTGTGCCCTTGCTTTGGCATAATTTCCACCTGGGAGTGCATCCCACCTAGAGGCAACTCTTTTTGTATTTTGTACAGCGGCCTGCCTGGTCGCGGGATTGCACCACCGCGAAACACTTGCGGGTCCGCAGCTGCTTTATTGGGGCAGCTAACTGTGGAACAGGAGGTGCCTGTTATATGCAGGGGTGCCGGCGTGAACATCGGTAATCCTTTTTAAGACATTTTTTAATGTGAGTGCCGGCGGTGACCCACTTGGGTTTTACTGAACCACCAGTCCCAGGAAGCATTGCTTCAGGTGGTTCACCTGAGCGTTATTATTTGGGGATTTACTGGTGGTTGCCGCATGCCGGCACGTTACATGGTCTGCCACTGAAGAGGGCATTGGCCCGAAACGCGTCTGGCAGGTTAACCAGAAAAGGACTTTGTTCATGGCGTGTGCCCTTGCTTTGGCATAATTTCCACCTGGGAGTGCATCCCACCTAGAGGCAACTCTTTTTTTGTATATATATATATATATATATATATATATGTAACCAAAGTCCTGACCCTCCAATGACTAGGAGGGAATACACCGCAGGTCCGGACCAACTTAGAAGCACTCGTTTCAGCAAAAATCAAGACTGGACGGGTTTAAAGATCCATGGTGAGTTTATTAATTCCATAGATGATACAGACAAGTGTCCTCACATAATCACCAAGCCCGCTCTCGGCGGTGGTGCACTGCGGGGTGTGAGAACCCGCATCAATCAACTTCACTCGACTTCACAGAGGAAAAGTCAGTGCACTCCTGAGATGGTGATATGCTGTGAATTTACTATTCAATCGGCGTCAGCAAAAACCAGACGCATTTCAGCATTGGCCTTTTTAATTTTAGAGATATCTCCACCAGCTTATTTGTGGTTCTTCCAAAGATTTGTAAATCCACAGAAGATTTGCAAATTCAGTTAAAAACAAAATGCACAGCATTAGACTATGAAGCTTTCTCGCAAATCTGGCTGCAGATTCACAAATCTACTTTCCAATAATTGGCTGGCTATCACAGCAAAGCATCTGTTGTGGCCGCCATTCCCAAACATGGTGAACCTACCTTGACCCCACCCACCCCCAGACCCACGTGCTGGATCAAAAGGACCCTTCTGGCAGGTTTTGACCAGTATCTGATTCTGTCCCTTTCAACAGCACGTATACACATGTATTTTACTATGAGTAGGGTGCAGCCATTGTGTTATCTGTGATGGATTGTAGGATGCATGATGCCTTTCATGGACTATGCTAACCTGACCCGCCCCCAAAGACTAACATTGTCCCCAGTGTTGCTTAGTTTGGAGTGGGAGTAGTAAATCTAAAGCCCTCAGAGTCCAAAACGTTCCTTAGTGTTGCTTAGTTTGGACTGATAATAGTAAATGTCACCCAGGCTCCCACAGTCCAACCCTTTTCTCAATTTTGCTTAGTTTGGAATGGGGATAATAAATCTGCTCCCACTCCACATTTGAGAATCCAATGCTTTCCCGAGTGTTGCTTAGTTTGGAGTTGTAATAGTAAATTTTACTCCTCCCAGAATCCAACTCTTTCTTCAGTGTTGCTTGGTTTGGAGTAGCTCCATCAGAGTAGTTCAACACTTTTCTCAATGTTGTTTAGTTTGGAAAGGGCAGAGTCAACATTTTACTCCACCCCCAAATATATTTTATATTATTTCTAATTTGTTTAACATATATATTTCAATTTTGGTAAATTTACGAGAAAATATTTCATACTTTTAAAATGTTAAAACAATATTTGTGAGGATATTTATTTTATATGTATTTTTATTTGTTCCATTATTTAAAAAAATAATTTAGCCTTTTCTTAATTGATCTGTTATAAATAAATTAGTTTTGTATACTGTAAACAAGAAGAAATATATTGTTTAAATAATAGTACTTTAAAACCTATATTTAATCAATATTTACACAATATATTTTATCAAAATGTTTAAAACGTGCAATATTTTTAAAATGTAGAATTAATTTGAATATGTGTGTATGTGTGTGTCTGATTTTACAAATACATTATCAATATTGTTTTAAACCATATTTCATTTTCAATATGTGTCTTCATTTTAGTGTTACTTTTAAAATGAATTTGTTGTAATCTTATTAATTTTGATAATTTTGTATTACAATATTTAAATAAATATATTTTTGGTCTTTTAATTAAAAGTATAGGGGCGACAATATTTTGGTAACCTATAATTTTGACATCAATATTATTGTATGTTGAAATTATTGATTTTGATATTCAGTAGTACAATCCAAAGTGGGCAATTGCCCAAGGCCCCGACCTTGTAAGAGCCCCATGGTAAAGTGAAAGAAACATATTTGTCTAATGTAACAGTTGAGTTGATGATGATGATGATATGGAGCTTATTAAGCGCTTGAATGCCGAGGCGTCTTGGCGCTGATGAGTGTAGGCAGAAGCAGGGGCTGAGCTAGATCTACTCGGGAGTAAACAGCCGGGTTTTCAAGGCTTTCCTAAAAGATAAAAGGTTGGGTTGTAGTCTCAGTGCCGCTGGCAGCTTATTCCACAGTTTTGCCGCACAGCTGGACAGGGATCGACCACCCCATCTGGCCCTTCGGAACTTGGGAGTACAGATCAGGCCAAGACTGGCCGATCGTAGGTTTCGAGAAGGAATATAGGGCCTGAACATTTCCTGACAATCATCTGAGCCCCCCAGTATTGTGCCTTGTGGACCAGGCAGAGTGCCTTAAATTCAAGTCTCTGCCTCACGGGGAGCCAATGTAGTGCTCTTATTCCATGTGACGTAGGGTGACCCTTAGGGAGCTTTAGAATTAATCGTGCCGCCGCATTCTGCAACGATTGCAATTTGCTGATCTGATGTTTATCGATACCCAAAAACATCGCATTGCAATAGTCCAATTTGGACAGAAAAAGGGCCACCATTACCGTCTTTTGTAGTTTGGGGGGGATGAAAGGGAAGATTTTGCGAAGGGTCTTTAGCAGGAAAAACTGGCAGACGTTAAACTGTTGACCTGTGCCGCCATATTAAGTTTATCATCGAAAATAATTCCGAGATTCCTGACCTTCCTGACAGGATGCGGGCATTCCCCAGCCTCTGGCGGCCACCAGGACTTGTTCCATAAGGATGACGTCCCGTTTGCGAACTCGATCACTTCAGTCTTTCCTGTGTTTATCTTCAAAAAACTCAGACTCATCCAATTCATGATGTCCTTTAGGCAGGAGTGAAAACAGGCAGCTGTTATCTCAGGCCTATCTGATAGGGATATCACTAATTGAGAGTCGTCGGCATACGACACAAATGTGAAACCATGTTTCCTAACCAGTGTTGCTAGTGGTTTCACATAGACGTTAAACAACGTCAGGGACAGAGCTGACCCCTGCGGAACACCACAGGGCAGATTAAAACTGTCCGATTCTAAGCCGTCCCACCTCAAACTCTGTTTCCTGTCCTGTAAAAGGAGGAAAGGAGGGCCAGAGCCGAATCCTCAATTCCTACCTCCCGTAGTCGCCGCACCAACACCGTGTGATTCACGGTGTCGAATGCGGCCGACAAATCGAGGAGAACGAGAATTGCCCTGCCCCCACCATCCACCACTCTCCGAATCCCCTCAGAGACCACAATCAGGGTGGACTCAGTAGAGTGTCTTGGCCGAAAACCGTGTTGAGTGGGATCCAAAAGCCTGTTGCTCTCTAAATATTCTGTCAGTGTCTTGTTGACAGATTTTTCAAGCACTTTAGCTACAAATGGTAGACCCGAGATCGGATGATAGTTTTTAAGTTCAGTAGGCTCTAATGTGATCTTCTTCAAAATTGGCCTAATACATGCAGTCTTCCAGGCCGTGGGGTAGATCCCTGATGCCCGGACTTGGTTGATCAGGGGAGTAAGAGTCTCACTGATCCCCTCGGCGGCTAGATGCATAATAGCAGGAGGGCAGGGATCATTCGGAGATCCGGATTTAATCGATTTTAAAAGGTTAGTTACATCCTCAGCAAGAAGGGGTCTAAAACAAGTTAACTTAGACTGCGCTGTCTCTACCGTGGAGGGAGATTGGTAGTTGGCAGACTGAACATTTAATGAATTAGCAAGGCTGTCATATATCACTTGCACCTTGTTCTGGAAGAAGGCGGCCAACTGGCTACAGAAAGCCTGATCAGGTTTAAACGAGTTCGCCTGCTGCGGTTTAGCTAAAAAGGTCACAGATTAAAAAAGTTCTTTGGCTGAGTTTCCTGCCTCTTGAATCTTAGCTGTAAAGTATAGTCGTTTGGCTTCCAGAATGGCCTCCTTGTACTGTTTGAGAGCCTCGTTGTAAGCATCTTTGCTCTGTCTACTGTAATCTACTCTCCAGAGACGCTCAAACCTCCTGCATTCCACCTTTAGCCCTTTAAGTTCAGGGCCATACCAAGGTGTCACCACTGGACGCCTCTTAGCTGTTCCGGTATGTTCAGGGGCAACGCAGTTAGCCGCATTCAAGATCCACTCGTTGAACTGGGAGGACGCGACCTCATTGTCGCTGTCTAATATCGGGGGGGAAATATTAAGAGCATCCTGTAGGTCCCTACTTTTTACCTTGTTCCAATGTCGGAACGTCACCCTGGTAGTTTTAGGGCGAGAGCAGTTCTTTAGGGCCCTGGCCCTAGCCTCAAAAAAGACTGCCTTGTGGTCTGTCCAGGGAAGTGGCTCCACTCTTACAAATCTAATGTCGGGATTGTTAGAGAAAAGCCCGTCCAAAATATGCCCCCCTTGATGTGTAGGCTCGGACACTAACTGGCCCAAGCCATACGCCTCCAGATGGTCTAGGAGTCTAGCAGTCTCAAAGTTTGTACCCAGTTCCAAATGATAGTTGAAGTCTCCAAGTATAGTAAAGAATTCAAAGTCTGTGCAAGTTTCCATATAGGTCAAGAGAGCCTGCGAAAACGCAGCTCTGGGGCCCGGCGGTCGATAGACCAATAGGCCCTGAAACTTAAAGGAGTCTTTAAGCCTGACGCAGAAAAACATAGCTTCCGCCGGAAGGTCCCCCACTGCCTCCACTTGAACCTTCAGGAAATCCTTATAAATAATAGCTATCCCCCCCCTCTGTTTCCTTGTCTATCTTGATTGCATAGTGCATAGCCAGATGGCAAGGCAGTATTCCAATCTGGGACAGAGGTGTCATCTGTCCAAGTCTCTGTGAGAAAGACTATGGGGTCGATTCCGATTCGGGCCGGAAAAAGCACCGACCGACTCGGATCCGGAAAAAATACCGACCGACACGTACCAGTGGCGCCCGACACGCCAAGTACGATGCAAGCCGCGATAAATCCGACCGACACGTCAGGAAACCAAGCCGACCGACCGACCCGCTCGGAAAATAGCAATCCGGCCGGAAAAACACGCGAATCCAACCGACCGACACGCACCCGGAACAAATCCGACCGAATCGTACCCGCCAACTCCAACCTGCAAAGTACGATGCAAGGCGCGAAAAACACGACCGAGTCGGACGGAGGACAAGCCGTACGACCGACACGCATACAAAACCGAGCCGAAGCAACACAATACACCGCGACCGACGCGTACGCAGCATACAAAACTGCACAAACACAGCGTGAACGAAACGGAAAACACCGTACGAGACCAATGCAGGGTCCGACTCGGTCACAAGAACGTTTCCAACATACACAAACAGCACAAAGGAAAAATCAACCAAAAAAGGCCAAACAAGCAATTACCAAGCCAATAAATACTGGGGGGTGGGGACAGAGAACAAAGACACACCAACAACTCCACCTATATAAAGGACACAAATCACTACCATGAGCCTTTGCAAATGCCATTCCACTGCCAGCACCCAAGAGAAAGCAACCACACACCCACAGCTCATCCCTCACACAAGCCACACACCAGCAGCACACCAACAAATACCTACCTCACATACACCCAGCACAACACACACCCACACACCCTCACCTGCACACCAACACACACAGCACCCACTATCACCACCCATCACCATGCCCCCCAAGAAGAATCCCAAGTTCCTAGATAGTGAATTGGAAGTCATGGTAGACGAGATCCTCAGGGTGGAGCCACAGCTGTTTGGCACTCTGGTCCAACAGACCCCCATGTCGCAGAAAACCAAGATGTGGGAGAGGATCATCAACAGGGTGAACGCCCAATCACCATGTCGGCGCACAAAGACCGACATCCAGAACAGGTGGTATGACGTGCGCAGGAGGGTCCGGGAGCTGCTCAAGAAAGACTACCACCTGAGCCAATACACCGGCAGTGGCCCTCCTGCCAAGCCAGTATACCTCAGGCCCTGGGAGGAGAAGGTGCGGGCCATCCTTCCGCCAGTGAGCGTATATGGACTAGAGGACATCCCAGAGCCTGGTGAGTACACAACAAATGTACACAATAAACTGCCACAAAACACACACATCACTGTCAAGGGGAGAGTCAAACCATGCACTCATAGCAATTACACAGCAACTAGAACAGAATCATCCCAAAATGTGTATGTCAGTCAGATAAACACAACACATGCCATCAAAAAAGTCACATCCAACTGTGCCAACACATGTACAAACACAACCACAACTACAGCTAGGCAGTGGCACAAATAGAACTAACACACACATCCACACATGTAGCCACCACAACAACACCAACACACAGTGAAGACCACTCAAAGGAAGGAATTCTGTGTATGCTGGCCAAGTCAGTGTAGCCAATAGCATCATGGGAGTCGCAGTCACACATATTGCCCCCCCACAACTGTCCCATCAACACCACCCTGAACCATGCTCACATCACAGGGAGTGGAGAAGGACTCACAAGATGGCTGACACTGGCTACTGCTGTGGGGAGCACAAGGCCCTGCTGCCAACTGTGCACCAACAAACAGCAGGACACCACTGACTGACATCCTGAGAGACAACTTACACTCCCTGCAATGCAAGCACGTTCCATGGTGGGATAACTGACTGGGTGGGTGGGTGGGTGGGAAGGAGGTCTGGCTGTCAACCAAACACAATCAATGCAGACCATGTTCACACCCCAGAGAATACATAGAAATGCCCAAATAATGCAGGACAATGTGCCACACCAATATCAACCCCTGACTGTGACGACTTAGGACAATACAATGTACAGGCCCGCACCCCGAGGCACAGTCACAACTGTCAGGTGTGTCAACCACTGATGCCTGCAGAAACATGACATACATTGTTTGTGTCTCCCAAAAACAGGTGATGATAGGGACACAGCAGCAGACGCTGAGGAGTCCCAGTCCCAGGCTCAAGAGGATGCCGAGCTCACTGGCGTCGTACAGCCTCTGTCCTCCTCGGACGATGAAGAACAACCTGGCACATCCGGTGCAAGTCAACATGCTGCACCAGCAGGACCACCAGCTGCAGCACCAGCAGGTCCACCAGCTGCACCCCCTGCACCCACCCCTCCAACGACTGTCACCACGAATACCATCCCTGCCGACATGGACAGAATAAGGAACAACACCAGCGCAGTGACCCTGGACCAACCTGGGGCCATGGACACCACCACCACCACCAACCCCCAAGGTGGACCAGGGTTATCTGTGCGTGCAACTGCACACACTGCACATGTCAGCAGGGGTGGTGGGAGGGGTGGGAGACAGAGGTCGCTGCTTGCAGACGTTGCTGGTGTGCATGAAGACCCACAACTGGTACGCATAGCTGATGCGTACCAGTCCAGCACCGGAGAGCTCAGCCAGGTAGTGGGGCTCCTCAGAGACATCAAACAGCAGCAGGCTGCCCATCATGCCCGCTTGGACTCCCACATGTCCCATGTGGAGTCACACATGTCACGTGTGGACTCCCACATGTCACGTGTGGACTCCCACATGACCCGCGTGGAGTCCAAGTGGGATGTACTACATGAGATGACGGCGGTGCACAGGGACATTTTACAATGCCTCCGCCAGATGAACAGCAACCAGTCCACACCTCCCTGTGTGCCAACAACATCTGGTACCGAACAAACTGCAACTGCCACAGGGAGGGAGGAGGACTCTGGCGGAGAGTCCCCTGCACCGCAGCAGCCTGCACTTGAGGGCCCCCCCCAAGAAGAGGGGTCGTCCGAGGAGGGGAAAGTGAGAGGCTGATGGCCAAGCGCAACTCCCAGGAAGCCTGAACCTGTTCTGGATTTTCGCCTTTGTGCACAGACTGTTCACCCTGTTGATGGCAACACTACTCCCACACATTGCATGGGGAGTACAAGTTGGAACAATGTGTCAGACAACTGTGGCCCCGATACTGGGGATCCTGTCTACCTGGACTTTCTATTCATCTAGGAACTTGGGATTGCAAGATTCATGTACAGCACAATCCATCCTATGCACTATTATCACAGATGTATCACAATAAACACAATAATACACCATACTTGCCTCTGTCGTGATTCCAACGTGGGTACTGTTATGGGGATGATGAACAACAAAATTACACTGTGTATGCGAACTGCAACAGCAAGGACAACACAGGCATGTGAGTACAGGCAACGTGACACATATGAGGGAGACACACCACCAGGGCTACACAACACATACACACCTAGGCCATCTGACTCATTGCCTACACTGATGTTGCCAGGGAAGACGGTGCAATGCACAGACACCACACCCATTCCCAGTTGTAGTCAAGTAGCCCACAGGTGCAGTAAGCAAATGGCAGTCAAATGTGTGACCACAGACAACGCACATCACTAAGTGAAGCACAGGTTTATTACACAGTAGCAACATGCCGTAACCACTACAGATGCAAGGTAACCCCACCTGGTAGCGGGCACACAGTCAACAACTGTAGACAGAAGGAAGTCCATGGGTGTGGCGCACATCACCTGTAGGGACACAACAGCTACCAGCCTGGATGTGCAATCACGTTGTCGGTGGACACAGTTGACCAAACGAATCTGAAAGTACCCTGTGAAGGACAGAAATGACACACAGTCAAAAGCAATGGAGTACAGGACAGAACAGCAAAACTCATGCACAATACATGTTACAAGATACCCACCCAGAACCAAGTTAGCATGTCAACACTGTTGGGGAGTACAGCCCACCTGTCACCACACATCGCAACACACATCCAGTCAAGTAGCCCATGGACACACTCCAACAGCACCAGAGCACCACCCACACATCATGCCAACTCACATCATTCACATGACACCTCAGGATACTCACATTCAGCTAAAGAAGTTGGTGATGAGCTGTGTGCGGACATCACCATCACCATCATCATCATCATCGTCACTGGCATCGTGGTCCAGGCCAGGATCCTCCACAGGTGGCGGATGTTGGTCATCGTCATCCTGGATGAGAGGCAACTCCTTCCGCACTGCCAGGTTGTGGAGCATGCAGCAGACGATGATAATCTTGCACACTTTCGCAGGGGCATATGGGAGGGACCCTCCGGTCTTGTCCAGGCAGCGGAAGCGGCTCTTCAGGAGACCAAAGGTCCGCTCAATCACTCTCCTGGTCCGACCATGTGCCTCATTGTAGCGCATCTGGGCAGGTGTCACAGGGTTCCTGAGGGGTGTCAGCAACCACGGCATGTTGGGGTATCCCGAGTCACCTACGGACAGACAAGTGCACATCAGCTGACTTGGAAAAGTGGGCGGAATACTACAGATCAGATCACACACAATGGCACAAAGTCAGTACACACCGACAAGCCAGGCACGCTGGTTCTGCATCTGTGCCATCAACCTGGGGATGCGACTACTCCTCATCACAAAGGCATCGTGTGCTGAACCAGGGAAACGGGCACACACGTGTGTGATGGTCATGTCTGCAAGACACACCACCAGTGCATTGACCGAGTGGTAGTGCTTGCGGTTCCTGTAGGCCTGCTCCTGGGCCTGTGGTGGTACCAAAGCCACATGTGTCCCATCAATGGAGCCAATGACATGCGGCATCCTCCCCAGGGCATAAAAGTCACTCTTCACGTCAGTGAGTCGTCGCAGTCTAGGGAAATAGATGTACCGGTTCAGGAAGAGCAACATTGCCGCCAAGAAATCGCGGAGCACACGGCTGAACATGGTCTGTGACATCCCACCAGCAGACGCCACAGTATGTTGGAAGGTACCGGTGGCAAAGAAGTGTAGGGCTGCCATCACCTTCACCTTGGGGGTCAGCGCTGTAGGATACGGCCGGCCAGGCTGCAAATGTGGGGACAACTGCACTGCCAAATCCTCAATCAGCTGCCTGGTGAAGCGGTACCGTCGGATGCTGTCCCGTTCCACCATCGTTGCCAGGTCTGGGAATGGCCGATGGACAGCAGGAGCCCTGCAGTGCAGAGGAGAAGTAAGCAAGATCGTCAGTCACCCCACATATGCGGCATTGAACACACTCAAGATCCCAACATACATCATCATGAGGCACAACTACATGAAGTGTGCAGTACCGGAACGACATGTATGGTACATACATGGCCAACATCTGTCAACACGGTCCTACAGGTGGCATCAATTTGTCCCAGGTTGGCCCATTGGATATCATGATGCTGTGTCACAGTCACCCCCCAGTGACATGTGAGGACAGATGTGCCCCAGGCACCACAGCTCAACGACAGGCACATTCCCAGGGACCCTGTAATGCCACATGGACACTGGCATCACCTGGAGTATCATGTGTACACCACAACAAAACAAACATGACCCCCACAGGTAGTGGCCACACTTGCCATGGCAGGAGAGCCATGGACGTCTGTGACACACACGCACAACATCAGAGTCCATGCACACACAACGTGGATGTGGAGACTGTCTCCCATTGTGCACATGAAATCAGAGACATTGTAAACACTACATGCACAAAGACTGTGGAGGGCCATCACTATTGTGCCACTGGGACACCCTGGCTCAAACATACCGTCCCACATGGGACTCACGGGGTATGTGACATGACATACACAAACACCACTGTGAAATGTGACCATGGCACATGCACAGATATGAACAGTTGCACATCACAGTGGTCACGTACACGTAACACCCAGGATCCTGTCCCCATTAACACGTGCACAGCCTGGGGGTGGCTGCCCACAGGTGACACCCACAGGACAACATGTACACCAACATACACACAATAGGAAATGCAGCCTTACATGCCTTATGATAAGGTTTGGACAGGCTGTCGTGATGTAGGTGTGCCCCTCACTCCCTGGGAGCTATCTGTGGCTGGCATATGTCCATCTGAGACAGGCATGCTGACATATGCCAGTCACATGTACAGTGATGCGTTGAACAGCAATGGACCGATCGGTGCCTCCGGCCGGCCCATTGCTTTCAATGTGTGCGGGTACGCGTTGTACCCCTGTGCGCGTTGTACTGCAATGGACCGATCGGTGCCTCCGGCCGGCCCATTGCTTTCAATGTGTGCGGGTACGCGTTGTACCCCTGTGCGCGTTGTACTGCAATGGACCGATCGGTGCCTCCGGCCGGCCCATTGCATTCAATGTGTCGGGTACGCGTTGTACCCCTGTGCGCGTTGTACTGCAATGGACCGATCGGTGCCTCCGGCCGGCCCATTGCATTCAATGTGTGCGGGTACGCGTTGTACCCCTGTGCGCGTTGTACTGCAATGGACCGATCGGTGCCTCCGGCCGGCCCATTGCATTCAATGTGTGCGGGTACGCGTTGTACCCCTGTGCGCGTTGTACTGCAATGGACCGATCGGTGCCTCCGGCCGGCCCATTGCTTTCAATGTGTGCGGGTACGCGTTGTACCCCTGTGCGCGTTGTACTGCAATGGACCGATCGGTGCCTCCGGCCGGCCCATTGCATTCAATGTGTGCGGGTACGCGTTGTACCCCTGTGCGCGTTGTACTGCAATGGACCGATCGGTGCCTCCGGCCGGCCCATTGCTTTCAATGTGTGCGGGTACGCGTTGTACCCCTGTGCGCGTTGTACTGCAATGGACCGATCGGTGCCTCCGGCCGGCCCATTGCATTCAATGTGTGCGGGTACGCGTTGTACCCCTGTGCGCGTTGTACTGCAATGGACCGATCGGTGCCTCCGGCCGGCCCATTGCATTCAATGTGTGCGGGTACGCGTTGTACCCCTGTGCGCGTTGTACTGCAATGGACCGATCGGTGCCTCCGGCCGGCCCATTGCATTCAATGTGTGCGGGTACGCGTTGTACCCCTGTGCGCGTTGTACCTCAATGGACCGATCGGTGCGCACCCATTGACAATGGGCTTGCCTGGCAACGGACGCGTTTTCGAATATTCGAACGAGTCGGTTGCTGGAAAATCAGTTGGTCACCCACAACAATGTTGCAAAATCATGTATGTCATGAAGTTGAAATTTTGAAGGATGCTGTGGGCGTGTTTTGGTGCTGCTATTCCATGGATTGGCCAGATTCAGAAGATGCAAACGACTTGGACCTATCACTTTGGACACAAGGGACAGTATCTGCCTCTCCAGCACATATATATTGCTGCATGTTCCCCTGAGAGCCCACTTGCCTGCACTACATGCTCCAGGACGACATCTGCCACTGCACTGCTGCTGTCTCTGCCCCTCTGGACCCTGCAATGGCACGTACTGTGGAGAGAGCCCCAGCCTTCAGCCTTGAAGAGAACCAGGCCCTGCTGGACAGCCTACTTCCACAGTACAGCAAGCTGTATGGGACACCAGGGGAGCAGGTGAGTGTTCTGTGCACTGCCTTTCTGAATGTGCATTTTGTCTGACTAGCAAGGCTGAGAGTCAGCACACCACTGGCTAGCAGGCTCACTGAGTAGTTGTCACCCCCCATAGTGTGTAGTGACTTGCACTGGACAGGTATGGTGCAGTGACAGTGCTTCTGAACAGGGTTTTACTCCCCATGCTATGATACCATGTAGTGACTTCTGGAAAACTGTCCATGGGCAGCCGTGCACTGCCTGGGTACACCATGTGCCCCTGTGATTGCGACATGTATATGCAACTGTGTCATGCACGGATATGTTGCATGTGTAATAATGGCCTTATCACTTTGTCATCCTGACAGGCTTCTGCCCATCGGAAGCATGAGATATGGAAGGACATCGTCCGGGCTGTCCGGTCCGTGGGGGTCTACAAGCGCCGGATCCGCAACTGCCAAAAGAGGTGGCAGGACCTTCGGGGCTGGACCCGGAGGATTGCACGGGTCCAGCTGAAGCTGTCGCCTCCTCGCAGGAGGGGCGGAACACGGACCCTGACCCCCACATGCTCAGGATCCTGGCGGTGGTCTTTCCAGACCTGGATGGGCAGCTGAAGGCCAGAGAGCAGCAAGGAGGGGGTGAGTCAAAGACTGCACTGTGTACTCTGTCTAACATGTTATGTGCCCTCCTCGGGCCAGGTTGAACTGCCACAGTACAGCAGTCATGTTGTCCAGGAGCCATGTCCCTCTATTGTGCACTGCCCACTCCTCATCTGATACCCAGGTGTGGCCCTTACATGCAGGGAATTCTGTCACTTAGGACTGTGTCCTTGCAGTTTGCTTGACTCAAGGTGGGAGACAGCATCTGTTTCCCTGACTCTGTGGTGGGCATCATGGGTGGGTCCATTGCTTACACAATGCCTGTATTCTGACATGTATTCAGCGTGTTACTTTGATCTGTGGTCCAATTGCTGAGCTGATCCACCACATGTGGCTGGGGTACCTGGCACACACCCATGCTGCGGGTGGGAACAATGTTTGGGCCCCAGGAGTATGTATATGACGTGTGTCACACATACTTAGCCAGCTGCCTACAGTCCAGGGCTCATCCCTCATTCATGTGGGGCTGGACAGTCATGCCTACTCCAGGCCATACAATACACTCTGTACTCCCACTCCCGTGTATCAGAGGACACATTGTGCACAGTGTTTTGACCCCTCAGGTGTCTGCCTCTGTGTCAGTGTGCTGTGGATTAGTCGCCAGGACTGCTGTGGAGTTTCTTGGTAGGGGCTCAGCATGCCACTGGAGATGTGACCATAGGAGACGATACTTGTGTGACACATAGGTGTCTGATCAGCTGCCCATGCAGACTGGGGCATGTAAATGTGAAGTTCAGGCAGCTGTTCCCCATGCACAGCAGAGTGTGAGGGGCTCAGGTTCAGAGGGTAGTGTCACAGGTCTCCCATATGTCCAATAGGTATGACCTGGACAGATGAGGGTTAAGAGGATGTGTTGTGGGGGGATGTACATGTGCACTTGTGCAGCTCCAGGACTTGCATTCCCCATGACCTACTATTGTGACACAGTGCAGAGTGTTGTTGTCTGGCTGCAAAGTCATACATCACTGAGACAGTGATGTATGACTTTGCAGTCATGCCTCCGCCATGGCATGTGTCTACTGATTGGTGATCCTGCAGGGGAGTGACATGTGCTACATGCACACCATAGTGGCGCTGGCTATCAGGACATGGGTGCATCATGGTGTCTGTCGCTGGAATGCATCACATGCATTTCCTATTTGACTCTGGGCATCCCTTACATCCGTAAACCTGTACTGACTCAGTGGCAAGAGCTGTGATGTGTCCACACCGTGTCCTCTGCACTGTCCAACTACTGTGTACTTGGTGCATGTGTCAACACTGGGGTGTTGCAATCCAACAGACACCAGACAGATGGGTGCAAGGCCATGTGGGATGTGAGTGCCATGCTTGGCATCAGACTGACAATTGACTTCTCCTGTTCAATTAGGGCACTTTTAGCAATGTACAACTAATGATGCCAGGGCTTGCTCTGTAATGTGCTGTGCTCACAGTGGTGTGTGCGTTTGGTGCAGGTGACTGATGTCTGTCTGTTTCCCCATTGTTTGCAGATACATCCACGGCCACGGAAGGGGACAGCTCCACGGACCAGGAGGAGCCGGAGAGCCAGACTGGGTCAGCAGCCGAGGAGTGGTCGGAGGGACCCAGTGGCACGGAGGGCGAGGGGAGCCACACCGAGGAGTCCTCAGCAGCATCCACCTCAGCTGAGGACCAGAGCAACTCGGAGGATGACTCCCTTGTGGAGGCGGGTGTCAGCAGCCACCACACCCCAGCTAGTGTTGCTGTCCCCGCCACCACCAGCACCACCACCGCCCTCCCATCGGCTCCCATTCCCCAGGTCCGTGGAGGCTCCCATGTCCGGGAGCGTGTCTCCTTTGGGCCAGGCACCGCACCCCCTGCCCCTGTGTCCCCTGCTGCCCTGAGTGAGGAGTCTGTGTACCTCCTTCGCCAGCTCCATGTAGGGCAGACAGCCATGCTGAGTGTCCTCCATGCGCACACCGCGCTGTTGACTCAGCTGGTGTCGTTCATGGAGGGCATCTCATCGGGCATGTCTGACCTACAGAGGGGCAATAGGTCCATGGACTCCTCCCTGACGGCAGCAGTGTCCCTCCTCAAACGGTCCCTCACCCCTCCTGCCTCTGCTCCATCCACACTCCCCAGCACCTTACCCATCCCAGGCACACACACACTGGCACAGGCACACACCAGCACACACACATCCAGCACACTGACACACACGCCAATGACAAAACGCACACGCACGCACATTCAGGGGACTGAAGCCAGACTCACAGGGGATGGGGCCCTGGAACACACACACGCATCCACATGCACTGCGCAGTCCTCAGTTCCCTCTCCCTCCAAAGCACCCTCCCTTGCCTCACCTGCAACCCCAAAGTCACAGCAGCTCTTCCTCTGTGACCTCGGCCTCTTCCCCACCGATGAAGCTGCTCCAGCATCCCGGGGGAAGAGGAAGCCCACCCACACGGAGCAGAGTGCCCCTCGCCCCCGGACACCCTCCCCCAGGCGCAGACGGACTGAGGCCCCCACCCGCAAGTCCCCCGGAGTGCTAAGAGCAAGACCCCGCCACCACCCTGCAGCTCAGGCACAAGGTCTCCGTCCTCCATCCCTCAGGCCCCCACTGCACAGGTGCCCCCACCACACCCTGCCCCAGGTTCCCCCACCCACAGATATACCATCCCCAAGATGCTCCGGCCTTCTCCCCCTGCCACTTGCTCTCCCAGCACCACACCCCCCGCTGCGCTTGTCTGTGCCACTGATGTGGTGAGGGTGTCCCCCCCTCTGTCCAACCCACCTTGCCTGTTCCCCATTCTCCTCCCCTGGAGGTAGGCACTGCAGTGGAGTCCACTACCGCCCTGTCTGACTTGGGCACTGCAGTGGCGGACCTGTCCACCCCATCTGCAGGGTCCACTGCAGTTGTGCCGGCACCCACGACATCTGTGTCATGCCCCCAGTTGTGCCGGCACACACCATGTCAGACACCTCCACTGCAGTTGTCAGTGGCTCTCCTGCACCCACCACCCCTTCCCTGACTCCCCCTGGTGAGCCCTGATCCTGTCCCTGCGGTGCCTGGCCTGCCCCCCGGTTGCCCCTCCTAGTGGATTGTCCCTGGTATTGTGCAGGCATGCGTAGGGTGACATCTGCCAGTGTCACCCTGTTTGAACTTTGACAATGGACTGGCCATTGGCCTTTGCTCTTTTTCAGGACTTCGTTTGGCCTCAACACATATGCTGAATAAAGCAACTTTCTTTTCTCTAGTGCTCATGCTTCAGATGTACATGTTGTTGGTGCAGCTAACCATGCCCTTGCTGCAGTGATGGTGATATCTGGTCTCATGATTATGAAGTGTTACTGTGCAGGAACCCATGTGGTCCAGGGGGAATGTGTCCTATCATGTGGTGTATCCATGTCATCAATAGCAGCATCTGAGGGTGTCATGTGTTCAGTATTTGGCAATGGGTTTCCTACTTACATTGGCAATTTCATATCTGTGGCTTCCACCCCTGCACATCTGTTGTGCCTGCCATCGTTGCATTTGTCTACTTCCCTGACCGTGTTGCCATCTCCAGTGGACATGCAGGTTTGGGCATCAATGGGGAGGGACTCATCCGTGTAGTCAGTGCAACATTGCTATACAAGTGTGTTGGATCTGTGCTGATGATTCCGTTGGCACATCCATGACCAGGCTGATGTGATGGGAGCCCTCATTTGGTGCTAATTGTTGATTGTGTGACCAAGTGCTCAGCTGACATGATGGGGCCCTACTGAGGCAACATATGGCACAGCTTTCCTCACACAGGAGTGGAGTCCCCTCATGGCAGTGTGTACACGTGTGACATTGCCTGCACCCAAGGTGTGTGTTGTATGTGCATGTCTGTGTGTTCACTTCCATTCATCTGCGCATGCTGTGATCCCTAGTGTTGTACCTGTTTGTGATGCTTGCTGACTTGAGCTATGTTCCCCCAAAGTCTTCTCCCTGTGTTCTCTGTGATGTGGGTGCATGGCACATTACTGGTCATCAGGGTGTCACCCATAGGTGTGTTTGCTGTCAGGGCTGAGTTTGTGTGCAGACGCAGATGGGTCACAGTCAGGTTTCCCCTTGGCACTTGTTGTTTGCCCCTGTCATGTGATTTCCAGTTTGTGTTATCTTTCAGTGATTGTGACATGTTGTGTGTGTGACTGCTGCCACTCCTCAGGGTCAGAGCTGCAATGTTGGAAGTTGTCTATGTGTGTTCTTTGTGGGTGACCTTGGCTTCTTCATTGGTGTGTGACTGTGGCTGGGATCCCATTGGTCGGTGTGGTATTGCCGTCATGTCCATGTACAGCGTAGTGTGCAGTGTGTCAGACATTCAGGAGTCTTGTTGAGTGTCCATGTGTGATGTGTTTCTACACCTTGGTTCCCACCCACCACCCTGGAATAGTCATGGGTGCATGTGCAATGTCACCAGTGCATGTGTACTTCACTGCTGCACATTGTTGGAGGTCGAGGGGTGTGGTGTTGAGTGTGTGCAGATGAGAGTTGTTGCCCGGCTAGGCCCCTGCCTCCATGTTGGCCTTGGCTTACTGGCCATGCTGATTGATTTGTGCTTGTGTAGGTGTGATGGTAGTTTGTTGCTCAGGACACCTGACTGTGGTTCATAGTGTGAACGACATTTAGCTTTGTCATCACAGTGGTATTTTTATTCAGCCCAGGGTCACCACATTGTGGGGGCCCTGGGGGTGGTGCTGTGGTGTGTCTGTGACTTGCTGTGTCAGTTGTTGTTCCTACGTGCCTGTGTGACATGTGTGTTTTGTGCTCCCTCTCACCTGACAATGCCTGCTTGCCCACATAGGGGATTTGGATCCATGAGTTACCTTAGTGTGGCAGTGTATGCACATCTGTATGATTGGTATTCAGCTCTCCTCATGTGTTGTGTGGTTGCCTGGGGACACTGGCACCCCCACCCCTCACCTGCTGTGTATGATGACAGTGTTGGTCTGCCTGTTTGTGTTTGTGCATCTGCACCACTGCATTGGCATATCTTGGGTGTGCCATTGGCTGTATGTTGTTTGGTGTGTTTCCCCTGCTGTCCCTGGGACTCCTAGGTCATCGGTCAGCACAGTGATCATGGTTTGTGTGTCCCATTGCTGCCATGGTATGGTATCTGTTCACCTCACATCTGCTGTCTCCACAGGGTATCTGCATTTGTGTGCCCATTGGTGCAAATATGTGGTTCTGCATTCTGATGGTCACTTCTGTCATTGTGTCATTGATGACTGTTGACGGTCTCAGCCCCCATGGGTGTTGTTTGTCTGCACATGGCCAAAGGAATGTTTCATTTGCACTGCAGTATTTGGCTCCCCCAATTTATGTTGCAATGGGACACATACACTACTTTGCCACAGATGAGTTTTTGGTTCTGTGAGCAGGAATGATCCATGCAGTTTGGCAGTTGCAGCTCTTTCTTTGTCAACAATTACCTTTTGGTCACTGTGATGATGAGGGTGTAGACCCCATTGCCACAATGGTCAAAATGTGCTTCAGCTATGGACCCCACACTTGCCTTTTGGTCACTGTGATGATGGGGGTTTAGACCCCATTGCCACAATGGTCAAAATGTGCTTCAGCTATGGACCCCACACTTACCTTTTGGTCACTGTGATGATGGGGGTTTAGGCCCCATTGCCACAATGGTCATGGGCTGCTTGCATTGTGGGTGCCACACACATATATGTGTGGCACATGTGCTAGGGGGTCACATTGTATGTTGAAAGTCATGTTCGGTGTTGTAGGCATTTGACACAGCCTACACACGCTTGTCATGGTGGTGGGGGGATGTCTTAATCTTGCATTCCCTAGGTTGTGGTGTGCTTGTTGTGTCATGCATTGTCCATCCTATGAGTGGGGGTGGTAGTAGTGGTAGGCATCCAGCCCCCTGGCTAAGGGTGGTAGTAGTGGTAGGCATCCAGCCCCCCTGGCTAAGGGTGGTAGTAGTGGTGGGCATCCTGCCCCCTGGCTAAGGGTGGTAGTAGTGGTAGGCATCCTGCCCCCTGGCTAAGGGTGGTAGTAGTGGTAGGCATCCTGCCACCCTGGCTAAGGGTGGTAGTAGTGGTAGGCATCCTGCCACCCCTGGGTGAGGGTGGTAGTAGTGGTAGGCATCCAGCCGCCCCTGGGTTGGGGTGGTAGTAGTGGTAGGCATCCTGCCCCCTGGCTAAGGGTGGTAGTAGTGGTAGGCATCCTGCCCCCTGGCTAAGGGTGGTAGTAGTGGTAGGCATCCTGCCCCCTGGCTAAGGGTGGTAGTAGTGGTAGGCATCCTGCCCCCCTGGGTGAGGGTGGTAGTAGTTGTGGGCATCCTGCCCCCTGGCTAAGGGTGGTAGTAGTGGTAGGCATCCAGCCCCCCTGGGTTGGGGTGGTAGTAGTGGTAGGCATCCAGCCCCCCTGGCTAAGGGTGGTAGTAGTGGTAGGCATCCTGCCCCCTGGCTAAGGGTGGTAGTAGTGGTAGGCATCCTGCCCCCTGGCTAAGGGTGGTAGTAGTGGTAGGCATCCTGCCCCCTGGCTAAGGGTGGTAGTAGTGGTAGGCATCCTGCCCCCTGGCTAAGGGTGGTAGTAGTGGTAGGCATCCTGCCCCCCTGGGTGAGGGTGGTAGTAGTGGTAGGCATCCAGCCCCCCTGGGTGAGGGTGGTAGTAGTGGTGGGCATCCTGCCCCCTGGCTAAGGGTGGTAGTAGTGGTAGGCATCCAGCCCCCCTGGCTAAGGGTGGTAGTAGTGGTAGGCATCCAGCCGCCCCTGGGTTGGGGTGGTAGTAGTGGTAGGCATCCTGCCCCCTGGCTAAGGGTGGTAGTAGTGGTAGGCATCCTGCCACCCTGGCTAAGGGTGGTAGTAGTGGTAGGCATCCTGCCCCCGTGGGTGAGGGTGGTAGTAGTGGTGGGCATCCTGCCCCCTGGCTAAGGGTGGTAGTAGTGGTAGGCATCCAGCCCCCCTGGGTTGGGGTGGTAGTAGTGGTAGGCATCCTGCCCCCTGGCTAAGGGTGGTAGTAGTGGTAGGCATCCTGCCCCCTGGCTAAGGGTGGTAGTAGTGGTAGGCATCCTGCCACCCTGGCTAAGGGTGGTAGTAGTGGTGGGCATCCTGCCCCCCTGGGTGAGGGTGGTAGTAGTGGTAGGCATCCTGCCCCCCTGGGTGAGGGTGGTAGTAGTGGTAGGCATCCTGCCACCCCTGGGTGAGGGTGGTAGTAGTGGTAGGCATCCTGCCACCCTGGCTAAGGGTGGTAGTAGTGGTAGGCATCCAGCCCCCCTGGGTGAGGGTGGTAGTAGTGGTGGGCATCCTGCCCCCTGGCTAAGGGTGGTAGTAGTGGTAGGCATCCAGCCCCCCTGGCTAAGGGTGGTAGTAGTGGTAGGCATCCTGCCCCCTGGCTAAGGGTGGTAGTAGTGGTAGGCATCCTGCCACCCTGGCTAAGGGTGGTAGTAGTGGTAGGCATCCTGCCACCCCTGGGTGAGGGTGGTAGTGGTGGTAGGCATCCAGCCCCCCTGGGTGAGGGTGGTAGTAGTGGTGGGCATCCTGCCCCCTGGCTAAGGGTGGTAGTAGTGGTAGGCATCCAGCCCCCCTGGCTAAGGGTGGTAGTAGTGGTGGGCATCCTGCCCCCTGGCTAAGGGTGGTAGTAGTGGTAGGCATCCTGCCACCCTGGCTAAGGGTGGTAGTAGTGGTAGGCATCCTGCCACCCCTGGGTGAGGGTGGTAGTAGTGGTAGGCATCCAGCCCCCCTGGGTGAGGGTGGTAGTAGTGGTGGGCATCCTGCCCCCTGGCTAAGGGTGGTAGTAGTGGTAGGCATCCAGCCCCCCTGGCTAAGGGTGGTAGTAGTGGTGGGCATCCTGCCCCCTGGCTAAGGGTGGTAGTAGTGGTAGGCATCCTGCCCCCTGGCTAAGGGTGGTAGTAGTGGTAGGCATCCTGCCACCCTGGCTAAGGGTGGTAGTAGTGGTAGGCATCCTGCCCCCCTGGGTGAGGGTGGTAGTAGTGGTAGGCATCCTGCCCCCCTGGTTGAGGGTGGTTGGCATCCAGCCCCCCTGGGTTGGGGTGGTGGCGCGCATTCAGGCCCCTGTGTGCATATGTGGCATTGGTGATGGGCATCCCGCCCCTATGGTGCTGCTGTTGCAAGTATATTCAGATTCCCAGTGTATGTGTGTGATGTGTCGTGTACGTGTTGTATGTGTTTTGTGGTTGGTGTCTGACTTACCTTCTGCGCCGTACGCGTCCGTGCCTGTTCCGGTAGTAGATGTAGAATATTGGTATGATCGGGACGAAGGGATTCATGGTTGGTTCGTGTCGTTCGTCCTTCTCGTTGCTTCGCGTCGTCCTCGTCGCTTGGCTTCGTCCTCGTCGCTTCGCTTCGTCCTCGTCGCTTCGCGTCGTCCTCGTCTGTGCTGTGTTCGTCTCGTAGCCGTGGATCGTGTTGTGGCGCGATTCGGAGCTTATGTGCGCCTCTCCCGGATGCTTTGACGTGCCGTGCGTAGCGACGGGTTCGGGCGCGTACGGAAAGCGCATCGTACTTGTCCGGCCGGACGGGGCTGCATTTTCCCTTCCGTGCGACTCGATTCGGCGTTTCCGGATTCGCCTCGGTCGGAGAACAGGACCTGGTTTGGGTGAGTACGGCTCGGCCGGAATTTTTGCTGTTGTGCGCATCGTACTTGCTCGTTCGGTGTGCTGTACGGATCGGTCGGGAAACTGGCTTTCGCATGGCTTTTTCCCGACCGAATGGTATTGGGTGCGCCTCCGACCGAGATCGGAATCGGCCCCTATATCGGGGTTATGAGCGTTCAATAGGATTTCTAGTTCGTGTTTGTGCTTAACAACCGAGCGTGTGTGGAGGCTCTTTCCTCGTGTATCAGCAGCGCCTATTGTCGGCCCTTGATCTCCAGAAGGAGAAACTGTATAACCCTCCGCCAAAGATCCCACCCGCCTTCCCCCCTCCGCTCCGCTAACTCCCCCCGTCTGTGTGCCGTTAATAACAAAGCCACCCCCTACCTGGTAGAAGCAGTGTGTGCAGGGGGGTGCTACCGCCTTGCCCCCCAGGCTGAAAGTGTCGCAATCCTTGCAGCATACACCCCGAAGCTTCAACAAAGCCTCTCTGGTGTAGGCATGGACCCTAAAACGACCAGGGGTCCTGGCGCTTGGCGCGCTCTGGGCGCCGACGGGCGCAGACGGGCTTGCCTTTGGCGCACGTCGGCGCGCGCTCA